>OY725325.1:30852939-32086101 GCA_963242795.1 Inga leiocalycina | reverse complement strand
TTGCAATTAATCCATTATGATATATGCGGTCTAATGAGTGTGAGGGCGAGACACGGAGCCTGGTATTTCATTGCCTTCATTGATGAATATTCACGATATGGTCACATCTATTTAATCTCACACAAGTCTGAAGCTCTTGAATGCTTTAGACGGTACATGAATGAAGTAGAGAATCAAATGGATTGTAAAATTAAAGCTTTACGTATTGATCGGGATCGTGAATACTTATATGATCAGTTTAAGGAGCTCTGTGAAGAAAAAGGGATAATTAGGAAACTAACTATCCCTGGCACTCCACAACAAAACGGAGTTGCTGAAAGAAGAAATAGAACTTTTCTAGACATGGTTAGGTCAATGATAGCTCAAGCACATCTGCCAATTTCATATTGGGGTGATGCTTTACTAACGGCTGTCTTCATTCTTAATCGTGTGCCCTCAAAATCAGTCACTTCTACAACCTATGAGTTATGGACAAAACGCAAGCCAAATTTAAACATCCTGAGACCCTGAGGGTCTGCTGCATACATTCATAATGATCCCCATAGGTATGGGAAATTGGGTCCTAGAGGAAAAAACTGTATCTTTATAAGATACTTTGAGCAATCAAAAGGATATGTTTTTATAGGTGAAAACAAAGATGGAACTGTGACTAAAATAGAATCAAGAGATACTGTATTTCTAGAAAATGAATTTTCTAGTAGGGGAGATATTGATCGTACAGTATCTCTTTATGAGACACAAGAATAAGGCAATACAGAACAAACTCAGACTAGTGATCCTCAATTGTCTCAATACATTGACTTAAGTGGGAGCTCAGAAAGGCCTTTACAAAGGCTTAGACAAGAGAAGCGAAAGAGACAAGAAGTTCCCACAAGAAGGAGTGACAGGGGAAATGTACCTAGGAGATGCTTCTCCATAAAAGGAGAGGCACTTATTGTTACTCCAGACGAAGATGATGAGCCTCGTTCTGTGCAAGTAGCCTTATCAGGTTTTGCTACGGATGAATGGAAGAATGCAATGGAGGAAGAAATTGATTCAATGAAGAAGAATCAAGTTTGGGAACTAGTTGATCTACCAAAAGGGCAAAAAGCCATTAGGAATAATGGGTTCTCAAAATTAAAAGAAAAGTTAATGGATCAATTGATAAATACAAGGCTCGATTGGTTGCAAAGGGGTACACGCAACAGGAAGGTATAGATTATGAGGATACCTTCTCACCTGTTGTACGTTTCAATTTTATAAGACTTAATCTGGCAATAGTAAATAGTTTAGATCTATAACTGCATCAGATGGATGTAAAAACCGCATTTCTAAACGGTGATCTGGATGAAGAAATCTATATGGAACAACTATTAGGTTTCATTAAGAAAGGAATGTAGAGTAGAGTTTGTAAACTCAAAAGGTCCATTTATAGACTGAAACAATCATTCAGATAGTGGTATTTGAGATTTCATAGAGCAATAACCTCTTATGACTTTCAAATGATTGAAGAGGACTACTGCGTTTACATTAAGTGGTTTGAGGGTAATTTTGTAATATTATCCTTATATGTAGATGACATACTACTAGCTGGAAATAGTCTAAAGTTAGTCTTAGCTATTAAAGAATGGTTATCATCGAATTTTGAGATGAAAGACATAGGTGAAGCAGAATATATACTTGGAGTTAAAATCCAAAGGGATCGTTCTAAAAGAATTCTCTCTCTTTCACAAGAGAATTACATCAAGAAAATTCTTGAGTGATTTAATATGAGAGACTGCAATCCCTTAGATACCCCAGTAGCTTCAGGTGTAACCTTAAGTCTTGATGTGTCCCAAAAATGAGTCAGCAAAGAAGAAAATGGAAAGGGTTCCCTATACTAGTGCCATTGGAAGTTTGATGTACGCAATGATGTGTACAAGGCCAGATATTTGTTACGTAGTTGGATTGGTTAGCAGATTCTAGTCAAATCCCGGTGAGCAATATTGGAAAGCAGTGAAAAGGATTTTGAGATACTTGAAGGGCACGTCAGATTATGCTCTATGCTATCAAGGAAGTGATCTGCGCTTGATTGGATACTCTGACACTAATTTGGGTGGAGATGAAGTTGAGCGAAGATCAACTTCAAGATACACATTCTTGCTGAACAATGGCGCCATATGTTGGAGCAGCAAGAAGCAGATGTGTATTGCTCTACATCCTATGGAAGCTGAATTCGTGGCATGCACCTCAGCAGTGCAAGAGGCTATATGGCTCAAGAGATTCATTGAACATCTTGGATTTGGAAATGAAAGCACAAATCCGGTATTAGTGTATTGTGATAATACCTTAGCCATAGCCTATATGAAAGATCCCAAATATCATAGTAAGACCAAACACATAGATATAAAGTATAATTTTGTGAGAGATTATGTAGCACAGAAAGTTGTTACTGTACAACTATTTCAACCAAGAGTATGGTCACAGACCCCCTAACCAAACCCATAGCCAAGGAAATGTATAACAAACATGTGAAGGCTATTGGGATGCGTAAAATGTAAACTTGCAGACACTATGTAATATGTTTATGATTAATGAAAATGTTTATTCATAAAATTTTATGTGTCTATATGAAGTTATACAATGTCTAGTATGTCGTACAGGCAGGTAAGGTTGGCTCTCTCACACGAACAACCGCCTTTGATACTCAGGAAGAGTAAGCAAAGATGAGACAGTTGTGTTCACCAGTAAAGCAGCAGGAATGCTAATATGGTAAAGAAGAAACACAAATTATGTCACATCGATAAGAGTGTAGTATGTCGAGATGAGATCCAATAAGACATAATATAAATATGGATTGAATCATGGATACCCACTTCCATGATGCCTGTTGCCAGATAACAAATTCTTCAACATTGACATCATGATAGATAAATAGAGTAGAAGAATTTGGGTTTAGATACTGGGAGCATCTAAACTCATGTCTGTACAGTATTAATGATGAGAATCAAAACGACGTACGCTCTTATAGTGTAAGAGTAACACCATAGCATGTGATTCATACCACATATGCGAAAGAACCGCAAATAGGAAGTAAGTGAATGGATCCCTGCTTCATTGCTGTGTGAGTCCCAAGAAGGTAAACACTTCTGTGATGTCCTTTGACTTTGACATTGTCATGGAGGTATACTTCAACGACTGCTACTTTAACATTTATCCTATGATTACGACTGATACAATCCATGGTATTATGTTAGGAAAGCGGTTGACGTATATCAAAATGATATATGAGCGAAAGGAAGGTTACCTAAAAAATACACACCTATGCTGGTGTCTGAGACATGTCCCTTATGATATTAATATTGGTAATTTCATGAGTGTGGATACTAAGCATATGAAAAGGCAATATAAGTTTTATCTTGAATTGAGAGGGATTAGATCTGTCATGTGTAATATCCTAAATTATAATTAAGGGCTAATAACTTCAAAGTGATGTAAAATGTGCTTGATGAGGGTATCGTATATGTTATGACAATTAGGGGCAAAATGGTAATTCATCGACCAATTGGACAGTTACCAAAGAGGAAACTCATTGGTAATTGATATCAATGGCTAAGATTGAATAAGCAAGGGAGTGGGATTGTGTGTGTGCATGTTCAAGTAAGCCAAGGAAGATGCCTCAAGATGTTGACATTTGGCATTGTCTCACACCCCTTTGACAAGTCAACAATAGCAACTCATTGTTTTCTTTTCCCTCCCATTCTTTTAGGTCGGCAAATGGGCTAAAGTAGAGACCAAAAATCTGATTATTTTCCCTTCATCATCATCATCTCATCTCTCCTCTCATCTCCATTTTCGTCCAAAGTTTGAAGGAAAGAAAAAGAAGAAGGCTCAAGTTAGGTGAGGATTTGTTCTTGTATGCTCAACTCACCTTCATTAATATTGTTCATGAGGTTGAGGGCTTTATTCCTATGGTTTCAGATTTTTGATTTGTGGTGTTTGAGAACTTGTGGAAATTTGGAAGTGAGGGAAACAAGAAACTAGCCTGGGAAGAAGTTAAGGTGAGTATTTGGAACCTTTTGGTATATTCATTGTGGTTATGGGTTTAGTCTTGAGATTTTGTGATTTTGCCCTGGTTTTTGGTGAATTTCCAAATGTGTGAATTAGTTAGTGTTTAGTGTGAAATTGGTGTCATAGTGTGTCCTTGAGCATTTGAAATTGATTTGGAATGTTGGTTTGGATTGGTTTGCAATATGGTGATTTGATTGAGTTCTTGGTAAGACATGTGGTGGTCATTGTGTAACATGTCAATGGAGGTTGAATTGGGTTGTTTTGATGATTTCAATGGATTCCTTGTGCAAATTTATGTGGGAATGGTATTTGATATGAATTTGGGAACCATTGGAAGCATTGGTGCAAAATTGAAATGTTGTCCATTGAAAGTTTATTTTGGGCAGTCAGGTTGTCTAGATGTTTTGAATAGGCAAATGGTGTCTAAAAATTCTGAAACTTTCCAGATTTAAAGTTCACATTCCAAGCTTCAAAATGAACATAAATTTTGTGTCATTTCGTTTTTTGAGCTAAGAGCAATGACTGTCCAAAGTTTGGGATTAAAACTGGAATCTGTTTTGGAGTGGTGGTGAATTTCGTGTAATTCTGTACTTCTGTGGTGTTTCCAGTAATGGCCAATATTTTTCCTAGGAAGAGGACTTAAATAGCTTTCATTTGGCTTTGGAATCATCTCATTTTTATTTTTCTAGAATTAGTTATGATTTTTCAAAGTTCCCTTGGCTGCAGCCAGAAATTCTTGACTGCAACGCAAAACTTTCTATGCACGTTTTGGCCGCAGCCAGAGAATTCCTGGCTGCAGCCAAAACCCTATTTTCAGCATTTTGTGACTTTGCAAAGTATTTTCCAACCTAGTACTTTCCAATCCTTTTCGGTTCTCTTTGAGCTTGTTATAACCATTTAGGGGACTCATATGGAACCTATTTTAAGTATTTGAAAGTAAGAATTGGGGGTAGGAAATTAATCCACCATTCTTGATTTTGTTTATAGGCTTTGACATTTGTCGTACCCGCAAGCCCACTGTGCCAAAGGACGTCAGGAAAGAACAAGGTAGTGACTCTTTCTCTTATACTGTGTGTGAAACATTGTATGTATGTGTGTCATGCATTGAGAACACTTTGTGTTACATTGTGATGCTTTGAGATTGTAGCGAAAGTTGACGCCTACTCATGCTTTGTGAATATTTTGTGAATACATTGAGATCGCAGTGAAAGTTGACGCTTAGAGTTTACAGCCAGGAGTGCTGTCGTTTGTGGTGTGAACCATGATACATTGTGATGCTGCTAACATGACCTTATATGCTATGTGTTTATGCACTGTATAAGTGATTTGTTACTACTGGGATTCTCTTGAATCTCATTCTTTCCAATGACGAACATTTCAGACAGGGCGAGTGGCTCTAAGGAGAAGCGGGCAACCCAGAGCGATTAGGCCCTTTGGGGTATATTTGGTTTTGGTATATTGGTTATCCACTTTTGGAATTGGGATTACTGTATATGTTGAGATGTAAATATTATATTTGATTTTGGTAATGTAATCCCCTTGGGAAACCTATAAACCCTTAGTTTATATATGTACAACTCGGGAGTTGCCGGGGTTTTGGTTATACACTTTGATATGTATGAATGTAAATTAACTGCACAGGTAATTATATTCGAAAATTCGAACTTGAGACCAGGGAGGGAAAACTTTTGAACGATTTTGTGAAAACCCTACGGTAAAGTAGGAAGTTGAAAAGAGTTTAAGTTATCCAATGATCTCTAAACCACTTTAATTATGCGTTATCTAATCATAATTACGCTAATTAAGGTAGGGGGTTACATTATGTGGAAGTTTATATTGGTATATCTAGGACATATGAGACATAATATTAAAATTCAAGCTACATAAAAAAGGTTGTCTTGTGCTGGTCCTATGAGAGGGATTTCTAGTACAAACACCTAGGAGACGTCATGCCCATTCGGTCACGGCAAAGCACCTAGTATGAAAGAAAAAAGAGAGAGAGACAATCCCTATGGCATCCAATCCACCAAGTGTGAGTGAGAGATGTTGGGAATTGGGCTTGGTCCACCCTTGGTGGATTAGGCCCAAAACCCAAACCCATTAAGCTTTAAGCTTTAGGGCAAAATAAAATACCCAGACAAATGTGGGGTATTTATTTGTAATTTTCCCTAAGGGTTCAAAATTGAAAACCTGGAGGGAGCAGTTCCCCTGTATATTTTAGAGGGAACGGTTGTTTGATAAAAAGACGCATGTGTGTTCGTGAAAAACAACACAGAGGAATAACAGACAATACACATAGTGAGAAAAAAATTTTCTCAAGAGAACTCTCTTCTCCTCTCTTCCCTTCCTGTGCATTTGCTGTATGATATAGTCAAAATCCTGGCGATTCAACTCATGTGGGTACCGGAAGAATTCCAAACGACACTTCAGGTATGCCTGAAATTCGACTATATAACATGTGGTATATTAGAACTATTATATATGTTACTGAATACATCACGATTAGAGACCGTTTTGTATTTGTGCCTAGAATATATAATGCCACTATACATAATAGTTTGGAACTATGATGTATAGTAGAAAATAACCATGATTTAACCCCTTTCTGTAGTAGTGTATCTTCTTTGACCATGAAGTATTGAATGTCAAATATTCACGATTTTGTAGTAGCGCTAGATGAAAGTATTGAAATACAATTTTTTTAAAAAAGTGTTGTATAATGAAAATTATAAGCAATAATCTTGCATATAATTTCGAAGTTTACACAAGAACATAAACATCAGAATAAATACACATGGCTTAAAAAAGATGTTGAAATGCAAAAGATAAGATATTTGAGAAATAATTAAATATAATGAAATTAGTGAACAAGATGCTATAACAATGCTAAAAAGTAAATGTGATGCTTAAGAGCATTGATTGTCTAATTAGGTTGATTATGCATAATTCTATTATTAAATGATGGATATCCAAAGTGGCTGAATAAATTTCAATCCAATCCAACTGTGAACGAATTTGCAAACGTTGATTCACTAAGACTATCCTAGGTTTGTGTGAAAATAGTTTTATCTCTTCTCTTTTCACAACAGCACTACTACAGAATATACTTATAAAGTCCCTAAAGGACGTCCCTTTTTGAAAAAGGGACGCCTAAAATATTGGGCGGTATGTGTAATTATAGATCAAAATTGAAAAGGTTGGCTCGTTAAATAAAATTGAATCTCACGCTTGAATGTGTTTTAGACGTCCCCATGTTCATTGGGGACGTCTAAAGACTGTTTTAGACGTCCCCAATGAACATGGGGATGTCTAAAGACTCCCAGAAAAGCGTATGAAAGGGGAAAAAAAGAACACACTTAAGACGTCCCCAGACCATCTGGGGACGTCTAAAGATTAACATTAGACGTCCCCAGACCACCTGGGGACATCTAAAGCTTATATTAGACGTCCCCAGCTGGTCTGGGGACGTCTAAAAGGGGCATTTAGACGTCCCCAGCCCAGCTGGGGACGTCTTAGGCTTAAACAAATGCACTAGTCGACATGACCAGTGCATGTGAAGTGTCAGAATTTTTCTGTGCACTTGCTTTACTCTCCTTCTCCTTTATCACTTCCGTCCCCTCTCCCCTGCTTCTTGTTCTTTTTACTTTACTCTTTCACTTCCGTCCCCTCTCCCCTGCTTCTTGCTTTATTTTTCTATCTTCATCACTTCTGAATACGCGCGGCCATTTCTCCTCTCCCCAGTTTCTTCTTGTTCCTTCTTAGCCTCTATTTCATCCATACCGTTGCTAGTCGCCATCTTTGCTCTGCTGGTTCTGCACTGTTCTCTCTCATTCTCTCCACAGTCGGCCTCCTCTTACCACTGTGGGTCATCTGCTCTAAAGTTGCAGCAACAGGTTAGCTAAAATTAAACTTGTGAATGATTAGGAAAATGTATTTGTTCTGTGCTATAATTTAAGTGTGGTTTGTGCTTGAGCTTTATCTTTGCTATTTTGCTGAATTTAAGACGTACCACATCAAGTTTTAATCTTTTGCTTTTTTCCATTGTTTTGAGAAACATGAAATTCTCATTAACTAAAAAATATGAGTCTACAACTTGAAGCTCTGCAAGTGCCTAATATTTATACAACTATGAGGGGCGTATTGAGCAATACGATAATACTAAACATTGAACACAGAAACACAAAACGATAACACTAATATCAATATCCTAATTACAATACATCATAATTGTGTATGTTACTTACCTTCACAACAAGGTGATGATTGCAATTTAAATTGCAATTTAAATTTTTTTGGGTGATTTGAAAATTGAAGAATCATTATCTAATTGTTTTAAATAATTAATTTGATTTGAAACAAATTTGCATTTGCAATCTTAATTTTTTTTAAATTTGATTTGATTTGAATAATATACTAATATTTTGTACTTATTGAATTATTTGAATGTTTTATTTCAAATACAATTTTCAAGATGATGTTTTGTTTCAAATTTGGTGATGATTTTGTTTGCTTTTTATTAAAAGAAGTCAGTTGCAAAGAAAATTACAAGTTCTCTTTATAAAGAAAATTACTGTGAAAACATGACTAATTTGACACTTCAGTCACTAATCAATAAAATTATATAAGAATTCATAATTTTCTGGTATATTAATTTGTAAGTTGTAATGCAACATTGTATTTAACTAGTAAGCAGCGCATTCATCAAGGAAGTTCTCAACTATACTTGCCAATAATGTTTGTGGACTTTTTCAAGCATGTAAATAATAGGAGTAGACAAAAAGTTACGGTTAATGCAATGTAATCTTATCAATTAATGACTATTATACTATGAGCCCTCAATTCCTCAGCCCCAAATGCCCTTTATAAATTCCCAAAAATTCCCACATATGTCTCTTGTAAATACACATAGTTGATATGTAAATTCCCACATATCTCACTTATGGTTCATATCTGATTTAATATTTTGATTTCTAAAATATAAGTGCATTCTGTTTGTGCTTGGTGGTAGAAGCTAAAGTTTAGTTTCGTTTAAATTAAGCTGAGATGGTTTGTTATTTTGATTTTGGGATGTCTCACTTTTAAGGGGAAATGCTGCCAAAATTTTGAGAAACATGCGTGTAAAAGGCAATTCCCCGTGTTTTCAATTATTCTAAACTTGAGTGTAAATGGAAATGGCATAGGTGGTAATAAAATGGATCATAGTTGGATGAATGCTCTGAGAACAAGTGAAGAATATGAGAATGGGGTTGAAAACTTTATTGAATTTGCTAGGAGGAATGTTCCAGCAAAAAATGGGATGTATTTTTGTCCCTGTGTCAATTGTTTAAATGAGAGAAAACAGGATGTTGAAGTTATAAGGGATCACCTACTTTGTGATGGAATAAATCTTCGATACACAAGGTGGATATGGCATGGTAAGGAAGTAAGTGATTGTCCGTCGCACAAGAAGGAAGCTGTGGATGTCATAGATGAAGATAAAATGGAGAGAATGATTCACGATGTTGAGGTAGAATCCTTTACGCAGTCACATGAATATGATAGCCTGCGGAGTGATGCAGAGACACCGTTGTACCCTGGGAGTAAGTACACACGACTCATAGGAACATTACATTTGGTTAACTTAAAAGCAACTTGTGGGTGGACTGATAGTAGTTTCACATTGCTGCTTGAACTGTTGTGTGATATGTTTCCAGACGATAATGTACTTCCAAATCGTATGTATGAGGCCAAGAAAATCCTATCTACAATGGGTATGGAGTATAAAAAGATACATGCTTGCCCTAATGATTGTGTACTATACAGAAAGGAGTATGAAGGCCTGAGTGGGTGCCCTAAGTGTCAAACTGCACGATACAAAGTGAAGAAAGATGGTGGTTGTGGCGATGGGTAGACTAAAAGGCAACCTGTAAAAGTTTTGTGGTATCTTCCAATAATACAGCGCTTTAAGCGTTTGTTTGGCACTGCAAAAAAGGCGAAGAAGTTGAGATGGCATTCGGATGACATAATATTTGACGGAAAATATCTTCGGCACCCAGCTGACTCTCCACAGTGGAAGAAAATAGATGAAATGTTCCCTGAATTTGGCAGCGAGTCGAGAAACCTTCGGCTTGGGCTTTGTACAGATGGCATCAATCCGTATGGAACTCTTAATAGCACACACAGTGCGTGGCTAGTACTCCTTGTAATATACAACTTGCCTCCCTGGCTTTGTATGAAACGCAAGTATGTGATGCTTTCTATGATGATTTCTGGACGAAAATAGCCAGGAAATGATATCGATGTCTACCTGACGCCTTTGATTGAGGACTTGAAGAAGTTGTGGGAGGAAGGCGTAGATGTGTTTGATGCGTATAAGAATGAGTCCTTCAAGCTACGTGCAATGCTTTTTACCACCATAAATGACTTTCCTACGTACGGAAACCTCTCAGGATACAGTGTGAAGGGGCATAAAGCATGTCCGATCTGTGAAGCAGATGCTCACTTCCACCAACTTAAACATGGAAGAAAAACGGTCTACCTCGGTCACAGGAGGTTCCTTCCTAGGTTCCACCCGTATCGTAGGTTAAGAAAGCGTTTTAACGGCTTGCCAGAGCATGGAATGGCTCCAAAGGCATTAACCGAAGAGGAAGTTTACAATCGGGTTGAACGTATCAATGTCTTACTCGGTAAGAATCATAAGACTTCGGGTGAGAAGAACATATGGAAGAAGAGATCAATTTTCTTTGATCTTCCATATTGGCGTAGTCTTGATGAGAGACACAGTATTGATGTAATGCACGTGGAGAAAAATGTTTGTGATAGCCTTGTCAGTATACTTTTGCACATTCCAGGGAAGACCAAGGATAGGATTAATGCGAGACTAGACCTTGTTGATATGAGAATAAGAGAACGGTTACATCCACAGCTAAGAGATGATGGTAGGAGGGCATACATGGAGCCAGTAGCGCATACACTATCAAAAGCGGAGAAAAGAAGTTTGTGTGGGTGTTTGCATGAAATTAAGGTACCATAAGGATATTCTTCGAATGTGAGAAGGTGTGTGTCAATGGACGATTTGAAGTTAGTGGGAATGAAGTCCCATGATTATCATGTGTTGATGCAACAACTGTTACCAGTAGCTATTAGAGGGATTATGAAAGATAAAGTTCGAAGCACTGTGACAAGATTGTGTGTTTTCTTTAATGCTATCTGTAACAAAGTCATTGACACTGAAAAACTGGATGAACTGGAAGCTGAGGGTTATATCATATTGTCCCAATTAGAGATGCACTTTCCTCCTTTATTTTTTGATATAATGGTGCATTTGATAGTTCATTTGGTAAGGGAGGTAAGGCTCTGTGGTCCAGTTTACCTGAGGTGGATGTACCCTTTCGAGCGATACATGAAGATCTTAAAAGGGTACTCTAAAAATCCCTATCGACCAGAAGCCTCAATAGTTGAAAGGTATGTTGTTGAAGAGGCTATGGACTTCTGCAGTGATTATCTATCAGGGAAGAAGGAACAATCTCGGCATGAAGAGGGGAGGAGCAAGGGAACACGAGGACTGAAAGTGAAGACTATGCCTCATGAAGAGGTGTTGCAAGCACACCTTTATATCCTGAATAACATGGCAGAAGTTCAACCGTACATAGATGAACACAGAAAGAGATTGAAGAACATGAATCCGAGGAAGGATGACATGCAGATTACTATTGAGCAAAACAAGGCATTCATTTAGTGGTTTGAGGAAAAGGTTTTGCATGAGACCGGTGTGTCTGGGACAATAGAGTGGCTAGCCTGGGGGCCTTCATTTCATATCATTACTTGGAGCGGTTATGATATAAACAAGTATTCTTTCTACGCAAAAGACCAAGATGACAAGAGTACCATGCAAAATAGTGGGGTGATGGTAGAAGCTGAAGCCATGTACTTTTCCAGTTCGAAAGACAAAAACCCCATATTAGCATCCATGGCTTATTATGGAGTGATAGAAGAAATATGGGAAATCACTTACAAGTTCAAAGTTGCTTTATTCAAATTTAAGTGGGTTAGCAATAATGCTGTGGTAATAGATCAACAATTTGGATTTGTCTCAGTTGATCTTGAAAGAGTAGGTTATAGGGATGAGCCCTTCATTCTAGCAATCCAGGCGAAACAAGTGTTTTATGTCATAGATCCCGCAAATAAAAAAATTTTCATTGTACTTCAAAGTAAAAAATTGAAGCATGGTGATCCGACCTTCAACCTTGATGACACACCACTTTTCACAATTAATCCACCTACAACAAGTGAAGTAGAATTGGTAGATGATGAAGAATATGCTGTGAGAAATGATCATGGTGAAGGAATATGGGAAACAATCTAGAGTAAGAGCTTAACTTAAAAAATAGTAATGTGTGGTGTTTGTTTTATATCTTGTTAGTTTATTCATTTACTTACAATTTATTCACCTATCTGATAATGATTTTTGTGCTTACAGAAATATGGACAATTTTGGTGACTCACAAAGTGATAGGGACAATGAAATGAATAGGCCTGAACCTGATGTGAGACCTGAACCAGTTGCGAGAAGAAGGGTTAGAGGCAGTACAAAAATGCCTGCATTGGTAGCACGTCATCACCATCAACAGGAGAGGTTGCATATTGACTTTGATAAAAATATGAAACCAATTGGTCCGAAAGAAGACCATTTCATTAGCTACGTAGGTTTTTTGGCTCGAAGCAAAGTTCGCATTACCTATTATAATTGGAAGTTGGTTCCACCAAAAACGAAAGACTTGATTTGGCAAAAACTTTTGGTATATAAGTTTCAATACATCTGCATTATATCTTTATTCCTATCGCTTCAAATATAATTAACTTATGTTTTTACCTTGCAGCAAACCTATGATGTCCCTGACACCGCAGAGATGTACAAGGAGTGGATGACGGAGGTTCGGCTACGATGGAAAGATTTCAAGAACAGGCTCACACGAGATTACATTCGAGGGGACATGAGGGGTCAGGATCCATGTCATGAGTATCCGTTTTTGTCTCCAGAGGACTGGAGGTTGTTTATGGCATCACGAGAAGATCCAAACTTTTTGGTAAGATTTCTGTCATCATAGTGTTTTATTTGAATATAGTTGACATTATTGATTCGGTGTTCGTTGTTTTCCTTTCAAAGGCATTAAGTGCAGCAAATACAGAGAGGCAAGCAGCTAATAACTATCAACATTGCATGTCTCGTGGTGGTTATCGGAAGCTTGAGCGAAAGATAATGGCAGAAGAGTTGGAGAAATTAAAGGAAGCAGCCACATCAGATCCTACCGTTGTGGTCCAGCCCCCGCCACCTCCACCACGTCACAAAAAATGGAAAGCAGGGAGGCTTAAGGGTGGGAAGTATGTAAATCTGACTGTTGCTGAGGTTGCTGCAAGAATTGTAAGTAGTTAGAGCATAAGTACAAACTTATTTTTCCATATTGGGAGTGCTTATGATAACTTTTATGCTACAGGATGAACTGGAAGATCATAGTAGCCAAGGTTCGTTTACTCCAAGTGGACGGATGGACATCTTGTCAACGGCGATTGGGAAGACAGATCACCCTGGTCATGTTCGAGGGGAGGCAGTGGGAGTTCGTGTCAGAAGTATTTTGGCCGAACCTCACATCCTTATTCGTCACAAGCTGAACCTAGTAGGGAGCTTGTGGCCAAGATTTGTCAGGAAGTCTCACAAGAGCTCGAGGCCAACCTTCGTGACAAGCTCCGACAAGAGCTGTTGCCAGAGCTGCGTCTTGAGCTGATGCTTGAGATACGATCTAAAATACAGAAGATGTTTGACTCACAAATGGCAACTACCGAGCGTAGAACCCATTCATCCCCGGCCTTCCACAGCACCAAAGGAAGTTACAACCCGCCGGAGGAACCACTTGGCGACCCTTCTCCCACTCCAGCGTAGGGAGAACCTGCCATCCTCTCTTTGGATACCCCAGTGCTGCGTGTAGTTGCAGATGCTCTCGTTCACACAGAAGCTACTACCCACCATAATCAGCAAATTCCACAGCATTTGCGTAGGGTGACTGTGACGTGTGTTCGAGCGGAGGAAGAAGGTACAGCCATCCCTATTCCTGATGACGAGGTTGCCACGATAGCTCAGGCGAGAGGATCTTTCATCCTTTGGCCTATACATCTTATTGGCTTGTTACCACTAACACCTCCAATGGTATGGAACTACCTTACTTTTACTTGAGATGTGTTGACATCCTACTGATAGTATGTGTTTTTATGTTCTAAAAGAATGAGCAGGAAGCAGAGAAATGACCCTTCTTAGCACGACTGCAGCATATCTATAAAGGCATTCGCCAGATTGATTTGCATATGCCTGCAGGGATTGTGGGCCAGCAAACAGAGTATTACTGCACAATTGATAAACAAGATCTTAAACAGTTCATGAAGTTCGAGGAGCTAGATGTTGGATGGGGCAAATTTGCAATCCTGTAAGTTTTTTATTTCCTATTTTTTGATTCATTTAGTTAAGTTGATTTTAACTAGCTAATACATTCATCATTTTAATTCTATTATAGCTCCTTCCGTCGTATATGCATTGACTCTCAGAGAGTTGATTTATATGGATTCTTATCTCCTGCACATACGACAAGGATTGGGAATATATTGAAAAGAAGGACGAACTATGTGGGCTTCACATTGGCAGAGGACGAGTATCGTTGTTATCTAGCACCGATTGTTCAAGGGTACGCATTTTAATTTTGTGTATTTGAGATTTTTAATAAATAATTGCCTTGCCATCTAACTTCATTTTAATCTGTATATGTTGTGATAGTTATCACTGGAGTTTGTGTGTTGTGTGTCCTCGGTCCCACATTGTTTACTGGTTTGATTCCTTAAATAGAAGACCAGACAAAGAAACTAAAAGCGTCTTTAACACGTAAGTTATTTTTTTGTATTTCATTGCTTCTTGATTCTTGACTTAATGAATTATTCTAATTTATGTTGATTTTCATTTTAATGATAGGGCATGCACGACGTATCGAGCACTTGGCGGGCCACGTGAACGTAGAGGTGGCAAAGATCCGAGATGGTTGTTTCCAAAGGTACGTAGTTTCAAATCAAGTTCTTTTGATTGACGGTCGTTTTAGATATGCCTTTATTGATTTTAACCATTTGCTTTTGATTTATAGTGCCCTCAACAACCTGGCGGCTGGGAATGTGGATATTATGTCTTGCTTTATATGTTTAACATCATTCAGAGTGGCATTATGACAGATTTTGAACAAGTAATCGCTTCTTCATTCTCAGAGGATAATATTCTTGGTGTTGTGATTCAATGGCAATTCATTTACTTCATTCATTATTTCATCTAAGCTTATTTTCTAATTTACAGTTTTTTGACAA
The DNA here is from genome assembly GCA_963242795.1 of Inga leiocalycina. NCBI lineage: Eukaryota > Viridiplantae > Streptophyta > Magnoliopsida > Fabales > Fabaceae > Inga > Inga leiocalycina. The sequence continues at coordinate 32,070,702 of OY725325.1, read as the reverse complement.
TAAAGATGCCTACTCATATGAAGACTTAAATATGATCAGAGACTTTTTGGCTGGACATCTTCTTCAACGTATACCAGAAGAGTAAAGTCTTTAGTAGTTTGTGTAGGACATACTTTTGTGGTAGTACATATAATTAGCGTTATTGTTGTTAGATATGGATTGGATTTTAGTCTTGGTTATTGTACAAACTGGGGACTTGGATATAGATTTCTGTGTAGTTTGTGTGGCATGTAGTAGACTTGGATATAGATTGTTGTGTAGTTTGTGTGGTTTGAAAGTTTGTGTGATGTATAGTAGCCTTGGGTTGATCACTGTGTTTGTTGTTGTTTCCATTCTGCTGAACTACTGTTGTTTTATTTTGTTGTTGGAATCCTATTTCTGTAGTTTACATTTCCAAACAGTGCAATATATAAAAAGTCCATTAAAAAAAAATTTCAACGTCCTTAATAAAAAAAGGGACGTGGATATTACTGCTGGCGACACTTTAGACATCCCCAGTTGGAACTGGGGACGTCTAAGGTCCCACTTTAGACGTCCCCAATTGGAACTGGGGACGTCTAAAGTCTGCCTTCCACGTCCCCTGTTTTACGGACGTTAATGACGTTTTTTTTCTACGACCCTCACATAGACGTCCCTCTATTTTCAGACGTTAAAAGGCTAAAAAGAGGGACGTTAAAACCCTTTTTTCTAATAGTGCAGGATCCCAATTTGAACCCTTATAAACCTAATCCAGATTTAATAGTTTTTTAGCCCTTGAGTTTTTGACTAAATAACTCAATAAATCCTCTTTTACAATTCTTTTTATGCTTTTTCTAATATTCCCCTTAAATCCAAAAGAGTAACTCAACTAATTAACAAACATATTTCACAATATTGATATAGTTCAAATCCTCTAATTGAGATATAATTCATCTATATTTTTTCTTAACTTCACTTAACTTTATTTTCCATTATTTCCTAAAATGTTGACTCGATATTATATTTGTATCCTTAATGTTTAATTTATTTTGGAGATATATATATATATATATATTCTCTATTTAAATAATTATATGGTAAATTTTATTTACCATTAAATAATTCATTCCTAATATCATTTAAATATTAGGAATAATAATTAGAATGTTACACTTACATGCATGGTGAGAATTGAAGAGGTAAAGAGGGCTTATTTGCCCAGCAAACAGTCCGGAGATGAGAAAATAAACCTACGTACATGGTATTTGCATAGTATTAGAGAGCCATAAAGCTATTTTTCTAATGTTGGAAGGTTTTTCTTTACGAAAGATTTGAAGTTTAGAGGGTTAAAATCTCATGACTGTTATATTAAAGTAATAACTACTGTCAGTAGCTTTTCAAAGCATTATGAAAGATAATGTGAGATGTATAATAACCATGGTATTAAAACCCGGATTGGACCAGACGGATTAAGTCGGAAATCGGTGAACTATCCTCTTATTGGCTTGAGTGATGGCCAGACTCGGTGTTAATCTGACCCAGGTCAAAACAGTGTGACTCGGGAGTAACTCAGAGAAGCCGCTAGGCTGGGTGGGTTATCTGCTCACTTTTTTACTCACCGAAAAATGCCAAAACTCCATAAGGAAGGCTTAGGGGAAGAAGAGAAGGAAGAGAGGAAGAAGAGAAGGAAAGTAGTAGAAGAGGAGATGCCACAAAACACTTGATATGCAAGAAAACTTCTAAAAATAATGATAAAACAGGAAATGATGAAGCTTTTGAAGTATGAAGCATGAAAGAAGGAGGATGATTTCAAGAAGGCAAGAAGGCTTCAAGCTGAGAGATAGAGAGAGAACGAAAAATAAGGAGAGCCTTGGGGGTAGACAAACATGAGATTCAAATTGCAACCAAGGAAAAGAAAAGACTCAATGACATAACGTGTTGGAGGCTCTGAAAAAATTCACATTCTCCCATGGTACAGCTGTCATCACTAATCACCCCCATAAAATTATAGAGTATGAACTATTAATATTAATACGAAGTAGAGAACCAAAAGCTCACCATTAAAATTTGAGGGCTAAAATTAAAATAAAGTTAAGCTTTAGCCCTTAAAGATTATAGGAAAAATAACATTAAAGTACCATATGAATTTATAAAATTCACAAAGTCTATTAACACTTGAAAATGACATAAAAGTGACAAGTATCAAATTGAGATTTTTAAGTGTTGACATTTTCATTATTTTGCCTCCTCAATTTTTTTTAAAAAAATAAGAATGGTGCCCCTGCCGAAGCACCACCTCCGGCCGCCGGTCGAAGCTCTGGCTTGGACCCTAACGGCCTGAGCTCCAGCAGCGGGGCCCTTTTGCTTTTGGGGGGGGTTTGTTTTTTTAAAAAATTGTTGAAAGGGGCAAGGGGTGGGTTCCCCTAGCTCCTTTAAAAACTCACTTGGTGGCCTTTGGGCCACCAAGTTTCTTTGATATATATATATATATACACACATTAATAAATATATGTATAATATAATTGAAGGTATAATAATTTTAACAAAATCAATAATGAAAATGACAAAATGCATAATGGTTTTAATAAAATGAGTAATGTAATTGACTAAATGAGTAATATATATATATATATATATATGTATATAATATAAAAAAAGGAATGATGGCTTTAACAAAATCAATAATAATTTTGACAAAATCAATAATGAAAATGACAAAATGAGTAATGGTATCAACTAAACAAGCAATATATATATATATATATATATATAAGTATAATATAAATATAATCAGTAGTGGCTTTAACAAAATCAGTAATGTAATTGATAAAATCAGTAATAGTTTTGATAAAAAAGTTTGCTGATGAAATCATGTAAGTCGGGATTCACCAACATTTGTCGCATTTCACCAAAATTCGTAATGGGATTGATAAGTTTAGTAATGATTTTGACAAGAATTATAATGGTTTTGATAAAAGCGTTTTGTGCAAAAATGCTGATGAAAACATATAAGTCAAGATTCATCAACAAATGATTTTGTTAAAACCATTATAATTCTTATTAAAATCATTACTAAATTTATCAATCCCATTATGAATTTTGGTGAAATGCGACAAATGTTGGTGAATCCCGACTTATATGTTTTCATCAGCAAACTCTTTTATCAAAACCATTACTGATTTTGTTATTTACATTATTGATTTTGTTAAAGACATTACTGATTTTGTTAAAGCGACATTACTAATTTTGTTAAAGCCACTATTGATTATATTTATATTATTCATATATATATATATATATATATATATATATATATATATATTGCTTGTTTAATTAGTACCATTACCCATTTTGTTATTTCCATTACTTATTTTGTCAAAGCCATTACTGATTTTGTTAAAGCCATCATTCCTTTTTTTTATATTATATATATAAATATATATATGGGAAAATCCCTGTAAAATACGCTGGAAATAGGGAAATCCCTATTTGATGCATTGAAAACAAAAATCCCTGATCACTCCTGCAGTAGGAATCATGGATTTTAAATTTCAGTGGAAAAGACTCAACTAGCCCTGGAAAAAATGCTGCTCGAAATGCATAAGAGTGGGAAAGAAAGGAAGGAAAAAAACATGAGAGGAAAGAAAGGATGGTGGCGTGAGAAAGACATAAGTTTCAGAATGCTTGAAAGCTGAAGACAAAGCAGAGGTAACCAACGGTAAGTAATTCTTCTAGTGTAGAAATGATGTGTGTATTGTGAATATTCTATCTTCGTCTTCTGAGATTGTGAATAGCTGCGATGGATTTCTGGTTTTGGATGCTTGCTTTTTGGGTAAGGGGGCATTTGTTGAAGATGGAGAAAGGTTGCAGCTTTAAGGTAATGGGAGATTGTTGATGGTTGTGTTGTGGATTTCATTGTGTTTTATTGTAGGAATGGTGGAGATTGTGGGTTTTTGTTGTGAACCGTAATGGCTACTGTGAGCTGTGATAAACCTAAGGCATTTTATTTGGGGGATGGTGTTGTTTTCAGTGAAGAAGGATATGTGAAAAGATACCGTGTTGTTGTTAATGGTACATGGAGGGTAATGCTATGAGGGTTGTTGTTAATTCTAAATATGGAGATGTTAAAGTGAATGGTGTTGTTGTTAATAGTTCATGGAGGGTGATGATAGGGTGCGTTGTTAATAATGGAGATGGAGAAGTTGAAATAAACTGTGATGTTAAATGAGAATACAGAGTTGTTAAAACATACTGTAAAATATAATATGTTGCTGTTAATAGATACAGGGTGATGATATGTGGTCGATATTGTTAATGATGAATATGAGGATGTTAAAACATACGGGTTTGTTGTTAATTGCCCCTGTTTGGTGATGAAATGAGCAATTACTGTTTTTCATAAAGAATTGATGACAAGATTACTTAACTACATAATGATAAGCGGCTTTGTCTAATTAATTATCTCTTTTTGTTTTTTCTGCAGGTAGGCATGTAAAATGATATGCAACAAAGGCTCATAATTTGTGAAGCAACTATTTTGTTATTTCCATATTGGAGGGAAATTTGTGTGGAATGATGAAAGTAAAATTAATTATAATGGTGGTTATGTGAAGTTGAAGTGCCTGAAAGATGTGATAATACTTAGAGATTTGAGGTTGATGATATCATCATGGCTTGATATTGATTGCAACATGTGTCAGATGAAGTATACAGTGAGGTTTGATGAAAGCGCACTATTAGATTTAAATGATGATGATGAAGTTGAAAACCTTTTTAAATATAATGAAAGGAGTGGCCATGTGTATATAGAAACAAAAGGAAATGATGATGTATGCCACATATTAGATGACCCACAAATGTAAGTGCAAATTTTGTAGGGATGTCAGTTGTTATATGTGAAACTGTTGTTGGTATTTAAGTAACAAAAGTTGTTATTGTAATTGATTGCAGGTATGTAAATTCCTTGGGACTCTCACAAGGAAGATCTATTGATTATCAAACCAGTGTGGAAAACCAAGATAAAGCGTGGTACTATGAAAGCATTGCTTCATGTACGACGGCTGAAATTGTTGGAAGATCTAATAAGCTACTTTGTGTAGTAGAGAGTGCACCTACACCTAGCCCAGAGTTGAATTGCACAAAATGGAGGGGGATAATTTCAGAAATGATGCAGACATTTGCACACACGGATGCTTTTAAGCAGGCACTGTACAAATACAGCATATCACACAAGTTTGAGTTTGAATATGTGAGAAATAGCAAGCATAGCATTCCACAAAGTAGCTTATTAGATCTTCCAGCAATTTCAGCCGTCGTACATGAAGCAACACTTTCATAGTACCACGCTTTATCTTGGTTTTCCACACTGGTTTGACAATCAATAGATCTTCCTTGCAAGAGTCCCAAGGAATTTACATACTTGCAGTCAATTACAATAACAACTTTTGCTACTTAATAACCGACAACAGTTTCACAAATAACAACTATCATCCCTATAAAATTTGCATTTATGTTTGTGGGTCATCTGATATGTGGCATACATCATCATTTCCTTTTGCTTCTATATACACATGGTCACTCCTTTCATTATATTCAAAAAGGTTTTCAACTTCACTATCATCATTTAAATCTATTAGTGTGCTTTCATCAAACCTCACTGTATACTTCATCTCACACATGTTGCAATCAATACCAAGCTATGATGATATCATCAACCTCAAATCTCTAAGTGTTATCACCTCTTTCAGACGCTTCAACTTCACATAACCACCATTATATTTAATTTTAACTTCATCATTCCACACAAATTTCCCTCCAACATGGAAATAACAAAATAATTCCTTCACAAATTATGAGCCTTTGTTGCATATCATTTTACATGCCTACCTGCAGAAAAAACAAAAAGAGATAATTAATTAAACAAAGCCGCTTATCATTATGTAGTTAAGTAATCTTGTCATCCATTCTTTATGAAAAATAGTAACTACTCATTTCATCACCAGACAGGGGAAATTAACAACAAACCCGTATGTTTTAGCATCCTCATATTCTTCATTAACAACATCGACCACATATCATCACCCTGTATCTATTAACAGCAACATGTTATATTTTACAGTATATTTTAACAACTCTATATTCTCATTTAACATCACAATTTATTTCAACTTCTCCATCTCCATTATTAACAACGCACCCTATTATCACCCTCCATGAACTATTAATGACAATACCATTCACTTTAACATCTCCATATTCAGTATTTTTTTTTACCGAATCCATATTCAGTATTAACAACCCCCTCATAGCATTACCTTCCATGTACCATTAACAACAACACAGTATCTTTTCACATCTCCTTCTTCACTGAAAACAACACCATCCCCCAACCAAAATGCCTCACATTTATCACAGCTTGCAGTAGCCATTACGGTTCACAACAAAAAACCCACAATCTCCACCATTCCTATAACAAAACACAATGAAATCCACCGCACAACCATCAACAATCTCCCATTACCTTAAAGTTGCAACCTTTCTCCATATTCAACAAACACCCCCTTACCCATAAAAGCAAGCATCCAAAACTAGAAATCTATAGCAAGTATTCACAATCTCAAAAGACGAAGATGGAAGATTCACAATACAAACATCATTTCTACACTAGAAGAATTACTTACCGTTGGTTACCTCTGCTTTGTCTTCAGCTTTCAAGCGCTCCGAAACTTACGTCTTTCTCACGCCACCATCCTTTCTTTCCTCTTATGTTTTTTTTCCTTCCTTTCTTTCCCACTCTTATGCATTTCGAGCAGCATTTTTTCCAGGGCTAGTTGAGTCTTTTCTACTGAAATTTAAAATCCCTGATTCCTACTACAGGAGTGATTAGGGATTTTTGTTTTCAATGCATCAAATAGAGATTTTCCTATTTCTAGCGTATTTTACAGGGATTTTCCCTATATATATTGCTCGTTTAGTCAATCCCATTACTTGTTTTGTTAAAACCATTACGCATTTTTTCATTTTTATTATTGATTTTGTTAAAGCTATTATACCTTCAATTATATTATACATATATTTATTAATGTGTATATATATATATATCAAAGAAACTTGGTGGCCCAATGAGTCTTCAAAGGAGCAAACCCACCCCTTGCCCCTTTCAACAATTTTTTAAAAAAACAAACCCCCCCAAAACAAAAGGGCCCCGTTGCCAGAGCTCCAACGGCAGGGGGCCGGAGCTCAAGCCATTGGGGTCCAGGCCGGCCTGCAGCTGGAGCTTCAATGGCCGAGTGGCGATGGTGCTCCGGTAGGGCACCATTCTTATTTTTTTAAAAAATTGAGGGGCAAAATGGTAAAAGTGTTAACACTTAAAAATCTCAATTTAATACTTGTCACCTTTATGTTATTTTCAAGTGTTAATAGAATTTTGTGGGTTTTGTAAATTCAAATGGTATTTTAATGTCATTTTCCCAAGATTATATTAACCCTTCCATTTTTTTCCCAACATTTGAGGTCTGGTTTCTTGTTATTACTTAATAGCAATTACTAATATATACTATATATATAATTTTATTGAAATATTTTTTACAATTAAAATATGAATTTTAATTAAAATATATCATTTTAATTATCACCGGTCTAACTTCAAGTTCTAACCTCAAATTGACCCCGATTTAACTTACTAACTCTTAGACCACTATCTTGACCAGTTCATTGACCAATCCGTTTTTTAATACATCGACTGTAACATAGATGCGAGAAATTGTGAGCACAACTATGCATTCAGCTTCAAAATGCTAACCGGGAGAGTGGGTGCAAATGTAACAAATGACTTCACACCGTCAAATTTGCAATTTTATAAGTCGCAGCTTTGTTTGCAACAAGCAGGCCAAAAAAAAAAAAAAAAGCCTTATTGGCAACACTGCTCAAAATTTCACAAACCAAACACTGTGAATCCTCCATCAACACAAATAGTCTGTCCCGTTATGTAGGAAGCTGCTGGTAAGCAAAGGAAAGCCACCATGGAAGATACCTCATTTAGCTCCCCAAACCGTTGCATCGGAATTCTTCTCATGAAATCCTCAGGAAGCTTTTTATCTTTAAGAACCTATAATAAGAGTAATCACAAAACAATCCTTGTTAATTAAGAAGCACAAGTAAGGAAGTGAACACAGACATAATGAACCATATGTACAACAAAATGAGATAAGAAATTAAGGATAGAATAACTACTTGATTGTTGGCACGAGGCGTCTTAGTGGCACCTGGTGCAACACAATTAACCTTAATGTTGTCTCTTGCCCACTCACAGGCCAAGTTCCTAGTCAGTTGGTTCGTTGCTCCTAAATTACATTAATTTCAAATTTAGTAAACAAAATTCCCAACTCATTATTTTCTTATATCTCAAAAATTAAAATAAAGGGATTAATTATTTACCTTTTGTTGCCCCATATATGGATCCATCTCTTAAAGCTGTCACACCAGCAATGGAGGATATGAGAACAATGCTTGCAGCTACTGAAGCTTTAAGAAGAGGATATGCAAGTTGGCTCATGTTGTAAGCAGATTCTAGATTCGTACTAATCAGAAATGAGAGATCTTCTGCCGTACATTCCAAAGTTGGTTTCCTTATATTGGTTCCCACATTATTTACCTATTACATAAGAAGATATTAGTTTACATAAACAGTTTTTAGGATTTTTTTCCTATGATATTTGTTCGTGAGAAAAGTACTTCTTTCCTTTTATAGTGATACTGGGTCTAAGAAAATACAAATTAATAACAAAATGATTTGTTACATATACATGATATATGTAGAGAAGACAAACACAAAAGTAGCATACAAGTTTTGTCATTGATTGCTCTTGTCCAATTTATAATGCAGAGAAATAAGTTTTTTATTTATCATATTCATAAATCACCTCATTAAATTTTTTATTGAATGTATAATTTTACTCTTTATTTATTATTGTGTAGATTTTGTACCCTTATGAATATAAAGAGTATATTAAATAAAGTTAAAAAGTTCTTAAATTTTAAGACAAAGTTGACGAGATTTAAAATTTTTCTTAGAGTGTTGTAGTAAAATATGTTAAAAGTAATTTATTATAAGATTAAAGGAGTAATTTGGTCTACTTTATCAAAATATAAATTTTCAACCTACTTCTATCGAACCGTTTTATAATATATAAATAACCAAATTATGTAAATAAAAAATTTGGCTAAAATTGTTTAAAGGCAATAAATATATAAAAATGTATATTATTTGTTTAAAAGCACATTTAGTTTTGGACAGTGAGAGAGATAGTGAGCAAATAATATGATTAATACAGTAAAACTAACGAATAATTATCGGGGTAAAAATGAAATAGACTATCATTGTTTCTAATAAATAGAAACATATCATTGCTAAAACAATTCTCTTTTATATAGGACAGGAAGGAATAGCTACTAACCAGGATATTGAGTTTGCCATGAAATATAGAGGAGACTTTAGTTATAAGATCTTGTCTTTGTGTAGGGGACACCATATCACAAACTGAACCAGTAACTTGAAATCCCTTGGCAGTCCATTGTTTTAAGCATTCGTTAAGTTCAGACTCAGTCCTTGAGCAAGTATGTACAGCAGCTCCTAGCTGTGCCAACTCCTCCACAATAGCATGCCTAAATTTCATTATCGCAAATTGAATTTAGTTATAAATATTCAAACCAAGTTACTTCTTCTATCCTAAATATAAAGTATAGTTGTAATACAATTGCACTACGAATTAAGTTCTACATTAAAGCCAGAGGGAGTATTAAACACCAAACGAGGCAATGATTTAAGGATTAGTGATCTAATAGTGATAGAATTGTGACCAAACCAATCATGATTAAAATAATTTAATTTAATTAAAAAAATACAAAAAATATATATATTAAAAAAATAAAAAAGGCTTTGATGCAAAAATGAATTGATATTTATTTATAAAGCGCACATAATTCAACAAAACAAAGTTACTAAAATCCAAATAAGAATGACTGCTAATTTTTTAAAAAAAAACTACAAATGATATCTTAAATCCAACTTGTAGCATATATGTTAAACATCACTTATTTTTGGGCAATAAATCCTTATTATATAAGTCAAGATAAGATCTCTTTCACATACTTACCTCGTATACTATAAATCACGATTTATAAGCATTTATAAGTAAAAAATAAGCTATCATAAATGAACACTTGGTTGATCGGGATTAGATTTTAATCTTATGATTTAAACAAATTAATTAAATGTGTTAAATGAAAACAATTCGCCAAGGTTGACTAGCTCATGGATGAGAAGCTATGCAAAGTACTGATAATACTACTAGCCCTTCGCATTAATTAGGAAACTCTAGAAACTCACACTTCATCGGATATAAATTCAATTGTTGATGGAGGAATTACGAAGAATAAGATGAGTTAAGCTATGTTTGGGATAGTGTTTTTTTGGAATATAAGTGCTTATTACGTAAGCTGAGATAAAACTCATCTCACATACTTACCTCGTATAGCGTAAATCATGATTTATAAGCACTTATAAGTAAAAAATAAACTATCCCAAAAGAGCAATACTTATCCAAACTTATTTATAAGTTACTTTCAGTATGTTTCACATAAACTAAGAAAAAATTTAATTTCATTAATTTTACTTTAAAATTCAATAACTTTATTTAACTTTATCCCTAATCAATATAAATTATGCTCGATTAAAATAAAATCAATATAATAATAAATAAATAGGAAAATTATAAACTCATATGAAATTTAATATGGTAATTTATAAATATAACAAAAAATTTTCTTATATCACTAGCTTAAGAATAACAAAAGAGGTGTATATTTGATGAATCAATGAAGAAAAATAAGATGATATGGTGAGAGAGAGATTAGAACAACCCGATTCCTTTGGTCCCACCAGTAACAAGAGCCGTCATGCCCTGAAGAGACCACCTGCTCTTACTTGCCTCTGCCATTTCTGTGTTTCTCTCTCTACTCTTGCACAGCTAAACTTTCAAGTTTCAACCTTCAACAACAATAACATCCCACATTTGGAATGATACCCCTTGTGTGCGTACATGTAACACTCGCACACCAGCTGCACGTGGTGCAATTAAATAATTCCTCTTTTCATTTCCTGTAACTACAACAGTGCACGTACCCCACGCGGGACAATTAAATAATTCCCCTTATTTTTTAAATTCTTGTTGCGCAGTGAATAGGCGACTTTTATATGTTAGTCTTGTGGTTCATGTTCAAAAATTAACTAACGATTATATATATATATATATATATATATATAAATTTAGGATCGTTTTCTCTTTTTAATAAACCTTATGTTGATTTCTAAATAATCTACATACCATATAAATGAAATAAAATAAGGAGAAATTGGTTTTGGATTTTGTGTGAAAATAGGTAATTACAAAACTTAATTAAAATTCTAAAGTTACTATTTTTGGTATTTTCTTTATAAAATGAAATGGATATAAGGAAAGTATTGATAGCATGGTTAACAACTTTCTTAGCTTCTTAAAATGATTTGAGTTTATTTATCATCAAGTCAAATTAAAAACCTCACGCAAACACATTGAGTCCAATTTATCTAATTAATATAGAATTCTATGATCGCATTTATAGTCATCTTTTAGATAAATTGTTAAAAACCATTTGATATGTGTTTGAAAATCAATTCAACGCACTTGTTTCCTTTTAAATGAGAGCATAATCACAACAATTATTATGAATTAATTCAATTACACAGTGATCACATACAAAACATAATCTTTTTTTTAAAAAGAGAAAATAATTTCAATACATAATCTTATAGCATCAAAACAAACTTTAACATAAATGTTAACCAACAAAAATAAATGAACACCCATCCAAGTCTTACAAATATGTACCAATACAAAATTAATTCAAATAGATCACAATACATATAATAAACTAATAAAAAATTAGTAAACCACCTTTTGCAACACATTGAAGCTCTGACCACCTTTTCTACCACTAAGAATCAGGGAAAATCAGCTACTCATGAGTAGTGCTAGTAAAACGGGTTGGGCCCGCCAGCCCGCCAAGGGGCGGGTTGGCCTGCATAATTTTTTTATTTTCTCTTATAAAATAAGTTCAAATAATCTGATTACCTTTCCATTAATACTGTGTTGAACTACTTTCTTATAATTTTTATTTGATATTTTTATTTTCGTATTATATCTATTTATCCTACTATTATTAAATTTAAAAGAGACGTGTTTATATAATTTTATGCTGTGAATAGATGAAAAAGAAGAAAGTAAGAATGAAATTAACTTTTTAATACAAATGTATAAAAGAAAAGAAGTGTGATATGAGTAGGTGAAAGAAAAAGAAGGTAAAAATTTTAAAAAAAGTGAAATTAAAAAAAAATTTTACCCACCAACCTGCTTAAATGGGCTCGAGCCGGCAAAAACCAACCCGCGGAGGGGGCGGGCCGGTGCAACCCGCAAGCCGCAATCCGCGTGTGCCAACCCAAATGACCAACTCCACTCAAGAGCTTAATTACAACCAAGGCTTATGCAAAACAACACCAAAAATTCATGGATTATGAGTGAAAAAGATTAATCCAATGTGAAAGTGGCTTCAAACAATCGGTATTGAGAGCCATGGAATGGAAGGAGATTGTGAGATGTTGGTAGTTGACTGACGGAAAAGCTTCCGACAACAAAACTCTTGGGAAATGGCTCCCATCCTTTTCTTCAAAAGAAAAGGATGGTCCTTTTTTTCTTCGGGACCGTCGGATTAAGATCTAACGGTCCAGATTTAATATATTATTAAAATATTATTTTTATAATATTTTAATAATATATTAAATCTGGACCGTTGAGATCTTGATCCGACAGTCGTAAAAAAGAAAAGGACCATCCTTTTCTTTTGAAGAAAAGGATGGGAGCCGGGTCCAAACTCCTGAGATGGGAACGGAATGGTGAGTCGGCTAGTGGAGTAGAGAACAAATATGGTGGAAGGAGAAGGAAGAAGAAAGAGAGGTGATGGTGGTGAAGTCTGGAGGAACAATTCCGGCGACAATAAGAACAGAGTCTGCCAGCGGTGGTGTTGGGGTTCGACGGTGATGGTTTGACGACGGAGGTCCGATAGTGAAGAACAGAGAAGGTCCGTATGGTCGATGAAGAAGATCCGATTTTGGTGAAGAAACTCTAGGTCTGAACTTCGTGGTTCAGCTCCTCTGAATGTCGTGGGCCTTTACTTCCTCTCAAGCTCTAAAGCTCGCCGGCTATGGTTCTTTGTTCCCGTCGAAGCTCTGTTTCTCATGCTCAAAATCACGGCCTCCAGTGGAGAAACTCCAGCGGTGGTGAGGAAGGAAGTCCTTGGTGGTGGCTCTCCATCTCTTCCCCTCTCCTCCAAAGCTCTCTCTCGTCCGATATCTCTCTCTGGTCCGTCCAAGCTCTTCGCGGCGTTGAAACTCTCCTCCGAAGTCGTCCATGAAGAAAAAGACCTAATTTGGTCTCTGTTCAAAATGCAAGTTTTGGCCACAACCAATCTAAAAGTTCAAAAGTTCAGAAAGGACTAAACCGCAAACCTTAAAATGTTTATAGGAATCATTGTAATTTTCAAAAAATCTGGGTCTTTTTGTAATTTTTTTCTTGCCAGTTTTCTACATTGATTTACAATTTTCAAAAATTCTGGGGCTTTTCTGTAATTTTCTTTAGGCATAAAAAAAAACTAATTCCGACACCAATTGACATTTTCCAATTTTCTTCTAAAACGCTTACAATGTAAAATTAAACATAGGGTAGCATCAAAAGTCCAATAAATCATTTGTACAAATAATTAATAAATTATGACCATTTTCCTCCTAATTATATTTAATACAATGTTTTTAACTCAAATTAGTGCTTAATATGTAATAATAACCCAAAAAATACATTAAATTTTCCAAATTAATCATGAGCAAGTATATGAAAACATGGTCCAATCACGCAGCAAGGGAGAGGAGAGGGTTGCGAACTTGTGATTTGCATGTCCACCGTTGGATATATGTTTGAATGGGAAGAAAAGTTGGGAGAAGAAAATATAAGGAAAAAAAATATAAAAGAAAAAGAAAATTGGAGAAAAGATGTTATCAAACCTCCTATTTATACGGGTCCTCATATCATGCTCATCCTCTCAATTTTGGGGTGGGGGCCACTTTTTCTGTTTTTTTTACGTATTCTTATTTATTTGGATTAAATTATATGATGCACTCTCAAATTAATTAATTTCTAATTCTGCATTCAGAAATAATTTTCCTACAATACCAGCAGCCTAAAATATTTTTCCAAAAGCATTCAATATTTAAAATATTTTTTTAACACCCGATATTTTAAGCTAATTAACTTTTAGTACATGGAGTATATTTTTCAAAAAATAAAAACCCCCCCAAAATTGGGGCATGAGCATTACATGCTCATCTTTTGGATGAGCATGGAATGTGGATTCCTATTTATCCAGAGGAGAGAACCCTGGATAAGAAAATAAATGAATAAATGAATGACAAAATACCATTAACCTTATGTTAAAATATGTCATGTTTGAAAACTAAATTAAATACATGGCAAAACCATATTTTTGATCGTATGACAAAATCATATTGATATGGCTTCATAGAGATTGAAGGTAATATATCTTAGAGAATATTACTAAATTTCATATGATAATATTATGATTTTATTATTAACTAATATTATAAATATTAGTATATAATTGTAGTTGTTATGATATTCTCCACTAGGGTACGGGGACCTCTCCATTGCACCTTGTCTCCATCGAGTTAAAACAACATAGTTTTGATTAAAATAAAATCTTAGCCCTTGTTTCTAAAATATAATCTTGGCCATTCATTGATTAACTGAGAGATAAGCTTGACGAACCCTCCTCTTCAGCTCTTCCACCATCTCCCAAATTGGTATTGTGAACACCCTATTTTGTCCGGGTTCCACTAAAAAATACAAAAATAATTGATAATGATTGGTGTCCAAATTGGTAATCCTCATTGAAAGAAAAAATAAAAAAAAAGAAAAATAAGGAAATCCTCCTATTGATGATGATCGGTGTCTAAATAGGCAATCATCATTGAAAGGGAAAAATTTTAAAAAAATGAAAAATAAAATAAATCCCCTCATTGATATGATTGGCATTGTCATTCATTAAGGGAAAATAAAAAATAAAAAAAACGAAAAATAAAAAATAAAAAAAATCTCATTTATGTTGATAGGTTTAAATTAGGAAGTTACTTGTGGGGAGAATAATGAAAAAAAATTAAAAATGAAAAAATGTCCACTAATGGTAATTAGATCAAGTTAGGAAGTTTTATCAATAGAAAATACAAAAAATAAAAAAACGAAAATTAAAAAAAAATCTCCATTGATGGTGATTGGGTCAAGTTAGGTAGTTCTTACATAAAATACAAAAAAAAAATAAAAAAACGAAAATTAAAAAAGAAAAAAGAAAAAAGGGAGCATTTATGAAGAAAACCCTACCTTGAGACTATAAATAGGAGTGTAAGGGTTGAAGCAAGGAGGCAAAAAAATTTTGGGAGAAAGAGGGAGGCAAGGTAGAGAGTTAACTTTATTGCTCATACATAATTCTCATGGGGAAGGGTAGTTAACATAAGAGCCCATCTTATTTTGCTCACTACTCTTTGATTGTGATTAAATTTGCATGCTCTTCTTTTTTATAATATTTAGCCATATGCGCAAGATGATGAATTTGACTAACTCTCCCCACCACTGTAATGTCTTATGACTTTGTACTTGGCTTTGTGTTTATCTTGATGACTCAACAATTGCATGAATCACTCCAACTACCTTAATATATGATATTACACTGCTGGACGTGAATCATCTATTCATTGGAGCACTTGTACGGTTGACATTAACATTGCTGAACATGTTTGTGTTTGAGCTCAAGAGGTATGTGTCGCTTTGTTTATACTTGCTTCTTATTTATTATGTGGTTCTATCACCCTATCTCTTGTTGTAGCGGGTTTAAAGGATAAAAGGTACGCATAAATCTCCTCACCTTTGACTTCCTTTTCTTTTAACTTGTGCTATTTCTTCTTCTTCTTCTTCTTCTTCTTCTTTTTTTTCCTTTATCCCTTCTTAGGTTCTCTTTCAAAAAATGAAAAGGAAAAAAAAACATTTTAACACATTTTGATAAATGAAAATAAAATGGAAAAACTCTCTTTTACAAGAAAATAAAAAAACGTTTTTTTTAAAAAAAATAATAAAAAATACAAACCAAATAAAAAAATTATTTTTCTCAAATAAATTAAATAAAAATTTTTTTCTAAAAAACACAAACAAAATGACACGCATTTCTACCCCCCGAACTACGTGGGTTTTGATCCCTCTAAAGGGTACGTAGGCCCTAAGTTTTCATCTTAGGTTAAGTCCAATTTTGTAAATAAATATATTGTTTTTTCTTATTTTCTTATTGTAAATAAATGTTTTTTTAAATAAGTATATTTTTCCTTATTGCAAATAAGTTTTCTTTTTTTTTTCCCTCTTCTTTTGCTTTTATTTCATTTAGTTTTGTAAATATTTTTTTATTTGGGTAATTATAATAAAGTTAAAGGCCATTTTTATTTTTAAATAATTAACTTAGGGTAACCATTCTTATGAATGGGTGTTGTGGGGTACCTAACACCTTCCCCACACACAATCGACTCCCGAACCATAAATGGTTTTTGTAGACCAGTTTCCATTTTTAAAAAGGTTTCCAAAATCATCCTTTTTCAAAAATTTTGATGGCGGCTCCATGTTTTTCTAATTTTCGGGCGCTACAGCTTGGCGACTCCACTGGGGATGGTTTGAGAGTCAAGCCCATTTAAGTTAAGTGTTTAAAAATAATATGGCCTTAATTTTATTTTAATTACCCTTGTTCTTTTTTGTAAATATTTGTTTTATTTTTTTAAATTCTTTATTCATCTATTTGTTTATCTTTTTTCCTATCTATCTTGTGATCTGTTTAGCAGATGAGGGTTGGGTAGAACCTAGGCCCATAGGTTGGTATGCTCTCCACACACACTGAACACATACACTATTCTCCTCACACACATTTTGGGCCCTATACCCGGGTCTGTGAGTTCCTTAGGTGAGTGGAAGTTTCTAGCGGTCTCCCTGTGGGGTTTTAAGAACCCCCTGAGGTTACTGTGAAGACTTCATCCTAGCTGTTACTCATTTGGTGAGGTTGATCCCTGCAGGGTTTTCAGAACCCCCTGAAGGTCAATTTCATCAAATAGGGTCTTCATCTTTACGATGGGGGCAGTTAGGAGACCTTTATCTGTGAGAATTAGAACCACCTTGAAACCATTGCACCTATTAGTGGAAATTATCGACCTACCCAATTAATTAGTACCTGCCTTTCTTAGGATAGATACCACTAACCTAGGGTCATTCCTAAAATAGGACACTGGAGGGCATATATTTATTTATTGTTGATCATCTTTATTGTCATCCATACATAATCAATGAAATCCCTAGGATCAAGTGACTAACTATCGTTTCACCTGAGTATGTATCTAACATCACTTCACATAAAGATACAACACAAGGACAGTGTATACATTAGATAGCCAACCTTAGTCTAAGGGTCTATGACCCTAACAGACCATGATCTCATCATATCAATCATGTTAGAAAACATTTCAATGAGAGATAATCCTTTAGGACTCATGAGGTATCATTATATCATTCATTAGCATTTTAGCTTCATTTGATATGGGCCTTGGACATAATCATCATTTTTTAAAACCCTTAGCCGTGTGATGGCTTGGGCCATTCGCAGGTTAATGGGCACTTCATTCTCCCTATGAGGTAATAGATCTCTTGAGGAGGTGAAGTTCTTTTACTTAATGTCCATCACCCATATCAAAACTTGGAGTATAAGTCATCACTCTTTCATGTTTCACGAGGTATCCTTGCATCATCATTGACATTTAGCTTCATTTGATATGGGCCTTGGACATAATCATCATTTTTTAAAACCCTTAGCCGCGTGATGGCTTGGGCCATTCGCAGGTTAATGGGCACTTCATTCTCCCTATGAGGTAATAGATCTCTTGAGGAGGAGAAGTTCTTTTTCTTAATGTCCATCACCCATATCAAAACTTGGAGTATAGGTCATCACTCTTTCATGTTTCACGAGGTATCCTTGCATCATCTATTGGCATTTAGCTTCATTTGATATGGGCCTTGGACATAATCATCATTTTTTAAAACCCTTAGCCGTGTGATGGCCTGGACCATTCGCAGGTTAAGGGGCACTTCATTATCCCTATGAGGTAATAGATCTCTTGAGGAGGTGAAGTTCTTTCTCTTAATGTCCATCACCCATATCAAAACTGGAAGTATAAGTCATTACTCTTTCATGTTTCACGAGGTATCCTTGTATCATCTATTGGCATTTAGCTTCATTTGATATGGGCCTTGGACATAATCATCATTTTTTAAAACCCTTAGCCGTGTGATGGCCTGGACCATTCACAGGTTAAGGGGCACTTCATTATCCCTATGATGTAATAGATCTCTTGAGGAGGTGAAGTTCTTTCTCTTAATGTCCATCACCCATATCAAAACTGGAAGTATAAGTCATCACTCTTTCATGTCTCATGAGATATCCTTGCAACATCTATTGGCATTTAGCTTCATTTGATATAGGCCTTGGACATAATAAATATTTAACAAAACCCTTAACCGCGTAATAGCTTGGGCTATTCACAGGTCAATGGGCACTTCATCCTCCCTATGGGGTATTGGATCTCTTGATGAGGTGAAGTTCTTTTCCTTAATGTCTATCACCCATATCAAAACTTGGAGTATAAGTCATCACTCTTTCATGTCTTATGAGCTTGGGTCATTCGCAGGTTAATGGATACTTCATCCTCCCTATGGGGTATTGGATCTCTTGAGGAGGTGAAATTCTTTTTCTCAATGTCTATCACCCATATCAAGGCTAGAAAGCACATGTAATCATCTGCATAGCGTGTATTCGGAAATACTTTCTGACTCTTCCTTCTATTTCCTTTAATAAAGGACAAGCAAGTTATCTAACAACTAAAAATTTGGCACGAGGTTAAATGGCAAAAGAACCAGGTTTAAATCAAGTTCCTATAGGAAAGGTGTATTGTATGCTTATCACTATGGTCAATGATAAGATCTTGGCTAGGATGAGACTTAGGGTCCCTCTTATCTAATGATCAACTCTAGTTCTCCTTGTGGAATAATAGATTCCCTGAGGAAGCTAGAGGATGCTTGTGCCAGAATACCTTTATGCCAATACACCATGGATAACTCGCTATGCCCGCTTGAAATTGTGAGTTCAAATAAACTAATGATATTTTGTTCCTATATAGGTAGGTGATACAATATTGCTCCATCTAAATGTCCTAACCAGCTACCCTCTAAGCATTCATACAACATGTACTCATGTAGTCATCAGATGGTAGCCAGCAGTGAAAATGAAGCCGAATCTAATATGAATCATTGGATAGGGAGGGAAGATTAGCACTTTGAAATCCCCCACATAAGGAAGACATTCCCGACATCCTCTGAAGTGCTAAACAAGCTGAATGTTGCAATGGTTTCAATAATAAGCAAAAAGACCTGCACGTGGATTTCAGCTGATGATTTTGGAAGGGCTTTGGAAAATTGGGAGTTTGAGGACACCTTCAATTCTATCATTTTAGAGTAACATGCCTAGCTAAAAGTTGTCTTTTTATGCTTTGTATGCGCCTTTAGGCGAGCTCTTATATGAACCATGAATAAAGAATGATATGCAAATAAAATTCACTTATTTATATCCATTCCTTTTATTTCTTTTTCCTTCTATTCATTCGTTGTTAATTTTTCGCCCTCCAGGAAATCGATTTCCTCGGAACTTTTGTCCAACGTAGAGGTTCCTGAGTGCCTGAATGATGATTCGCTTGTTGCCATTGATATGCATGATTATGAGTATGATGCTGATGAGATCATTCAAGTATACAAAAAAATCCTCGAATCCGATAACAATAGAATGTGCCCACATGAAGATGTGATTGAAGTAATAAATATGGGCATAGAGGAAGAAAAGAGAGAACTAAAGATAGTAGATAACCCCGAAAGAGAGCAAATGGTTGAACTCTTCAAACAATTCATAGATGTGTTCGCATGGTCTTATCAAGACATGCCAGGCCTTGATTCAGGGATTGCTTCTCACAAGATCCCCTTATTCTCAGACACTAAGGCTAAAAAGCAGAAATTGAGGAGGCTCACTTCTAATATGTCCTTAGTGGTTCGAGAGGAGGTGATGAAACGATTAGAAGTAGGTTTCCTAGAAGTAGCTAAATACCTATAATGGATAGTGTTAGAGCAAGCGTTTCAACCAAGAGGGGGGGTGAATTGGGTGATACTAAAAATTTCGTTGCAAATATAAAACTTGATGGTGAAACTTAAAGGATAAAAGGTACGTATAAATCTCCTCACCTTTGACTTCCTTTTCTTTTAACTTGTGCTATTTCTTCTTCTTCTTCTTCTTCTTCTTTTTTCCTTTATCCCTTTCTTAGGTTCTCTTTCAAAAAATGAAAAGGAAAAAAAACATTTTAACACATTTTGATAAATGAAAATAAAATGGAAAAACTCTCTTTTACAAGAAAATAAAAAACGTTTTTTTAAAAAAAATAATAAAAAATACAAACCAAATAAAAAAATTATTTTTCTCGAATAAATTAAATAAATTTTTTTTCTAAAAAACACAAACAAAATGACATGCATTTCTACCCCCCGAACTACATGGTCTTTGATCACTCTAAAGGGTACGTAGGCCTTAGGTTTTCATCCTAGGTCAAGTCCAATTTTGTAAATAAATATATTGTTTTTTCTTATTTTCTTATTGTAAATAAATGTTTTTTTAAATAAGTATATTTTTCCTTATTGCAAATAAGTGTTCTTTTTTTTCCCCCTCTTCTTTTGCTTTCATTTCATTTAGTTTTGTAAATATTTTTTTTATTTGGGTAATTATAATAAAGTTAAAGGCCATTTTTATTTTTAAATAATTAACTTAAGGTAACCATTCTTATGAATGGGTGTTGTGGGGTGCCTAACACCTTCCCCACACACAATCGACTCCCGAACCCTAAATGGTTTTTGTAGACCAATTTCCATTTTTAAAAAGGTTTCCAAAATCATCCTCTTTCAAAAATTTTGGTGGCGGCTCCATGTTTTTCTAATTTCCGGGCGCTACAGGTATCGTCTACTTCCTCTCCAACATCTTCTCTATCGAAGGCTCTTTAAAAGAAAATGGAGGAAAGGTTTGAGGGTGACATAGGTAAGCTCTAATAGAAGCCCCATTTCTAGTCTCACGCCCAAACAGTATGATCATCTGGTGTAATATCTCGACAAGGAAGACAATCCCTTGAATCTTAGAAGAGACAACGCACTTGTGGTAAATATTATAGGTAAATTTATCCTTAATGAGCCTTTGATGATTGATATAGGAGCAAAGGTACATATAACATTTGATGAGAGCCTCTTGAGGAATGAGACTTCAACAAGGCATAATATTTTGGTTAAAATGCCAAATGGGCAAACTTTATCAGTTAAAAGCATAGGAGATGTTCACTTATCAAATAGGATGATACTTATAAATGTTCTTCATATACCAGAATTTAAGTGCAATTTGATTTCTGTTAGCAAGCTAACCAGAGATTACTTGTGCTTAGTAACATTTGTTAGTGACATGTGTGTGATACAAGACTTGCATTTGAGGAACATAATTGAAGTAGGTAGAATACGTGATCGGCTCTATCTGCTGGAAGACGGCCAACCGAATAAGACCTTTCATGTGTGGCAAAAGCAGATAGCAGACATTTGGCACCAAAGACTCGAGCACTCATCCAAGGAGAAGCTTAAAAGCATTAACTTGCCTTGCAATTCTTTTAAATCAATTCATTGTGATTCTTGCATAAGAGCCAAATAGACTAGACTCAATTTTCCTATTAGTTTCATAAAAATTTCTTCGTCTTTTAAATTGATACATATTAACATTTGGGGTAGTTTTCATATAGCCTTTTTGAGTGGTACAAGTAACACCTTACTCTAGGAACATCTAATAGCGATGTTTTACTAGTTATGAACCACTTATGACACACTTTGTATGTGACAAATTGAACTTTTAAAACTTTTCTTAACAATTCTGCGCATCATTCTTTGGAAGGAATGAACTTCCTAAGACTTTAAAATTCAATAGTAACTGTTATCAAGTCCAAACTCAATGGTTCATATGCTTATTCAAAACCCTTTTGGAAAATATTGATAACAACACAAAACCCGGGCTCCTTTCTAATTCACTTTCCCTTTTGAATCACAAGGTCGTATACCATAAGCATGTAATTTCCAAACTGCTTGATCAAAAGTGCTACACTAGTAGCCCTTTTTAAACTTTAAAACTTATAGCTTAGGCATGTAAACATCTTAGGGCCTCGCTCATACAATTTCCATGTTTAATTTACAAGATTATATCTATGTCCCTAACTAAGCATAATGGCTCAAACAGACAGGCAACAAATCAACACACAATCACATGAAGGGAAAAGAGTTACTACCTCTTGTGTTTTCTTTCAATTTACCTTCTACCTGCTTCTTTCCTTGATTATTCCTTAGTGGGCTTAGGAAACTTTCAAAACCTATCATTTAGGTATACATATAAGGGTATGTCAACACTTATTCCATTTATATAACTTGTAACTATTTCTTCTTAAAATCTCAACTTTAAAAACTACCCTTTATAAAAGTGGTTGGTTATTTTGGACAAAACATACATATTATGTTAGGGTACATTTAAAATGTCCTTCCTTTCTCTTATTTCTCACAACTTGATTACCTGTGTGTGTGTTATATTAAGTTCCAATCTCATGAACTATACCTTAAGATTGACTTTTGGGTTTACTATCCATTTAATGACCCTTAATTTCTCAATAAACTTTGAAAAATCATAACTTAGTCTAGGAAACTCCAAATGAAGTGGTTCAAATCTCTATTTAAAGCTATTTGAAAACTCTACAAGGGAAAAATAACACACATAATCAAATTATGGGAATAAGTTCATAATTCTAGCATGAACATTCACTGCTCATTTAGAAAAACAAGATTTTCCATTTTTCTTGACCAAACTTTAACAATTTATAACTTTCAATGTACACATGCAATTGTGTTCTAGGACTTATATTAAAGCTTGAGAGGTGTACTAAATGCTCACAAAACCTCATGGGAAAAAGAGATCGTTTTCCCTGCTCTTGCCTTATAAAAATCAATGCTCCAACAACAATAACAAAGCCTTTATGCCACTAAGTGGGGTCGGCTACATGGATCACACGATGCCATTGTGCTCTATCGAAAACCATATCTTTGGATATATTATTAATCAAAATATCTCTCTCTATGACCTCATTAAGCGTTTGCTTCGGCCTTCCGTGACCTCGTTTTACAAGACTCCAAATTACTTGATCAACCCTCCTCACCAATGCATTCAACGGCCTTCGTTGAACATGTCCAAACCGTTATGATTGATATTGGAATTTTTGTAAATTGGAGCATTGATTTTTTTTGAAAAAAATCAATGCTCCAATTTACAAAAATTCCATTATCAATCATAATGGTTCTAAATTTGTACTAGGCCGTTATCCTACACAAATACTCCTTCTAAACTCATTTGAAGCATCAAATCAAACAAAACTTAACTCCTTCATATAAAAACAGTGGCTGGCCAAAACAGGGTTATAGGGGACAATTAATGAAACTCAACTCGGCTGCTTTCAAACATCACATAGGATCTATTTGGTGTGAGGGATTTAGAGGGGAAGAGAGGGGAGGGAAAATTTGTATGAGTTGAATGTTAAAAAATTGAAGAAGTGGGGTAATAAAATTTTAATCAATAGAGTATATAAGATAAAAGAGTAAGAAAAATTAATTAAAAATTTTTAACCCCATTTCTCTAATTTTTTTAAATTCAACTCAAAAAAAATTTTCCCTCCCCTCATTTTCCTTCCAAATCCCTCACACCAAACAGACCCATAGAGACCTCTAGATGCTTTATATGCTTAATTTTTCAATTTAGTGTAATCCTAACACATTATAAAGTCATCATAACAGTGAGCTTCCCTACAATTCATGCCTCCAAAATTTCAAACCTTAACATGTAATTCCATTTATATACCTTTATAAAGCACCTAAACAACTCAACTATCATGTCATTTGAACACCTGATTTTCTTTTTAAAATTTGGACAGTTTCATACTTTAATATGAAAATGTTCAGATTTAACAACAATCCTTGAGTATCATCATATTGTTCATATTTAGTGATCATTTGAGCATTCCTAAGCTTACTCTAACACCTTAAATCACTTACTTAGTATTTAGAAATACCCAAGACAACAGCTTCAACAATTCTAAAAATTTCCAGCTTCAATATACTCTAGTAATCATCACATTAGGCATTACTATTATTTATTTTTCACTAAAATATAAACTTAGAATATAATAAAGCAACCGAACAGTGGGAATTCAGCCTTGAAACCTCCAGATTTTTAATTCACGAACATCCACCAACAAACCAATAAATATACCTTACATCATAAATTTCCTTGGGATATAAACACTTTAAGCTCTAAACACATTCTAGACGGCTCCATTCTTCAATTTTGGAAATTTCTCAGTGAAGGAATAATAAACATTAAGTATAGTGTAGAAGCGCGTACCGGTAAAGTTGGATCCAGGTTTGGGAGCCCACGAAAGGATTAGACTACAAGAGCCTAATCAGGGTTTGCACAGCAGTGCACCAGAACAAGCAAGATGATAGATAAGAGGGGATTGCCAGAAAGCCCAATGGCAGGGGTGGTTTGCAATGCTAGAGGCACACCCTATTTATAGTGATCAGAGTGACCACTAATTAGGCAGTGTGTGCACCCTTTTCTTGCTCTCCAAGTTGGTAATTTAATTTGATTGATTCTCAATCGATTTCTCAATCATGGCGATTTGTTTCTCAATCATAATCCCATAATTAATTGCCAACTTATTTACCAAGCAACAATCTATGTTGATTGATTAATTATTTGATAAGGCAACTTATGTCCTTAATCAAATAGTCCAGCCCATCAAGGGCGGACTTGGACCCAAAGTCCAACACTCAGAAATAAAAAACATCTTCCCCTTAACAAAACTCAACATGCAAGTCATGAAACACATAATACAACTTATGTCTATTCAATCTTTGTTGTTCCTCATGCATAGCTAACGAGTTCTTCACTCTCTCTCACTAAAATCATATTTTTCAATATGACATTCTTCCCCTCAACATACATCAGTAGAAGAAAATAAGGATGGGTTAATGATCAGGGGACTTACCTTTATTCAGGTTTAAGCTTGCATGTGAAAATTCCCCCTTCTATTCCACCTCTTATTCATCTCCGGTGTCTCTAGTTCCTCTCCATCTCCAAAGCTCTATCACTTCTTTCTGGTCGAGGGACAAATTGAAGGTCTTGAGGGAGGCAGTGATGTGTTTAATAAGTGGAGAGAAGATAAATTTTCTACTCACTTGGTCCCACGAATGATAGCTTACCACATAAACCTAGGTTTAATGCATTTTATTGGGTCAATATCCATAGAAACTGAAGCTTATCACTTTGGTCAGGTAAATCACGTTTTGGGCTTTAAGTTTGGGCTTACGTTTGGTCCAAATCCATCTTTGGGTTTAGGGCAGTGAAATTACTATTTTACCCTTTCTTTCCCGATACTTAATCATCAAATAATGAAATAAATGCTGAAAATTAATCCTTATTTTATAAAGATTTTTTTTCTTAATTATCTTCTCTAAGCCATAAACTAATTTTTCTAAAATTTTTAAGCCAAATGATAGCCTATAACTATTCTTTTTCCTTGACTTATTTCAAGAAATTAGGCCCTTAGTTATAGGAAATAGTTTTTATCTAATGTATAACACGTTTTGGAAAACAAACTTCTCTATACTCTCTTTTATTTCCCAAAATAACTATATATAATTTTTCCTTATTTTTTCTGGGCCTTTATACATTTTTAATAAAAATCCCATACTTTTCTTTTCTAGAATTCTAGCTTGAAAATATGATTTTATCCAAATAAATTATTTTTAGGCTTCCTTTTTTTTAAATATATAACATCCCTAGGCCTAAAATATGCCTTGTAAGTCTCCTCAAATTCTTGGGATGTTACAATACACACTTTTTTTATAACTATTGTGGATGATTATAGCAGGGGAACGTGGGTCTATCTGATGAAACACAAGTCATGCACGACAAAATATTTGATTAATTTTTTAAATATGGTGGAAATACAATTCCACAAGCAAGTCCAATGAATTAGAGAACATAGTAGCCTTGAATTCAAATTTGAGCACATGATGCAGTATTATTCTGATAAAGGAATCCTGTTATAGAATTGTTGCCCTTACATGCCACAACAAATAGGGTCATGGAGCGGAAACATATACACATACTTGATATTGCTTAAGCACTACATTTTGAAGCAAGCCTACCGATTAAGTTTTAGGGTGAATGCATACTCACGACAGTGAATCTAATTAATTAGCTACCGTCCCACACTTTAGGACACAAGACACTATATTAAATATTACTTGGAAAATGACCTGAGTATCATCACTTAAAGGTCTTTGGTTGTCTAGTTTAAGCTCATAACAAAAACTGAAAAGATAAATTTGATGAGAGAGGATAGCCTTGTGTTTTCTTGGGATATCCCACTGGTTAGAAAGGATATTATGTATAGAGCTGGTAAAACGAGCTAGAGCCCATGGGCCCAGCCTGTCAGCCTCTCAAAAGTAGCAGGCTACAAGGCCTACCTGTGTTCAACCCCGAGGGCTACAGTGGGTTGGCGGGCTAACTCGTTTAAATTATTTTTTATCTTTTTTAGTTTGCCTTAAAAAATAAATCCAAATACCCTTGTCCCCTTTTCTTTGATGTTGTGATTAACTACTTCCTCATACTTTTTATTTGACACTTTTATTTTCATATTATATTTATTTATTCTACTATTATTAAATTTAAAAGGGAGGTGTTTATATGCCTTTATGATGTGAATGGGTGAAAAAAAAAAAGGAAAGTGAGAGTAAAATGGCTTCCTGACACAAATATATAAAAGAAAGGGATTTGTGATGTAAATGAGTGAAAGAGAAAGGAAATAGAAGTAAAAAAAGGAGTATGATAATTTTTTTCTTAAAAAAAAATAATAGACGGGTTGGCAGGCTCGGGTTGGCATTTTTCAACCAGCTAAGGGGTGGGTTGAACAGGCCTATAGATTGCAGACTAGCCCGAATTACCAGCTCTAATTATGGATATAACATTTGTGACAAACGGATGCATGTTATACATGATGTTTTGTTTCTTGAGGATCAATTTTTGTATGCCACACAAGAGCATTACAGTGAATCATTACCAAGTAGGCCTCATTATCATTTATTCATTGATGATAATAAAGCTATTTGGTTAAGCCATATTGAGCACGTCACCAAAAATACTCCCTTAACTCGGGGGGAGTCTATTCAATCACATGATAATGAGATCAACCAAGAAGAAATACAAGTACCTAATACAGATGATCTACAATCGCCTCAATGAAGTACACAGGCATGTTCCCTAGCACTTGGATAGTTATAACATCAATTTACCATAGTTATTAGCCCATGCTAATCCACCTCCTCCAACGAGCAACTTGGTCAGGTATCCTCTATCACATTATGATTTGAATAAAAGATTTTTTTCCTCACATGAAGCTTATTTTTCAGCCATTAAGTCATATGATGAGTCTACGACCTTTTGACAAGCATGTAAACACGTTCATTGTTGTGAGGCTATGCAAAAAGAAACACAGGCATTTGAAGTCAATGAAACTTAAACACTTGAACATCTTCCATCAATGAAACATCTAATTGACTATAAATGGGTTTACAAAAACAAATTCAAACCAACTAGAGAGTTGAATTCTCATAAAGCATGATTAGTAGTACAAGGTTTTACTCAGCAATAAGGATAGATTTTCATGAAACTTTTGCCCCAGTTACAAAACTTGTTACTGTTTGAACCTTGCTCGTTGTGTCAATTATACAAGGACTTACAATTCACCAATTAGAAAGTCAAAAATACATTCCTCCATGATGATCTTCATGAGGAGGTTTACATGAAAATGCCTAAAGGTTTTGCTAAAAATAGAGAGACACAGGTTTGCAAACGAGGAAGTCTCTATATAGGCTTCGTTAAGCCTCACGAAATTGGAATGAAAAGTTTATCGGCTCGCTGACAAGTTTGCGTTTCAGGAAATCTTGGGTAGATTACTATTTATTCACTTATAGGTAAGGTGACATATACACTATGGCCCTGATCTACGTTGATGATGTCATTCTCACTAGCATCAATGATGACCACATCATCTATATAAAGCATTTTCTTCATTGATCGATTCAACATCAAGGATCTTGAACACTTAAAGTAATTCTTGGGCATTGAAATGGCTCAATCCCTTGAGGGCATGGTACTTGGCCAACGCAAATATTCCTTGGATATCTTGATTGAAATAGGAATGATGGCTTGTAGGCCCAGCAAGTTTCCTATGGAGCAAAATTGTCGTCTTAATAGTACTAAGGGTGATCCACATCCAAGTCCAAGGTGTTATTAAAGACTTTTTGGCTTACTCTTGTGTAAAGCCCTAAATTTTAATTAAGGGCTAATGACAATTATTGAGAATGATTTGTGAATTAAATCTGAATTATTATATGTTTTGTGGCAATTTCGGTAAATATGCCAAAATCAATGAAAAAATTGGAAGAATGGAAATTTTTGGGTAATTAGTCAGTGATTAGTGGGGAAATTAATTACTAACAATTGGAAATGAGATGTGGAACTAAATGGCTAATGGAGTGGTTAAAGTAACTAATTGGTTACTTACTTTATGAAAGCCAATAAGAGGTTGACACTTGGCAAGATGAGATGATGAGAGAGGGCATGGAAAGTCAAAAGCAATATTGTAATATTTTCTTTCTCTCTCTTTCCCTCATTTTCGTTGAACTGGTATGGGGATGGGAGTATGATCATTGCTTTATCTTCTTCAACACTCATCTCTCTCTCTCTTTTTTCGTTGGCCATTGAAGCCAGAAGAAGGAGGAAGAAAGCAAGAGGAAAAGGTAAGAAGATGACCTCCATTGCTCAAATTCCTTTCTTTAATATTGTTCCTTGGCTTGAGGGCTTCATTTCCATGGTTCTAGATCCTCCATTGGTGTTGATTTGAGCTCTCTGTTACGAGTGTAAATGGTCTATTAGAAAGTGCAAGTGTACACTATCGTAAACAAATAATATACAAGTGAGTAGAGTATCGTTCCCTTATGGATTGATCATTAAGTACCAAAATGAGTAATTTTAACTCTATTTAGTCGATTGATTAGTTGGTGATTAAGAGTATGAAATAAAAATGAGTAAATATGAATGCAAATTATATGAAACAATTATGAGAAAAAAATCCTAGGGGTCAGATTTCACTTAACAAATTCCGGATTGAATCACTTATCTATTCTAGCCTAATTTATTCTACATGATTGATAGTCGAGTTTCCCTAATTTAATTACTAGCCTTTTCCAAGGTCAAGCAATTCTATAATTAATTGCTAGTCCAATATATTCCTATATGAATTTAAGCAATTAATTATGCATTAAGATTTATGGACCTTAGTAAGACTACACAACTCATATGAATATGTTCCTATTTCATATGCAAGTTGTAACCCCCCTCACGGTAATTACATCCGGTTTATGAAATTTAAGTGAAATAGAGACCAATAAAATAAAATAACATTTATAGTCCCACATCCAAGAGATGGGGTATTTTGAAAATCAGTTCCAAAACATACTTATTGCTGGTCTCATATTCACAAGCGGATATAATTACTTGAGAAATCAGAGTACATATTAAATATCAAAGTGCGGAAACCAAAATCCCGGCAAACCCCAGGTTCCTTACATATATAACTTGGGTTTACAAGCTCCTAATAATGGGGATTACATGACCAAAATATTCATTTACATTCTCATGTACACTTGGTAATCCCAAAACCAAAATATGGATAACCAAGTACCACTAAATCTCAGAGTAATCCTAATTTTTCCTGGTTGTCTGCTTTCCTTTCGAGCCACTCGCCCTGTCTGCAAAGGTTAGTCATATGGAAAGGGTAAGATTCTAAAGAATCCCAGTAGTAACAACTTTTTCATACCACATGCAATCACATAATATATAGACAAATCATCTCATAACAGCAACACAAATCACACTCCACCCTCATCCCCTTTTACCGCCGGGAAGGCACACCGTCCTAACCCGAACCGTTGTTAGCGACTCAGGGACTATTGGCATGGCAGTGCATACGAATAGCCTTAAGGCTTACATATAGCCTTTCGGCTTCCACAAATGGACCGTCGGCCTTCACAAATAGCCTTTCGGCCCACATATACACATATATATCACACCCTAACCTCATCCCCTTTTACCACCGGGAAGGCATACGGCCCTTACCTGAACCGTTGTTAGCGACTCAGGGACTATTGGTATATCGGTGCTTCCACAATTTTCACAAACGTGCAGCATACGAAATCCATTTCATCACAATGACATTGAACACATACAATGTATCACATAGGATATAAAGAAAGAGTCACTACCTGTATCTTTCCTGATTGGCTCCGGCACCGTGGCCTCACGAGGGCGACAAATGTCAAATCCTATATCAATTAGGGACAACCAATCAATCTCTTTTCCATATGTATATTTCAATAATTCTCTAAGTTGGTTATCATTTAGGACTCTTTAGATGACTATTAGAGGCCTAAACATATGCCTAAAGGGTTGGAAGACACTACCCAAAAGACCCCTTTTTCGAAGGCAAAACTCTGATTTTTGGCAGTTTCACTCGAGAACAAGTACGGATATCACTCGAGCACAAGAGAAAGTGAGACAGTGAGTGAACACCCGAGATCACAAAGAAACTTTCAGGAACTGGCTCACTCGAGCACGCTGAACCTCACTCGAGCACAAGATCAAATGCCTCACTCGAGCACCTGTGAGTGAAGTTCAGGAAGTGAGGACCCGAGAGCACACAAAGCTCTCCAAGATCAAGATCACTCGAGCACAGCCATATGCACTCAAGCATGATCACCCCATACCTGCGAGTGAGAACCCGAAAGCACCACCCATACAAGAGGCACAAGCTCACTCGAGCATTACCCCCAGTGCTCGGGTGAGACGGCTATGCTCGCGAGTGTCTTAGCACACTCTTGCAATCAGCCAACGAGTGAAGACCTGGAAGACACCCTTCACTCTGGACTTGCACTATCACTCGAGCAAACCCCAAGTTTACTCGAGCATGTTCTTCCCTCACTCGAGCATAAAGCAATGCACTAGAGCATTATTCATAAAACCCAGGCGAACTCGAAGCAGAACAGGGAAAAACTTGCGCATCACTCGAGCATGATCTTCCTCTGCTCGAGTGATGTGCATCAGAGACCCAAAAACGTAGTAAAAACCAGAAAACACCAGATGGTCAAATCCTCACCCAAAGGTTCTTAAACTCTTCCCAATGCTCATACCCTCTAAGCATTAACTAGAGAACACCTTGGCAACTCCAAAAACACTCCAAAACCAATTTGACCACAATCATTCACTAAGGTCTCTATGATACACAATACCCAAATTTCCCTTAACACATTTCCATCATTCCAAATTATATCCAACAATCAAATAACTCAACATTAAACCATTTTCCACTATCAAACACCATAAAATCCATATTTTCAACATTTGGCACAATTAGGGCAAATTTTCCAAATTTTACCAACTTAGCCAAATATCACAAACAATATATCAAAATGCTCTAAATGTCTACCTCTTTACTTTGCCCAATCCAGAATCTTGATTCCCCAACTTCCAATTTCGACCAAATCACAAATCACCACTTCTCAAGATTCTACAACCACCACCATAAAGCTCTCATTGAGATGAACAATATTAGAGAAGAGGTTCTTAGCAAAGGAGGAGCATTTCTTACCAAAGATCAAAGCTTTTCCTTTCTTTCTCCAAGCTCGATTCAGCGAAAATGGAGGAATGGAAGAGAGAGAATATGTAGAGGGAAGAGATGATGATGATGAAGCCTTTTCTCTTTCCTCCCATACACACTCAACCGAATAGGAGAGAGAGAAAAGAGGAAAAGTGGTATTTTGTCTTCTAGTGCTTCATCCAATGGCTTCCATTATGCCACATGTCACTACCCTACACATTCCTTCCATGAACTCACAAAATCACAACACGTAGGATTCCGACCCATCAATAATGAATCTCAACCCTTGATCTTAAATACCATATGTATGTACACCAAATTCATATTACATCAATTTCCAGAAGTACTTAATTACACTAATTACAACAATTCTCATAGTCATTAGCCTTAATCACAAATCGGGATATTACACAAGTCATGGTTTTAATTATAGGATCTACACACATGCATCTCCTTCCAGTCTCAACATGCATATTGAAATCATTCAAAAGGTGGCCAATCAATCAAAAGCATTAAGAACAATAATTAAAACTCAATTATGAAGGAGAAATTAAAACTAGATTTAATAAGTTCAGATTCAATCCATCGTTAGTAAGCTACGTCATCACCCTAGGAAAACAGAAATTTAGATCATGATGAAATTAAAAACAAAATAAAAATAAATTAACATTACATAAAACTAGAATGAAATTATCATAAATATTGCATAAAACTTGAATATTAAATTCTCAAACATAAATATACAACCAAAAGATACATGAAAAATAGAGAAATCTAGCCGTCCATTTAGGAGGTAAAACCTTCCATGTAGGCGGTATGCAAAAAGTAATATAATCCTAAGCCTTCCATATAGGAGGCATGCAAGAAGAAATATAAGAGAGGAAAGTAATGGATATGAAAAATAGTTGTCTGTGAAATGTGAATGAGAGGGTGGCTATATATAGGGAGTAATGGAGTAGGGTAGATGAAGTAGTAGGTGAAATGTGGTAGGTGAAGTAGTAGATAGATTGTGGTAGATGAAATAGTTGGTGAAAAGGAAGATGAAGTGATAGATGAAATGTGGTAGATGAAGTAGTAGGTGAAAAGGAAGATGAAGTGGTAGGTGAAATGGTTAGTGGAATGGTAGATGATTCCTGCTTTCAACTTCCAAGCAAAATTTGAAACCCTTAGAGATAGAATTGGATTTTGGTCTCAACATCAAAGTTGTAGAGCTCTTTCTTAGCTTTTTATTCATATAAAGAATGTCCCAATCTGACATCTAGAGCTCTAGATATTTCCAGAAAACTGAAAGATGGTCTAATTTAGTATTTTTCAAGAAATTCTATTTTATACCAAAATCATTATTTATTTATTAATTACACCCAAATTTATTAAATTGAGCTCAAATATCATCCATAAAATCATCATATAAGGGAAAAATAAATATACAAATATTTTACTTATCACTCTCAAGAAAATTTAGAGGTTGAAGAATCAAGAAACCTCTTTAGAGAAGTTGAAGAAGTAAGTGAAACAAACCTTTCTATCTATGTTTTGTGCCCAATGATTAATTTTTGAATTTCTGGAATTTTTGGCCTTAAATTTAAAAATGAGATTCATTGGGAGTTTGGTATGCTAAGGGTGTAAAATTGTAATGCCCCAATTTTTAAGGGCTAATGAGGATTAATGTGGATATTTATGAATTTAAATGGGAATTACTATGTGTTTTATGGCCATTTTAATTAATACGTCATCATTATTGAGAAATTGGAAGAATGGAATTATTAGGTAAGTAGTTGATGATTAATGAGAAAATTAATTACTAACTATGAGAGGAATGAGAAATGTAATTAGAATGGCTAATAGAGGGATTAAAGTGATTAATTGGTTGTTTACTTTATGAGAGCAAATCAAATTCTGACATGTGTCAAGTGGAGATGAGGAGAGAGGTAATGGAAAGTCAAATTAACCATAAAATATTCAGTTTTTCTCTCTCTTTCTTCCCTCTATTTGGCTGACATAGGCATGGGACTAAGAGAAGTATGATCATTCCTTCTTCTTCAACACTCTTCATCTCTCCTCTTCCTCTCTCATGCATCCTCCATTTCTGCAGAAAAAGGAAGAAGAAGCTTGGTGAAATAGGTAAGCTTTTGACCCTCTAAATGACCTCTAATGGAAAAATTCTCTTCTATAAAGTTATTCCTTGTGTTGAGAGCTTCAATTTAATGGTTTTAGATTTGTCATTTGGTGTTGTTTGAGCTCTCAAGAAATCTTGAAGTTGGGAGAATCAAGAAACTCCTTTGAAAAAGTTATAGAGGTAAGTAAGATAAACCTTTCTATATAGGTTTTATAGCCATTGGTTAAGTTTGGATTTTCTAGAGATTTTGCCTTGAATTTTGAAAATGAGGGTCAATGTGTTATTGGCATGTTGTTGTCATGGATATGATGCTTTGAGATGTATCTTGGATGGATAGAATTTGATTGAAGCTTAAATGTAAGGTTTGGCACCTTTGTGTTAGTTTTGGTGCATTGGGCAAAATAGGGCATGTGATTGGGTGGTGATTTTGGTCATTTTGAGATTTCCATTGTGTTCCTTATGGAAAATTTTATGGGAATAGGTTTGATTATAGATTTTGGGAGTCATTAGACACTTTGGTAGGAAATTGGAAATCTGTCTTGTGTGAACTCTGTCTGGGCAGTCAGTTTGTACGAACATTTTGAATGACCAAATGGTGTTGGAAAATTCTGAAACTTTCCAGTCTTAAATTTCACATCCCAATCTTCAAAATGGACATATATTTCATCCCATTCCGATTTATGAGCTAGGAGTTATGACTGCTCAAATTTTGATGTTAAATCTGGGACCAATTCTGGAGCAGTGTGGACATTTCTTAAATTCTGTATTTGTGTGATGATTTATGGTATTGGTCCATATTTTTATAGTAAATAGGACTTAAATAGCTTTCATTAGGCTTTGGGATCACCTCATTTTGATTTTTCCAGAATTAGTTATGATTTTTAGAAGTTCAGCTGTGAAACAGAATTTTCCTGGCCGTAGCCAGAGGCTGCAGCCAAGAACCTTCGGCCCACTATCTGGCCTCAGCTAGAAAATTTTAGGCTGCAGCCAGAACACTTCTGGGCTGTTTTTGGCCGCAGCCAAAAAATTCTTGGCTGCAGCTAGAAACTTTCTGTGCTGTTTTTGGCCGCAGCCAACCCCTTGTTTTTAGCACCTTGTGATTTTGAAAAGTGGTTTTCAATCCGGTGTTTCCCAATCCTTTAGGGCTTTTATTAGAGCCAATTGTAACTACTTAAAGGACATGAATGATAACCAATTAAGTGTTAAGAAGCTATTGAGAATTGGAATAGGGAAATAACTCTTTGTCACTGATTATGAATATAGGATTTGACATTTGCCTTACTCGGGAGAGACCGGCGCTAGGACACACACGGAAGGATCAAGGTAGTGACTCTTCTCTCATGTTGTGTATGAT
The DNA here is from genome assembly GCA_963242795.1 of Inga leiocalycina. Taxonomy (NCBI): domain Eukaryota; kingdom Viridiplantae; phylum Streptophyta; class Magnoliopsida; order Fabales; family Fabaceae; genus Inga; species Inga leiocalycina. The sequence continues at coordinate 32,035,101 of OY725325.1, read as the reverse complement.
TTTTTGGTATGCATGACTTGTCATTGTGTTTGTGAAACGTATGTGCCATGGTCCATTACAGCGTGAACACTTTAGCATGAGCCGTTTAGGGAGTGACAGTGGTCATCTCTAATTCGGCCATTGAACTGCCGTTGTAATTGACATGGATCTTTGTGAATCTGACCCGTGGGGCGGCGTTTGTGAATCTAGCCGTGGGCTGTGTGTATGTATCTTGCCGGTATGGCTTGCGTTAGTAATGCTTTATATGAATCCCAGCTATGGTGAAATATATTGTGTGAAATGTGTTGTGCAATGCAGCGTGAGCAAATGTAAGGGTGACATGAGTCATACCTTCCTTTGCCGTTGTAACTACCGTTGTAGTTGCAATGTGTGTGTAATGACTGCTTTTATGCCTTATTATTGTGCATACTATGATTGATTTGACACTATAGGGATTCCTTAGAATCTCACCCTCCCAAAAACCATGTTTTAGATAGGGCAGAAGGATCGAAAGGCAAGCGGGTTACGAAGAGTGGGTAGAGCTCTGTATTAGGAGTTCCTTTTTGGTTAATGGTTATCATTGTATATCATTTGGATGTTTTTGGTAGAAATAATTGTATATGTTGGATTTTGTGTAATCCCCCAAGTGAAGGGTATGAATTATAGGCTTGTGCCTTTGTATAAACCTTTATTTAATGAATGGAACCCGAGTGAGTCAGGAATTTACTTTGCACTCTAATATTTGTAAATGGAATCCACCTGTACAGGCCATTATTGTTTTGTATGGTGAATATGAGACCATTGTGAATAAGTTTTGGAAACGTTTTTGCAAATCCAATTTTTGGGCAAGAGATTACCTTAATAATTCCCAATTTGAAATATGGTCTCTAATTCCAACTTAATTATGTGTTTAAGAACTTAATCTTGGCCTAAGGTGGGAAGAGGGTTACATTTGTGGTATCAAAGCTGTAGTTCTTGGCAAGGTGAGAAGGGGGTTATATTTTAGGATTTTGGGTTGATTGTTGCCTAAAACCAAAGCATGATAATGCAATAGGAATTTGGTTGTTTTGATGGTTCCATTGGATTCCTTGTGCAATTTTATGTGGGAGTGGCTTTGGTTTGGTATTTGAGATCATTGGAATCACTTGGACAATATTTGAAAAGTGCTGTCAAACTCTACTGCGATTTTGGCTTCTGATAAGCCTCACTCAAGTGCTTCAGGGTATCAGTCGAGTGCAGCCTTGTATCTTTGTTTTTCCTTCAGTTTTTCACCTGCACTTCTATGTTAAAAATGTAAGAGTGTTGTCTCACTTGCGAGTGTTGTGGGTTCTCACTCGAGTGAACCTTGTCTCACTCAAGTGAAGATGTATTTGACACTATGAGCTCGCATCTCGGGTTGTCACTCACGGCCAAGTTTCAAGAGTATGACTTAGCACTCGTGGGTGTTAAGCCATCACTCGAGTGCAAAGAGCCTGGCTTGAGTGATGTTCCCTTCTAAAAGTTGCTTGTGCTCTCGGGAGAGTACTTCCTGACCTTTACTTTTTGGAACTCGGGTGAGCATTAGGCTACCACTCGAGTGATTCAATTTATGCTCGAGTGCAGTGAGCAATTCTAGTTTCTGTATTCCTTTCTGCTCTCGGGTAAGCACTCGCTACACCTCACTTCCTAGAACTTGAGTGAGCATTTGGCTATCACTCGAGTGTTGCTTCTAGGAATCGAGTGTAAGTCCATCATCACTCGAGTAAGGTTTTCTTCACTCGAGTGTAATAGTGAAAAACCAGTACTTATACTTCTAAAAGGGGATCTTTGGGATAGTTCTTCCAACTCTTTAGGGCTATTGTTAGAGGTATTTGTAGCTACCTAAAGAACATAAATGATAACCAATTTAAGTGATATGAAGTCATTTGAGTATTGGTATAGAGAATAACACTTCATCCCTAATTATAAATTATAGTACTCGAAATTTGCCCTATTTGGGAGAGACCAGTACCAGAACACTCTTAGAAGGACCAAGGTAATGACTTTTCTCTCATGTTGTGTATGATGCTTGGTATGCATGACTTATCATTGTGTTGTGAAAAATCTTTGGCATAAGGCCATTGCGAACTTGTGCATGTGTTATCGACAATAGGGCATTACAGCGTGAGCAGTTGTAGGGGGTGATGGTTATCACACCTACCCCTGCCGTTGCATCTGCCGTTGTAATTGTCGAGGCTGCGTTGTGGAATTGTGAATTCCTGTTGATTATCCAGCCAGTGTGGCTATGTGTATGTGAAATATGTTATATGGATCCCAGCTATGGTGATATATGTGATGTGAATATGTGGTTATGCAATATAGCATGAGCACTTCAGCGTGAGTAAACGTAAGGGTGACGCAAGTCATACAAACCCTTGCCACTGTAACTACCATTGTAGTTGCTATGTGTGTGTGATGATTTGCTTTCATGCTTAGTGGTTGTGTATACTATGAGTGATTTGACACTATGGGGATTCCTTAAAATCTCACTCTCCCAAAATAAATTTCAGACAGGGCTGGAGGTTCAAAAGAGAAGCAGGTAACGAATGGTGGATAGAACTCTGGGATAGGAGTTTTATTTTGGATATTGGTTATCATAGTTTTATGTATTTTGGATATTTGATGGGAGCAATTGTATATTTTGGAATTGTGGCATAATTTTGTGTAATCCCCTAGTTAAGGGAAATAAATTATGGGCTTGTATACCTTGCAAAACCCTTATTTGATTAATGAAACCCGAGTGTGTTGGGAATTTACATTACACTCTGATATTTATGAATGAAATCGTACTGTACAGGCCATTTGTGTAATTGAAATGTGAATATGAGACCATTGTTGAACATGTTTTAGCAAAGTCTTGAAAACCCTGATTTTGGGAAGTTTACTTTAAATAAGTCTTAAATCATACTACGGTCTCTAATTCTACATAATCACATATTTATGAACTTAATCTCGGTCTTGATGGTGAAAGGGGTTACATCTTATATCTTATAGTCACAAGGTCCACTCTCACATACATAGTCAATGTTCTTAATCAATTTGTAGCTGATCCCCAGGTATCCCACATGTGTACAGCAAAATGTGTCCTTCGGTACCTTAAGTCTACAGTGGGACAAGGTATCTTCTTGCTAAGTACAGGCTCTCTCGACTTTAAAGTATATTGTGACACAGATTGGGGATGCTACCATGAGACTTAGTGTTTTTGCATTGGTTATTTTATTAGCTTAAGTAGGTTTCCCATCTCATGGCGTAGCAAAAGGCAATGTGTGGTTTCCCTTTCTTCAGTAGTAGTTGAACATTAAGCAATGGCTTGTACAGTTAAAGAAGTTGCATGTTTGTGATAGCTCCTTCATGACCTTGGGGCAACTCAATAATGTTCAACTTTATTGTATTGTGATAATCAAGCTTCCATTCATATCACCAAGAACTTGGTTTTTCATGAGAGGACTAAGCATGTTGAAATGGATTGCTATTTTGTTCTTGAATGAGTCCAATCTCAGGAAATTTCTCCTTGAACGATATGGGCAAAGTATCAAGTCATTGACATCTTCATAAAGGCATTCAGTGCTGACAAATTTTAAGAGCTTTCCTGCAAGTTGGGCAATTTTAATCTCCATGGCCAACATAAGGGATAATGAAGGCAATATATCTTAGAGAATATCACAGGATTTCATATCATAATATTGTGATAATATTATGATTTTTTATTAACTAATATTGTACATATTAGTATGGAGATATCATTGTTATGATATTCTCCATTAGGGAGTGCATGTAATAGCATTATATATATATATGGCTCTAATCAATCAATGAAAGATGTGTAATTCATTCTCATTTCAATATTTCATATAGACGAAATAGTTCCTTCCAGAATTTCCCATAAAAAATAGGATCCTAGTTACTAATGATAGACATTAGAAAGCCATGACATTTGACAATGTTATCCATGAAAACATTAGCAACATCCACTACTATAAAGGGTGTTTAAGGGCCATGAAATGAGATGCTTTTGACAATCTATCAAATACCATAAGAATAGTTGTTTTAGAGCAAGATTTTGGAAGCCCACTAATAAAATCCATAGATAACTTGGACCAAATATGCTCAAGAATAGGAAGACACTACTATAAAAAATAGGGTTTTAAAACTAGTTGAAATTTGTTTTTTAGACTAGTTTTAGGTTAGGTCTTGTCTTAAAAAGTGTACTCTGATTAAGTTCAAACCTACAACTGGTCTTAAAAGTTACTTTTTCAGACGAGTTGTTTAAAACTACCAGTGTTAAAAAGTTTCAATTTATAATAAAAAATTCTCACTCTTTAGACTAGGTAATTTCATACGTAGTTTAAAAAGTGGGCTTTTTTTTTAACGAAAGTAGATTTTATTTTGTTTCACAGAATCGGGCTCGTGCGATTGAGCTCCAAATCTCACTACCAAACATGCTCTTAGATGATTTTTTAGTATTGGATTTAGTGGATGCAATTTTAGGCTTGACATCTTCATGTTGTTGATGCATGAGTTATATGAATGCAGCTACCCATGGATTAGGTGCTAGGTTACCCTACTTTTGTATTTTGACTCTTCTGGACTTCAAATATGAAACTTGGCTTTGCCCTACCTTAGTCTTAGGTGATAAACGAGAAGATTCTTATTTAATGAAGATGAGTTTAATAGAGTTAATGTACAAGTATGAGATCTGGATTTTATATGAGTGAATATGATCATGTAGGGAGGTCTTGGTTAAGAAGAAAACTAAACTGAAGGCCAATAATAAGGAAGTAATTGACTAGGAGGAAATACTACTGACAAGGTGAGGATTAATAACTCTAAATTGGAAGATGAAAAACATTGGTTAGATGATCATCACTTGAAAGGATAAATTTGTTGGACTAGGTGGTAATCCAGTTCAACCAATTTTTCCTTGCAAGCATTGATCACTTGACCTACATTTTTCATTGTCGAATTTAGATATTTTAAGGATCAACCTGTCACTAGTAAATCTACCTAGTCAGGTAGCTCCTTATTATTTGCCTTCACTTTCATTTCCATCTTAACCAGCTCCTCATCACACGACCATATTCAACCATACAAAATAGAATTCTTAAGTTTTTATATCAACCAAGTTAGACTCAGCTTCATTAATATAAGGTACTCCACCTTTATTGCCTAAAACTAAGGTTGGTCAGAGCCATATATCTAAAATCTCAAAAGAGCCAAAATGCCCAAGGTTAGTAAACTTAGCACCCAATCCAAAGGTTGCAATAGTAGACTATAAAGATGGCCCGTGATACAAACTAGACATCAACAACACCCACACGTTAGGGTTAAAATTAGAATCGACACTCCTACCCAACAGTCAATAATGATTTAAGCCCTTTCAAGGAGGGACATCCAAATAAATAAGGCCTGAAAAGAACAAAGGCATGACAAACAAGATTCACTTAACATATATGTATGCAAACTTTTTTCTATGAAATTCATGAAGATTGGACTTTTGAAACTTACCATAATGAGAATGATCCCATGAAATTGCATCATTGTCATTATCACAAGTTCCTTAATCCTAACTATGGCGAATTCCATGGACAAAATCGCATACAATGTGAACACCTTATTTTGTCCGGGCCTCACTCAAAAATTAAAAATCTAATAAAAAAACAAAAATAAAAGAAATTCCTCTCATTGATGATGATTGGTATCTAAATTGGCAATCATCATTAAAGGGAAAATTAAAAAATAAATAAACAAAAAAAATCCTCCCACTGATGATGATCGGTGTCCAAATTGACAATCATCATTACAAGAAAAAAATTAAAATTAAAAATAAAAAAAAATCCTCTCATTGATGATAATTAGTGTTCAAATTGGCATTGTCATTCATTAAAGGAAAATAAAAAAAAAATATAAAAAAGTATCTCCCATTCATAGGTTTAAATTAGAAAGTTGCTTGTAGGGAAAATATAAGAAAATAAATAAAAAACGAAAATAAAAAATAAAAAATCTCTCATTTATGTTGATAAGTTTAAATTAAGAAATTACTTGTGGGAAAAATAAAAAAAAATTAAAAAAAAATAAAAATAAAAATCTCTCATTGATTGTGATTAGGTCAAGTTAAGAAGTTTTATTGATAGAAAATAAAAATAAAAAATAAAAAACGAAAAATAAACGAAAATCTCCATTGATGGTGATTAGGTCAAGTTAGGTAGTTTTTAATATAAAATACAAAAAACATTCAAAAATGAAAATTCAAAAAAGAAGGAGCATTTATGAAGAAAATCCTACCTTGAGACTATAAATAGGGGTGCAAGAGTTGAAGCAAGACACACAAAAATTAGGAGAGCCAAGACACAAGAATTTGAGAAGAATTTTAGGAGAGCAAGGAGGAAAGGTAGAGTGCTAATTTGATTTCTTATTTTTTTGCTGCTTCTTATTCTTTCATGAGTTTTGAGACTTAGAAATTTTTTGGAATAACCTAGTATTCTTCATGACATGTCTTGATGCTTGCCAATGAACATATCCATGAGATTGAAGCACTTACATATAAAGCTCTAGGCGTGTTTTTTTTTGGTTTCCTTCTATCTTCATTGAATGCTCAAGTGTGCTCCCAACCATTTAATATTGCTATATTTGAACCCATTACTTCACTGACAATTTTTTTTATAGTGATATTTTGTTGGTTGAAATGATTGCATGCTCCCTCCTCTAATGCTAACACGTCATATTGCAAGAAAGCCTTTTTGTTTTGATAGGTCCTCACACTTTGTGACTTTTATATGCTTGACCAAATTTGATCTCTTGCCCCAATATATGCTCGCCAAAATTGAAGGGATTTATAAGATGTATAAAGAAAATGCAATGAATGGTGTGTTGATCTACCTATGAACACTCTATTTTGTCCAGGCCTCACTCAAAAATACAAAAATAATTGATGATGATTGGTGTCCAAATTAACAATCATCATTGCAAGATAAAATATATATAAAAAAAGAAAATAAGAAAAAAAAAAGAAAATCCCCCTATTGATAATGATCGGTATCTAAATTGGTAATCATCATTAAAAGAGAAAATAAAAAAAAAAGAAAATTAAAATAAATCCCCTCATTGATGATGATTGGCATTGTCATTCATTAAGGGAAAATAATAAATAAAAAACAAAAAATAAAAATAGAAAAAATCTCATTTATGTTGATAGGTTTAAATTAAGAAATTACTTGTGGGGAAAAGAACAAAAAAAATTTAAAACGAAAATTAAAATAAATCCCCTTATTGATGATGATTGGCATTGTCATTCATTAAGGAAAATAATAAATAAAAAAATGAAAAATAAAAAATAGAAAAAATATCATTTATGTTGATAGGTTTAAATTAGGAAACTACTTGTAGGGAGAATAATAAAAAAATTAATTAAAAATGAAAAAAAAATCTCCACTGATGGTGATTAGGTCAAGCTAGGACATTGAACACATACACGATTCCATTATTCCAAAAAAAATCCCCTCATTTATGTTGGTATGCTCTCCACACACACACTGAACACATACACTATTTTCCTCACACACATTTTGGGCCCTATACCTGGGTCCGTGAGTTCCTTAGGTGAGTGGAAGTTTTTAGCAGTCTCCCTGTGGGGTTTTTAGAACCCCCTGAGGTTACTGTGAAGACTTCATCCTAGCTGTTACTCATTTGGTGACGTTGATCCCTTAAGGTTTTTAGAACTCCTTAAAGGTCAATTTTGTCAAATGGGGTCTTCATCTTTATGATGAGGGCAGTTAGGAGATCTTTATATGTGAGAATTAGAACCGCCTTGAAACCATTACAACTATTAGTGGAAATTGTTGACCTACCCAATTAATTAGTACCCACCTTTCTTAGGGTAGACATCCCTCAACCTAGGGTTATTCTTAAAATAGGACACTGGAGAGCATATATTTATTTATTTTTGATAATCATTATTGTCATCCATGCATAATCAATAAAACACTTAGGATCAAGTAACTAACTGTCGCTTCACCGAGTATGTATCTAGCATCACTCCACATAAAGATACATCACAAGGACGGTGTATGTATTAGATAGCTAACCTTAGTTTAAGGGTCTATAACCCTAAAAGATCATGATATCATCACATCAATCATGTTAGAAAATATCTCAATGAGATTTAATCCTTTAGGACTCATGAGGTATCATTATATCATTCATTAGCATGTTAGCTTCATTTGATATGGGCCTTGGACATAATCATCATCTTTAAAACCCTTAGCCACATGATGACTTGGGCCATTCACAGGTTAATGGGCACTTCATTCTCCCTATGAGGTAATAGATATCTTGAGGAGGTGAAGTTCTTTTTCTTAATGCCCATAACCCATATCAAAACTTGAAGTCTAAGTCATCACTCTTTCATGTCTCATGAGGTATCCTTGCATTATCCATTGGCATTTAGCTTCATTTGATATAGACCTTGGACATAATAAATATTTAACAAAACCCTTAGTCGCGTAATAGCTGTTGGAAATTGTGCCCTAAGGGCCAATCATTGTACTTTGAACATTATTATTTTAATGAAATTTCTCCATTCTGTTATCATATTACTTGCATGTTAACTGTGTTAATTGTATCCTTGGATAATTCATAAAGATTATCTTAAAATGTCCCTGGTCGGTTATCTATGCGGGAGCAGAGATGAAACAAGATCAGTATGACTTTGATAAGATATGGAGATACGAATCAAAGTCTTAGGCACTTGTAAGAGTACAAGGTGCTGGACCGACCCACTATAAGAAAGCTACATGAATCAAGTCATAAGCTTTTCTCATGTATACCACATCACAATGCCCTTAGACCTGAGGTCATCTTGGATTCCTACATGAGAGTTGCTAAGCTTTGAACTAGTCAAAAGTCACTTTTGACCGGGTGATGATAAAAGGCTACGATCGGGCTTGGTGGTTTTTCATGCAGAGGAATATGAATGATCAAGTTGGAATTTGTCCCTTACATTAGTAGAGAGATATTACTGGGCCCCTCGATGAGTGAGTCTGAGAAATGTATGGCCATACTATGATGAAAGGAGTTTCTGTCTCTGTTATCAGGCTACTCAGGAATTGAGAAAGTAATGGTCAGGAACAAGAGGATGACATTATCCATGCCTTATCCTTGATCGATATATCGTGTGACAAAAGGGATGTGACATGGTTGTATGACAGGTTGCATCGTGATAACGATCCTCATATGAATTAGGTAGTCGTAATGTCTTGCTAGAGGCTACTTGCGACTTTTAGGTTAGTATAGTTATTGGCCAACTGCCAACTTTATATGGGCTTACAGGGTCACACACAAGAATGGCCCAACACGAGATAATGTTTAATTTAGGGTGGACGAATTTTATATTTATATATATATATATATAATTCATTAATAATATTATATAGATATATATATTTTTGAAATATATATCTTATATATATATGTATATATATATTATATGATATTATTATATTGTGTTAGTTTTAAATTTAATTTATTAAGATATATTAAATTTAATAACTAACATGATAGAGATATAGTATCTCAGATTTAATTTATGAAGATAAATTAAATCTAATGGCTCTTTATTTGGATTAAATAAATAGGTTAAATTAAAACTGTTGGACAGATTTAATTTAAACTGAATTTATTTAATTAGCTCATCAAGATAATTAATAGTTAATTAATTTTGAAATTAATGATGATTAATTTTGAAATTTGAAAATAGCCCTCATAGGTTATAAACTTGATCGAGCAGATATATTGATACACACATGAGAATTGAGAGCCGCAAGTGAAACCCTAGGAGACATTAGAGGCATTAGCACGCAGTCTCGGTTGGAGAGCATTCGTGTGGATACCGGTAGAGGGAGCGAACCTGATGTGTTGGCTCCTAGAGATCGTGAAAACTCTGAATTATCAAAAGGTATGAATCCTTCCAACTTGGTTTAAACGCCATTAATAGATCCTCGATTAGGATCGATAAAAATTTTTAAAATTCTTTCGTTGTGCCTGCCGATCCTAACAATAGCTTGGGCCGTTTGCAGGTTAATGGGCACTTCATTCTCCCTATGGGGTATTGGATCTCTTGAGAAGGTGAAGTTCTTTTTCTAAATGTCCATCACCCATATCAAGGCTAGAAAGCATATGTAATGATTTGCATAGCATGCATTCGGAAATAATTTCTGACTCTTCCTTATATTTTCTTTAATAAAGGACAAGCAAGTTATCCAACAACTAAAAATTTAGCATAAAGGTTAAATGGCACAAGAACCAGGTTTAAATCAAGTTCTTATAGGAAAGGTGTATTGCATGCTTATCACTATGGTCAATGGCAAGATCTTGGCTAGGATAGGACTCATGGTCCCTTCTATCTAATGATTAACTCTAATTCTCCTTATGGAATAATAGATTACCTGAGGAAGCTAGAAGATACTTGTGCAATAATACCTTTATGCCAATACACCATGGATAACTCGCTATGCCCGCTTGAAATTGTGAGTTCAAATAAGCTAATGATATTTTGTTCCTTTCTAAGCTGGTGATACAATATTACTGCGTCTAAACGTCCTAACCAGCTACCCCCTGCACATTCATACAACAAGCGCTCACGTAGTCGTCAGATGGCCGCCAATCCCGATGAAGCCAAATCTAATCTGAATCATTGGATGTCTCATATGGAGGCACAAATGGAAAATTTGAAAGAAATGATTTCTACCTTGACTTTAGCTCTTTAAGCCCAGAATAATGAGAAAGAGTCAGGAACATCTGATCCATTAAAAAATGCTGAGATAAGTATACTAGAAAATGGCGAGAAAGAAAAAACGACAGAAGAGCGTCAAAGTAAACAGAATCCTCAAATTCAGAGCACTAAGGAGGAACAACCAGGTGAAGATTCAACATACACTTTCAACATTCCCTCCCTATCAGCTGAAAAGGAGGGGTGGAAGGAAGAGTTAGGTGAAATAAAAGACCAACTAAAAGCCCTCCAAGGACCAAACACTTGGGGTTCACTTGATTTAAAAGATTTATACTTGGCACCACATGTCTCGATTCCCAAGAAATTCAAGATGCCAAACTTTGATAAGTATAATGGCACAAGTAATCTGATATACCATCTTAAGGCCTATTACACCAAGATGCTTGTATGGTCATAAGATGAGAAGTTTTTGCTACTCTTCTTCCATGAGAGCTTGAAAGGGCTAGCACTGGAATGGTACATGCAACTTGATCAGAAAAAGATCAAGAAATGGAGAGATTTGACTAATGTATTCATGAAACAATATAGGTTCAATCTTGACACTGCCCCCACCAGGGAACAACTGAAGTCAATGAGCAAGAAGGCCACTAAAGCTTTCAAAGATTATGCCCAAAGATAGAGGACGGTCGTAGCACAAGTTTAGCCTCCCCTTATACCATCTGAGCTCAATTCTTATTTCATTCGTACTTTACAAGAACCTTACTACAGATACATGGTCGGGACACATGTCACTAATTTTTCTAGCTTGATTGAGATTGGTGAGTGAATCAACGTTGACATACGTGATGGTAGAATTCTTCAAAGTGAGAGCAGCATCAAAAAGGGGAACAACGGGAAGAAAAAGGAAGGTGATGTTAGCTTCATCCAAACCACTAGAAAACCCCAAGCAATACATCAAGGTGGTAATGATGGGTTTCAACAGACGAAAAATGATTTGACACAAAATAGGCAAGGCCAAGCTAGAGGATGAAGGAATTGACAGCAATGAGATAATTACTAATGGCCAGATTTTTGCATGACAAATACTGAGCTATATCGCCAAATTTTGGAATCTTAGCTGTTAGGGCCACGTACTTACAAATAACTTCAACCGTCGTTCCCCGCTTAGTATGACTCTAATGCCTGATGTGAATACCGTATGGGCGCTGTAACATCCTAGATTTTAATCAAGGATTAGTAACTTCAAATGATGTAATTAATGTCAATTAAGCATATTTGAAGTATATGTTGTGTGTTATGATATAAAGACCATTAGTGATGATTTAATGAGTATTGTACTAATCAGGGGTAAAATGGTAATTTACCAACCGTCTGGTTAGCTACTAATGAGAAAAACCCCTTAGTAATCAAGATTAATGGCTAAGATTGAAAGATCAAGAGGTGGAATCTTGTGCATGTGAATCTAAGTGAAATCATGGAAGGGAGAAGGAGATGGTGCCAAGTGTCAAACTAAGGGCTCTTGGATTGAAGTCAAATATTCAAACCATTTTTTCTCTTTCTTCTCTCCTCCTATACGGTTTATGTGTGTATGTGTGAGGAAAAGTGATCATCTTCATCAATATCTCTCATCTCTCTCTATTCTCTCCATTTTCGCTAAAGTTGAGCAAGAAAGAGAAAGAAGAAGGCTTAGAGAAAGGTGAGAAGTTGTCCATGAATGCTCAATTTACTTTCATTAATGTTGTTCATGAGGTTGAGGGCTATATTTCTATGGTTTCAGAATTTTGGTTGGTGAAGTTTGAGATCTTGTGGGAATTTGGAAGTTGGTGAAGTGAAGAATTGGCTTTAGGAAGAAGAAGAGGTAAGAATTAGAAGCATTTTGGTATAGTTGTTGTAATCATTGGTTGGGTCTTGAGAATTTTGGAATTTGCCCTGATTTTTGGTCAATTTCGAAAAGCATGATTTGGTTAGTGTTTAGTGTGGAAATTAGTGTCATAGAGTGTCTTTGTGTATTTGGAATTGGCTTGGAATTTTGGGTTGGAATGGATTGCAATGTGTGTGTTGATTGGAGATGTTAAGGTGACATGTGGTGGTTGTGGTAGAACATGCTCATGGATAATGAATATGGTCATTTTGATGGCTCCAATGTGTTCCTTGAGCCAAATTGTGTGAAGATAGTATGTGATTTGAAATTAAGGACCATTGGAAACCAATTGACAAAATCTGGAAATCTGTCCAATGTAAGTTTGTTCTGGGCAGTCAGATGGTGTGGACGTTTTGACTGGGCAAATGATGTTGTAAAATTATGAAACTTTCCAGTCTTAAAGTTCACATCTTGGGCTTCAAAATGGACATAAATTTTGTGTCATTTCGATTTTTAAGCTGGGAGTTTGAACTGTCCAAAGTTTGGCATCAAAACTAGATCCTGTTTTGGTACAATGTTAAGTTTTTGGTAAATCTGGACTTTTGTGGTGATTTCTAGGTATGGCCAATATTTTTCCTTGAAAGAGGACTTGAATAGATTTCATTTGGCTTTGGAATCACCCCATTTCGATTTTTCCTGAATTAGTTATGATTTTTGGAAGTTCAGCCAGAAACTGGATTTTCTTGGGCCGCGGCCCGTGGAGTCTGGGCCGCAGCCCAAATGTTTCTGAGCGCTTCTGGACAGCTTTGGGCCGCGGCCCAAGGATTCTGGGCCGCAGCCCAAATGTTTCTGGGCATCCTTGGGCCGCAGCCCACGGATTTTGGGCCGCGGCCCAACCCCAAAAATTTGTGTTTTGCACTTTTGAAAGGTGGTTTTGGGTATAGTCTTTCCCAACCTTTTAGGCATATGTTTAGGCATTTAATGGCCATCTAAAGAGTCCAAATGAATACCAACTTAAAGTGTTATGGAGGTAAGGATTTGGAAAAGGAAATTAACCAAATGTCCCTATTTTGATTATAGGATTTGATATCTGCTATCCTCGTGAGCCTACTGTGCCCAGAGACAACAGGAAGGGATCAGGTAGTGACTTTTCTTTTGTACCATATATAATGCATTGTATGTGTGTTATATCGTTGATTTGTAATGAATTCGTATGCTGCGATATCTGTGGATTTGTGTTAGCACTGTCATTCCAATAGTCCCTGAGTAGCTAACAACGGTTCGGGTTAGGCAGTGTGCCTTCCCGGCGGAGAAAGGGGATGAGGATGAGGTGTGATTATGTGACATGAAAGCCGAGAGGCTGATTGTGGGCCGAAAGGTCGGTTGTGGGCCGAAAGGTCGGTTATGAGCCGAAAGGCTATTTGTGAGGCTGACGAGCCGTTTGTGAAGCCGGATAGCTATGTGCTACAAGGCTATATGTATGCACTGCCACGCCAATAGTCCCTGAGTAGCTAACAACGGTTCGGGTTAGGACAGTGTGCTTTCCCGGCGGAGAAAGGGGATGAGGGTGGAGTGTGATTGCTGCTGATGCTGTATGATGATTTGCTTACATGCTATGTGCTTGTGTGTGGTATAAATGTTTAGTTACTACTGGGATTCTTTAGAATCTCATTCTTTCCTTTGAACTAACCTTTCAGACAGGGCGACTGGCTCCAAGGAAAAGCGCGTGACCCGGAGCGGTTAGAGTTTCTTAGGGACATTAGTATAGTTTGTTGGTTTATTCATTTCGGATAGGGATTACTGTATTATGTTTTGGAGATGTGTATAGTTTGAAATACCTGGTTGTAATCCCTAATCAGGAATTTGGAATTCTAGGTATGTGGTTGAACCCGGGGGTCGCCGGGATTTTGGTTATACACTCTGTCATACTTAAATGTGGATATACTGCACAGGTGATTATCTTCGTTAGTCGAACCTGAGACTGGAAAAGGAATGAAGTTTTGAAAATTTCATAAAGACCCTACTACTAAAGGGAATTTCTAATGAGTTTTAAACTATCCGACGGTCTCTAATCTAAATTATTACCTAATATCGAATTATAATCACGTGATTAAAGGCAGGGTGTTACAGGCGCCCTGGGACACTTAATAGAAGACTATGCAACATTCAAGAGGAATCTATTAGACTTAATTGATTCTAATCACATTCAATTGAAGAGGAATGATAACTCTACTATCAACGCCAATCCTCTTCCAACCCATGAAAACCAAGTAAATGTTGTTGATGAAATTGAGTTCTCTAACGATCCCCTACTGGTAGGAGAAGATATCCATGCTTGTTTAAAGGCAGCAGGTTATACGACTCGAGAAGAGAAAGTAGGCATGGTGGAAAAAAGACATGTCGAGTTGTTGTAAAGGAACCGTATGAAAAAAGAAAATCCCATGTTGTCTCTTTCACCATCTTGAATCCATTGCAATAGCCGGTAGTGACCACTAAGATACCAACCCCTTTTCCATATCAGAGTAATTGTGCCGTACCATGGAGGTACATAGGTATTATTGAGAATTCCTTAGGGAAAGTAATGGAAGCCGAGGCCAGCAACGAAACAATGGTTCGCCTAACAAGAGTAACACGAAGCGGGAAATATTATTTGCCATAAAATGTTAGATCGTTAAAGAAGGGAAAACAAGCTAATATTGATATTAAATCAAGTTCTAGTCTAAAAGCCATGGAAAATAAAGATAAATAATTCCTTCAAATCATAAAGCACAGTGAATTTAGCATAGTAGACCAACTGAATAAAACTCCAGCCAAGATCTCAATTCTCTATTTGATCTTGAGTTTTGAACCGCATCATCGTGTGCTACAAAAGGCCCTAGATGAAGCATATGTGTAGTCCAGTGTGATCCCAGAGAAGGTTGCAAGTATTATGAATATGGTAAGGGCATTCTCTACCATCTCATTTTTAGGAGAAGTTGTCCAATTAGCTGTTGATTAGTATAAAGCCCTCTACATTTCCTTAAAGAGTAAAGGGTTCATTGTGGTTAAAGTGTTGATAGATAGAGGATCAGCGTTAAATGTTTTACCACTATCCACATTTGAGCAATTGTCAGTAGAGGCGTCAGAGGTTGAAAAGAGTAACATGGCAGTTAGAGGGTTCAATGGTACTCGGAGAGGCATATTGGGAATGGTCCGTTTGCCTTTGCAAATTGGACCAACTTCGTTCATAGTAGACTTTCAACTTATAAACATTAACCCATCCTACTCTACGCTGTTGGGGGGGCCAGATACACTCAGCTGAGGCAGTACCTTCTACCTTGCACTAGAAGGTAAAGTTCGTTGATAGCGGGAAGATATTGATAATCAAGGGTGAAGAAGAAATCATGGTGAGCAAGCTGAGCTCTCTTCCACACATTGAGGCTGCTGAGCATGAGGAAGGAGTGGTTTTCCAAGGCTTTGAAGTCGAAGGTGTAACCCCCTACCTTAATTAGCGTAATTAAGATTCGATAACGCATAGTAAAAAGGGGTTAGAGACTGTCGGATAGTTCAAAACTTATTAAAACACCCACTAAATAGTATGAACTTTACAAAATTTTCAAAACTTCTTTCCTATTCCGGTCTCAAGTTCAATTATCAAATATAATCACATGTACAGTTAATTTACATTCATTCATATCAGAGTAACTAATAGCAACCCCGACAACCCCCGGGTTCCATTCATTCCCTTCAAGGTTTACAATTCCCATATAGGGGATTACACAACTATATTCAACTACTAATTACAACCCAAAAATAATTTACAAAATCTCTGTCCAACATGATTAACCAACATATCCAAAAGAAAATGTCCCTACAGGGTTCTAACCACTCCTAGTCGTTCGCTTCTCTTTAGAGCTACTCGCCCTGTCTGAAAGGTTAGTTTAAGGAAAGAGTGAGATTCAAGAGAATCCCAGTAGTAACAAAACATTTATACCACACATAAGCACACAGCATGTAAGTAAATCATCATACAGCAGCAGCACAAATCACACTCCACCCTCATCCCCTTTCTCCACCAGGAAGGCACACCGTCCTAACCCGAACCGTTGTTAGCTACTCAGGGATTATTGGTGTGACAATGCATACACATAGCCTTATAGCTCATATAGCTATCCGGCTTCTATAAATGGCCCGTCGGCCTTCACAAATAGCCTTTCGGCTTTTCACATAATCACAAAGTCACACCTCATCCTCATCCCATTTCTCCACCGGGAAGGCACACTGTCCTAACCCGAACCGTTGTTAGCTACTCAAGGACTATCGGAATGACAGTGCTTACACATATTCACAAGGTCGCAGCATACGAATTTATCACAAATCAATGATAATACACACATACAGTGCATCACATATGGTATGAAAGAAAAGTCACTACCTCGTTCCTTCCTGACGTTTGGTGGCTCAGTAGGCTCACGAGGATGGCAGATATCAAATCCTATAAACCAAAATAGGGATAATAGGTCAATTTCTTTTCCAAGTTTCCAAATTTCGTAATACTTTATGTTGGTTATCATTTAGACTCTTAAGGTGGATATAATAGGCCTAAACGTATCCCCAAAGGGTTGGAAGAAACTACCCAGAAGATACCTTTTTCGGATGCAGAACACCAATTTTGGGTTGCCTCACTCGAGTGACAACCACCTCACTCGAGTGATGCCCATAGTTGTGCTCGAGTCCCAGCGAGTGGAACACAGAAAGTGTTTGCCCGAGATCAAATCCTCAGAATATCTCTCATACTCACTCAAGCACAAGAGGTTGCACCCGAGCAATGACCTTATGTGCACTTGAGCACCAAGAAGTGCAACACCAAGAGTGTTTGCCCGAGAGCACAGACTACTTCCAGGCAAGACATCACTCGAGCATGCCTATGCGCACTCGAGCAGGATCATATCTCACTCGAAAGTCAAGAAGTG
Organism: Inga leiocalycina; assembly: GCA_963242795.1. Taxonomy (NCBI): domain Eukaryota; kingdom Viridiplantae; phylum Streptophyta; class Magnoliopsida; order Fabales; family Fabaceae; genus Inga; species Inga leiocalycina. The sequence goes on along the minus strand of OY725325.1, from coordinate 32,017,568 downwards.
TGCTAGCGGTTTTTGCCTAAAGACTTAACCAAAATACTCAAAAATTCATATCGTGCTCGAGTGAGATCCTCCCTCACTCGAGTGATGCCTATCAGATGCCAAATCGCAGCAACTGATATGGTTTTCCATAATTGACCAATTTGCTACCAATGGTCTTAAGACTTATACCATAACTCATTCTCACTTATGTTAACACAAAGAACCCATTGGTAAACCCAAAACAACCAAATTTCTCTCAAACAACACATTCCCATCTGTAAGTTACAAAATCTCCCAAAACCACAATTTACCAAACTTCCTCTTTCAAATCCAAACCAAAACCATTAACTCCTATACATTGTTTGACATCTATTTCACCATATTACATCACTTAATTCATATCTTCTAAAACCACAAGAAATCAGGGCAAAATCCATAATTTACTAAAACCAAACCAGTGGTCAAAACAATTATACCAAAATGCATTAAATGATTACCTTTTTAACTTGATAAAATCAAATCTCTATTTTCTCCACTTTCAAATTTTAACAAACACCAAATCACCACTAAAGAAAATTCTGAAATCATAGCCAAGAAGCCCTTCCTATTATGAACAACTTTATAAAATAACATTTGGGCCAAAGAGATCATTTCCAAAGTCAAAACTCACCTTTGCTTTTCTCTTTCTTGGCTAGTTCAGCGAAAATGGAGGAGGAGGAGAGAGGAAATGAGATGAGAATGATGATAGCATATTTCCCTTCACACACACACACACACACATAACCGACTTGACAAGAGAAGAGAGAGGGAAATTATTTGACTTTTTGACTTCTCATCTAATGGCTCTCATTTGACCACATGGCATAATCTCCTTCTTCCTACCATGATTTCATATGGACTTGTATACATAGGATTCAACCACATACTCTTCCAATCCTAGCCATTGATTTTGATTACTAAGGAGTTTTATCTTCTATAACTGACCAATCGGTTGGCAAATTTACCATTTTGCCCCTGATTATCACCACGTTTACTAAACCATCACTAGGTATCTATATATCACATTACACAACATATACTTCAAAAGTGCTTAATTATCATTAATTAAATCACTTTGAAGTTATTACTCCTTGATTATATTTTGGGATATTACAGAAGGACCCAAGGGATATAAAAATGTCAACTCCATAGTAACCAAGATAATGGAGAAGAATAGGTTTAAGCATGGTAGAGGATTGGGCACTCACCTCCAAGGCATCAAATCGCCCATAAATCTGCAAGAGAATCACAAGCGCCAAAGGTTAGAATATGAACCACCATTGGAAAGACATTTGAAAGAGCAAGCAAGCTTGAAGATAGGGAGGGAGGATGAGTACTTTGAAATCCCCCACATAAGGAAGACATTCCCGATATCCTCTGAAGTGCTAAACAAGCTGACTATTGCAATGGTTTCAACAATGGGCAAAAAAACCGGATGTGGATTTCAGCTGATAATTCTGCAAGAGCTCTGGAAAATTGGGAGTTTAAGGACACCTTCAATTCTATTATTTTAGAGTAACGTGCCTAGCTAAAATTTGTCCTTTTATGTTTTGTATACACCTTTAGGCGAGCTCTTATATGAACCATGAATAAAGAATGATATGCGAATAAAATTCACTTATTTATATCCATTCTTCTTTTTTTTCCTTCTATTCATTCGTTGTTCATTTTTTGCCCTCCAGGAAATCGATTTCCTCAGAACTCTTGTCCAACGCAGAGGTTTCTAAGTCCCTGAATGATGATTCGCGTGTTGCCATTGATAGGCATGATTATGAGTGTGATGATAAGATCATTCAAGTATACAAAAAAAATCCTTTAATCCGACAACAATAGAATGTGCCTGCATAAAGATGTAATTGAAGTAATAAATATGGGCACAGAGGAAGAAAAGAGAAAACTAAAGATAGTATATAACCCCAAAAGAGAGCAAATGGTTGAACTCTTCAAAGAATTCATGGATGTGTTCGCATGGTCCTATAAAGACATCTACCCCTTGATCCAGGGATTGCCTCTCACAAGATTCCCTTATTCCTAGACACCAAGGCTAAAAAGCAGAAATTGAGGAGGCTCACTTCCTATATGTCTTTAGTGGTTTGAGATGAGGTGATAAAGCAATTAGAAGCGGGTTTGCTGGAAGTAGCTAAATACCCGCAATGGATAGAAAATGTTGATCTTGTCCTAAAAAAGGATGGCAGAATTTGAATGTGTGTGGATTATCAAAATCTAAACAAAGCTAGCCTAAAAGATGATTTTCTATTGCCTCATATGGATGTCCTAGTTGATAATACGGCCCGTAGCTATAGGTACTCATTCATGGATTGGTACTCAGGGTATAACCAAATCCTTATGGATGAAGAGGACAGAAAAACCACATTTATTACACAATGGGGCACTTATTGTTACCGCGTCATGCCATTTAGGCTAAAGAATGTTGGGGCAACTTATCAGCTTGCTATGGTGGCACTCTTCCATGATATGATGTACAAAGAACTCAAAGTATAAGTAGATGATATGGTAGTTAAATCTTCTAAGGGAGAAAGCCATCTTGGGGTGTTAAGAAAGCTGTTTGAAAGGCTACGCAAGTACAATCTGCAGCTAAATCCTAATAAACGCATCTTTGGGGCTTTATCTGGGAAATTGTTGGGCTTCATTGTAAGGCAAAAAGGGATTATAGTAGATCCAGACAAAGTAAAAGCAATACGGGAAATGCCCTCTCCTCAAACAGAAAAGGAAGTTTAAAGCTTTTTGGGGTGGTTGAATTACATTGCATGATTCATTGCTAACCTGACTGCAACGTGTGAGCCAATATTCAAGTTTTTAAAGAAGAATTGCATAAGGAAGTGTGATGAAGATTGCCAGCAGGCATTTGATATAATCAAAGATTATTTGATAAATCCCCTAATTTTAGTTCCTCCCGCACCAAGACGACCTTTAATTTTATATTTGACAATACGACCAAACTCCACGGGCGCCATGCTAGGGCAACACGATGTATATAAGCGAAGAGAACAAGCGATCTATTACTTAAGCAAGAAGTTTAATGATTGTGAGTCATGTTACCAGATGATCGAGTGAACTTGTTGTGGTTTAGTCTGGGCTACAAGGAGGTTGAGGCAATACATGCTTTATTACACCACTTGGTTAATTTCTAGAGTGAACCCTCTCAAGTACATCTTTGAAAGCCCGATGTAGTTGGAAAAGTCTCTAAGTGGCAGGTAATATTGTCTGAATATAATATAAGATACGTCACTTAAAAATCCGTCAAGGGTGGTATAATAGCCGATCACTTAGCGGAAAACCCCATAGATGAATGCTAGCCACTAGATTTCAAATTCCTAGATGAAGACATATGTACTACAGAGGATCCAATTGAGGAAAGCAAATCAAAGGAGTGGGAGATGTATTTTGATGGGGCAGTAAATATGCATGGCAATGGTGTAAGGGCAGTATTCATATGGAACATGGTGAGCAACTTTGGTACCATAGTTTAGGATGTATATGGTACATGGTACTTACCCTCCAGATGCAACACACAATGAAAAGAATACCATCCAGTGGTTGGCCATAGGCTTGTTTATTAGTAATAACGTCCTGTATAAGAGGAGCTTTGATGCGATATTGCTACGCTGTGTAGACATGAGGGAGGCACACAAGATTATGGCAGAGATCTATGAAGGCATATGCAGTACACATGCAAATGGCCACTCATTAACTAAACAAGCTCAAAGGTCCAGTTACTACTAGATTACTATGAAGAATGATTGTATCAATTATGTTAGAAAGTGTCATAAGTGCCAGATATACGCCAACAAAGCTAATGTTCCTCTAACTCTAATGCATAGTCTTGTATCTCCATGGCCCTTTTCTATATGGGGAATTGATGTCATTGGGCCGATTAAGCCAAAAGCTTCGAATGGTCATCGTTTCATCCTCGTTGCTATTTACTACTTTACTAAGTGGGTGGAAGCCAATTCCTTTGCTAGTATTACTCAGAAGGCCTTTATCAAATTCTTAAAGGCCAATATCATCTGTAGATATAGGTTACCAGAGAGGATCATAACTGACAATGCACCAAACCTCAATCGGACAACAATTAAAGAATTCTGTGATTAGTTTAAGATCAAACATAATAATTCTGCACCATATAGGCCACAGATGAATGGTGCAATTGAGGCAACCAATAGAAACATTAAGAAGATCATTGGCAAAATGATAGTGACCTATAAGGACTGGCATGAAATGCTTCCATATGCATTACACAGATACTGTACCATGATGCATACTTCAACTAGGGCAACCCCTTACTCTTTAGTTTATGGCATGGAGGCTGTCACTCCAATTGAAGTGGAAATACCATCCCTAAGAATCTTGGCTGAATCAGACCTAGATGAAAGTGAATGGATACGCTCTCAATCTGAACAAATAAATATGATTGAAGAAAAGAAGCTCACAGTAATATATCACGGGCAATTATATCAGTCACGAGTGACATGGGCCTTTAATAAGAAACTGTGACCCAGGGGGTTTAAAGAAGGAAACCTAGTTCTCAAGAAGATCCTACTAAATCAAGAAGATGACAGAGGTAATTAGGCTCCAAATTATGAAGGAGGGGCATTGATATTGACAAACATGAATGGCCAAGATTTACCAAGACCAATCAATTCAGATGCTGTAAAGAAATACTATGTGTAAAAAAAGAAAAAAAATAGCTCGCTAAATTGAAAACCCGAAAGGGCGGCTTAGGCGAAAGTTAGAGCAAAAAGAAAAAAAATGGCTCGTTAAGTTGAAAACCCGAAAGGGCAGCTTAGGCACAAGTTATAGCAAAAAAGAAAAAAAGGGGCTCGCTAAGTTGAAAACTTAAAAAGGCGGATTAGGCAGAAGTTAGAGCACAAAAAAATTGAAAAAAATAAAAATAGTAGCTCGCTAGGTTGAAAATCTGAAACGGTGGCCTAGGAAAAAGTTAGAACAAAAAAAAGGGGGGCTCGCTAAGTTGAAAACCCGAAAGGGCAGCTTAGGTAGAAGTTAGAGAAGAAGAAAATGCTCACTAAGTTGAGAACCTGAAAGGACGGCTTAGGAAAAAATTAGTGCACAAAATTGGGAGCTCATTGAGTCAAAAACTTGAAAGGGCGGGTTAAATAAATATCAAAGAAGGTTATCAGTCCTAGCCCCATGACTATCTTTACTTTGTCTATTTAGAAGACTCCATAATCATTCATCAAAAAGTGTATATCTCTTGCAATTAAGCAAGGCACCATCAGGGGGACTACATGGAACTAAAAGTGAAGGACCTCCTAATAGCATCACATCTACACCAATATGTGCTTATCATTATGCATCCACTTGAATATTGGAAGATTATTTCCTTTAAAATGAATCTTTATCCTTAGTATATCTTTCCCTTCCATTAAATCGCATGTCAAACTTTGTGTCATGATTTGTATAAGGGTAACTCTTTTTAATTAAAGCACAACTCTTGTCTAGATAAACACTCACAATGATATACATGGTGTCCTCTACTCCCATTTAACTTGTGTAATTTTAGGATCATTAGCGAAGGTCCCAACTGGAATTTTTGTTGTGGGGTCAAACAGTTGACAAAGGGATACAATCTAAATTGAGGATTTTAGGCTGTAGTATCTATGTGAATCTCATTATACATATCTTCATACCTCTGACAAGATTGTGCGAGTAAGGGGGTACTGATTAGGCACCTGGACGAAGAAGGAGCAATATCACCTACCAGGCTATCCTTTAATACCACCATTATTGCACTTATTCTCATTAGCATCCCCTCCATTATCAACATCATCATTAACACCATCATTATCATCATCATTAGCATTATCATTGTATTCATCATCCTCATTAGGATTCCATCATCATTGTCATCATGATTATTAGTGTCATCACCTCCATCATAACTTCACTTTTTTGATATTCCCCTCATCATCATTATTGTCATCCTCATTAGGATTTCATCATCACTGTCATCATTATTATCAATGTCATCTTCTTCATAAGCACTACTCCAAGGGGCATCACTTGTTCATAACACCCTTTTCAAAGCCCAGTACCGGCAGGCATCCTCAAAGCCCAGTAATGGCTGGTGCCCTTTTCAAAGCCTTGTATCGGCAGGCACCCTTAAAGCCCAGTAACAGCTAGCACCCTTTTCAAAGCCATGTACCGACAGGCACCCTCAAAGCCCAGTAACGGCTGGCACCCTTTCAAAGGCTAGTAACGACTGGCACCCTTTTCAAAGCCCTATACTGGCAGGCACCCTTTTAAAGCCTAGTAACGGCTGGCACCCTTTTTAAAGCCCTGTATCAGCAGGCACCCTCAAAGCCCAGTAACAGCTGGCACTCTTTTCAAAGCCCTGTATCGACAGACACCCTCAAAGCCCAGTAACAGCTGGCATACTTTCAAAACCTTGTACTGATAGGCACCCTCAAAGACCAGTAATGGCTAGCACACTTTCAAAGCTCTGTACCTGCAGGCACCCTTAAAGCCTAGTACCAGCTCATACCCTTTCAAAGCCCTGTACCAGCAGGTACCCTCAAAGCCCAGTAACCGTTGACACAATTCTTTTAAAGCCCAGTAACGGTAGGCATTATTCTTTTAAAGCCTTGCATCAGCAGGCATGCTTTAAGCCCAATAATGGCTGGCATAATTCTTTTAAAGCCCTGAAACGGCAGGCATTATTCTTTCAAAGCCCTGTATCAGCAAGCACTCTCAAAGCCCAGTACCGGCTGGCACAATTCTTTTACGTCCCACCAAAGTCCTATGCAACTAGGCGCTTCACTTCCACTCTAGGTAATCATTTATCTCCACCAGCATTCTTCTTCCCTATGAACCAGTAAAGAGGGGCATGGGCACTGTATTTTGTCCAAACCCACTTTGGTTCTAAGGGGGCGCCTTGTTCATTGGCCGGACAAAATACGTGTTTTTATTTTTATTTGCTTCATAGACAAGAATCTCACTTTTCTTAGCTACGAAACAAGTAAAGAGGGGCAACTGTGAACACCTTATTTTGTTCGGGCCCCACTCAAAAATACAAAAATAATTGATGATGATTGGTGTCTAAATTGGCAATCATTATTGAAAGATAAAAAATATATAAAAAACGAAAATAAGAAGAAAAAAAAAGAAAATCCTCTTATTGATGATGATCGATGTCCAAATTGGCAATCATCATTAAAAGAGGAAATAAAAAAAACGAAAATTAAAATAAATCCCCTCATTGATGATGATTGACATTGTCATTCATTAAGGGAAAATAATAAATAAAAAATGAAAAATGAAAATAGAAAAATTATCATTTATGTTGATAGATTTAAATTAGGAAATTACTTGTGGGGAAAAGAATAAAAAAATAAAAAACAAAAATTAAAATAAATCCCCTCATTGATGATGATTGGCATTGTCATTCATTAAGGAAAATAATAAATAAAAAAATCTCATTTATGTTGATAGGTTTAAATCATAAAACTACTTGTAGGCAAAATAATAAAAAAATTAATTAAAAACAAAAAAAAAATCTCCACTGAAAGTGATTTGGTCAAGCTAAGAAGTTTTATTAATAGAAAATAAAAAAAATTAAAAACAAAAATTAAAAAAAATGTTCATTGATGGTGATTGAGTCAAGTTAAGTAGTTCTTAACATAAAATACAAAAAAAATCAAAAATGAAAATTCAAAAAAAGAGGGAGCATTTATGAAGAAAACCGTACCTTAAAACTATAAATAGGGGAGCTAGGGTTGAAGCAAGACACACAAGAATTTTAGGAGAGTAAGGAGATAAGGTCTGTGGCTAAGTTTTCATCCCTTTCTTTTAATTCTAATGATACATGGGATCTTATGGCTTTCACCGCCCAACTTGATTCATTGTATTACATCTTCTTACTTTCATTACCCCATCTTCATACTTATCTCGTCGTGACTCATGCTTACCTCATCATTCATGCACTATGACTTTATCCAATATACATTACATTACTTTACTTTGCACTATGACGCTGCTGGTTGTTGCTGGACATTGCTTACCTCGTTGTGGTCTTGTGGATTTGCTTTTAATTGTCCGATTGAATTATCTCATACATCATTGTTGGACGTGTTGCGTTTAGGCAAGATGTATGTGTTGTCTTGTCTTCTTATGATATTAGGTGTCATGCTTAATGAATATAGATAATGTGATTGTACTTGCCTCTTATTTATTATGTGGTTCTATCACCCTATCTCTTGTTGTAACGGGGTTCAAAGGATAAAAGCTACGCATAAATCTCATCACCTTTGACTTCCTTTTTATTTAACTTGTGCTACTTTTTTCTCTTTTTTCATTATCCCTTTCTTAGGGCCTCTTTAAAAAAAAAGAAAAAAAATATCTTGACACATTTTGATAAATGAAAATAAAATGGAAAAACTCTCTTTTACAAGAAAATAAAGAAAATACTTTTTGAAAAAATAAAAAACACAAACCAAACAAAAAAAAATATTTTTCTCAAATAAATCAAATAAACATTTTTTTCTAAAAAACACCAACAAAGTGACATGCTTTTCTACCCCAAATTACATGGGTTTTGATTCCTCTAAAGGGTACATATATATTTTTTCTTAAATGTTCTTTTTTATTTTCTTTAGTTTTCATTTCATTTATTTTTGTAAATATTCTCTTTTTTTATTTGGGTAACTATAATAAAATAAAAGGCCATAATATTTTTAAATAATTAACTTAGGGTAACCATTTTTGTAAATGTGTGTTATGGGGTGCCTCACACCTTCCCTATGCACAATCAACTCCCGAATCCTAAATGGTTTTTTGTAGACAAGTTTCCGTTTTTAAAAAAGTTTCCAAAATTATCCTTTTTTAAAAAAAATTTGGTGGTGGCTCCATATTTTTCAAATTTCGGGCGCTACACTACCCATGTGGTTTTCTCATATTGTTTGTGTGAATAGCTTTTAAGGATAAAAGGTATGTATAAGTCTCCTCACCTTTGACTTCCTTTTCTTTTAACTTGTGCTGTTTTTTTTCTTTATCCCTTTCTTAGGTTGTCTTTCAAAAAAAGGGAAAAAAATATTTTAACACATTTTTAAAAATAAAAATAAAATGGAAAAACTCTCTTTCATGAAAAAAATAAAGAAATTGCTTTCATAAATAAAAAAAACATAAACCAAATAAAAATTATTTTCTCCAATTAATTAAATAAACATTGTTTCTAAAAAATACCAACAAAGTGACACACATTCCTACCCCTGAACTATGTGGGCTTTGATCCCTTTAAAGGGTATGTAGTCCCTAGACTCTCTTCCTAGGTCAAGTTCAACTTTGTAAATAAATATATTTTCCTTATTTTCTTTTTGTAAATAAATTATCATTTTTTTATTTAGTTTTCATTTCATTTATTTTTGTAAATATTCGCTTTTTTATTTGAGTAATTATCAAAGATTAAAGGTCATACTATTTTTAAAAAATCAACTTAGGGTAACCATTCTTATGAATGGGTGTTGCGGGGTGCCTAGCACCTTCCCCATATACAATCGACTCCCGAACCCTAAATGATTTTTGTAGATCAGTTTCACTTTCAAAAAAGGGTTTTCCAAAATTATCCTATTTCAAAAATTTTGATGGCAGCTCCATGTTTTCCAAATTTCGAGCACTATAGCTTGGTGACTCCACTGGGGACGGTTTGAGAGTCAAGCCCATTTAAGTTAAGTGTTTAAAAATAATATGGCCTCAATTTTTATTAATTACCCTTTTTTTCTTTTTTTATTTCTTAAATTCTTTATTCATTCATTTATTTATTCTTTTTCTCTATCTATCTTGTGATCTGCTTAACAGATGACGATTGGGTAGAACTTAGGCCACTGGTTGGTATGCTCTTCACGCACACTGAACACATACACTATTATCCTCGCACACATTTTGGGCCCTATACCTGGGTCTGTAAGTTCCTTAGGTGAGCGGAAGTTTGTCGCGGTCTTCCTATGGGGTTTTAGAACCCCCTGAGGTTACTGTGAAGACTTCATCCTAGCTGTTACTCATTTGGTGAGGTTGATCCCTGTGGGGTATTTAGAACCCTTTGAAGGTCAATTTTGTCAAATGGGGTCTTCATCTTTACAATAGGGGCAGTTATGAGACCTTTATATGTGAGAATTAGAACAACCTTGAAACTATTGCACTTATAAGTGGAAATTATCAACCTACCTAATTAATTAGTACCTGACTTTCTTAGGAAAAATACCCCCAACCTAGGGTTATTCCTAAAATAGGATGATAGAGGGCATATATTTATTTATTGTTGATAATATTATTTGTCATCCATAATTAAAAAAACCCCTAAAATCAAGTGACTAATTGTCATTTTACTTGAGTATGTATCTAGCATCACTCCTCATATTGATATATCACAAGGAAGGTGTAAGCATTAGATAGCCAACCTTAGTCTAAGTGTTTATGACCCTAAAAAACTATGAGCTCACTACATCTATTATGTTAGAAAATATCTCAATGAGAGATAACCCTTTTAGGGTTTGAGAGGCATCATTACATCATTCATAGGTCTTTTAGCTTCATTTGATATAGGCCTTAGGTATAATCATCATTTTTAAAACCCTTAGCCGTGTGATGGCCTGGGCCATTCACAGGTTAATGGATACTTCATTCTCCTTATGAGGTAATGGATCTCTTGAGGAGGTGGAGTTCTTTTCTCAATATCCATCACCCATATCAAAACTTGAAGTACGAGTCATCACTCTTTTATATCTCATGAGGCATCTTTACATCATTCATTGGCATTTAGCTTCATTTAATATGAGCCTTGGACGTAATCATCATTTCTAAAACCCTTAGCCACGTGATGGCCTGGGCTATTTGCAGGTTAATGGGCACTTTGTAATACCCTGAATTTTGATATTTGAGGCTAGAGATTAAGCATGAGATAAATGGACTGCTAAGCCCTAGTTTAGCAAGATCCCAAATTGCGATTAAGGGTTAATGACTCCAAAAGTGGATGTGGTTAGTGATAAATAACCATTTTGGAGAATCTGATGTGATTTAAGATTCGAATGTGTTATAATCAATACCTAAACCCTATATTTAAGTTCAATTATGGATTAACCTCTAAATTGACTTAAAATAGAGGGAGGGCACATAATGTGGTGATATGGAAAGATATGAAGTATTTGGTGGTGATTCAATGTGAATTGTCATAATCAGGGGCAAAACGGTAAAGTTACCGAATAATTGATCAGTTACCGAAGAGGAAACTCATTGGTAACTTGAAGACCAATGGTTGAGATTAATTGTGTAATAGATCAAAGGGTGAAATCAAGTATATGTGTGGGTTTGTGAGCTCATGTGAGGTTTGTCAAGATGGTGACACTTGGCACTTTGTGAGCCCTTGGATGAGGTAAAAGTGTCAAACCTTTTTTTCCTTCTCTTTTCTCTTTCTTAGTCGGCCAAGAGGCCTTGGCAGCCCCAAAATCTGATTCATCTTCATTATCCACTCATCTCTCTCTCAACTCCATTGTCGTCTATGAGAGGGAAGAAAGAGAAAGCAAGAGGTGAGGTTTTAGCCCTGTATATGTCCTCTAATACTTAAATTCTCTTCACTAATCTTGATCATGTTAATGAGAGCTTTATCTCTATGGTTTTAGATTTTTGAAAGGAGGTGTTTGACTGCTTGAGTAAAAGTGGAAGGATGAAGAATCAAGGATTTGGCCTTGGGAAGAGGAAGAGATGAGTATTTAAAACCTTTTGATCTAAGTTTTGTGAGTTTTGATTGAATATTGTGATTTGTAAAATTTGCCCTGATTTTGTGATGAATTTCGTGTAGTATGAAATTGGATAATTGGATTATGTTTTGTATGGAAAATGATGTCAAGTTGTGCTCTGATGTCATTTGATTTGGTTTTGGATATGAAATGGAAAGTGGTGCAATGTTGTGGTTTGAATTGTGATTTGTGAGACATGTTATGGTAACATGTCAATATGATTTGAATTTGGTTGATTTGGTGTTTCCAATGGATTCCTTGTGAAAATTTGTGTGGGAATGATGTTTGGTATGAAATTGGGACCATTGGAAGCAAAAGAGCCAAAACTGTGAAATTCTGGAATTCTGGAAAATGGCTAAGTCTATAATGCTGTGCAAGTGGCTAAATTTGCATAGTATTTTGACATAGAAAATGATGTTGAAATGTTATGATATTTTTCAGAGTTGTAATTCACATTGCAAGCTTTCCATTGATATAAAGTTTGAGTGATTTTGAGTTTTGTGGACCAAGTTATGGTCGTTGGAAAATGAGCCAGGAGTCAAGTCGTTGGTTACGGCCCAAAAGGCTGGTCGCGACCCAAAACCTTCTGACCAGTCTCTGGCTGTAGCCCAAGACTTTCTGACCATCTGTTAGCCACGACCCAAGAGATGGTTGGTCGTGGCCAACCATTTGAAAAATGTAGTTTTGAGGTTTTTAAAGATGGTCTTTGGTATAGTTTCTCCCAACCCTTTAAGCTTTGATTAGCCACCTAAAGGTGTTAAATGATAACCAACTTTAAGTGATATGGAAGTAAGGATTTGGAATTGAGAATAACCCTATGTCCTTGCTTTGGTTATAGGGTTTATGTTCACCTTGATCATGGTTCGATATTCGTCTGATCGTGAGTAAGCGGTGCTGGAGCATACATGGAAGACAAGTGTAAGGAACTTACCTCTCTTGCATGCTTTGATATTTGTGTTTGTGTATTGATGCATGTATTTCTTTGCTTGATTATGTGAAACATGTATGAATGATTGTAGCTCTATTTCTAGTTATGCTATGGCCATGAGTATGTTGTTGAAACATTGAGCACGCAGATATGTCATTGTGTGAGCATGAGTTATGTATTGCAAGCATGTCATGCATTAAACACTTATCTTACATGCATATTGGTATTTATTTCCTACTGAGATTCTCTCAAATCTCACCCTCCCCTACTAACTATATAGACAGGGCAAGAGGCTCGGGGAGGGAGTAAGCATCCAAGGGCGACAAGGGCTTTTTCAGTATTTGATATGGGGGTTGGTTATCATAGTTGGGAGTATTATATATATTTGGATTCAGATTTGGATATGTTCGAGTTGGAATGTGTTTGGATACGATATTTGTAGATGTATTTGAGAGGATTTGTGTAATCTCCATGTGGAAATTGTAATGGGCAATTGTGCCTTGTGTATATTTAGTAAAGATATGAACCTGGGAGTTGCCGAGATGATATTTTTGTACACTCTAATATTTGTATAAATGTGATATTCCGCGTGATGTAATTGTATTCGAAATTGAATATGAGACCAGGTAAATTAGATTTTGAAAGTTATTTGTGAAAACCCTATCGTGAAGATGGGATTTTAAATAAGTTTTGTTTCTTATTGGTCTCTATTTCATTTTAATCACGTATTTCAAATATAATTACGGAAGGGGGGTTACACACTTTATTTGCCCTATGAGGTAATGGATCTCTTGAGGAGGTGAAGTTCTTTTTCTCAATGTCCATCACCCATATCAAAACTCGAAGTGCATGTCATCACTCTTTTATGTCTCATGAGGTATCCTTGCATCAATCATTGGCATTTAGCATCATGTGATATAGGCCATGGACATAATCATCATTTCTAAAACCCTTAGCCACGTGATGGCATGGGCTTTTCATAGGTTAATGGGTACTTTATTCGCCCTATGAAGTAATGGACATCTTGAGGAGGTGGAGTTCTTTTTCTTAATGTCCATAACCCATATCAAAACTTGAAGTACAAGTCATCACTCTTCTATGTCTCATGAGGCATCTGTAACCCCCTTCCAACCAAGGCCGAGATTAAGTTCATAAATTTAACCCCCGCCGTTATCTAGGCCGGGATTAGGTGTATAAACATGTTTTATAATTGGATAAGAGATCGAGAGTAATTAAAAATCTTTTTCCAAAAACCTGTATGACAAGATCTCTATCCTTTCATTCACAAAAACAATTGGCCTGATCAGTTCATCACATATACAATATCAGAGTACTAATAAAATTCCTAACATTCACCTAGGATATTATCATTAATCCAAGAGTTTTACAAGGCATCATTGCCCATCTTAGTTTCCTAAATCGGGGATCACACAACAATTACAAATCTATGGTCAATCCAATATATACATATAGTTGTCCAAATGATAACCAAAAACCAAAAAAAGAAACTAAGACTACCATCGGCAATCCTAGTCGTCCTTGCTCACTTGCTTGTCCTGAGATCCACTAGCCCTAGCTAAAAATGTTATTTGGAAAGAGTGAGATTCAAAAGAATCCCAGTAGCAACGTTTACGTATATGATGTATAATTAAACAAAGTATGTAAGTATATATCACAATTCAGCTACAAAGACGGGCTACCTGCCGTGACTCAATCATTCATTCAAGGCCGGGCTACCCGCCACGGACCCAATCGGCAATATTCAAGGTTGGGCTAACAGCCATAAACCTAATCAACAACATTCAATGCCGGGCTACTCGCCATGGACCTAATCAGTATCATTCAATGATAAATACGTACGAGTAATGCATTAAACATGATATAGGATAAAGTGTTACTACCTTGTTCTTTCCGTCCTTATTTAGGCGTAGGCCTTCTACGTTCCGAGCAAATATTAAACCCTATAGTCATAATTAAGGACGACGCGTTATCACTTATTCCAATACTCAATCAACTCCAAAACACTTAGTTTTGGTTATCATTAAAGTCCCTTAAGTAGCTATGAAAGTCTCTAACAATAGCCTACAAGGATTGGGAAGTACTAGGTTAGAAACCACTTTTCAAAATCACACAGTGCTAAAAATAGGGGTTGGCTACAGCCAAGAAACCTCTGGCTGTGGCCAAAAACAGCACAGAAAGTTTCTGGCTACGGCTAGGAAAATTATGTTTCTTGGCTAAATTTCAAAAAATCATAACTAATTCTAGAAAAAATTGAAATGAGGTGATCCCAAAGCCCATTGAAAGCTATTTAAGTTCTATTTACTAGAAAAATATAGAACATTACCAGAAATCACCAAAAAAATACAGAATTTAAGAAATGTCCATACTACTCCATAATTGTTCCCATATTTAACATCAAACTTTGGACAGTCATAACTCCTAGCTCACAAATCAAAATAACATGAAATATATGCCCATTTTGAAGTTTGGAAAGTGACCTTTAAGTCTGGAAAGTTTCAGAATTTTTCAACACCATTTCCTATTTTAAAACGTCTATGTAAAGCCACTGCCAAAATTTTCCACAAGGAACACAATGGAAACATCAAATTAACCAAATTCTCTTTCCATCTATATGTTTCATTTTTGGCATATGTTCAACAAAAATCCCAAAATTGTCAAACTTGGCATTTAAGCTTCAGTCAAATTCTATCTATCCAAGATACATCTCAAAACATTATATCCATGACAGCAACAACTCAAACACCACAAGACCCTAATTTTCAAAAATAGGGCTAAATTCCCAAAAATTCCAACTTAACCAAATGACCACAAAAATTATATTAAAATGCTCAACTCACTCACCTCTTCAACTTTCTCCAAAGGAGTTCTTTGATTCTCCAAACTCTATATCTCCTTGAGAGTTTAAATCACCACCAATGGTAAATCTAAAACCATGAAAATGATGCTTTTAACCCAAGGAACAACTTTAAAGAAGGAGATTTTGGCATTTGAAGTCAAAATCTTACCTTAATCTTGTTAGATTCCAAGTTTTGATGATAACAAAAGGTAATTGTATGCAAAGTATGTTTTTACAAGTCTAAAGAATGATTACAATGTTACCAAATGCATATGGCAAAGTTTTGTAATGTCTGCTGTCAGTTTTTGCTGATGCACTCTAGCATAAAGCTGTTTTGCACTCTAGCAGATGCAAGTATTAGACAGAAAGTGTTTGATCGAGAGCAATTGCTGTCAGTTCTACTGATGCACTCGAGCAATGGAGCTAGCACTCAAGCATAAACATCTTTTACACTCGAGCACATGCAAGTGTTGGACAAGAAGTGTTTGGCCGAGAGCAATTACTGTCAATCTTACTGATGCACTCGAGCACTATAACCAACACTCGAGCATAAAGCTATTTTGCACCCGAGCACTAGCGAGTGAAGGACTGCGAGTGTTTGGCCAAGAGTCATGCAGAACAGAGAAGCACAAGCATGCCCAAGTGAGAGTTCATATGCTCGAGTGATACATCAGCACTCGGAGTGAGAAAGCTAACTCTCTCAATTCTGATACAAGTGTTGAAGACAAAGAGTATATTATAGAAGAATATTCTTCTCACTCGAGTAAGAGTAAGAATGCTCGAGTGAGGGCCCACATCACCTGCAAGTGCAAAATCACACTCTTACTAAAATGGTATGCAATTGTTGTCCAGAGACGCGGCTCTTAATGTAAAATACAAGGATACTCGAGCAGGAAGAGTTGTGCTCGAGTGAGGTCCTACACACTCGCAAGTGTGAAAATGCACTCTCTCAAAATCTATGGAAGTGCAAGTGCAAAACTGAAGCAAAAGGTGAAAATATGGTATTGCACTCGAGTGAGACTCTGCCAGAAGCCAAAATGCACCAATCTTACAGCGTTCAATCTGAATATGGTTTAATGATATTTATTCATTATATTTTCACTCGTTATTATTATATAACATCATTTAACATGTATTATAAGTGTGATACAGGAGTTTGAATGTTTGAATTAAACAGACACAGAGGAAGTCAAACAACGACAGACAGCATCATTACGACCATCCAAGCACGTACCTACCGCATTCAAAGATTTTAAACGTATGCATGCCGTTCCACAGTAACATACCCCGCTCAACAATGATCATTATTCAAACAGGCAAACACAAATGTCTATAAATACAGAGCTTCAGATACCATCAATGACAAGGAAGTACAAAAATTCACATAAGCAAATTCACGAGTCTCTGTTATTTATATTTTCTCTGTATTCATATCGTTCTTCAGTGTTTATCATATTTTCCCTGTAAGAGAGTCTGTATACACTTCAAATTCTATTTTCTTTTAATCTCAAGGTATTTGGACCTTGAAAGGGTAGATATCCTTACGAGAGAAGCAGTTGAGAGAATTCCTAGTGAAACTTTCTACTCATAAGACTTACAAGATACAAGCAGTAGAGAATGTTGCTGCTCGTAAGACTTACAGTGGTGTAAGCAGGAGAGAACGTTGTTGCTCATAATACTTGTGTACGTAAGCAAGTGAGAAAGGTCATAGGTTATTTTTTTGCACGTAAGACTTGTCGTAAGGGGGAGAGAAAATTCTGTGTTAGAATATTTCTGCTTGTAATCCATTCGAGGACGTTGTTGTTTTGTGGCATTTGAGAGCCCATTGAACCTTGGAAGCATAGTGAAAATCTCAGTAGATCTTGATCTCTGAGGACTGGACGTAGGCCTGGTTTTTGGGCCGAACCAGTATAACTCTCTGTGTACTAATCATCTTAACTCTACTCTATCTACAACTATTGTCATATCACCACATCAAATGAAAAATTTATCACATCACCCAATTCACCCCCTCTTAGGTGAAGCTTGCCTCTTTCATTTGGTATCCGAGCGAGGTCTTCTTCGAAGAGCCTAACAGCTTGAGAAGGATCCGATAAATGGCAACAATAGGTGAAAACATTCTTCCAGACGGAGCTTCAATCACTAGACCTCCTGGTTTTGCTAGAGAACATTTTTCGTTCTGGAAAGCTAAGTTCAGAGTGTTCGTGATGGCTAACAAGTACAGTTTATGGAATGTCATACAAGATGGTGACTATGTTCCAATGAAGAAAATCGAAGATAGAGTCATTAAGAAGAGCACAGAGGAGTTTGACAAAGATGACAAAAGGTTAGTAACGTTAAATAGTAAAGCTTTTTTAATGATACAGAGTACTCTCAGTCAGAAGGAATATTTCCGAATCTGCACTTTACCAACAGCTAAAGATATGTGGGATGCTCTTGAAATCGCTCACAAAGGTACATCTGGAATCAAAGAAAATAGAGTTAATACTCTAATTACAGAGTATAATCTATTTCGTATGAAACCTGGAGAAGGAATATCAGAATTTGAACTCAAGTACACTCATCTTGTTAATCAACTATCTGCACTTGGAAAATATTTTGACTAAAATTCCCTAGTAAGAAAGATTCTTAATATTCTTACGAAAGAATATGAAATGAAGGTGACAGCTATCGAAGAAGCTAAAGGAGAGTCAATGAGATTCGTAGCTACTCTCTTTGGTAGCCTTTCTGAGTATGAAGGAAAGTTGAGATTCAAGAAGGAACTAGATGAGTTTGATGATAAAAAGAAAAGAGGAGTTGCACTTAAAGCTATCAAGGAAGAAGAATCTTCCGTAAACGAAGATGTTCCTAATGATGATGATATGGGAATGATCATGAGAAAATTCAAGAAGTTCTATAGAAGAGGTCAAAAGAACTTCAAAATTATCAAGGTGGACCAAGCAAAAAAGAAAACAAGGAGCAACAAATAGTATGCTATGAATGTGGGAAGCCTTGACATATCAAATCCGAATGCTTCAGAAATAAAGACAAAAAGAAGCAGAAAAAGCAAGCATACATATCATCTATTTGGGGTGATAGTTCATCGGATGAAGAAAGCGACGATGACAAAGTGGCAAATCTATGCTTGGTAGCCAAAGAAGAAGAATCGGATTCTGAGGTAAGTGATTTTGAACCTACTTATGATGAGTTATTATCTGAATATAATGCATTGCATACATAATTCATTAAGGTAGCTAAAGAAATGGTTAGTTACAAGAGGACAGTAAAGGAATTAGAAAATACTGTCATATCATCATGCGAAGTATGTGAAGAGAAAGATAAGAAAATAAGAGATTTAACAAAAACTGTGGAAAAATTTACTAAAGGAAGTGAAACTCTTAAAGTTATTCTAAATTCTCAAAAAATTTCCTTTGATAAATCTGGAATTGGATATAAGTTCGATCATGATAAAAACAGGAAATAAGAAAAATATCAGTGGAACTTATCTCAAATATTTCAAGAATTCTGTGCATACATCAAATCCATTCGCATCATGTAGCTATTGTAATAGGAAAGGACATTATACTTCATCATGTTATTTTAGAAAAGGTCAAGTTATTGGCACATATAAATGGGTTTCGAAAGGGATACTTGTATTACATACTAACCACAAAGGACCCAAGAAAGTGTGGGTACCTAAAACTTGATAACCTTACTCTAGGTATGTCTCAAGGCATCACGAGCAAACAAGTGGTATATTGATAGTGGATGCTCGAGACACATGACTGGTGACAAAAATAAGTTCACCATGTAGGAAACCAGAGAAGGAGGAAAGGTAACGTTTGGAGGTAATCAATCTGGACGTATTACTGGAATTGATGAAGTGGGAAAATCCGATGGTGTCCAAATCAATGATGTATATTACGTTGAAGGATTATGTCACAACCCCTTGAGTGTAAGTCAAAACACTGACAAAGATAATTGGGTGATCTTTGATTCAAAAGAATGCTTGATAGTAAACAAGAAAGATCTGCCGCTTAATAAAGATTCGATCAAGGCAAAGATCAGAGCTCAAAGGGATGGTAACTGTTATACTATTGATTTAAATTCAAATTCTTTGGAAAATTGTTTTCTTAGCAGATCAGAGGAAAGTTGGTTATGGTATAAGCATTTAGCTCATGTTAATATGAATCAACTTGACAAACTGATTAGAAAAGATTTAGTTATTGGCCTTCCTAAACTAAAATTCAAAGATAACATGATTTGTGAAGCTGGCCAAAAAGGTAAACAAACTAAATCGTCATTCAAAACAAAGTATGAGATTTTTACTTCCAAACCTTTACAATTACTTCATATGGATTTGGTAGGTCCAGCAAGAGTAAAAAGTTTTGGAGGAAATCTATATACTTTAGTAATCATCGATGATTTTACGAGATTTACATGGACTATATTTACTGCTTCAAAAGATAAAACATTTGTCGAATTTATTACGTTTGCTAAGAAGGTCTAAAATGAGAAAGGTATTTATATTGTTTCTATTAGGACAGACCATAGAGGAGAATTTGATAATCAACTCTTTGAAGACTACTGCAACAACGAAGGAATATATCACAACTTTTCTGCACCTAGAACACCCCAGCAAAATGGAGTAGTAGAAAGGAAGAACAGAGTCCTCACATAAATGGCAAGAGAAATACTTAATGAAAAGAAATGTCACAAGTGTTCTGGGCAGATGCAATGAGTATTGCATACTACATTTCAAATCGAGCATATATTCGCAAGTCACTTGGTAAGCCATATGAACTCTACAAAGGAAGAAAGCCAAATCTTGCTCATCTACACATCTTCTGATGCAAATGCTTCATTCACAACAACGGTAAAGAAAACTTGGATAAATTTGATTCAAAGTCTGATGAAGGTTTTTTTCTAGGATATTCTAATAGAAGTAAAGCATATAGAGTTTTTAATAAAAGAGCATGTACAGTTGAAGAATCTATTCATGTTGTGTTTGATAAACTTAACTCTCAGACAAAACATGTTGATGAAGAAGAAATGGATTTGATAAAGGAAAACAAAACTATTTCAAAACAAAATGATTTTGAAACAAATTACTTTCAAAATATAGAAGATGTCGATGATCATGCTCAACCAAAAGCATGGAGACATATTAAAGATCATCCGATTGATCAAGTAATTAGAGATATTCACGACGGTGTCAACCAGAAATAGAATTCTCAATGAGGTAACTTTCTCTGCTTTTATCTCTGAAATTAAACCTTCTAATATGGAAGAAGCTTTATCTGACAATGATTGGGTGATTGCTATGCAAGAAGAATTAAATTAATTCCAAAGAAATCAAGTTTGGGATTTGGTTCCTCAACCTAAAGATCACTCAGTTATAGGGACCAAATGGGTTTTCAAAAACAAACTTGATGAATCAGCAATCATTGTGAGAAACAAACCAAGATTGGTGGCCAAAGGCTATAATCAAGAAGAAGGTATTGATTATAAGGAAACATATGCTCCAGTAGCAAGATTGGAAGCAATACGAGTACTCTTAGCCTTTGCTTGCATTAAAGGTTTTAAACTTTATCAAATGGTAGTGAAAAGTGCTTTTCTGAATGGTTATATTATGGAGAAAGGATATGTAGAACAACGTCCTAATTTTGAAGATGAAACAAAGCCTGATCATGTTTTCAAACTTAAGAAAGCTTTATATGGTTTGAAACAAGCACCTAGAACTCGGTATGAAAGACTAAGCAAGTTTCTTCTTGATCAAAATTTTGTCAGAGGAAAAGCGGATACAACTCTTTTCATCAAACATAACAAAGATGACATCCTAATTGTTCAAATTTATGTTGATGATATTATTTTCAGTGCTACTAACGAATCTATGTGTCAAGAATTTTCCAAGATTATGCACGGAGAATTTGAGATGTCCATGATGGAAGAATTAAATTTCTTTCTTGGACTTCAAATTAAGCAAAAGAAGAATGGGATATTTGTATCTCAAACAAAATATTTGAAGGAGTTATTGAAGAAGTATGGATTGGATAATGCTAATGGAGCTGATACTCCAATGAGTTCCATAACGTTGTTGGATGCTGCTGTAAAAGGTCCTAGTTACAACATCACTAAATATAGAGTAATGATTGGTTCATTACTCTATCTTACAGCAAGCAGGCCAGATATTCAGTTCAGCATTGGAATGTATGCAAGGTATCAATCTGCTCCTAAGGTATCACATGCAGAGACAGTGAAAATAATCTTCAAATACCTAGGAGACACTGCAGAACTTGGCTTATGGTATCCAAAGAGAGGAAATAAATATTTAATGGCATATTCAAATTCAGATCATGGAGGATATAAAACTGACAGGAAAAGTACTAGTGGTCAATGTCAATTCCTTGGAGGCTCTCTGGTATCATGGTTCAGCAAGAAGCAAAACACAGTGTCATTATCCTCAACTGAAGCTGAATATATAGCTGTAGCAAGTTATTGTTCTCAAGTACTATGGTTGAAGCAACAACTTCAGGATTTGGGGATATACTTAAATGAAATTCCAATTTATTGTGACAACACTAGCACCATAAGCTTGGCCAAGAATCTTGTGCAACATTCAAGGACCAAACACATAGATATCCGACATCATTTCATTCTAGATCACGTGCAAAAGAAGGATGTCAAAGTAGAATTCATACCAACGCACCTTCAACTTGCTAACATATTCACAAAGCCAATAGCTAAAGATCAATTCCTATATATTCGAAGAGAATTGGGAATGGTTAATCCTAATGAGTTGTAAGTTTTCTTGTTAATTATTATGTTTAAATGAGTTTTTGATGATAACCATACTGACTTTGGCATCGGAGTATTAGAAATTGTTTTTGCAGGTCTGTCACTCGAGCATAGGAAGTGTCACTCAAGTGACAAGCTCATACTCACTCGAGTCAGTCAACACTGCTCAAGTACAGAACTATTGTATATACTCTATTTCTAAGCTTATAAAACAGGGGTTAACAGAGGAGATAAAAATACCAAGAGGTTATCTGAAGTGCAACAGTTATAATTATTCTCACTCGGGTGAGAGAGATCCTCACTCGAGCAAGGTATGAACATACCTGGAGTGAAGCAAGAGACTCGAGTAGAAGGAAGGAATTTTTACAAATACTTATTCAAAGCATGGTTACTCAAATGATTTTGGAGGATTTGAGTATAAAGATGAAAAATATAGCAAGATATATTTAAACCAGGTACGCCTTTACATGTTTTATCAAATTTGTTTGAATGTTACTCAAGCACATTATGATCACACTCGAGCACAATATGAATAACACTCGAGCACTAGGGTTATTGCACGAGTGTTGGAACTTATATCAATTACGTGATAGCTTAGACCGTTGCACTTCCTCTTCTCACTCGAAGCATTGTGTCACTCGAAGGTTGTCTCTCTTCACCTCCAACCGTTACCCATAGATTAAACATCTCTTTTTGCTTCAAATCACCGTTACAACTCTTCAATCTTTATTAAAGGTGAGATTTATCCTCAAAGTTTCTCATTTCATGCCCTAACTCTCTAAAACTTTCTCATTCAATCTTCAGCAAATATGTGATCCTTGTTGTTCTCATTTCATTTCTAAATGGCTAGAACTAAGATTCCTGTTGTCTCCCAAAGATCTCATTCACCTTCTCCCACTCATTCTGCTGCTAGTTCTTCAGGAACTCCGGTAGCAACACCTTCATCTCCTACATTGTCCTCTACACCAATACCTCCTCCTAAACCCAAAACCAAAAAGAGAACTCCAGCCAATAAACCTCATCCTAAGCCTCAAATGGCTAAGAAGGATCAACCTCCGCAAAAGAAACCAAAGGGTGTGGTTTTCAAAGAACCAATGATTACTTGGTCTCAATCCAAAGAGTTAAAGGAAGAGGAAAGAAGAAGGACACTGAGCAACCACAACAATCTTCTTCTTCCTTCGATGACTCTTTCAATATGTAACTCCGGGAAGCAATGGAGAGGTCAAAACTTGACGCATTGGTTGGAAAAATTGCCTCTCAAGCTGGTGCCTCAAGTTCACACCATGTTGGTCAGTTCAGTACGGCTGCTTCAGGGGTACCTTCTACATCACAGGCTCTAGAGGAAGAACAAGTCACTAGTCCTCTTGAAGGTTTCAATATTAAGGAACTGAAGCCACTAAAACAGAAGGTATATGATACTGAGTTTGCACAAAGACATTTTTGCCCTATAGTTTATGTGGACTTAGATTATCTGAAGAAGAATTGTCATTTGGATTTATATCCTTATCTTGGATTTTATGCTCCCTGGCTGAATGTTCATATTCCTTATTCACCCTCTGTTGTGAAAACTTTTTATTGCAATATGAAAACCCACAACATACAATCTAGGACTGGAGAATTGATTAAGGAAGTAGTATCTACCATTATTAGAGATCAATTCATTATGATATCTGCTAGTATCATTAATGATTTACTTGGATATGTTGCACTACCTCCAGATCTACCCACTCTTTCAGCCAATGAAGCCTTCCGGCTTTTAAGACCAAATGACCCAATAGGTCCTCTTAATTTTAAGCCTATTGACATGCCTAATTCTCATCGAGCCCTTCACTATATATACTCTCGTAGCATGGTTAACAAGTCCAAGAATTATACCCATTTTGCTCAGAGAGATTACTATTTGCTAGCCTCCTTCCTAGTCGAACAATAAAGAAATATGGGGGAGATTAGTTTTAGTGAGATGAGAAGATTTCGATTTTCCTCATCAAAATCCGCGACTATACCATATCCTCAACTTGTGTCCCTCATCCTCATGAAAAACAAAATATGGTACTTGGAAGGAACTGAGAGGGTAATTATTCTAAGGTTTGGCAAGACTCAATTGACACACATAAGTATCAATCTTCCAGTGAGTCGAACCAGGGCTACATCTCAGAGATAAGCCACTCCATCAAGAGGTGATGAGGCTCAGTCGTCTGCTCAAGGTCAGGTTCTACCTCCATCTTTCCTAAATGCATCATTATCAACCCATCTGGCCGAAGTAATCAACCAAGCTGTGTCTGGACTGAAAAAGGAATTGAGGAATGAGTATGAGAAGTTGGTAGACAAAATGGAGTTACAAGTCTCAAATTTGGTGGACAAGGAAAATACCAACTTTGATTTGATGTTCAAGACTCAAGAAGATATGTCGAGGAGAATCACTGATATGGAGATTTTCTTACGTTCTCACTTTCCGACTACGTCTTCTGAGGTGCCACCTAAGACCACTCCAGCCTCGACTTCACCTCCTCATCCATAGACACATGTTCTCTTCATCGATCTGGATTCTAATATTGATGTCACTTATGATCGATCGCCTTCACTACCACCCTCAGCCTCTGTTCCTCAGCCATCATCTCCACCTATTGAGCCGGTGCCAGTAGATCCTTCCACTGCTATGGTGCCCTTTGTCTTACCATCCGATCTCACATTTCCTCATCCCCCTTCTGATGTTGACAAAATGGGGGAGAAGGATTTGTGATGGTTTCTGAGCTTATATGGGGCGTATTGGGTAGTTTTGTGTATTGGGGTAGGATTATTGTTATTTTCGAGTTTATTTCTACTGACATGGTTGTATATGGGGTTTTATGGGTAGGTGATGATTCAATCTTAATATTGTACTTTCCAAGTTCACTAATGGTTATTTTCCATTTTATTAAGTTTTCTGTTCAGTTTTTAATGGTTTCTGTGATACTATGACTTATCTTGATTGTTAAGTGACTATTGGAAGTATTGCAGGAAACATATGTGGATAAGTGCAAAATCTGAAATTGAATCTAAACTTTGGTGAAGATATGCATTTGGAAACGTTTATTATGTTTTTAAAAATTTTCACTTTGATCAAGATTTTTCTTAAAACTCGTCACAGAGGTTTTGTCATCATCAAAAAGGGGGAGAATGTTAGATTCCAAGTTTTGATGATAACAAAAGGTAATTGTATGCAAAGTATGTTTTTACAAGTCTAAAGAATGATTACAAAGTTACCAAATGCATATGGCAAAGTTTTGTAATGTCTGCTGTAAGTTTTTGCTGATGCACTCGAGCAATGGAGCTAGCACTCGAGCATAAAGCTGTTTTGCACTCGAGCAGGTGTGAGTGTTAGACAGAAAGTGTTTGCCCGAGAACAATTGCTGTCAATTCTACTGATGCACTCGAGCAATGGAGCTAGCACTCAAGTATAAACATCTTTTACACTAGAGCACATGCAAGTGTTGGACAAGAAGTGTTTGGCCGAGAGCAATTACTGTCAATCTTACTGATGCACTCGAGCACTATAACCAACACTCGAGAATGAAGCTGTTTTGCACCTGAGCACTAGTGAGTGAAGGACTGCGAGTGTTTAGCTGAGAGTCATGCAGAACAGAGAAGCACAAGCATGCCCAATTGAGAGTTCATATGCCCGAGTGATACATCAGCACTCACGAGTGAGAAAGCTAACTCTCTCAATTATGATGCAAGTGCTGAAGACAAAGAGTATATTATAGAAGAATATTCTTCTAACTCGAGTAAGAGTAAGTATGCTCGAGTGAGGGCCCACATCACCTGCAAGTGCAAAATCACACTCTTGCTAAAATGGTATGTGAGTGTTGTCCAGAGACGCGGCTCTTAGTGTAAAATACAAGGGCACGTGAGCAGGAAGAGTTGTGCTCGAGTGAGGTCCCACATCACTCGCAAGTGTGAAAATGCACTCTCTCAAAATATGTGGAAGTGCAAGTGCAAAACTAAAGCAAAAGGTGAAAATATGGTATTGGACTCGAGTGAGCCCCTCAGTGCTGGAGTGAGACTCTCCCAGAAGCCAAAATGCACCAGTCTTACAGTGTTCAATCCGAATATGGTTTAATGATATTTATTCATTATATTTTCACTCGTTATTATTATATAACATCATTTAACATGTATTATAAGTGTGATATAGGAGTTTGAATGTTTGAATTAAACAGACACAGAGGAAGTCAAACAACAGCAGATAGCATCATTATGACCATCCAAGAATGTACCTAAAGCGTTCAAAGATTTCAAACGTATGCATGCCGTTCCACAGTAACATGCCCTACTCCACAATGATCATTATTCAAACAGGTAAAAACAAATGTCTATAAATACAGAGCTTCAGAGACCATCAATGACAACGAAGTACAAAAATTCACATAAGCAACTATTCCTTACGAAGTACAAAAACATCATTTAAATCATCTAAATAAAATGATCATTAGTTATGGAGAAACCTTAAGACAATAACTATTCCTTAGGTCTCTATAACCTTGCCAACTTAACTTCCCAGGGGCCTAAGATTTCCTTAGGTTGAACATGCTTAACTTTTGTGTGCTCGTGCCAAAATGCAAGTACCGACTCTATCTGCTCCTAACTACCGATAGCTTGAGACTACTCTTCTCTTAAAATCATGCCATCTTCCTTCGGCTGACTAGATACAGTGTGTGGGATGCTCAATGGCCTTGGCCATACCAGCTTCCTCAGGTTTAACAATATCTTTAGTCCATCCTCTATTTGATATTGTACTACTTTTCGCCCTTTGGTATTCTACTGTTCCTCATGGCTAGTTCACAGACAGGGGGATTCACTTCCTTAGTGCCCCATTCTGCGCATATTACCTTTTACCATTTAATCAAGAACTTATTAATATACTATCCTGTTGCCAGAACCGCAAGCTCCGCTAGAACCTCTTGGGCTCTAATACCAAAATGTAAGACCCCATCTTACATACCACTTATCATTGATATTAATCAGAGTACTTGATCACAGATCAGTAAGTAACATAGGAATAACATAAATATACTGATATATTGATACATTAGGCTTGGTTATATTACAGAAACTCCCAACAGGGTGTGTGAAAAGCAATTACAAACCTTGACATAATAAAAATGGTCCTCAGATAACCAACATCTTTACTCAATATTGACCGATGCCTTCAATTGCCTACAAATACAATCATGCCTTTAGAGCCATTTCTTGGTCCCACAGACTTTATACATTTACGGAAAGGGTAAGACTCGAGAGAATCTCAGTAATAATAGATAATCGATCATAGAAAATGCAATAATAAATATGATAAGTACCATATACATCAATATTATAATAACACATAATTTAGTTTAGTTTGAAACGTTCAGAGCCAACCACTGTTGTAACCCCTACTCGTTCCATACCTCAGCTAGGCTCGAGACCACCAACTAGGCATATCAGTATGTTTAGTGTACCCGTAGGCACTATGTTCAGTGTACCTATAGGCACTATGTATCATACATATTACGGAAGATGGCATACATAGAGCATATAAACATTGACATAATATATAAAAGATAGAGTTACTACCTGAAATAGCCCTTTCCAGCCTAATCGTCTAACTGTCCGGTCCTAAAATTCTAAGTTTACAAGAATTAGGTTAATACCATTCAAGTACTACTCTAAACTCTTTTAAACTCATTTTTTTAGTTATCTTAGCTTAAAACTACAAAATGACCAAAATACCCTTAGGAATTCAGTTTAAGCCCTTTTGTACCCAGTATAACTGTACTTTTCCAAAAGTTTTGACCCGAGCTATTTCTACATAATTTCACCTAAAGAATCCATTTTTGAGCTTGAAATCACCAAATTCATTGTCAAAAGATGAAAATGCCTTTGAAAACCCCTAACTTAGGGTTTTAGGGGTAATTTTGCCATTTCACATTCCAAGGCTTTTCATACTTCATGATCAACATGAACCCTATACAATTGTCCCTTATAAACACAATGGAATCATCAAATTGATGAAATTACAACTCCTTCCCCTATTTTCAGGTCTGGGCCAAAATTACACAAGAAAGGGAAAAATGTGATTTCTTGATTTAACCTTAAAACTCCTTCCTTTTCACTCCTAATCACATAATTAACCATTTAAATACCATTTGAACATAATTTGTAGAAATTTGGGTAGCAAACCCCTAAGTGTTTCATTATCACAAAATCACAAAACAAGGTAAAACCAAACCAAAACCAACAACAACAACCACAACACACCTTATAGCACAAGAAGATCAAGTTTATGAGATTACCTCTTGATTTCACCACTTTCTCTCTCTAAAAATGCCAATGTACTCTCTCTCTACACTCTCTATTTAGCTTGCTATCAATGGATTTCAAGGAGGAGAAGTGTAATACCCCGAATTTTGAGACTTGAGGCTAGAGAATAAGCCTGAGATTAGTGGACTGCTAAGCCCTGGTTTAGCAAGATCCTAAATTGTGATTATAGGGTTGGTGTTCGCCCTGGACGTGGTTCGGTATTTGTTTTGATCGCGAGTAAGCGGAGCTGGAGCTTACGTGGAAAGAGTGTAGGGAACATATCTCTTCTGCTTGTATTTGATATATGTATTAGTGTGTTGGTGCATGTCTTAGCTTTGCATAATTGTGTGTAATTTGAAGCTATGTTTCAATTTATGCTATGGCCATAGGTATATTGTTCGAAGCATTGAGCTTGCAAATTGTCATTGTGTTATCATGAGTTGTGTGATGCAAGCATGTCATGCATTAAACATCTATCATACATGCATATTGATATTGTTATCCTACTGAGATTCTCTCGAATCTCACCCTCCCCTACTAACCTTTCAGACAGGGTAGTAGATCAAGGATATAGCGAGCAGTTAAGGGCGATGAAGACTCCTTCGGGATTGAAGATTCGGTAGTTGGTTATCATAGTTGGGAATATATAGATTTGGATGTGTATATATGTATGTGGATACGATCTTTGTTAATGAATTTAAGAGGATTTGTGTAATCCCCATATGAGGGCTTGTATGGGCAAATGTACCCTATGACTGTTGGCGAAGATATGTATTCCGGGATTGCCGGGAATTTATATTGCGTACTCTGATATATGAAGGTGATATATCTTCGTGTAGTAATTATATTCGGAAGGTGAATGCGAGACCAGGTCTAAATGATTTCGAACTGTATTTATAAAAACCCCGTCAGTTAGATGGGATATTAGATGTTAATTGTTTCTTATTGGTCTCTATTTCACTTTAATGTCGTAATCTGAATATTAATTACGGCAGGGGGTTACATTTTGGTATCAGAGCCACAGTTCCTGGCAAACATGGGAATTTGCTAGGATAGCTCTCTTAGATCTCTACCTTGGTGGTAGATGATGTCTTGTGATAGTGAATATGTATACACTTGTGTGATTGGTTATTGTGGACATAAGAGATTTGTGGAATATGTGTATACATTGTGGTTATTCTAGAGTGGCGAATCATTGTGTAATCGAAAGATATAGTGATTCATCCGAGAATTTGAGGTGTAAACCCAGAGGTGGTTGTAATCAAACCCATCATCTGATGTGAAACCCGAGGAAAATGGTTTCTGGGATGTTTGATATTGAAGTTCTAGGTGGCATGTTTAACCTAGATGTTGGGTATGTAACCCAAGGTGGTATGATGTTACCTGTGGTAATGTCATACTGAGCTTGTGTGTGAGAAACCTCTAAGACCTAGGAGTCTTGTGTGCCTTAGGCTGGCCGAGATAGTTGAACTTGCGTTGGGCCTGATGGTGCTCCGTGGAAATGAGGAAAGTAATTTCTCACTTCAACTAAGGTTGAGGTTTGGATAGATGAGTTGTGATCTAAGGATTAGACTCAATAGCTGGGTTGATCCTTAGGAATTGGTTTTGACCTCAATGGTATGTGGTACCAGGATGTGGTATTAGATTGGCATTGAAATGTGTATCAGGTATCCTGAGGTTGCTAGTGTTCATCTAACATAGGGAAAAGTGATTCTGCGGAGAATTTGAATTTGAAAGAGTTACCTACGAGGATTCGAAGTGGAGAAGGCAACCTACGGGGAGTTCTGATCGGAGAGGGCTACCTACGGTGACGTCTGATCGGAGCGGCTATTTGTGTGTTTATTACCTGCGGCCCACTAGGGTTGTGTATGGCACACAGTGGGAGGACCGTGCCTTCGGGGTGATGGAATACGGGGGATATGTGAGTCCTGGGTGAAATGTGAGTAACCTAGCTGCCCGCCAGGCTCAGTGTAAGGGCCGGCCAGCGGAGCCCTGGTACGTAGTTGACCAGGGGGTGGGCACTCTAAAGGGGTGTGACAATATAAAAAAAATTTTTGTGATAGCCACCGTGACGACAAACCCTAGTGTGCAGCTGCCGTGACGACGAACCTTAGTGTGCACTCGCCATGACGTTGAATCGTAGAATAGAGCTCTGGGAACGTTGGGAGTATGGGATCTCAATGAAGTGCTGGTTGTGGCTTTGAATGATTCAAGTGGAATTGGGCCAAGGTCTGGCACAGATGAATACATGTTGTAAATGTTGTCAGTTGTGGTGGGAGATTCCTATGGGACTTCTGTTAAATCAACTTGACATTGTGAAAGCACAAATGAGGAGAAAGACCTCAGAGTGTGCAGCGGAAGCGTGTGAATGTGATGCATTTGGAAACTGCCCTGGGCAGAAGTTCGAATTTATAGTAAGTATGATTTATGATGTGGACAAGTATTGGTGATGGATATACTCGGTTCCAGCTTGATGAGATTGTGCATTGTGAGTCCGCCCGTTCTCCTTTATGAGGGAGTTATGGTGCTGTTGGTCGGATTGTCGGTTGAGGCTGCCGACGGAGCCGTCTGGTAGGGTTGTCGATCGAGGCTGCCGGCGGGGTGGGTGTGATATTTGTGAACAAGCTGGGACTGAGGTATAGTTGTGTAGTAGAGCAGAACTAATTTAGCTGATGGCGAATTCGACTACATGATCGAGGATTCTTGTTTGTGAGGGCAATTACCCCGACATGGCCAGCCTGGCTAGCCACCACGTTGGTTGCACTGGTGTTGACCCAAGGCCGAAAGGCGGTGCGTAAAATTAGAATCTGCAATGTACGTTTGATAAAGAAGTGGATTTTCTTGTGAGTCCTGGGTGAAAGGTGAGTAACCCAGCAGCCGTCGCGGGGCATCCCCAGTAGGGGGTAAAACCGGGGTGGGCACCACCGACACGGGGCATCCCCAGCGGGGGGTAAAACCGGGGTGGGTGTGACAATAAAAGGCGCCTGGATAGAAGAGACTGAGACTCTAGGTGGGCCATTATGGTAGGGTGCTTCGGATAGAAGCGATTGAGATTCCGGAGTGACTTGATGCCACTGTGGTTGATACCCAAAAGTCTCGGTTACCACTAGCGGAGTCACTGGTGGGTATACGGGTGAGGGCGACACCATGAAGGTTGATACAGATATGATATTGTTGTGAATACCTAAAAGTCCCGGTTACCACTAGTGGAGTTACTGGTGGGTGTACGGGTGAGGGTAAAGCTGTGAAAGTGGATATGGCAGAAGCTGAATGTTTGTGTATACAGCTGAGGCTGTCGTTTGATGTATTGAGGTTGTGATGGTTACTCCCGGAAGGGGTAACCAAATTGAGTTGAGCAGAGTGGTGGCCTATGCTGCCCAACTGCCAAGATCTTATGATATGGCTCATGATTTAAAGCCTCCGGATATTGAGATGCAATAGCCACTCATGAATTGGGGGGGCTTGTGACGATTGTGGTTATGTGATGATGGTTTTGTGGCAATCGTACATGGAGGCGATTGTATTTGTTTGACACCATGTGGTGATTATGTTTGTGCGGCAATCGTGAAATGGGCCGATTGCAATTTGTGGCAACTAAGTTGCATTCATTGTTGAGATTCTTGCGAGAATCGGATTTGTGGATTATCAGTTGTGTGTGGGTGATCTAGAGGAGACCATCCAATATGACATGAATTGTGAAACGGAAGCTGTTGTGAAGAAGCATCCGTAGTTTGTGGATTAAGTGGTTCGACAAATTTCGAGGACGAAATTTATTGAATGGGGGGAGAAATGTAATACCCCGAATTTTGAGACTTGAGGATAGAGAATAAGCCTGAGATTAGTGGACTGCTAAGCCCTGGTTTAGCAAGATCCTAAATTGTGATTAAGGGTTAATGACTCCAAAAGTGGAAGTGGTTAGTGATAAATGAACCCTTTTGGAGAATTCGATGTGGTTTGAGTTCGAATGTGATTCGTGTGTGCTATGAGCAGTGCCAAAACCCTGTATTTAAGCTCAATTATGGATTAACATCTAAATTGACTTAAAATAGAGGGAAGGTGCATATTGTGGCTAAATGAAAAGATGTGAAGTGTTGGTGGTGATTCAAGAGAGATTACCATAATCAGGGGCAAAACGGTAAAGTTACCGACCAATTGATCGGTTACCGAAGAGGAAACTCATTGGTAACTTCAAGATCAATGGTTGAGATTGATTTGTGTAGAGATCAAAGGGTGGAATCATGTGTGCAAGTGTCTATGTGAGCTCATGGAGATGGATTAAGGATGTTGACAAGTGGCAAGATGTGAGCCCTTGGATCTTGGTCAACATTTCAAACTCTTCCCTCTCTCTTTCATAGTCGGCTAACACATGAGAAAAAGGGGAAAAAACTGATCTCACTTCATCATCTTCATCTTCATCTCTCTCTCTCTCTTGTTCTCCATTTTCGCCCAAAGTGAAGGAGGAAAGAGAAAGAATCAAGGTAAGATTTAGCTTGTTTCTTGTCCTCTAATGCTCTAATCACCTTCTATAAAGTTGTTCATAGTGATGAGAGCTTCATCTCTATGGTTTTAGATTCTTGATTGAAGGTGTTTGATGGCTTGAGGAAATTTGGAAAGATGAAGAATCAAAGAAGTGGTTTGGGAAAGAGGAAGAGGTGAGTATTTGAAGCCTTTTGATCTAAGTTTTGTGATTTATGGTTGAGTATTGTAAATTTCGAATTTTTCCCTGAATTTGTGTGATTTTTGAAATGCATGAATTGCCTTGTGTTTGAGTGGCAATTGGTGTCTTGATGTGTTATAGAGCCATTGGAATTGGTTTGAGAATTTGGAATGAAAAGAATGACAATGTGTGATTATGTTGTGGTTTGAATTGTGATTTGTGTGACATGTTGTGGTAACATGTCAATATGATTTGAATTTGGTTGATTTGGTGTTTCCAATGGATTCCTTGTGCAAATTTGTATGGGAATGGTGTTTGATGAAAAATTGGACCATTGGAAGCCAATTGTGCAAATTTGGGAATTCTGTCTTTTGAAAGTTCTGTCTGGGCAGTCTTGTTGTGTGGACGTTTTGACTGGGAAAATGAAGTCAGAAAATTATGAAACTTTCCAGTCTTGAAGTTCACATCTTAAGCTTCAAAATGGACATATAATATGTTTCATTTCGTTTTGTGAACTGGGATTTATGTTTGTCCAAAGTTTGAGGACGAAACTGGACCCTGTTTTGGTACAATATTAGGTTTTTGGTAAATCTGGACTTTTGTGGTGATTTCAAGTATAGGCCAATATTTTTCCTGTGTAGAGGACTTGAATAGCTTTAATTTGGCCTTGGGATCACCTCATTTCAATTTTTTTGGAATTAGTTATGATTTTTGGAAGTTCAGCCAAGAAACTGGATTTCTTGGGCCGCGGCCCGTGGATTCTGGGCCGCAGCCCAAATGTTTCTGGGCAGTTTTGGGCCGCAGCCCATGGATTTTGGGCCGCGGCCCACCCCCAAAAATCAGTGTTTTGTACTTTTAAAAGGTTATCTTTGGTCAAGTGTTTCCCAAGCCTTTAGGCATATGTTTAGGCTTTGATTAGCCACCTAAAGGTCATGAATGGTAACCAACATTAAGTGTTTGAGAGTTAAGGAATTGGAAAAGGGATTAATCCTATGTCCTTGAATCGGGGTGTTACAAGAAGAGATTAGAGGAAGTTCTAAGGAGATTAGAAGGCAAAATCACTAAGATTACAAGCTTTTACCTTGAGTTCTTGCTTCTTGAAACCTTAAGAACCTTCTTGTGCTCTCTTGCTTGATATGTTCTTGCTCAAGTCTCTCTCTCTCTCTCTCTCTCTCTATTTTGGGTCCAGCTAAATGAAAATAAGGAGGGAAGAAGTGGAAATGACTTTTATCTAATGATCTCTCTTCTTGCTTTTTTTTACTTTAACAAATGGTTGCTTGTGATTGGTTCCTTTTTTTTCTTTCTTTCTTGCATTAACATTCACCAAGCAAATATATATATATATATATATATTTCCCTTGCTTGACCGTAATGCATCTTGAAAGGGCAAGAGAAATTGGTCTCATATTATCTCTATCTATCTCTTGATTTAATGGCCATTTAACACTTGCCTTACTTTTTGACTTTTCAACCATACTTTTCTTGGTCACAAATGCTTCATCTTTTGGTTTATTTATCACTAAGTATTTATTCCTTTCCTAACTAAGTCATAATTGCCTCCTCTCCCTCTAATTGAAATGATGAAAGTGAGGCCCCAAAGTAACCAACTGGGCTTCATCAATTACTTCCATCCGTCTCTTAGAAATTACCATGTAATTGGTCCTTTAATTAGAACTTTACCTTTGAATTTTCCACATGATCATTTTTTTTACTTATTTTCTTTATTTCTAACATATCTTGAGTCCTCGAGTTGGGAAAATATGTGCTTTTACTTTATTCCACAATTTACACAATTGTCGTTACATGTTTTCCCAAATTTGCAATAGTTGGCAATTCTGGCAAATTTCCTGACAAAACTTTGAAAAATCATAATTTTATTTGTAGAACTTCAATTGGAGTGATTCCAAAGGCTATGAAATCCTTATTGAATCTCTTTTTAAGGAAAAATATAGCCTTTAGCCAACTGCAATCTCAACATTCCCAGAATTTAAATCTTTAGACGTTGTCCCAGTAATTGGCCAGTTTCACTAAGTAAACTTCAAAAATTCATAATTCTTTATGTACAAATCCATATGACCTATATGACCTATCAAATTAAAGCTTGATAAGTCTACTTTGATTCTGGAAAATTTCATAGGCATTGACCATCATTTGCCTATTTAAAAATGTCATACTGGCAACAAATACAATTGTTTACACTTTGTGTTTTAAACATACTCATGTTGTGTGTGACCACCAATTCGAGTATTTACCCTTTTAGGTACTTCACCATTCACCATTTTATCCCATTAAATATCTCATTACATAAAGGAAATATTGGTGATAAAAATTGGGGCGTTACATCCTCCTTGTTTTTCTTGCTTTGAGCTTGCTATCTGTGTGTTCAAGGTGGATGTGAAGATTAGAAGAGATTTTCAAGTGGTTGAAGCAAGAACAAGTGAATTTTACAACCAAACTTACCTTGTTTGGCTTTTTGAACCGTTATGCTTTCTCATTACATTCTTGTTCTTCAAGCTCTCTCTCTCTCCCCTTTCTCATATGTTTGGACATCACTTGTGGCCTTTGGGAGAGGATAAGAATCTTGAAAATTATCATCATTGATCTCCTAAAGATATAGTATTTTATTGCTAATAGTCACATGTTAAACTTTTGACTTTTCTTCTTCCTTTTTCTTGGCTATAATTGCTTCTACATGGCATGTTTTATGCCCAAATATTCATTTGCTCTTCCTTCTCTCCATTTTGGACGTCATGTGGCCCTTTTAGAAGAGCAAAATTGTCTTAGTGAAGAAGCCTTTTCACCTCCTCAAATAATATTAATTAATTGTAATTAACATGTGAAAATTGATTGAAGTCATCATCTTTTTTCCATATGGCCAATAATGCCTCCATGTATCCCATATTATGGCCAAGTAAATATTTTCCTCTTTATTTCCCTTTTTAGCAAAAAATAATTCCCAATTAAAGGGAAAAATAAAAGCTTCTTGCTTTATTGGCCAAATGACCATTTTGCCCTTACATTTTTGTAACTAAATTGGGCCTTCATTCTTCCCTTTTGTTTTGGGCCAAAATACAACAAATAATTGGGCCAAAATTGTGTTCTTCCTTTATCTCATTTTGGGCTACAAAAATGGGCTTTTAAGAAGACAAAAAATAGACTTTATGTCTTATGTTCACCCCAAAAATCGTATGGTCACTAATTGCAATATTTGGCTAATTTAAGTGTGCCAATATTCACTATTTTATTCTCTTTAATACCATAAAGATGTAAAGAAATTTTGGTGACAGAAATTTGGGATGTTACACATGGGTACATTAAGGTTAAGCGTGCTCAGTCTAGGGAAATACTATGATAGGTAACCCCCAAGGAAGTCTCATGTATATGTTATGTGATGCAAAGGAGCAGAAACATGTTGTACAATAGTTTATAGACTATATGTTGTTTACAACTTCCCCTAAACTGTGATAAAAGTATGTAATATGTTATTTTTCGAGTACCTATATACCCAAAACTTTGTAAAATGACAAGTATGCCCTTATGTTTATGTTAAACTTACCTGTTCCTTATTTTCATATAGTGAAATATAAAGATAGTGAGACCAAGAGGTAGAGGTGCTGGGCAAGGTCAACAAGCTAGAGTTGACCCAATATAGCAAATATTGGGCATGCTAATTGAATAGTAGACAATGATAAATGATCTAGGTTTGAACATACATGAATTGCCTTATAATTTGATTATGTTCAAACTTATGGGTGTGAAAACTGCCCTGAGAGTAATTGTTTGGATTGTATGATACATGTAAGGGATAAAATCCTATAGTAGATTTACTTTGTAAGTTGTGTGAGCAGCTCTATGAACTCGAGATTGTGATAGGAGTTGATTGGTTAACGGCAAAGCATGTATTGCTGCACTGTGGAAATAGGAGAATTATATATATCTTACTCTAAAAAGTAATTTGAGTTTTCCCTCAGTGGCTTAAACTAAGAAATGTTACATAAGGAATGCTAAGGGTATTTTGTTTTATTTAGTATCGGCAGAAGCTAGAATGGCAACTGGAAATATACCTATGGCTAGGAAATCCCCTATTGTCTTGTTTAAAGACATAAGTGGATTACTTGAATAGAATTGTTGACTGTACTTAGACCAACTTGTGATAAACTTAATGTCAATATTCTGATCTACTTAAGGAGTAGAGACGAGCGTGAGAAGCACCTATGAGTGGTGCTAAGACATGTTGTCTTATAAAATAAGATCTAGCAAGAACTAGTAAAGTAGAATCAGTATTGAGCTGAAAGAGGCCAGGACTCTCATTGAGGTTTGCAGCTTTCTTGGTCCAATCAAGTGTTATAGGAGGTTCATATGGAACTCCTTTCAAATCATTTTGACATTGTTAAAGCTCTTATGAGAAAATAAATCATCTGAGTGGGATGGTGAATCTATATGCAACCTTTGAGAGCTGTAAGAGAGGTTAACATTCACACCAGTGTAAATCATCCCAAATCCTGATATGACCTGTATAGTCTATAGTGATACAACCTATATGGTATGCAATGATATGACATGTATGGTCTATAGTGTTACAATTTGTGTAGTTTATAGTGAAATATGTAAGCAGATATTGGGATGAGCCCTTGTATAGCAGGGCATAATGGTGGCAAATGCCTCTCAACAGCTGAAACTTCACGAAATGAATTACCCCACTCATTATATACTAACCAGTGGACAATGTGTCTTGAGGCTATAAATCCTAATAAGTATTCAGTATAGATGTTGGACTATATGTCTTAAGGCTATAAGACCTGTTATACCTATGTGTCCCCAGGCCAATAGATTGTTATGTAATTAGAGCATGTTCACCAACTATATGATCAGGGGTTCTCACTCGATGAGAGTGTGGAAGAAGTCTTGGCTCTTACCCCGACATGACCAGGAAGTTAGGCAAGATAGTCCTAGTTGACTACAAATAAGGGGTTGGGCATAAAACATATAGCTGAGGTCTCTTTTGTTGTCTATTGGAAATGGCTACCTACATGCGGTACTGGATAGGAAACTCATAGTGTGGAGCCACCGACGCTCAATATTTTTAGGACCATAGGCAGTAAGACCTAATGTGCCTGTTTGGATGGGGTCGTCAAACCGCTTAACATTTCGATATTTGCCACAGTAATAAAGGCACAATTCTATAGGCATACAAAAATAGCACAAATATACTGATAAGAAGTACTTGTTTATAATACAGAAGTTTCCCTGTAGGGTTTGAAATATATTCAACTTCTGTCCAAAACTATTGAAATAAACTAACAATAACCAATAGCTCCTTCTATTCCCAGAAATCTCAATTGTCAGTATTTACAGTTTTGCCCCTAGCCGCTAGCTTTTGCTCGAATATTTTCAAGTATAGAAAAAGGGTGAGATTTAAATGAATCTCAATAGTAACAGACAATCAATCATATAAAATGAACAAATAAAAATGCTAGTACCATATAATACAATAGAATAAATATATTGTGATTATATTCATCAAAATGTGCACATGTGTTTAGGGCCAACTACTGTTAGAACATATACTTGTCCATACCTTAGTTGGGCTTTCAACCACAGACTGAGCAATGTACCCTTTTGGTACTTAATTCTCATAACTGGATCCCCTTTTTAGGGCCACTAGGGTATTGGTGATGTCCCCCATACGGTACTTGTGATTTTCTCGCACCAGTTAGAGAGTACATTATACATATCACAGAAGATGGCATTTCCTTCTCTATAGTGCCTCATATAGAGCTATTTGAATGCTCGAGTAATAACTATTATTATAGGCAAACTCTGCAAGTAAAAGTAATTTATCCCAACTACCTTTAAAATATAAGGCACACGCCCTTAACATATCCTCTAATATTTGTATTATTCATTTTGTCTGTCCATCCATTTAAGGATGATATCTGTGCTAAATCTAAGATTGGTACCTAAAGCCTCATGCAACGCTGTCCAGAAATTGGAAGTGAAGCGAAGATCTTTGTCCGAAATGATATTCTTCGGAGTACCATGTAACCATATTATCTCCTTGATATAGATATCTGCTAACTTATCAGGAGAACAGTGAATATGGATAGGCAAGAAATATGCTATCTTCTTGAATCAATCAACTATTACCCATATCCATCATGATTTCTGATCT
The DNA here is from genome assembly GCA_963242795.1 of Inga leiocalycina. NCBI lineage: Eukaryota > Viridiplantae > Streptophyta > Magnoliopsida > Fabales > Fabaceae > Inga > Inga leiocalycina. The sequence goes on along the minus strand of OY725325.1, from coordinate 31,978,076 downwards.
TGGGTAATCCTATAACAAAATCCATAGTAATGCTTTCCTATTTCTACTCAGGAATCTCAGGGTTCTGTAGAAGTTTGGATGGTCGTTGATGCTTAATTTTTACTTTTTGACAAGTGAGATAATGAGCAATGAACTTAGTTACATCTCTTTTCATCCCTGGCCACCAATAGATAGATTTCAAGTTATGATACATTTTGCTTGCTCATGGGTGTAAAGTATATTTACTCTTATGTGCCTCCTCCAGGATTTGCTGTTTCAACTCCATTTGTAATGGAACATATATCCATTTCATGTATCTGACTAATCTACTTGGCGACAAATCATGTTCCTGAGTTTTTACTTGTTTAATCATATCTTTAATAGATTATGCTCATTTATCTTGCCTTTAAGCTTCTTTAATTACTGCTCTTAGGTCATTCTCAGCCTAACTGGCATTGCTACCATATATTATGATCTGATTAGACAGGTTGTGATCTCTGAATTCCTCGATCAGTTTCTTTTCTTGAATTATCATGGCTGGTACCTACACTGTTTTATGGTTCAATGTGTCAACAATGACATTAGCCTTTCCAGGATGGTATTTTATCTTCAGGTTGTAATCTTTAAGCAGCTCCATCCATTTGCACTATCTCACATTGAGCTCTTTTTTATCATATAAATATTTCAAGCTCTTGTAGTCTTAGTACAATTTTATAGTTGCACCATAGAGATAATGTCTCTATATTTTTAATGCAAATATAGTTGCCACTAACTCAAGATCATGTGTGGGGTAATTCTATTCATGAGGCTTCAATTGTCTAGATGCATAAGGCACAACACAACCATACTACATTAATACGCTTCCCAATCTATGCTCACTCGCATCAGTTAAGACAATGAAGGCTAACTATGGACCTATGATTATCAACACTGGGGCTGTTGTTAATTTCTATTTTAGTTATGTGAACCTTCTCTCACTATTATGATCCCACATATAAGGTTGAGTTTTTCGAGTTAACTTTGTCAAAGACAAAGTTATTCTAGAGAAGTTCTATATAAATCTTCTGTAATATCCAGCAAGTAGAAAACTACGTATTTCAAAAACAGTCCCTAACCTCTTCAAGTTTAATAGTACTTCTACTTTGCTAGGATCTACCGAGTTCCCTTGCTGTGAGACAATATGACTCAGAAATTTAACCTCTGAAAGCCAAAATTCATATTTGCTCAACTTGACATAGAGTTGCGTATCTCTGAATGTATTTAACATTATTCTCAGATGTTGCTCATGTTTAGTTCTACTCCGTGACTATACCAAAATATCATCAATGAATACTACTATGAATTGGTCCAAATACGAATGGAAAATTTGATTCATGTAGTCCATGAACATGGCAGGTGCATTGGTCAGCCTAAATCGCATTACTAGAAATTTGTATTGGCCATATCTAATCCTGAAAGCAGCTTTTGGTACATATTCTGCTTTTACCTTGAGCTGGTGATAAACCAATCTCAAGTCAATCTTTGAGAATACGTAGGAACTAGACAAATAATCGAGCAAATCATCAATTCTAGAGAGTGGATATTTATTCTTGATGGTTACCTTATTTAGCTCCCTGTAATATGTAATGCCCCAATTTGAGATTAAGTGCTAATGACTTTAAAAGTGAATTTAATTATTGTTAATAAACACTTTTGAAGAATATGATGTGAATTACGATCTGAATGTATTATGATCAGTGCCTAAACCCTGTATTTAAGTTTAATGGTGGATTAACATCAAAATTGACATAAATAAGAGGGAGGGCTCATGGTAAGATGAAATGGAATGATAAAATGTGCTTAGTGGTAAATCAAGTGGAATTGCCATAATCAAAGGTAAAAAGGTAAAAAGGAAAGTTACTAACCGATTGGTTAGTTACTGAAGAGGAAGCTCCTTGGTAACTTAAAGATCAATGGTTGAGATTCATTGAGCAAGAGAGTGTAATTACATGTATGTGAGCTCATGTGTGCCGTGGAAGGTGAAACAAGATGTTGCCAAGTGGCAAGGTGTGAGCCATGGGATTAAGTCAACTTTTCAAACACATTTCCCTCTCTCCTCCATCCTTCAAGGTTGGCTAGGGAGCATAGAATAAGGGAAAAATCTGTTTCTTCATCATCATCTCCATCTTATTCTCTCTCTTTATTCTCCATTTTCGTGTGCTCAAGGAAGGAAAGAGAAAGTGAAAGGTGATGTTTTGACTTTCTTAGTGTCTCCTTTAGCTCCATTCATCTTCATTAATCTTGTTCATGGTGATGAGAGCTTTATTGCTATGGTTTTAGATTTTTGAAAGTTGGTGTTTGAGATCTTGAAAAAATTTGAAAGTTGAGGAATCAAGAAACCAACATTAGGAAAAGGAAGAGGTGAGTATTTGAAGCATTTTGATTTTTTCATTGTAATTCTTGGTTTAGTTTTAAGATTTGGGAATTTTGCCCTGATTTTAGTATAATTTTAGAGTGGACAATTTAGATAGTGTATTGTATTGGATTTGGTGGCATAAAGTGTCTTTGTGCCATTGGAGTTAGTTTGGAATTTTGGAAGGAGAATTAGTGTAATTGCTTAATGTATGGGAATGTTGTGTCCAAAATAAAAGCTTGATGTTAGAATGATAATTTGGTTGTTTTGGTGTTTTCAATGTGTTTCTTATAAAAATTTAGTGGGGATAAAGTTGTTTGTGAATTCTAGGAACCATTGGATACTTTGGTGGGAAGTTTGAAAAATTCTGTCAGCTGCTACGTTTTGAATTCTGATAAGCCTCACTCAAGTGCACAGGGGTGTCACTCGAGTACAGTATCATGTTTTCCCTTTTTCCTTCAGTTTTCGATCACACTTCCATGCCGGAATACAAAAGTGCATTTTCTCACTTGCAAGTGATATGGGTTATCACTCGAGTGAACCTTGTCCCACTCAAGTGCAAGAGCATTATACGCTATAGACTCATGTCTCGGGGAAACACTCACTACCATATTGTAAAGATTGTGTGCTAGCATTCGCAAGTGTTGTGCTATCACTTGAGTGCCAGAGACAGTGCTCAAGTATACTTTTCGCTCTAGGGTTTTTGTTGCTCTCAGGTAGTCACTTCTTGTGCCTCACTCTGTAGGACTCGGGTAAATATGAAGCCATCACTTAAGTGTTGGGTCTAGGACTCAAGTGTTGTGATCACTTTCTGTCTGAGTTGTGCTCTTGACCAAGCACTCACTCAAGTGAGTCATCCTCACTTGAGTGCAAGTCATTCCATCACTTGAGTGTGTCAGTTATCACTTAAGCGCAGAAGCTAAAAATTAGTGTTTTACATCCGAAAAAGGGATCTTTAGTATAGATCTTCCAACCCTTTAGGTATGTGTCTAAGCTTCTAATAGCCACCTAAAGAGTTCAAATGATAACCAACTTTAAGTATTGTGAAAGTAAGAATTTGGAATAAGGATTAATCTATCTTCCTTGATTTTGGTTTATAGGCTTTGATATTTGCCCTAATCGTGAGCAACCGGTGCCAGTGCATACTAGGAAAGAACAAGGTAGTGACGCTTTCCCTTATACTATATATGATACATTGTATGTTTGATTTATCATTATTTGTAAATTCTTCACCTGCGACCTATCAGTGTTGACGGTGGGAGGACCGTGCCTTCGGGGTGGTGGAATACAGGGGATGAGACTATGTGAAAGCTGTAAGGCTATATGTGAAAGCTGAAAGGCTATTTGTGAAACCTTTACCTATGGTATATGAATGTGATTTAACTACGCAGGGTAATTATATTCAAATTGAGAAATTTAAGACCAGGTTTAAATGAGATTTTGAAAGTAATTGTGAAAACCCTACCGTAAGGAAGGGATTGAAAAGAGTTTTGATTTTTTGTTGGTCTCCAATTCATCTTAACTACGTATCTTCGGATCATAATTACTGTTTATAAGGCAGGGGGTTACATAATAAATATAGAGTCATAGGCTTTCTTCTTTCTTTTTGATAAAGAGCACTGGAGCTCCCCATGGTGAAACACTGGGTCAAATGAACCCTTTATCTAAAAACTTCTCTATCTGCTTTTTCAATTCTACCATTTCACTTAGAGCCATTTTCTATGGGGCTTTAGATATTGGTCCTACTCTAAGCTTAAGGTCAATGGTAAACTCCACTTCCTGTCTGGAGATAATCCGCTAATATCTTCTAGAAAAACATCTAGAAACTCATTTACTATTGGGATACTCTCCAATAACGTTCCAGCTTCTGATTGTATGGAGAAGACCACCATGTACCCTTGATAACCTTTATGCAGACATCACTCAACCTTAAATGCTGAAAGAAAGTTAAAGTTAATTTCTGTATTAGCCTTTGATTGCAGATTAAGATAAATAGCCTTTTTCTTCTACAGTCTAGCAACATATCATTTGCTGTTAGCCAATCAATACAGAGGATTACTTCTAAGCCTTACAGTTGTTGACAGATCAAATCCATTATTGATTCATATCCCTCAGCATTTACTATGTAATTTACATAGACATCAGCTATGACAACTCTAACACCCATGGGTGTAGATACAACTAGATCATAAGGAAATTTGTTTACCCTTAGGCCTAGCCGTCGACACAATCATATGCAATAAATGAATGTTTACCACTTGAATCATACATTACTTGTACTGAATTGCCATTAAGGTAAACCATGCCTTGTATCAGTTCATGAGATTTTCTAGTGTCCTCTTGAGTAATTGCATAAACTCTACCCTTAGTTCTTTGTCTGGGGTCCGCAGGTTGTTGTTGTCGCTATGGACAATCCTTAGGATAATGCCCTAGTTTCTGGAAAATGTAAGAGGTTCCTTACTTGACTAGAGCCTAAGTTGCTTGTGAATCTTGTGGTAATGAAGCACCACAAGTCCCACTAGGGTGATTGGCTTATTGCAATACTAGCGGGTTCTGCCCTAAAAGGGTATTTGATTTCCACGGCCCCCAGTCTAATATGGCTTCTTGTTTCTGCCTCTGGGTGGTCCACTTGGTTCTTTACATTTCAAGGATGAACTCCCAATATCAGACGCACCCTTGTTACTACTGCCTTTATCAGAATACAGGTTCAACAAGTTATTCTCAGTGATTCAGCATTCTTCAACTGCCTTGTTGAACTCTGTGAAGTGCTTTGAAACCAAGTTTTCTTTCAACTCTGGCTCTAGCCCCTATATCATCATGTCTGACCTCCACTCCTCTTCATCCTGATATTTAAGGTATGTGAATATCGAGACAATCGGATGTAACGAGTCAGGTACTCATCAAAGCTTTCTCTGTCATGCTACTGTATATTAAGGAACTTTTTCTCTTTCTCAAGCTTGACTGAACAAGGAAAGTATTTTTCATTGAATTTCTCTTGGAATAATTCCCATTTTACCAAAATATTCCTTCCCTGAAGAATCAGCTCATTTTTCTTCCACCATCTGTCAGCATCGCCTTCTAGCTTATATATTCCTAACAGGACCTTAATGTCATCAGGGCATGCTAGGATTTTGAAAATTTTCTCTAATTGTGATAGCTAGTCTTCATCCTGTTGAGAATAAAACTTCCCTCTAAAGAAAAGAGGTTGCTATTTGCTGAACCTTCCTACCCAAATCTAAAGATGATCAGCATCAGGATCAGGTAAAGGCTCTTCTGGTTAAGGTCCCTCAGGCGAATCAGACTCACCGTTTACCCTCACCATATCTTCTAAGTGATCCTGTCTTTGCTACACTTATCACAGCACCCTGGGTGTCATCGTCTCCATATAATGCTCCTCAAGAATCCTCTAACCTGGTTCCAGGTTTCCCTTGTTCATCGACTGTAGTAACCTATCTCGTTGTCATCGCCTTCTGCGCATCATTCCTATCAACCTGTAAACAAGACCATATGAGAATTCTATACCAATAATGTCAGAACCTATTTTATCTCTGATACCAAAAATGTCAAACCCCTTAACATTTTAATATTTTCTAGAGTGATAAAGGCACAGTTCCACAGGCATACAGAAATAGTATAAATATACTGATAAGAAGCACTTATTTACAATACAAGAGTTTCCCCGTACGGTTTGAAATATATACAAATTTTGTCTAAAACTATCAAAATAAACTAACAATAACAAATAGCTCCTTCTTCTTGTCCCGAACATCTCAATTGCTGGTATTTAACATGTTGCCCCTAGAGCAGCTAGCTTTTGCTAAAATTTTCAAGTATAGAAAAAGGGTGAGATTCAAACGAATCTCAGTAGTAACAGATAATCAATCATATAAAATGAAACAAATGAAACAAGTACCATATACTGCAATAGAATAAATACACTGTGATTATATTCATTGTAATGTGTACATGTGTTCAGGGCCAACTACTGTTAAAGCTCCTACTTATTTGTACGATAGCTAGGCTTTTTGACACAAACTGGGTAGTATGCCTTTTTGGTATTAAATTCTCATAATTGGATCCCCTTTTTTGGGCCTTTGGGGTGTTGGTGATTTTCCCCAGACGGCACTTGTGATTTTACCTATAGTGCATTATACATATCACAAAAGATGGCATACATAAAGCACATATAAGTTTACATAGTGTATGAAGGATAGAGTTACTACCTTAAGTCCCTTTTTAGCTTATGAACGGTTCCTGAATTTTGTTCCTGCTCAGGCTAAATATCTAGTCCTAAAGTTCCAAGTTTTACAAGAATTGAGTTAATACTCATTCATGTACTATTCTAACATCTTTTAAACTCATTTTGTTGGTTATATTAGTTTAAAACTGTAAAATAACCAAAATGCCCCTAGGGACCCAGTCTAAATCCCTTTATTCCTGATCATACTGTACTTCTCCAAAAATTATGACCTGGCTAATCCCTTATAGTTTTGTGTGTAAAATCCATTTTTAACCTCATAATTGCCAAATTCACTGCCAAAAGACATTTTTGCCCTTGGTAGCCCCTATTTAGGGTTTGTCATTGCACATTCCAAGGCCTTTTACACTTCACAATCAACATAAACCCTACACAATTTTCCCTTCTAAACCTAATGAATCCATTAGATTGATGAAATTCCAGCCCTTTCTTATTTCCAGGTCTGCCAAAACTTGTAACAAGAAAAGGGAAAATGTGATTTCTTGATTTAACCCTTAAAGCTCCTTCTTTTCACAATTAATCACATGATTAACCATTTAATAACCATTTAAACTTGATTTATAGAAATGTGGGTAGCATAACCCCTTAGGGTTTTGTCATCCCAAATTTACAAAAACAACTAAAACAACAACAATCAAGCCAACAATCACAACAACAACTTCATATCATCAAGAGAATCAAGGTTCTTGAAGTTACTTCTTGATTGCTCAATTTTCTCTCTCTAGGACGTCCTCCCTTTCTCTCTCTCTTTCTTCCCTTAGAGTTTTACTTGCTAACCATGATATTCATGGAGGAGAAGAGATTAGAAAAGGTTTTACATGAATTCGAAAGCTTAAGTACAAGAATTTCACAACTTTATCTTGAATTTTTGCCTTCTTGAACCCTTGAACTCTCTCTTGTTCTTGAAGCTCACTTTCTCTCCCTATTTTCTCCAGTTGGATAAAAATGAGAGCTTGGAAGAGGATGATGATGTTTTAAAAATATCCTCTTGTGAAATAATATAGTTTAATGCCAATTTACCATGTGATTTACCTTTTTACTTCTTCATCTTTTTACTCGGTGTAAGATGATGACACATGGCATGGCTAGCTTCCCAACATTTATTTTTCTCAAATATTTCCCTTTATGGCCAAAATTACCAAAAGAAAAGGGAAATAAAAATTGCTTCTTGCATTTCCATAATTGCCTACTTTAATTAATAATCAAGTACATTTTACCTTTTGACTTTTCAAACTTGATTTTACTTGGCCAAGAATGCTCTAAAATTGCATATTTGTCTCCAATTATATATGTTTGCCCTTGTTTTCCCTTTATTAACAAAAATTAGCTTCAATTAATTGGAAAATAATTAATTCTTTGCTTTATGGGCAAATTACCATTTTGTCTTTACATTCTTAGATTTAACATAGGCCTTCTTCCTCTTCTTCTCTTCATGGCTAAAATTAACCCTTAATATTGGGCCAAATATTGTGCTATTTTATTCCTTCAATCGTTGGGCTTTAATAATAGGCTCTCTTTTTTTTTGGAAAACCAAAAATTAGCTTTATGACTTGCTTTAGCCCAATTCTCATGAAAATGGAAATTTACTACCTTCTTGTCATTTCAAATGCATCAACATTCACCACTTTATTCCATTGAATGCCATAAATAATGACAAGATATATTGGTGAATAAAAAATGGGGTGTTATAGGGGCAATGTCCCATAGACAGTAAGGATAAACACTTTGTGCTATAATGAGTTGTGGTCCTTATGAATGCAAAATTACTTGAATGATCTGAATACTAGTCAGAAAGGCTATAAGACCTAATAATGAATTGGTGCTTTAATGGGTTGTTGATAGAGCTTAATATTTATATATTTTTATTAATTAATCTTAGACTTTTGTGGGACTTGATTGAATATTTTGGGTATAATCAAGTGTTAATGCGAGATTTTAGTAAAAGGATAATTTGGAAATTATAGTGCTTAAATTGTTATATTTTTAATTAACATTTGTTATTCTCATTATTTCTTAATTGTGAACAAAAAATATTACCTTTGTGAATCTAATTTTATAGGTGATGACATGGCACAACTTACTTATTTAACCTAGGGAGAATTGATTAAGAAAATATGGGAACCATTGTTGAATGGAGTGGCCGGTCCGAATTGATGGAGGGAAGAAGTAGGGGAATTAAAGAATAAAAAAGAAGAAGAAAGCTATTGACCAAAAAGTGAATGGGAATTGAAGAAAAAGAATGAAGTAAGGCGCTATGAGGGATAATTGAAGGAAGCTAACCCAATGAATTAATTGGAGGGAGGCTATTGGATTGAATGGGAATGATTGGAAAAAGCTAGCTGGGCCGAAATGCTTTTGTGATGGGCTAGACCAAAACAAAAAAAAAGAGTGAATAATATAAAAGAGCAGCTGCTGTACTGAAAAAAAGATGCTGACCCGAGGACCGAATTGAAGAATGGAAAAAGAGAATTGAGAGGCCTGAAAGTGAAAGTGCAAGTGAGGGAAAGAAGCACCGAATACAATGAAATAGAAGGAGAGGATTGTGGTTGTGAGAGAAAGATGTGAAGGTTGCTGTCAAGAATTGAAGAATTGGTGTGAAGCAGCTGAACCATTTTTTCTCCATGGCTAGTCTCTTCTTCTTCCATCAAGCTTCATCTTCCTCTTCCTCCATGAGTAGCTAAGTTTAGGTGATTTCCTTAAGTAGGGTAATGATTTGAGCTTCTAAACTTTAATGGAATTCCTTAAGCTCTCTTTCTATTTCATAATTATATAGCTTGGTTAAGTATGTGATTAGGATTTAGATTGTTCTATGCCAAGTGAATAAACTTGGTGGTTGAGCTAGGAATTGATTAATTAAGCTTTGTATGATTCAAATTTGGAGTAGGTTGAGTTGTTTAGTCCAACTTGGTTGAGTGGATTGTAAATGACTAAACTGAATGCTTTGAACTTTTGTAATGGTAATTATAAGTTAGAATTGGAAGTTTATTATTCATCTCCTTGAGTCTGAATTATTTGGAGGTATTCATTTAATTGCTTCGGTAGAATGAATTAAATGATTATTGCAAGTATGTAGCTAATAGTAGCATAGTTCCATCCTCTTGACTCATATTATGAAATTCATATCATTAGCAAAAAAGGAAGACTAAAACCTCAACTCAAGGGAATCCCATCTCATCATTATACTAGTTTATTGAATTTACCTTGTTAGTGTTAATTTCAATTCCGTTTGTTTCTTTGTCTTGAAAACCGAAAAATAAAAAAATATTGAATTAGATTAGATTACTTCATTAGTTTTAAAATCAATTTCTCAAAATGATTTCTCACAACTTTAAGGTATTTATCACTTTACTATTTAGAAACTTGAAAATTAATCTCCTCACATGTATGACTTAGGTTGAGCTACTACGCTATATTTTCAAACCTAGTTTTATTTTGTGAACTCACACGACATGGATTCACCAATTTTATGTCCCATGTCTACTAAATAAGCTGAATGTGTTAGTGATGAATAGACTAAATGTGTTAAATGCCTATAAGAAGATTTATGATGCATAAGATAGGGATTAAAGTGAATATTAAGAAGTAATCCCCCGAGGATAATCAATTATATGTGATATTTGAAATTTCTAGAATGAAATTTTATTGACCTAGGGAGAGCTGTAACATCCTAAATTTTATTCATCAAAGTTCCTTGTATATTAGTGACATTAAATGGAATAAAATGGTGAATTTTGACACATTTACAATGGCAAAACATTACAATTAGTCGTTACACACACAACTTGGTAAAGTTTGGACATAAAGGTGCAATTTTGTTCCCTCAAAAGGCCTATTCTTGTAGCCCAAATTGAATAAGGAAGGAGCACAATTTGGCCTAATTCTTTGTGTAAAATTTTAGCCAAAAACAAAAAGGAAAGAAGGAAGACAAAGTGTGATTCAAAAATTGCACAAAATGTAAGGGCAAAATGGTCAATTGTTGAATAATCAAGAAGGCCCTTGATTTTTCCTTAAATTGATGGACAGTTTCAACCAAGAGAGAAAAGAGGAAGAGGAAATGAGATTTTGACACCAAGGATGACATGTGGAAGCTTGTAGCACTAAGTGGAAGCTTGTGGAAAAATGTGGAAGCTTATGGAACCAAGTGGAAACACATGAGATCAAATGAATTTTTGGACATAAATAATGCCATGTGGAAGCATTATTGCCAACTAGAAAAAGAAATATTAAAATATTATTTTGTTGGATGACATGTGCAAAAATTATAATAAAATAATATTATTTTAAGGAAGTGGAATAAGCTTCTTGAGGAAGCCATTTGATACCTCCAAAGAGGCCAAATTTCCTCCAAATAGAGAAAAAAGAGAGAGAGCACAAGTTTGAAGAGCTCAAGCACAAAGAGAAGAGACAAGAGAACAAGAAGAAAACTAAGTAAAGTTGTAAGCAAAATTCACTTGTTATTGTCTCTAATCTCTTAGGAACCTCTTCTAATCTTTATATATGTCTTGAAATCATGCAAAGAAAGAGGAAACTCAAGGGAAAAGAAGAGAGGGCTAGACGGTTTTGAAGGAAGAAGCAAGAAGACACAAGGTAAGCTTGAATACTTATCTTCTCTTGTTGAATTAAGGTTGTTGGTGGTGGTTTGATTGAATATTTGGCTTGGTTGCTTTGATTTTTTGATTTGGAAAGCATAAACCCTAAAGGAAGGTTCTGTCCAATTTTGATTAAGTATGTGGGAAGAGTAATTAAAGGGTTTAAGAAATGATTTAGATGAAAAGAAGGTGTATAGTTGATTGAAAGCATGAAACTTCATTTTTCCCAATTTTCTATTATTTTCATCCAAGGGTTGTTTCACTATGTTTGAGCTGTATTTTGATGAATTTGATGATTCCATTGTGTTTAGAATGAAAAATTATACAAGGAACATGTGAAATATAAAGCATGAAGGCTTTAGGGTGTGAAACGACAACTTTACCTCTAAAACCCTAACTTTGCTGCTGCCAAGGGCATTATAGGAATTTGATTGTGATTTCAGCAAAAATAAGGTCAAAAATGGATTTTACACTCAAAATTGTGAGGGAAGAGCCTTGGTTATAATTTTTGGTAAAGTACAATTATACCAGATATAAGGGACTTAGATCGGTTCCTCAGGGGCATTTTGGTCATTTCACTATTTTGAGTCAAGATAACCAATAACATGAGTTTAGAATAAGACATGAATGAGTAATAACTCATTTATTATAAATTTTGAATTTTAAGAGTGACATCTGCCCAAGCCGGACAAAATATTATTAAATTGGATTAGCTTCCAACAGAAAGGATTTTAGGTAGTAACTCTATCTTTCAATACTATATGATTATTTACATGTATTGTATTGCCATATTTTGTGATGTGAAATACATATTACAATACCTAGATGTGGTATGGGAAAAGCACAAGTACCACCTTATAGGAAAAGCATAAGTACCATCCGGCCATCTTAAGTAGTGATACAAGCTTGCTACAAATTCTCACTGTGGTGAGGGAAAAGCACAAGTACCTCCTGATGGGAAAAGCACAAGTACCATATGGCCAAGCAAGACCCAATTGAGGTAGTGAGATAAGTAAGGGTCAAACAATCATTTGATCCTAAATAGTGAACACAGTATGGTTAATAGGGACAAAATAGTCATTTTGATCCTGAACGCCAAATAGACGGACAGATTGTAGTGCTAATTACTTTTACATGATATGGAGCATTGCATGTTTATCTATTGCATTTTATATAATTGATTGCTTATTACTATTAAGATTCATATGAATTTTACCCCTTTTCACAAATTTAAATTTATTCAGCTAGAAGAGGTGGCTAAAGGGCAAGGATGTAGATACTGACAACTGAGAGTTTCAGTTCTATGCAAGCTATAATGTTAGTTATTTGTAGCATCATTTTGATATTTTTGGATATTGTAAATATTTTGTTTCTAACACTCTGGGGATTCTTGTAATATAATCAAGTACTCTATCTCAGTATGTATATGCCATTTCTGTTTGCCCACTGAACTACACATTGTTACTATGATAAATGTCAAAATATTGAGGGGTTTGCCACCAATTATCCCTTACCCAATCTAGAACTTGGCTTGCATCTTGGTTGGAGTCAAGTTTTACGTTCATTTGCTTGATATAGAGAGGACCAAGGTATTCATTTTTCATCCTTAATAAAAACATAGCCAAAAACCACTTGCATGATAGCAATTTGAGCTCATGTGACATTCCTTTCCTATTCCATCCTGGGCAAAAACCTCAAATATATTTCTTACCTTTTATTCAGGGTACCTTCTGATTTTTAAAAGCACTCTATCTTCTTTTTTAGGGGAGTAGGAGTACACTCTGACAACTGTAAAGGCTTCTATGTTAATCTTGTTATAAGGTTGCTCTTCTGTTAATTGTTCAAAGTTTGAGGAATAAAATAAAAAAAGAAGAAGAAAAAGAAAGACATGAAAAAGAAAAGAAAAGAAGCTCGTTAAGTTGAAAATCCTAAAGAACAACTTGCGCAAAATTTAAAGCAGAAGAGGCTTGCTAAGTTGAAAACCCAAAAGGTCGACTTACGCAAAATTTAGAAGGAAAAAAAGAAGAATGTAAGAAAGAAATAAAGAAAAACCAAAAAAACCAAAAGAAAGATAGACAAACATAAAAAAAAACCTTCGATTCTTCTTTTGTTTTAAGGCCTTTAGAGTGTACACTTGCTTGACTTTATGGTTGGTTCTTATTGCTCTTAGTTATCATGGGTATATACTTTAGTTCTTAGATATCCTTCATCTTTTACTCATGGTACTTTTTGTTTCTAAGATCACCCGATCTTCTTAGTTAGGAGAGTATTTATACATTCATACAATTTTTTATGTTATCAGGTAATCTAGTTGTAATGTTTTCTTCTTTTGAATATTTCAAAGTTTGCAAAGCGGATAAGAATGAAAGAGAAGCCAAGAAATAGTACTAGAAAAAAGAGAGAAAAAGAGAAAGTTGAAAAAATAAGAAAAACGGGAAAAAAAAGAGAGAAGTTCGCTAACTTGAAAACCTGAAAAGGCTACTTAGGCACGAATGAAAGTAAAAGAGACTGAGAGAGAAGAAAGGAAAAAGGAGGAAAAATTGAATAAAAATCAAAAAGAGAGATAGCTAAATGCAATAGAACATAAAAACAAGAAAAAAATATCCTTCATCATCTCTTTATCCTTTGTTCGCACCCTATACCCATATCACAACCAAATAAAAGTCCTTGTAATTTATGTAAGCATATGACTCTTTTAGTAATGGAGACCTTAGATTATTACTAAGCTTGTGGAGTAAGAATTGGATAATTTGGATATAGAGAGCAAAAACTAACCTTCAAATACTGAGTGGTGAGAGTAAACATTATACATGATAAGGAAATTGTTAGGGCATTGCATTTTGGTTAAACTGTTTACCTTGATACTAGTAAACTTGAGGTTGGTGATATGATTTAGATAGCGATGCATTGTTATATGTCTTGATCCTCTATTATTATGAATTGGACATTGTCATCTATGTTTTGCTTCTCAAGATTTCATGACTGGTTGTTAACACCTTGCTAGGTTTCTTGAGTTATGCTCAAAGGCCTTTCCTCAAACATTTGGATCTAAGGAATTTTTTCATTCTAATCCTTTTCTACTCCAAATATAAATATCAACCTTTCCAATCTTATTACTTTACATTTGGAACATCACCTTCCTCCTATTTTCCTTTCCGATAAAAGGAACTAAGTTAGAATTTAGGGCTTCTTCTCAATTCTATTCCTCACATCCACTTCTCAGGACAATATTGACATTGTCAACTGAAGTTTTAAAATTGACTATGTAAGTATTAAAGATGAAGATAGAAAAAAAGGGATTAATGTGCTACACAAATTAAGATAGGTGAAGAAAAAAGTTGAATATTCAAATTTGGCTTATTACTCAAAAACCCTTTCTTTATTTAGAGTGCAACACTAAGTTATGCATAAAGTAAAATTGTAATATCTTATCAAATTGGGTAAACTTTTCTTGTATTAGGCTTTGCATTAATCATACCTTCACCCTACTTAACATGCATGGCAAGCCATTTCACAAATTAAGGGGCAAATTTGGAGTTAATTTTTCAACTAAATCAAAAGAGGCTTCTAGTTGAGATTATGTCATGCATTGCCTTAAAATGTGATTTTGCTAAGACTGAGGCAAGCCTAAAAGCTTCTTAATAAGGGTTATAATAGCCTAAACAAGAATGATATCCTATATAAATTAGTAAGTAAGGGGGTTCTGAATATGACTGAAGACAAAGCAGGGGCAACATCATTGGTCATGTTGCTCACCATCATCATCATTTTCATTATCATCTTCAAGTTAATGCAAGCATTTCACCCAAGAGGGGGTGAATTGGGTTACACCAAATAATTCGTTGCGTATAAGAAAATTGACAAAATATTTAAAGCAGTTAAGAGCAAGGAGAAATATCACCGAAGTGTACACCGGGAGTTATACTGGTTTGACCATAACCACTTTGACCTACGTCCAATCCTCAGAGCGTCTCTGAGAGTTTCACTATATTCTCCAAGATTCAGTGGATTATTAGCACCTCAGTACACAGTAAATTCCTTCACCTGGACACTTGCTCCCCCTTACACGTTGTAATCAAATCCCCAACTCAAGGTTCCACTACCTTAAGTTGTTTCAATAACAAATATTGAGTTTGTAATGAAAAACTCTCTCACAGAGAAAATATGTAATCACTGAAGTACAATGAATGAGTATATGAAAAACAAAGCACTAAGAGTGTGTTGATGTTCATGTGTTCTCAGTTCTTGTGTCTTGTTTTCTTCTCTTTGAATGCTCCATATATATATAAATGATTTGTAATGTCCGTTGGAAGCAATCAAACATGTTCGTAGAGTCGCGCAACAATGGTTGATTGTTCTTTGAATTTGAAAACTATCCGTTTGCGGTAGGTAGTGGTAGATGAACGTTTGGACACTTTATTTGACTTTGCTCTTCTTGCATGCTCTCTTCATTGTTTCTCTACAAATGTACTTAGGATACTACTGCAATGAGGAGTTAATAATATAGGCAACAATTTAATAAACATTCGATCAAAAACATAATTTCTGGACTGCCTTACTCGAGTGGCTACTCGAGTAATCAAGTTTGTTACTCGAGTGGTCCCTCGAGTGAACTTGTCAAAAATATGGCAATGGGTAACTTAAAATGTTTCATAAGATATTACTTGGGTAAGACATGGAGTGAGATATATAACAAACCTTGAAAATACCTGATTACTCGAGTAGTTACTCGAGTGGCCTCGTCTTTACCTTCACAAATTACTCGGGTGCTGACTGTGGTAATATGGTTACTCGAGTCGTTACTCGAGTGACCTTCATTTTTCTTCACACCTTACTCGAGTGAGCCCTCGAGTAGATTTCAAATAACCCAGCAGATTACTCTATTACTCCCTTGAGTAATTGCATCAAATTCTTGGTCGAGGTTTGCTTTTTGATTACTCGAGTAGCTACTCGAGTATTGTTTCAAATAACTCTGTAGATTACTCGGGTGATCCCTCGAGTAAAGCCTTTTTCTCATATGGTTACTCAAATGGCTACTCGAGTAAATTGTTGCATTTCTTGGCTGAGAGCTACTGGAAGATTTTTGACCTGGTTACTCGAGTGGCTACTCGAGTGATGCCTGTGAAAATGATGTTACTCGAGTGGCTACTCGAGTAATGGTCTATATAACTTTGTAGATTACTTGAGTAGTCCCTTGAGTAACTTTGTCCAAATTTTGGCAGTGCTTCACTGGAAGAAATTCTTTATGATTACTCGAGTAATAGCTTCCCTTACTCAAGTGACTACTCGAGTAAGCCTTTATAGAATTGGTTCATCACTCCAATACTTACTCCAAGTAATGCTTTGCCACTTTGTTCAAATTCATTTTTTTGTTATCAAATTCTTTTATATCATTGATCCAATCTTTGTTAACATCAAAACATATGGGATCTAACACTTCATCATTACCTTCATCTCCTTATCATCATTATTATCCCCATCTTTATTAGATTTTCATCATTTCCATCATCATCTCCTTGTCATCATTATCACCCTCATCCTCATTAGCATTTAATCATTTCCATTGTCATCTACTTATCATTATCACTATCCTTATCTTCATTAGCATTTCATTATCATCATCATTGTCTTCATTCTCATTCTATCAACATAATTATCACTATCATACTACATATCTAGGGCATTACATGCTTAGTGTCACAACACCACTGCCATTATTTTAGCACTTCATCTTTATCATCATATTCATTATCCTCATTAGGATTTCATCATCACTACCATCATCATCATTATCATATTTCATTTTTAGAGTACTATGTGCTCACCACCATTTTTGTTGCCATCATCCATGAATTCCTCACTAGGGCTTCATCATTATCGTCATTATTGTAATCCATATCTAGATTTCATCATCACTCCTAACATCGGCATCATTATCATACTACATGTTTAGGGCACCACATATGTCACACCATCACCACCATTGTCAAAATCATCCATGACTTCCCTATTAGGGTTTCATCTTCATCATCTTTGTTTCCATCCATATCTAGATTTCATTATCACTACTATCATTAGTGTCATTATCATATTCCATGTGTTAGGTCACTGTGTTTAGTATCATACCATCACGATTATCATCATTGTCATTCATGACATCATCATTAATACTTTATCATCATCTACATTACTATCATCTTTATCATTAATATCATCATCTTTAATGACATTCCATATCATTATCATAAGCACTATCCATAGGGGAATCACACATTCATGACACCCTCTTAAGCCCTGTATTAGCAGACACCACAAAAGCCCAGTAACTGCTGGCATCGTTTCAAGCCCTGTATTGGTAGCCACCCCAAAAGTCAAGTAAAGGCTAGCACTAAAGCTGGGAATAAGGGCTAGCCCTTCATGGGTTGATTGAACCATATTTATATATTTTTTTCCATAATTAAATTGGGATTTTAACGCATTTTCTGAGGCATTATTGCATGATTAAGCACTACTTTTAGTTATAAACAATTGTATTGAATTAACTGTAATTAGAGGCAAAATGATCAAAATTTATTAATTATTTTGTGCAATTGTTTCTTGGACTTTTGATACTATATTGTGCTTAATTTTGTATTGCAGGCGTTCTTAGAAGAAAATTGGAAATTTTGGAGGGTCACAATTAATATTTTGAGTCTAGGAAAATTATAGAAAGGGTCCCTAAAAATATGGAAATTACAAGTGCATGAAGAAAATGGTGCAAGAAAATTATAGAAAAGGACCCATGTGTTTTGGAAATTATAGTATTACCTCACAATTGTTTCAAATATGTTTAATAGAGTCCCTCCACGAAAATTTTAAACCTTTCCATTTGGTCCCTAGTCAAAACGGATACAAAAGTAAAAACCTGACAATAGAGAAACAAATATGGCGACCAAAATGACTGTGAGTGTGAACCAGAACCCAACCACCACCGCCGACCTTCCCTTGCCATCCCTATCGTCCTTCTCTATCTTTACCTTTATCACTTTTTTCTTCATTACAGATTCACTCTCTTCCTCACCATCATGAACCAAATTCTTAGTTGAAAGCCAAGAAGTGGATCAGAGTTTCAGAAGAAGAAATAAAAGAAGGTCAACGGTTCTGAGCACTAGTTGCTTCCCCTATTTCCAGTCAATTCTAGTTTCAGCGAGACTATTCCCAGTTTTTGTGGAGGCTTGTGTTTGAATTTAGCAAATTATACAGAGGAGTCATTTAATTAATTTTTTTTATTTAAATATATTTTTTGAGACTTGATTGTTATTTGAATAAATTATGGGTTGAGTTTGCATGATTAAATTTTGCTTGTGAGATTTATATACCTTTCTTATGATTTAAGTTAATTTGAGTGGCATGTTTGTGCATTATAAGTGTAGAGGAAATAATTGCATGAATTTAATAAAATACCAAAAATGATAGTTTAGCTTTTAATTAAATTACTTTTTCTTCATTTATTAATTTTTAAACAAAAAAATAAAAATCAATTTCCCCTTGTTTTATTGCATTTGTATGCCATTTAGATTATCTAGGATTTAATAAAAAACTCTTTAAAAAGAGAGATGACCCAAATATTGGCTTGTACTGCAATTCTTGTATTTAATATTTTTGTATTTGACCCCGATCCCTGAGACGTAAAGGCATGGTCAAATCACGGTTCAAACCTAAACAAACTAAAACCTCCCAATTTTGAAGCCTAGCCCTTGTGCTATTGGGCTAAGGCTAGACCTGTGGGCTTTAGGCTCGTTTAACTAAAAAACTACTATTTTTTTCTATCTTTTTAAAGAAATAACATTAAAGCAATAATTTCCTAATTTAAGACATAAATATTAAAAAATTAAATTACAAAGAAATAAAGTTTGAATAACAAGTTATCATGATGAAAATTTCAACACTTCAAACATACATGCTCACACTGTCACACATGAAAACTGTTACCGATAGCCACATGTCAGTAAACTTATCTTTCTTTATGAAAAAACCAATCTATATAAGTATCTACGCCTATGAATTTATCATTTGCGATGTAAGTTTTGTAAATTACAATCTTCATTTCAATTCAAATAAAATTTTTACAATATAATTATTATTTTGCCTTAAATTGAGATACATTGTTATTAAAACTAAAAATTTTCTAGTTAAAATCATTATTTATTGTCCAAATTAGTCTATTTTTAAAAAAATTTAAATGAATAAACCATTGTGAAAAATCAAATAAATCAAAGCATTTTATAAAATTAAATTAAAGAAAAAGATAATAACAACTAAATATTTGCAATATCATTGATACTATAAATATTATAGTATTATATGAATAATTTAAAAAAATAAAAATAAAATGACCTAAACGGGCTAGCCCTCAGCCCTAAGGGCTGACCCTTTTAGGCCCTCGGCCTATTAGGGCTAGCCCTTTTAGACCTGTTTGCAATTTCTGGGGCAATTTTTCAAGCCCGACCCTTATGATAAAAGGGCTTAAAAAGCCAGCCCGATAGGCTCGGCCTATTTTCTTGGCTCTAGCTACACTTATTTCAAGGCCCTATAATCCCAAAGCCTAATACTAACTGGCACCCTTACAAGCCTGGTAATGGCAGGCATCCTCAAAGCTCAGTAACGGTTGTCACCCTTTCAAGCTATGTAATGGTAGGCATCCACAAAGCCTAGTAAAGGCTGGCACCCTTTAAAGCCTTATATTGGTAGGCACTCTTTAAAGCCCAATATTGGTTAGTACCCTTTAAAGCCTTGTACTAGCATGCACCCTCAAAGCCCTATAATAACTGGCATAATTTCTTTGAAATTCTAGTAACAGTTGGAACCTTTCAAGCCCAATAATAGTTGGCACCCCTTTAAGCCTTGTATTCGCAGGCACCCTCAAAGCCCAGTAATGGTTGCACCCTTTAAAGCCCTATATCGGCGGGAACCCCAAAAGTCCAGTAACGGCTAGAAGTTTTCAAGCCCTGTATCAGCAGGCACCCCCAAAGCCTAATAACGGTTGGCGCCTTTCAAGCCCTATATTGGTAGGCACCTTTAAAGCCTAATAACAGCTAGTATAATTTTTAAAGCCCTATAATGGTAGGTACTATTCTTTTAAAGCCATATATCCGTAGCACCCTTAAAGCCCAATAATAGCTAGCATAATTCTTTTAAAGCCCTATAATGACAAGAACTATTCTTTAAAAGTTATGTATTAGCAAGCACACTTAAAGCTCAGTAATGGCTGCACAATTCTTTTAAAGCCTTATCATGACAAGCATAATTCTTTGAAAGCACTGTATTGGTTGTAACCCCCCGACCGTAATTATATCTGAATTATGAAATTCAAGAGAAATAGAGACCAATAAGACAAAAACAACATTTATAATCCCTCATCTTCAAGATGGGGTATCCAGAAAAGCAGTTCAAAAATGTAATTAATCTGGTCTCACATTCACTTTCGAATACAATTACCTGTGCAATTAAATCACATTCATAAATATCAGAGTGGCCAACTAAAATCCCAGTAACCCCGGGTTACATGTATATATAAAATGGGTGTATAGTTTCCCAAAATAGGGGATTACATATCCAAAATATATTTACATCCCATATACATACAGTAATCCCCAACCAAAACAAATAACCAACAACCAAATAAAATATCTCTAAGAGATCCTAACCGCTCTGGGTTGTCCTCTTCCCTTTTGAGCCACTTGCCTTGTCTGAAATGTTAGTCATTGGAAAGAATGAGATTCGAGAGAATCCCAGAGTAACAAATCACTCATACAATATGCAAACACATAGCATGTAATATCATGTTCAGCAGCAATACAATAATTTATGGCTCACGCCACAAACGACAACACTCACGACTGTAATCACAATGCGACAGCTTTCGCTGTAATCTCTATACCCGCTTTTGCAGTAAACACTATGCAGCAGCATCACAAGGCACAAAGCATCTCAAAGCTTCACAAGGCGTCACAAGGCGTCACAAAGCAGCAGCAACAACACAATACATGACAAACATGCATACAATGATTTACATAAAGTACAAGAGAAGAGTCACTACCTTGTTCTTTCTTGATGTCCCTCAGCGCAGTGGGCTCACGAGTCTGACAGATGTCAAATCCTATAACCAAATTAGGGACAACCGATTAATCTCTTTTCCAAATGCTTATTTCTATAATACTCTAAGTTGGTTATCATTTAAACTCTTTAGGATGACCATTAGAGGCCTAAACACATGCTAAAAGGGTTGGAAGAAACTACCTTGAAGACCCTTTTTCGGAAGCACAACACTAATTTTCAGCTAGCTCACTCAAGTGAAGATGACCTCACTCGAGTGATGAGAGACTTGTACTCGAGTAAGAATGGCTCTCACTCGCTAGTGTTTGACAGTGAGCAACAACAACAGCCAGAAAGTGCTCACAATACTCGAGCATGGGGGTTTTGCACTCCAGTGATGACTCCAAATTCACTCGAGTCCCCGAAGGTGCAACACAAGAAGTGAGAACCCGAGAGCACAAACAACTCCAAAGGAAAAAGCTTACTCGAGCACAACCCTTGGCACTCAGGTGAGAAGGCTACACTTGCGAGCGTCAAAACTGTAATATCCCAAAATGTACTCAAGGGCTAAATGTACAGAATAGATGGTGGGATTAATGACAGAATTACCTCTAGAAATTTTGTCACGACTTAAGTCAATTTTCACATGCAAAAAAATTGGCAATTGAATATTATATTGTAAGTGGATATTTTATAAGATCATCATCTCCTTCAAAGGGCCATGACTTACGTAAGATATAAGGAGACAATATTGGTTATTAATATATGACATGTGAAGGCAATTTGACCAAGTTGTAAAAGGTGGTGACTAAGTCAACAATTTCAACTAAATAAGTAATATTTGAAGAGTTGGAATTATGATTGATTCAAGAAGCTCTTTTGGCTATTCCAAGGGCTACAATTCGTATGGCATGAGAAGGAAAAGAAAATATGTTGAATTGGTCAAATATTGCAACTAAAGTAATGTATTTGAAGAGGCAAAAGTTATGATAAATCAAGGAGTATTTGTTTTTGCTCTTTAAGAGCTATTTACGGTGACAATAAAGAGAGAAAGAGAAGCACATGAAAAACCAAGTAAGGAGATGAAGACTTGGTCAACAATTGTAGGCCAAGCATAAGATGATATCTTGTATACAAAAGGGGAAAACATTTCGGTCAAAAAGGGAGGAGGAAGGAAAGAGAAAACTTGAAGTAATTTTCACCACATCTTTTATCTACTTTTGCACCATATTTTCGTTTGGACTTTGAGAGATAAGAGGGGCCAAAAATCTGATCATTAAGTCACATATTTCATCTCTCCTCAAGTCGGTTACAGCAGCAAAAAACGTGGAGGAAGAAAAGCAAGGTTTTAAGGTGAGCTTAATCTTGATTTTTCACCTTCTTAACCTCATCTATGGCTCAAGTGACCTTCATGAAACTTGTTCCTCTCTTCCTTAGCTTCATTTCTATGGTTTTTGTTTTTGAAGAGGAGGAGTTTTCAGCCACCTTGCAAGAACAAAAGTTGAGGAATCAAGAAAAGAACACAAGAAGAAGCAAGAGGTGAGTAAGAGCATTATGTTGATGTATATGATGCTTTAATTGGCTGAGTTGTGGTGGGCTATTGTGACAGCCCTAATTTCGTTTTTTTAGGGTATATTAGGGATCATGAAGCTTTCATCCTATATATGTGCTTATATGTTGGTTTGGAGGCAAATGAGCTAAGCTTAGTAATTAGATAGTGAAGTGGTTGGTTGTTGTGAAATACCCTAAAATTCTGCCAAAACAGGACATGAGGAATGAGTGGGAATTTGTTCATTTTGATGTTACCATTGTGTTCTACACGAAAAATTATGTGGGAATAGGTTTGGTTGTTGATTTTGAAGCCATTGGACACATTGGTTGAAAATTGGAAAAACTGTCAAGTGTAACTTTGTGCAGGGCAGTCAGTTTGTAGGGACATTTTTAATGGGCAATTGGTGTCTAAAAATTCTGAAACTTTCCAGTCTTAAATTTCACATTTCAAGCTTCAAAATGGACATATGATTTGTGTCATTTCGGTTTTTGAGCTGGGAGTTCTAGTTGCCCAAAGTTTGATGTCGAAACTGGACCTAATTCTGGAGCAGTGTGGAATGTTGTATAATTCTGGAATTTTGTGGTGATTTCTGGTAGTGATTCATATTTTTCCTATGAAGAGGACTTCAGGAGCTTTCAATAGGCTTTGGGATCACCTCATTTTGATTTTTCTAGAATTAGTTATGATTTTTCAAAGATATTGGAAAATTCTGGCAGATTGGTCACCTATGCGAAAATTGAAGATTTTATGGCATAATGTAATATTGTGGAACTTTGAGGTTAGAAATTAGCCTTTTAGGTTAATTGACCACTTTAGCTCCTTAGTTGACTTGATTAATTGACCATAGTGATAATCAACTTAAAGTATTATAGAGAAAAGAACTTGGGAAAGAGATTGACGGGTTGTCCCTAACTTGGTTACAGGATTTGATATTTGCCGTCCTCGTGAGCCCGCAGTGCCAAGAAACATCGGGAAAGGATCAGGTAGTGACTCTCTCTCTCTTATACTATGTATAATGCTCTGTATGTGTGTGTTATCACTGTTATGTGATGATTCTTTGATGCTGCTGCGATTACAGCTGGTGATAGCTGTCGTTTACAGCGCAAGCTGTCGTTTACAGCGCAAGCTGTCGTTATTGTGATTACAACGTAAGCTGTCGTGATTATTATTACAGCGAGAGCTGTCGTATTGTGCATACAGCCGTGAGTGCTGTCCTTTGTGGTGAAAACCATGTATCTTTGAGATTGCTGCTGCTGTTGCTGGTTGTGATTTATATACATGCTTTGTGTTATGCACTGTGTGAGTGGTTTGTCACTACTGGGATTCGCTCGAATCTCATTCTTTCCTATGACTAACATTTCAGACAGGGCATGTAACCCCCTGCCGTAATTAATATCCGGATTATGCAATTAACGTGAAATAGAGACCAATAAGTCGAAACAACAATTATATACCCATCAACCAGACGGGGTTTTCACAATTACATTTCAAAATCATTTTAAACCCGGTCTCGTATTTACACTCCGAATATAATTACTATGCGAAGATAAATTACATTTATACAATTATCAGAGTACGCAATATAAATTCCCGACAATTCCGGGGTCATATCTTCGCTCAATTCTCATAAGGCATAATAGCCCATACAACTCATTCAATAGGGATTACACAACTTATCCGAATACATTCTCAAATACTGATCCATACAATCAATTACACAATCCCAATAACGTATTGATAACCAACACTAAGCTCTCACCCAAAACGAGTCCTCTTCGTCCTTGGATGCTTGCTTCATCCTCAATCTTCCTTCCCTGTCTAAAATGTTGATAGGGGAGGGTGAGATTCTGGGGAATCTCAGTAGGAAACACATACCAATATGCACGCAAGATAAGTATTTAATGCATGACATGCTTGCATCACAATAACTCATGTTCACATCATGATATATCCGCATGCTTAATGTTCACACAACATACTCATGGCCATAGTATAATAGAAACAGAGCTACAATCATTCTCATATGTTTCACATAATCATGCAAAGCAATAACATGCATCAATACACAAATACAATTATCAATACATGCAGGAGAGGTAAGTTCCCTACACTCTTTCCACGTAAGCTCCAGCTCCGGCTGCTCACGATCAGGGAAATCATCAAGTCCTATAACCAAAACCAAGGATATAGGATTAATCCCTTTTCCAATTCCTTTACTTTTAGATACTCAAGTTGGTTATCATTATTGCCCTTTAAGTGCCCTCAAACACCTTAATCCATAGCTCTAAAGGGTTGGAAGACTATCCCCAAGGATCCCCTTTTGAACACTCAAACTTGATATTTTCCACTGTCTCACTCGAGCACAGAAGCTCTCACTCGAGCACAAGTACGGACATCACTCGAGCACAAATGCTCTCACTCGAGCATTGGTACGGACAACACCCGAGCACAAGAGAAAGTGAGACAGAAAGCACATGCCCGAGAGCACAAACCCACTCCAGAAGCACAAGCTCACTCGAAGCACAAGGGGCTCACTCGAGCACGCTGCCCATACCCGCGAGCACAAGAGAAAGTGAGACCGCGAGTGAACACCCGAGAGCACAACTCTCACTTTCAGGAACTGGCTCACTCGAGCACAGATCCTCACTCGAGCACACACCTCCCACCCGCGAGTGAGAAGGCACACTTCTTGCACCTTGCCCGCGAGTGAAGACCAGAAAGCAACCCTTCACTCTGGACTCCCACTATCACTCGAGCAGACCATGCTCACTCGAGCATGTTCTTCCCTCACTCGAGCACAAAGCGATGTGCTCGAGCATTGCTCATTAAAACCCAGGTGCACTCGAAGCAAAGCAAAGGAAAACTCACATCACTCGAGCAGGATCTTCCTCACTCGAGCAACATTCATCCCTCACTCGAGCACACCCCTGTCTGCTCGAGTGAATCTATCAGATTCCAGGAAAACGCAGCAAACATACCACATTCCCCTAACTCTTGCCCAATTGATCCCAATGGACCCAAAACCTCTACCAAAGCTACTCCCACACAAAATCACTCACTGAATCCAATGGAATCAACAGAATTACCAAAATTCCATTCCATTAACAAGCTTTGGTCTAGGGCAATATAATCATCAATTCTCTAAATCAACAACCTCACACATTTCAATCCCAAACCCATTCTATCTATTCAAAACTCATACCAATATATCATTTCCAATGCCATATCATGCCAAACTACCCATTACCCATATTTTCGAAATTAGGGCAATAATTCCAGAAATTCATAACATAATCATTTGGCATGAAACATAGATAGAAGGATTGGTTTCACATACCTTATCCACTTTCTCAAAGACACTCTTTGATTCTCCAAGCTTCATATTTTCGTGATCCTCAAATCACCACCAATGGAGAAGCTACAACCACCACAATGAAGCTCTCAACTCAAGGATTAACATTAGAGAAGAGAGTTTGAGCTAAAGAGGCCATTTGCTTACCTCAAAATTCCATTTTTCCTTTCTCTTTCCCAAGCATCTTCAGCGAAAGTGGAGAAAGGAAGAGAAGAGAGAGAAAACGAGAAAGAGAGAAGAGAGGAGATGGAGATGATGGTATGTCACATGCCTCATCCAAGGGCTCACATCTTGCCACTTGTCACCATCTCACTTCAACTCCCATGGGCTCACATGCACACACATACACATGATTATGCCCCTTGATCCACTACACAATCAATCCTAGCCATTGATCATTTTAATCACACATCTCATTTTCTCTTAGCTAGCAATTAATTTCTCTATTAATCACTAACTAATTCCCAACAATTTCAGTCTTTCGATTTCCAGTAATTATGGCTTATTAATTATTATTGCCATAAAACACATAATTATTCTCAATAATTATCATTAGTCCTTAGTCGAAAATCGGGTTGTTACAGGGCATGTGGCTCAAAGGAGAAGCGGCCAACCCGAAGCACTTAGGATCTTTAGTGATACTAAGGATTTTTGAGATGTTGGTTATCTAGTTTAAACTCGGGATTACTGTATATTTTGAAGCATGAAGATCATATTCAATTTTGGATGTGTAATCCCCTAGTAAATACTTATAAACCCTCAGGTTATATATATGTATAGAACCCGGGAGTTGCCGGGGATTTAGCTATCCACTCTGATATGTGAATGTAAATCAACTGCATAGGTAATTATATTCGAATGTTTAAAATGAGACTAGGATAGAGGAAAGATTTTGAAAGATTTTTGTGAAAACCCTACGGTATAGTAGGAAGTTTGAAATGAATTTAAACTATCCTACGGTCTCTAAACTGACTTAATTATGCATTATCAGAATATCATTATGTGTTAAAAGTCAGGGGGTTACAAAAACACACTCTTAAAATTAGCCAGTGAGTGCATACCTGAGACGCAGCCCTAAAACATGAACTCACACCTTCACTCGAGTGAACCCATGCTCACTCGAGTGATCACCAATATCACTCGCGGGTTAGGAAGTGCACTCAAGCTTCCTTCATGAAAACTCAGGCAAAACACGAAGGAAAAGGAAAGATCAAACTAATGCACTTGAGTGAGACCCTCCTCACTCGAGTGATGCTTATCAGATTGCCAGATCGCAGCAACTAACAGAAATTCCCAGATTTACCAAAACTGATTCCAATAGTTCCACAACTTAACACAAAGCTCCTTCCTACTTAAAATTGCATAAGGAACCCATTGGTAGCCCCTAAAACACTCAAAACTATCCTAACAACAATTCATACTCTTAGGTCTCTATAACATAAACAATACCCAAATTAATTCAACCCACTTCCAAAATTCAAAACCACATCTAACACTCAAATAACTCCACAATAAACCAGCTTCAACATTATTCACCATGTAATCAATACATTCAAAAATTGGCATAAAACCAGGGCAAATTCCAGAATTTATCAAACTTAACCAAAAATCACAATAAATATACCAAAAGGCACCAAATGCTCACCTCTTCAAATTTGCTAAAGCCAAACTTTGATTCTCCAACTTTCAAATATACTCTAACACTCAAACTACCACCTTTCAAAATTTTGAAATCATTAAAATAAAGCTCTTAACACTATGAACAAGATTAGTAAAGAGTGTTTGAGCATAAGAGGACCATTACCTACCCAAAATTCAAGCTTTCCCTTTCTCTTTCCTTGCTTTAAGTCACCGAAAATGGAGGATAAGGAGAGAGAGATGATGAGATGATGAAGTAAACATAATTTTTCCCTTCCCAAA
Organism: Inga leiocalycina; assembly: GCA_963242795.1. Taxonomy (NCBI): domain Eukaryota; kingdom Viridiplantae; phylum Streptophyta; class Magnoliopsida; order Fabales; family Fabaceae; genus Inga; species Inga leiocalycina. The sequence goes on along the minus strand of OY725325.1, from coordinate 31,949,960 downwards.
GCTCCCCATTCGATTTGAGGGAGAGAGGAGAGAGAAAGATGAGTTTGAACTACTTTCCAAATCCCATGGCCTACATTGAGCCACTTGTCACCATCTTGCTCACTTCCTCCATGATCCCACACGAATGCAAAGCATACAATTCCGACCCATTGATAATGAATCTCAACCATTGATTCTTAATCACCAATGAGTTTCCTCCTTGGTAACTGACCAATTGGTTGGTCAATTTCCAATTTTACCATTTTGTCCTTGATTTTCACTATGATTATTAAATCATCACCATGAACATTTATATCAAATTCACATCACATTTCACCAAAAGTGTTTAATTACACTAATTACAATCAATTTTGAAGTCATTAGTCCTTAATCTCAAATTGGGTCATTACATTAGCAGGCACCTTTAAAGCCCAGAAACAACTGGCACAATTTTTTGAAAGCCCTATAATTGTAGGCACTATTCTTTCAAGCGTTGTATCAGTAGGCACCCTTAAAATTGAGTAACGGCTGGCACTATTCTTTTAAATCCTTGTAATGACAAGCACTTTTATTTGAAAGCCTTGTATTAGTAAGCACCCTTTAAAAGCCCTATTATGACAAGCAGCCCCAAAGCTCAGTAACGGCTAACAAAATTCTTTTAAAGCCCTATATTGTCAACCACGATTATTTAAAAGCCCTGTCATGGAAGGCACTACTCCTTTTCAAGCCAAGTAATAGCTAGCACAGTTCTTTTACACCCTACCAAAGTCCTATGAAATTATGCGCTTCAATTACATTCCAAGTGATCATCTGCTCCATTGGTGTCCTATGAAATATAGGGCTAACAAAATTCTTTTAAAGCCCTATATTGTCAACCACGATTATTTAAAAGCCCTGTCATGGAAGGCACTAATCCTTTTCAAGCCAAGAAATAGCTAGCACAGTTCTTTTACACCTTACCAAAGTCCTATGAAATTATGCACTTCAATTACATTCAAGTGATCATCTGCTCCATTGGTGTCCTTCTCCCCTATGAACCATGTAAAAAAGGGAATGGGCACTATAATTTTTCCAAACCCTCTTTGGTTCCAAGGGGTCACTCTATTCTATTTGGCTGAATAAAATACTAGTTCTTATCTTTAATTGCCTTATAGACAAGAATCTCACTTCTCTCAATTATGAAAAAAGTAAAGAGGGGAAACGACGAACACCCTATTTTGTCCAGGCCCCACTCAAAAACTAATAAAAAATAAAAAACAAGTAAAAACAAAAAAAATTTCATTGATGCTTATACATCTAAATTAATAAGCAAATAACATTGATAGCGATTGGATTGTAATTGAAATTTGAAAAATGATCATCAATAATGGTGATTGTCTTGTAATTAAGGTTTATAATAAATGACCACAAATTTCAAATAATTCATCTCGTTGATGCTAATTAATATTAGGATTAGGAAATTTAGTGTGGAATCATTGTGGAGGAGTAAAAAAATATGAAAAAAATCTCTTATTTATGCCGAGAGGTTTAAATTAGGAAATTTCTTATGGGAAAAATATAAAAAAATGAAAAATGAAAAATGAAAAATGAAAAATACTAAAAATATGTTTCATTTATGTTGATAGGTTTAAATTAGGAAATTACTTATAGGAAAAATACAAAAAATTAAAAAGAAAAAGTAAAAAAAAATCTATCATTGATGGTGATTTGGTCAAGTTAGGAAATTTTATCAATAGAAAATATAAAAAAAATAAATAAAATTAAAATTAAAAAAAAGAGCATGTATGAGGAAATCTCTACTTTGAGGCTATAAATTGGAGAGTAAGTGTTGAAGCAAGACACACATAAAAAATTGGGAGAGCAAGGAGGCAAATGAAAAAGGAAGGCAGCCAATATTCCATTGCTCCTTCAATTCTTATTTTGTCATGGGTTTTGAGAATTAGAAATTTGTTTAAGGAACGTACTATTCTTCATTACATGTCTAGGTTGTTGTTGATAAACATATCCATGAGATTAAGGAACTTACATACAAAGCTCTAGGCATGTTTTTATTTTGTTTCCTTCTATCTTCATTGAATGCTCAAGTTTTTTCCTAGCCATTTGATATTGTTGTATTTGATTCCATTACTCTATTGATAAGTCTTTTCTCATGGTGATTTTTTGATTATTGGAATGATTGGATGCTCCGTCCTCTAATGCCAACACGTCTTGTGAAGATTAATTGCATGAAAGCCATTTTATTTTGATACGTCTTCACACTTTGTGACTCTCATATCTTTGACTGAATTTCATCTCCTATCCCCAATATATATTAATCAAAACTTAAGGGAATTATTAGATGGATTTCATATGATGCAAAGAATTCTGTATTCATTTATCTGTTGGCTCACTGCTCACCTTGTTATTTGTTTTAGCCAAGCAGTGATGAAGCATTAGGTATGGAATCTCCTCCCTTGCTATTGTACTTCATTTAATATAATTTCATGATGAATTGATGGTGTGTGGTTTTCTCTTCTTCCCTAAACTTTCATCCCATCTTTTCAATCAGTGTTGTGTGATGATTTTAGAGGCTCCTTAGGCATTTAGGTTCATTGGTAAATCATGTGAGATTATTAGAGTCTCCTCATGAATACCAATGGGGTTACCTAGTTTTTCTTTTAAAAAAGTGAAGAAGAAAAATGATTTTGACTCATTTTTTTAAATGAAAATAAAATGAAAAAGTCTTATTTGCCAAAAATAAATGAAATCGATTTCAAAAGGATTTATACCATATGAGGTTTTAAGTGCCTCAATAGGAAAATATCGGTTATTCTTCCATGTGAGGTTGAAAACCCCCTCAGGAAATTTAATCTAAAACCCTTTCAAAAAAAATTTATAAATAAATAAATTGCTTTCATAAATAAAAACACCAACAAAAAAATTATTTTTCTCAAATAAATTAAATAAAAATTTTCTTGAAAAATACCAACCCAGTGATATGCATTTCTACCTGAACTACGTGGGCTTTTATCCCTTTAAAGGGTACGTAGACCCTAGGTTCTCTTCCAAGATCAAGTTCGATTTTGTAAATAAATATACTTTTCCTTATTTTCTCTTTGTAAATAAACATTTTTTCTTTAGTTTTCATTTTATTTCTTTTTGTAAATATTTTATATTTATTTTTGGGTAATTATAATAAAATTAAAGGCCGTGTTTATTTTAAAATAACTGGCTTGGGATAACCATTTTTATGAACAGGTGATGTGAGGTACCTAACACCTTCCCTAGGCACAATTGACTTATGAACCCTATTTGGTTTTAATTTTCTTCAAAAAGGTTTTCAAAATTATCTTGGTTTTAAAATTTTGGTGGCAGATCTATATTTTTCAAATTTCAGGCGCTACAAAGTAGAAAGTGTCAAACCCCTTAACATTTTGATATATGCAGACTAATAAACGCATAGTTCAGTAGGCATACAGAACTAGTATAAACATACTGATATTAGTACTTATATTACATTACAGGAAATCCTTATAGGATTTGATTCAAATATTTATAGAGGCCAAATAGTCAAAAAATAGCAGATAACCAACAACAGCCTGCGCTGTACCCGAACCCTCAGTTGCTAGTAACCACGTCCTTGCCCTTAGAGCTGCTACCTCCAGCTGAGTAAATTTAAATTTTGGGAAAAGGGGTGAGATTCAAATGAATCTTAATAGTAACACACAGTCATTCATAGAAAATACAAAAAATAAATATGCAATGCACCACATAAGCAACAGGATTATATCACCATACTCATGTGTGTATACTATTCAGGGCCAAATAACTGTTTGAACCTTGACTATTCTCCTGTCCTGATATAGACAACTGCCTACTCAAAAGTGTTTCATTGTCTCGGCACAAACGACTGCCTGTCTAGAAATATTGTTTCCCTGTCCTGATTGGGTCCCACTGGGCTATATGGTACTTGTGATTTTTCCATCGGGTGGTACTTGTGTTTTTCCCACACCATAACCAGGCTATATGCCTACAACTCATGTCATAGAACATGACAATAACACATATAAATAATCACATAGTGTATGAAGGAAAGAGTCACTACCTGGAATCCCCTTTTTGCTGCCTAGTTAGTTTGTCTACTAATTTTCTTGATCTAGCTCGGGCTACCTAAAAATGTCAATTTTACAATAAATGAGTAATTTCTCATTCATATATTATTCCAAACTCTTGTAGCTGGTTATCTTTGCTTAAAACTTCAAAATGACCAAAATACCCCTAGGGACCCCGATTTAAATCCCTTTGTACCCGGTCTAACTGTACTTTTTCAAAAATTATGACCCATGTTATTCCTACACAATTTTGCATTTAGAATCCATTTTTGGCTTCAGTTTTACCAAATTCAGTACCAAAAAATGAAAATGCCCTTGGCAGCCCCTAACTTAGGGTTTTAAGGGTAATTTTGTCATTTCACATTCTAAAGCCTTTGTACTTCAATCTTCACATGTTCCCTACACAATTTTTACATTCTAAACACAATTGAACCATCATTTTGATGAAATTTCAGCTTTAACCCTTAGTTCTAGGTCTGGCCGAATCTCACTAAAAATTTGGAAGAAAATGAGTTTTCATGAATTCAATCCATAAAACATCTTCATTTCACTTGTAATCCCATAATTAACCCTTAGACACTTCCTAATCATAATTAGTGGAAATTTGGGCAGCATAACCCCTTAGGATTTGAGCTTCCAAAATTACAACATCCAAGCAAAACAAGCCAACCAAACAACCACAATAATGAATAATCACCAAGAGATGTTAGTTCTTAAGCTCACTTTGATTCTCTCTCTAAACTGTGGACTCCCTCTCTATTTTTCCTCTTGATTTTGCTTGCTACAATTGTCATTCATGAAGATATAAAGGTTAGGGAAGGTCTTACATGAACTAGAAGACAAGAACAAGCAAATATCACCTTCACCTTAACTTGTTTGCTTCTTGTTTTCTCTTGAGCTCCCTCTTGCTTCTTATTTTCTCAAACAAATCTCTCTCGCTATTTGTTGATGGCTGCAGAAAATATGCCTAGGGAAAGAGAGGATGTGCACTTAAAATATCACAATTCCACCTCCTTTGAAATATAATATTTTATTACCTTTTATCACATGCCAATTGCTTAACTTTATCCCTTTTCAACTTGGAATAAATATAATGTTTCTTTCCTTTTCTCTTGCCATATTGACGTAAAATGGCTATTGAAGGGAGTCAAATAAGTCTCTTCAATTAGCATCATCCATTCCCTTGCAATGAATGTGTAATAGCCATTTATTACAAACTTTACTTTTGACATTTCAAACTTCTTTTTGCTTGGCCAAAATTGTTTCAACTTGTGGCATTTGTATTTCAAACAATAATTTCCCTTTGACTCTTACTTTATGGACGTCCCACACACAAGAAAAAGGGAAAAATATGGGCTGTGGATTTAATTTAGCCAAATGACTATTTTGCCCATACATTTTTGCCATCACCTTATTAATTTTTCACCTTGTCTAAAAGCTAACAGAATTTTTATCAAACTTTGAAAATTCATATCTTTATTTATTGATGTCCAATTACAATAGTTCTAAAGGCTATGTAACTCTTATTAAGTTTATTTTGAAGGAAAAATATTTCCTTTAGCCAACTATACACAAAGCATTTCAGAATTACCATTTATTAGACACTGCCACATTAATTGCCAGTTTTACTTAGCTAACTTCAAAAATACATAACTCTCAGTGTATATATAACTTTAAAAATTTCACATTTATTGGACATCATTTAGTGATCCAAAAACACATGACAATCTCCCTATCATGCAGGAAAACACATTGGAAGCAAATCTCAATTCTTACAATTTGTATTCCAAACTTAGTCATGTTGTGTGCAACCACTAATTGCAATGTTTTGGTCATTTTATATGCAACATAATTCACCATTTTATTCCATTAAATGTCTTAATACATACAAGGAATATTGATGAATAAAATTGAGATGTTACAGCCCTCCCCCCTTAAATAAATTTCATCCCTGAAGTTTTCTACATGTACATATCCATGAATTTCGGGTAACGCTTCTGCATATCTTCTACTGTTTCCTAGTGACAACTGAGGTTTTTGCTAGTTAATATAGGTGGAAATGACATTGTGCAAGGAAATAAGAATCTAATTCTTGGTAATCCTTTCTTTGCATTTCATAGAATCAAAAGCATGAATTCAAGTTTTGGCAATGAATCCTATGACAAAATAGCTCCATCAGTTGTATAGTGATGAATATAATGAAAAGATATGATTTCAGCATATGATGAGGAATTAAATCCTATTGCTTTATAGTTGAATTTCAAGTCCTCATGGATATAGTTATTTTCATATTCTCTAAAATCATGTATTTTTATATCTTTATCCAACCTTCTTGTGGCAATTGATGAGATTTACTATGCTTCAACTACTAAAAAATTTGAGATCTCATTCCTAAGGAAGAGAGATCACTGATGCTGATATCCTGAAATAGATAAACAGAAGAGTGAAGAGCATTGGGAGAACTTCCCACATAGAGAGTTTCAAGTTTTTTAGGATAATTTCTATTTCTATGTTTTAGGAATTTTGACCTTCAACTGTGATATGTGAAATTTATTTGTGATCATTCTAGGATGTTGTTGGTCACAAGGTAAGAGCTTGTCAATTGGAATCTTATTACTAAGAGTGCAAGTGGTATGGTTTCTTGCAAAGCTTTCCATTTTTCATTTTATATTAACAATATATGACCATGTTTATTTCAATAATAGCAACCTTGAGTATCGATTGTGGTCATATACTTTTATTGTTGAAAATTTAGTGAATGTATGGATGAGTGATTGTGAGGCCTAATCGTGCGATTGGAGGCCCAATCACATGATTGCCTGCTTTTAGTAAATGCCATAATGTTTGGTTTAGCGATTGGGCGGTTGGGCTTGTGGCAACTGAGAAGGTAATTCGCATAATCAGAATAAGCTTCAATAATGAGCTTTTAGATTCAACAATAAGCCCATTTTACCATTATACTAGATTTATTACATTTTAAATTTTTTTTACCGACCCTCACAACTCACTCTCTCTCTCTCTTCTCTCCCTATTACTGCCTCCTCTTCTTGTCCAAGAATAGAGCCAAAACTCGTCCCCAGAAGCTCTGGCTCACGGCGACAATGACCCCAGCCAGTTTTGGATGTGAAGGCTCATTTCCGACGTGATTTTGAGCTCTATCTTCTAGGCTGTCATCCAGAGTTGGTGTTCTTTTCTTCTCGGCCTCCATCAGAGTATGCATCAGTATTAAAGTTCGGCACGTGCCGTTGAAGTCAGACAGTGTGTTGTGCTTTGGTTTCGGATAGCCTTGACTTAAGGGGTGGCCAATCAATGCATGCAATAACACTTAAGCTTTCCTGGGTTGCACGAGTCTCCATCTACGGTTGAAGCTCATCTAGTGGTCAATCTGCTTAGTCTACGGTTATCTGTGCCATCGATCGTGTTGTGCTCTAGCGTCATCACTTCAGTCTTCTTATCTAGCATCGTCACTTGGCTTCTGTAACACCCCAAATTTTATATTCACCAAAAATATTTTAATTATTTGAGAAATTCAATAAAATGGTGAGTATTTATGAATTTGGAATTTATGAATTTTATAAATGTTCAATTTCATGAGAAATTGGACAAAATAAATAAATATGGAATTAATTTGGGTGATTTAAAAAGCCCAATATTAAGGTCCAAAAATTAAGAAATATTAGAGAAAATATTTGGTCCACAAATAGATGGAAATTGGCTAAAGAAAAATAAGAGAGGAAATTGGATTAGAAAGATAATGGCAAAATCGTAATTTTGCCAAATTATCACAAAATTAATTTTTTTTCTGATTAATTGAAGTTAATTTCAATTAATTAAGGAAAATAAAAGGGAAAAATATATTTAGAATATTTTGGTCAATTTAATATGAATTTATGGAAAATTTGAGCAAAAATGCAATTTTGACCAAAATTGAGACTTTACGTGCATATGTAACTTGGACAAGTTGTGAAGCTGATTGAGACCATAGGGAGGGACCCCTAGGTGTCTCCTACATGTAGAATGAGGAAGGAAATATTGGTTGGGCTTAATGAGCAAGATTACCTATACATGGAATTTATGTAGATAAAGTTGGAATTTTTGATTTTGGAAAATTATTAAATAAATAAAGGATGACATAAGCTAATATAATAAGACTTCATCTCCTTCCTTGGCAGAAAAAATGAAGTGAATCAGGTCTGAAATAGAGAGAGAGTGTGTGAGATTTTTAGAGAGAGAAAGGAGAAGAAATCTCGCAAGGTAAGCCGATTTCTCTGACGATTTAGCTCCTAACGTGTATAACTCCGACTCTAAGCTACTCCTCTTTGTTCTTTAAGATTTGGAGGCTCAAAAATATGTTATTTAAAGGTTAGGGTTTTAGCCATATTTGGGAAAAGCTTGTGGGAGCTTGAGGTAACTTCCAAACCTTCGTATATTAACTATTATTGCTGCTGTGGGCAATTTAATAGGTGAAATTTTGCCGAATTGCCATTGGTTTTAAACTTTAGAAATGTATGTGCCTAAGGGTTATGCTACCCAATTTTAGTTCAAATGGTAGTAATAACTCAATTAGATGGTTAATAAAGTGGTTAGGAGTAGAAAGGAATGCGTTTACGAAGCCAAAATCGTAAAACCCCGATTTTCTCTAGAGAAAACATAAAGTTCAGCTAGCTCTAGAAATGGTCTTAGATTTGGATTTTCAATGATTTGATGGTTTCATTGAGTTCATGAGGGAAAATTAGGTGGGCTTACAGTTGGTCACTTTTTTGGAAAAGGCCGAAAAAGCATAGTTACGAAAATGCCCCTGAAACCCTCAAAGTGGGACTGCCAAGGGTAAATTTGTAATTTAACATTGAATTTGATAATTCTGAGTCCAGAGATGGATTCCTTGGGCCGAAATATGTTAGGTTAGCTCAGGTTAGAATTTCGGGAAAAGTGCAGCCGGACTGGGTACAGTGGGGCCGAGCCGGCCAGGTCCCCAGGGGCATTCTTATAAATTTTCATTATAGACTCATATAACTCATAGAAACACTATGGAAGTGTCTAAATGGTGCATTTGGAATTGTAGGATTCGACATTTGCCCTGATCGTGAACGACCTATGCCAGAGCACTTTCAGAAAGAACTAGGTAGTGACTCTTTCTCTTATACTATGTGTAATGCACTGTATGTGTGTTGTATCACTATTTTTTGATGATTTCTGATGCTGCTGCGGTTACAACTGGTGATAGTTGTCGTTATACAGTGAAAGCTGTCATTTACAGCGCAAGCTGTCATTATATAGCGCAAGCTATCATTATTGTGATTACAGCGTAAACTGTCGTGATTGTGATTATAGCAAGAGCTATGGCATTATGTATATAGCCGTGAGTGCTATCATTTGTGGTAAAATCCATGTATCTTTGTGCTGATGCTATTGCTGTTTGTGATTTACTTACATGCTGTGTGCTTATATATTGTATGAGTGACTTGTTACTACTAAGATTATTTTGAATCTCATTCTTTCCATGAACTGACCTACAGACAGGGCAAGTGACTCAAAAAGGGAAGCGGACAGCTAAGAGCGGCTAGGACTCCTTAGAGATCTTTGATGTTGGTTGTTGTTATCTATTTTGATTTGGGATTACTATATATATGTGGAATGAATTTGTGTAATCCCCTACATGGGAAACTGTAAACCCTTAATGAATGAATGGAACCCGGTGGTTGCTGGGATTTTTGTTGTACACTCTGATATGTATGAATGCGATTTAACTGCACAGAGTAATTATATTCGAAACTTGAATTTGAGACCAAAATATGAATGAAATTTTGAAAGAGTTTGTGAAAACCCTATAGTAAGGAGGGGAGTTTGAAATGAGTTTAATTATTCGTTTGTCTCTAATTCATTTTAATTACGCCTTTTCGAATCATAATTAAGGTTTTCGAGGCAGGGGGTTACAGCTTCTGCACTTCAGTCTTCTCCTCCTCCACTGTCAATGCCGCGCCGCTTGCTCCTGAAGTCGCCACCGCCTACTCATTCAAGTAAGTAAACACCTTTCATTTTTGTTCTATGACCTTGTTTCTTGTAACTCCACAAAGTTCCTATTTTCTTCTTCTACCTTGTTTTAAGTGATACTTCCATGGCTGCTAGAGCAAAACAGAGTTGTGATTCAATTGATTTAAAGTTTTTTATTGGGCTGAATATGCAGTGTTTTGTATAGAAAGAAAAGGGGGTGGAACTATAGGACTAGGTCACTTGTAAAGGAAGCAGCGAACTTAAGAGCTAGGAAGTGAAATATTTAGAAATATATTAGTGAAATATAGAATTGATTGGCTTTGTCTTAAAGGGGGGCGGAATCTCAACAACTTTCTCTTCAAATTCCTTCAATTTGACCCACTTGGGGAATTTTCTATAAACCTTCCTCAGCTTCATCTGTCAAAGCATTCATATGGCTTTTCATATAATAAAGTCAGAATTGGGACTGTTGCTTGGGATTCTCGTTCTCATGAAGAAGATGCCTTTTTGCAAAAGTGTCTTCCATCAAAGAGGCACAGTAAAAATACTATAATATACTATTTAATCTGCTGAATCGATCCTTTTGTGGACTAAGTCCACAAGAATCTAAAACATCAATGTCTTCATAAATGGTTCAAAGCCGGGAAGGGTACGGTGTGATTTTATTAGAATTAACTAATACCTTCTTGATGGCCAAGTTTTATGTATGGCATGTTATGGACGTTATGTTACCCATCCAAACTGATATCTGAAATACTCTTGGATTAAATAACAAAAAAAGGCATTTTTTTTTTAGAAATTAAGATCAGAGTCATATTTTTATTTCCGTGCTTCATGCTTTTGTGATGAATTGGACGCAGAGCAAAACTCAAATAGTTTCAGTATAGACTGTAATAGGCCGAATCCAGAAAAAGAAGAAGAAGATCCGTATTCTTAGTTGCACTCGATCTGCCAGAACTTGACTTATTGAATGTTGATTTTCGAGTATTGTTTGCTATGTCAACTAGTTTTGCCTGGGCTATAAAGATTTTAAATTCATCATAAAAAAGCATTATTTGTGGGTGCATGAAACCAAAATAGACTCTTGAGTGAATCTATCAGTGAATCTCATCATCACCATCCGCAAATCCTATTTTAATGTGTTTGGAAAACTGAAGATTCAATTAAAAAAAAAGGCTCTTTTGTGCTTTACAACAAAAAGACCCCTCGCATATTTATCCCATGCAATAAAAAATCACATAAAATAAGCTAATCTAAACACCAATGAGTTTTAATTAATTTATTGTGTAGTTGCTTGTTACTTTCCTTTTTTTTTTTTTTGGTTTCAGGATGCCAGAACAACTAACTAGCCTTTGACATACCTGAATAAATTCACATCATTCCGCAGAAAAAGAAGCTAAATCAGAAAAACTAATACTAAAGGATGGAACCCAGGCATACAAGACAAAGCCCGCTTTGCTAGGAAGTCTGCAACCTTGTTAGCATCACGAGATATCTGACCCACACTCACTATCCAGTCACGATCAAGCCAACTCCTTATTTCTTCGATAAGCTCGAACTCCTCATGTTGGTAATAACCACGGCTGGTATTAATCAGTTCCACAACTATGGCCGAATCAGTCTCCAAGACTAGTCTCCATTCTCCACAATCCGATGCATATTTCATCCCTATAAGGCATGCCCAAAGCTCCGCTGATAGAGAATCACCATGATTAAGGCACTGCATAAAGCCTCCCAAGAAAGCACTATCGGAGGTCCGCATTACACCCCCACAAACTACAACTCCTGCAGCCTCATAAAAAACCGGTCCGGTTTGCCACTGAACCGGTCAGACCGGGTCAACCCGGTGTGACCCGGCTATCCTGGTCTAACTCGGCCGGGTTAGAGAGTCAACCCGGGTCACTTTTTTGTTTTTTTTTTTTCTGAATGCTGAACCAATCGACTTTTTAAAAAAAAAAAAAACCTAAATGGCTAAACTGAGGTCTTCGCTTTCTCAATTCAATTCTCAATTTCTCACTTCTCACTCTAAGAATTGAAACTAGGTTGTTGCTTTCTTTCATAGTTTCCAGATATTCGGAATTTAAAATCTGTGTCTTGGTTTTTCATTGACAAATCTGGCAAATTTTAGTTGTTTCTCTTACTATAATACAGTAGTTGATTAATAGACATCCTTAGTTTTACTTTCTGTCATTGTCATTTGGTCGGGATTCTTGCTGCAAGTATTGCTCTATTGGTTGAAATTATTTTTTAATTTTTTATACCTCACCGGTCTAAGCCCGGTTTGACTCCGGTCTGACCCACTGACCCTTGACCCAGTAACCTGACCGGTTCAGTGACCGGTCCGAGTTTCAGAACCTTGGTTTCAACCTTTGAGGAAAAATTTAATATTATTGGTGCTTCATTTATAACAAAGATTGTGGATGTTTTATAATTAGTTGTGTGACGCCAATAAAATCATGCATTTATTATTATGTTTCACTACAAAAAAACACCCGATTTCTGACGGAATTTTCGATGGAATCAGTTTTTCCGACGGAATCCGTTCCATCGCTAATAGATGCGTTTCAAACAAATTTGAAATTCTGTCGAAAATTTTTGACGGAAAGCAATTTTGTCAGAAATTTTTTAAAAAAAAATTTCAAAATTATTTTTTTAAAAAAATCGATTTGTTTTAATTTTTTTTTGTAATTTACAAATGCCACGTGTTTGGTCCTCAGAGCACCATGTGTCCCTCTCCCCTAGCTGCCATGTGCCGGCACCTCATAATTCCTCCAAATGCTTCGCGACCTCAGGCTACCGACGCATTCGCACGCGAGTCTTTGCCAGTTGCGCCGAAATGAACCTGTGTCATATTATTACATATTATTATATATATAATATTATCATATATATATATATATATATAAACATACATACATATAATTAATTAACTATATACATATAATTAATTATCAATTAAATATAATATTATTAAAAATAATTAAAATTTTAATAAAAACATAAAAAAATATTTATATATTTAAATTAAAAATTTTTTTAATTAAAATTACTTGATAAATAATAATTTAAAATTATAAATATTATTTTTAATACAAAATTATAAATATAATATTAATAACATATATATTATTTTTAAATAAAATAAAATAATAACTAATATAATAATAATATCATAAATATTAATTTATTAGAAAATTTTAAATATAATATTAATAAATAATAATATAATTTTAATAATTAAGGTTAAATAGAATTATTCAATAATTAATTTTTTAATTTTATAAATATTATTTTTAGTAAAATTAATAAATTTTAATTTTTCCGACAGAATTTTTCGTGGCCATCGAAATTTATCTTCAGAAAATTTTTGACGGAATTTCCGTCAGAATTTGCCACAGAAAAAATTCCGTGGCTAAATTTGCCACGGAAAATTCCGTTAGAAAAATTTCTGATGGAATTGCCGTCAGAAATTCCACCGGAATTTGCCATGAAAATCAGGTGTTTTTTGTATTGTTTGTAATGATCAATTTTTACTTTGCTAGAATAGTTGTTTAATTTTTTTTTGAGTTGCAAGTTCCGTTGAAATTTTGGCATAGAAATATAGACAACAAAGCTGTTTGGAATAATGAGACAACTGAGATTTTTATCAACACCTGCATTGAGCAAATATACAAAAAAGAACACCATGGGTTGACATTTTCAAAGAAAGGGTGGGGATTATTATCTCTACATTAATGGGAAGATTGGGCAAGTATATCACAGGAAGCAATTGAAGAATATGTTAGATACCCTAAGGAAAGATTTTAAAACTTGGGATTCCTTAATTAAAGAAACTGGTGTGGGTAGAAACCGTACGAAGAATAAAATCTTCACATCAAATGAGTGGTGGCAGCGGAAAATACAAGTGAAAAAATTTTGTACTAACTTATACCTTTAATTTTTTTTCCTCTCAACTAATTCGTTTTGGTTAAGTAATTGCTTTTTGGTTTCTTTTATGCATGTAGGAGAAGCCACCATATAGAAAATTTAGACGCACAAGCCTCGAGTTTGAAAAAGAATTAAGAATTATTTTCAAGGATGTGATGGCCATGTGGAGACGATATATTCGCACCCTCTTTCACATAGCCTTTGACACAGCAGGAAGATGTGGAAGAAGTGTACCAACCCACCATGGTTGAAGAGGAAGGCTCAGGGGACAGCGAAGATAATCTGTATGGTGCTAACCCAGTGCCTAATACAGGAGTGATGGAAGAGCTAGCAAGCATTGGCTTAATAACAAGCACTCTATCAACTATTGGTACTATGTTAGGGAGCCAGGGGAAGAGGAAGATAGATGAAGGGTCTATTCAGAGAAAGAGGCAGAAACTTCTAGCTTCAAAACAAATTGCAGATGCAGTTAGTGTAATAGCAAATGCATTGAAGGACAGAGCAGTAGCATTAAGTGAAATCAAAGATGTCAGTGTCAATGATGTTATGAATGAGTTGCTTGACCTTGAGGAAGTCCTTTGTGATGAGGACTTTCGATGTCGCTGTATAAAGCTTCTTATGGACAAGACTAGTCAGGAAACTTTTATCTCAATAGCTAACAGAACAAGTAGTTCTTGATTTAGTGGTTGCAGTTTATGGTTAACACTCCATAGATATGGTTCACCGTTCACGACCCATACCTTAACACTCTGCACACATAGTTGAATTATGTTCGTTTATGTAACTTAAGACATTATGTGACTTCATGACTAAATGTTCGTTGAACTACCTTTTATAACATAACTTGTATGTGTTTATGTGTTTCATTGAGTTTTTATTTGGTGGTTTATTTCTTTCGATAATCACAGGTTACATAAGCAATGACAAATTAGAAAATATCAGACCGTGCGATCACAAATTTAGTGAATACCACCCAAGCATATTGAACAATCCCTAATATTATCCATACTTCAAAGATGCTATTGGAGCCATAGACGGAACTCACATAAAGTGTGTGGTCACTTGTCCGCACCAAGATAAATATATCGAGAGAAAGGTATATCCAACACAAAATGTCATAGATGTTTGTGATTGGGATATATGCTTTATGTTCGTCTTGGCAGGATAGGAAGGTACTGCACATGAAACTTGGGTGTTTCATTCTATTGCCTCAAATCCATCTATGAATTTCCCTCATCTACTTGCAGGTATAATTCCGTCACCTTCAGTTCAATTACTTTCATTTCACCCTTTAATTAGTCTCACACTTTTAAATGATTTAAGCATTTATTAGGCAATATTATTTGGTTGATACTGGCTATCCGACACCAGTTGGGTATTTTGGTCCCTACAGATGTGAACGTGATCATATGCTAGAATTTATGCGTCAACCTACATTTGGAAATGCTAATGAAACCTTCAATTTTTATCATTCTAGTTTGAGGTCTATTATAGAAAGAACTTTTGGAGTGTGGAAGAATTGATTTGAAATGTTACAAAAAATGTGTAAGTACATAATGAGAAGAAGTTGAATATTCCAAACACACACTTAGATCATAAGAAGTTGAATATCACCTACATAATCAGTGTTGCTCGAAAGCTAGGTTGTTCCATCTTTTTGTTACCTGGAGATACTATAGAGGTATATAATATGTTTGCTGCCAGATAGGTTCTTTTATCACTACTACAAGATATATATTTTACTTCCCCAAAAAAGTTCATGTTTTAAAAAGGAAAGTAAAACATAAAAGGATTGGCATTTTTGTAATTCTGGACAAAAATTTTGATATATTAAATGTCCCTTTACCAAAAAGATGCCAAATGTCAACTTTTAATATCCAAAACAAAAATTTTTTAGATGTCCCAAATATAAATAAAAGGATACATTTAGATCCCAAATGTAAAAAGTACGTTAAAAGTTATCTTTTTTTTTTTTTAGGGGATGGGAGGGGGTAAATTTTTTTTTTGGCGGGAGGAACTCAAAATTTACCCAGAGTATTTAAAATCGGATCGGAACGGCTGGTTTAGCCTATGAACCGGTGGTCCAACAGGTCCAGTATCGGTTGACCCATTTTTTATTTTTTTTTATAAATCATTCCTTTTTATTATTTTTATATAGAATTTCATATAAATAAGTTTGAAATCTTTACTTCCTCACCAATTTAGCTTCGATTTACCTCTTATCTGACCCACTTACCTTAATCTAATGCGCAAACCGATTCAATTTCCGGCCGACTTTCAGTAGCTTGAATTTACCTAGATTTATTGGCCGGCTCTTTCTTAGGAGCTCGCGACCCCTCGTATGAAAATCACTCATACGACTCCTTAGGGTCTGTTTGGTTGGAGGGGAGGGGAGGGGAAGGGATAAAAAATGAGCCCCTCCCCTTATTTAGTTTGAAAAATTGGAGAGAGGGGCTTCAAAGGAGGGGCTCCCAATCCCTCTCATCCCCTTATTTTTATTCCTCCCAAATTGGGAGTTTTGGAGGGATGAAAAATGAACCTCTCCCATTCCAACCCCTCCCTTTAAACCAAACAGGCCCTTGGAATCTAGCCTTTCGCAAATTGGCCCTAACTCGTACTGGTTTCTATTTGACTTCGGTTCCTCTCTAGTCTTCACCTTTTCTACTCCTCTTACTCGGACAGTCCACCATCTCTTCTTGTTCAAGATAGAAGCGGCCAACTAGGCTAGGGCTGTCGTGGCGAAGGCGAAGATGAAGGGAGAGGTCGGAGCAAAGATGAAGGAAGGAGAGATGCTGAAGAATGCAGCAAAGATTGGCGCGGAGACGAAGGTGATATCGACAAGGCAGCATATCTAATCCCGCACTGGTCAGAGCTAGAATGGACTAAGCTTGGGAAGCAGCGCAGCAAAGGTTGAATCCTGAAACCTAAACAGTATTTCAGTGTGTGACATTATTGATTTGATGAATCTTTAACTGTTTAGATATATGATCTAGGTGTGTTTTCTTTAGAAAATTGGGGGCACTGGCTATTGCTATATATGGTCCTACTTGTAGAAAAAGGAGATCTAGAAATTGTGGTCTGTTGGGTATTCTACAACGTTTAAGGCCTGAGAAATTATGGAAGATATCTTGCTGCCTTCTAGTTCATGTGCCATTAAAGATCTCCATATTTCCCCTGATTTCTTCTATGTCGATCCCCTGATTTAAGCTCATTTTTGGCTGCCAGTACTCATAATATTATTCTGTGTTTTTATATCAGCATTTGAACTCAAGATCTATAGGTTCAGAGTTTTTGTTTTGGTCCATCTTTGCATATTCCCTTTCTTGTTGGGTGTTAAAGTGTTGTATATTGCAGGTGGCTATAAAACTAGTGCTAGATAGCAACACTTTTGTAGATCTGCTCAAGTCAAAAGATGAAGAGTGTGACTCCTGTTTCCTTTTTCATTACCTTCTTAGGACGTGTTTGGAAACACACTTGCCAATGTGATGAAAACCATACAAGTTTATGACAGAGGAAACCCAAAGCCTAAACCATGATTTTAACAAACGTACGTACATGTTTCCAAACATGTATTCAGGAGCTCATGCATTGTTGGCAGTCTCTTACTGATAAACTTTATGCCAATTCCTAGATAGCAACACTGTTGTAGATCTGCCATAATACACTTCTCGGTGCTGCTGTCTTGATTCTTTTGTGCTCGAATCTTGAGAGTTTGAACAAGAATCATTAATAGAACAAGGCAGAAAACAGATGAATGCATTCATTTTCTATCAACTACCACCTCTTATTTACTCTTCCAATTTCGATGGCCTATTAAACTGATAAGCACCCAAGCACCTTAGAGAACCACACCCCAAAAGTTAGCTGTTGAGGTGGGGAGAGCCAAAACACTTAAGTACCCCATCAAGTAGCCCATACTATTCGATGTCGGACTTTGGCAGCCCCTACTACCTTGGTCCCTATCATAAGCCCCATATTCTTCTTCCCTCATCTCTGCAAACCCCCCCTAATTTCTTACTACAAAACCTTATAACTCCTGATATTGCTAAGTCCTTGACGTTAGCCTCCTCCATTAGTATCAGCGATTACTTATATGTCATGCTCACTTAGATATTCTTACCCCACTTAAATAAATGGTTAAGCCTCACTCACATTCACATACATGTCGATTTCTCTTAGATCTGTGTCTTATTTTTGTTAATATTTTCTTCTTTTTTACTTGTACACCTGAAGTAATCACTTGCAGTATATCTCTTGCTTTAACTGGAAATATATGTATGTATGTATATGTATCCTGTATATTTAATCTGATTATATATATCCTCATCAATAGTTTGATTGGTAAAGTAAGGAGAAAGATACAGAGGTGGGACCCCCTATCAGTGTGAGTCTCTCAGGTCTCAAAATTAGTTTTATCTCTTCTATGCTTGACCAACCATAAGCTGAGACCAACTAAAATATCCATGGAATGAAAAAATTTAAAGGAAAAAAAAAAAACCTGTGGGCAGTGAATAGTACAATGTGAAACATCAAGTATTTACTGAACCTTCGCTACTCATAAAGATGGACCAGTTATGTCCCCTCTTTGATCTTTTGGACCATTCAAAATTTACCATAATGAGTTGCTGTCATTACTGCTTTATCTTTATGCATATTATTTTCTCCCATTTTGTAGTATATAATAATCATATGTGTGCATATATAATGATGCAGCTGAACTGCTTGGACTTCCCTTAATTCCTCGGTACTCAAGCGTCAGGAGATCAAATGCTTCATGGAGTCAACTATGCTTCAGCAGCTGCTGGAATCCTTGACATCACTGGAAGAAACTTTGTATGTGTTCTTTATTAAATATATAGTCATTAAAATCCATTCTTTTTTTTTTTTTAATTTTTAGTTGTTATCATTAAATATTTTTAAACACTGTCATTTCACTCAATATAGGTCAAATCATAATAAATGTAAAAATAAATCTTTTTGATTTGGTTGTTGTCATCATTGAATATTTTAAAACGATATAATTTCACTTTGTACTAGAAATCCATTAACTACAATGAATTCATGACATTTTCATTCATATGTTATTTTTTAATTTAAAGGAGCATGCAGTAATGGTATAAGGTTACAAGTGGATCGAACCTGTGACCGTTCACTGAACAGAAAACTTTCATGCTATTAAGCCTACAAAGTCATTGGTTTAATACACATGTATTTTGATCTGATAGTTGTTATCATTTTTTTTAAAACATCATTCCACGCAGTGTAGCTGATGATCTGGTGTGATGAGAATTGTTAGATCAAATGAATATACCACTTTTGATCACAAGCTTTAAATTTTGCTCTTGAATTAAGGGGAATTTAATTAATTGTGAGCAGTTGGGGCGCATACCATTCAATGAACAGATAAGGAACTTCGAGAACACATTGAATCAAATAACAGCAAATGTTGGGGCAGAGGAAACAGCAACAAGTATTGGGAAATGCATTTTCTTTGTTGGAATGGGGAGCAATGACTACCTCAACAACTACCTTATGCCTAATTATCCCACTCGCAATCAATATAACGCTCAGCAGTATGCTTCACTCTGGACTCAGACCTATAGTCAGCAGCTCACTGTAAGATTCTCAACATTAATTACTTTTTCCAGGAAATTAAAATCCCTGGATGAACTAGAAAATGAATGAATCCTATATGCATGTGATGTGACACAGAGGCTTTAAAATCTTGGAGCGAGGAAATTTGTGGTTGCAGGGCTCGGCTTAATGGGATGTATTCCCAGCATTTTGGCTCAAAGTATGAGTGGAAGCTGCTCAGAAGAAGTGAAATTGCTTGTTCAACCTTTTAATGAAAATGTGAAAGCCACTTTGAGCAATTTGAATGCCAATCTTCCTGGTGCAACCTTCATATTCATGGACGTCGCCAACATGTTCCGGGACATTCTTCTCAATGCAAGATCCCATGGTAGCTGGTATGGCCAATGGCATTTTTGTAGCTAACATACGAAATTGTTGACTTTCAACCTCAGTTCCACTAGCAACTAGATTCACATTTTCTTAGTTGTATGGATGTTTGTGTTGGTGGTGGATGAGCAGGGTTAGTGTGGTGAACAGAGGGTGCTGTGGAATAGGGAGGAACAGGGGACAAAAAACGTGCCTGCCGTTCCAAACGCCATGCCCAAACTGAAGGCAGTATGTGTTTTGGCATTGTACTAGTCAGAGTATGTTGAGCAGTGAGAGCATCGCTCTAGATGAGCAAAAACTCTGGAGGAAGAGCTACGCAATGCCATTGCAGAAGAGAACTATGCTAAAGCCGCAGAAATAAAGGCCCATTTGTGAAGATCGATATGGATGGAGTTCCCATAAGCATGTTTTCAACAGAGATTATTCTTTTCTTTGAGCTTCTTTGAAGTTTTGTTACAAACTTGGAATACTATTTCCCATTTTAACTTGCTTATCTGTAACTTGGTGGATGGTAAAAATATGGAATGAGATGTTGGGCTTGTTTTTTATTACATGATATTTAATTGTGCACATAAAAAAGAAAGAGATTGATTAGTTGTTATGAGTTTGTTTTCTGCTAATTTTTTGATTAAAAAAGAACGCATTTTTGGCGTTTGTTTGCAAGGAACAAGTTTATAAAGGCATTCTTTTTTGGACCAGAGGTGGTTTCAGTTCAAAGAAAGGCCACCATTTTTTTAAAAAAAGAAACGAACATACTGGGTCCCTTTTACGTACGCCGTCTGTTTTTGAAAAAAGGGACGTCATAAGTTTGCCACTTGTGGATTCTTTGCGGCATTCTTTTTTTAACAGATGTTTTCAAACTTTATGCATCCCTCTCACATACATATCCTCATAAAAATGGACGTCAAAAGGGTTTAAAAATGAATGTTAAAAGTGTTATTTGTGCAACTGCTTTTAAATATTAGGAATCGTGAGCTGACTTAGGTCATTCCTTGCATCACTGGGTGCATGAAACCAAAATAGACTCTTGAGTGAATGTATCAGTGAATCTCATCATCACCATCCGCAAATCCTATTTTAATGTGTTTGGAAAACTGAAGATTCAATTAAAAAAAAAGGCTCTTTTGTGCTTTACAACAAAAAGTCCCCTCGCATATTTATCCCATGCAATAAAAAATCACATAAAATAAGCTAATCTAAACACCAATGAGTTTTAATTAATTTATTGTGTAGTTGCTTGTTACTTTCCTTTTTTTTTTTTTGGTTACAGGATGCCAGAACAACTAACTAGCCTTTGACATACCTGAATAAATTCACATCATTCCGCAGAAAAAGAAGCTAAATCAGAAAAACTAATACTAAAGGATGGAACCCAGGCATACAAGACAAAGCCCGCTTTGCTAGGAAGTCTGCAACCTTGTTAGCATCACGAGATATCTGACCCACACTCACTATCCAGTCACGATCAAGCCAACTCCTTATTTCTTCGATAAGCTCGAACTCCTCATGTTGGTAATAACCACGGCTGGTATTAATCAGTTCCACAACTATGGCCGAATCAGTCTCCAAGACTAGTCTCCATTCTCCACAATCCGATGCATATTTCATCCCTATAAGGCATGCCCAAAGCTCCGCTGATAGAGAATCACCATGATTAAGGCACTGCATAAAGCCTCTCAAGCAAGCACTATCGGAGGTCCGCATTACACCCCCACAAACTACAACTCTTGTAGCCTCAGAAAAAACCCTATCCACATTCACCTTGCACCAACCATGTTGTGGAGGACGCCAACAATATGAAAGAATAACCGTGGATAAGTCTTGTGCTCTTGTTTCACGTAATCTGACACTAGCATCCTGTAAGGAATCAATAATAGCCATAACTTGACCAAAGATGGTGTCATTCCGTGTAACTCTCTTCTCAAAAATCCTCATGTTTTGGCGTCTCTAGATTAACCAACGTGAAATAGTAAAAAACCCTGGCCAATTGACATGATACCCTGGAGTAAGAGACAGATTCTTCGCCACCCAGTCCTTGCCCTCCCGTCTGAAAACTGTCTTTCGAAACTGGTAGGAACAACTTGGGACCAATATCGGCGAGCCTCATCACAATCACATAGTACATGTGTACAACTCTCCACTTTATCACCACATAGATCACAACACTCATTTGTTGTTAAATTGCGTTTCATCCTAGCCTCATCAGTTAATAGGCGGTTATGACATAACAGCCACATAAAGGACTTGCAACTTTGTGGCACCACTAATTTCCAAATTTTACTCCATGTTTTATCACTATTATTTCCATCATCTTCCAAACTACGATAGGCAGATTTAAGAGAAAAGTTGCCATCCTTAGTTCCTCTCCATTTCACATCCCAAAACGATGGGTCTCATACAAGGTTAGCCTCACTAACATCCCAAGCTAATTGAATGCCCGACCATGTATTAGAACCCTTCTTTCTTTTATCAATAAGAGGTATCAAGTCATCTCCGCAAGTATATTTGCTTCGAAGAACTTGAATCCACAAGGCATTCCTTCGCTTAACAAGGCCCCAATCAAGCTTCATATAGAAGGCTTGATTTTGCTTATTCGTGTGGCGGAGGCCTAGGCCCCCTTTATCCTTACTCATGCAAACCTTATCCCTTGCCACCAAGTGTATGTTCTTCTTTTCGTCTGTAGTTCCCCATAGGAAATTGCGATTCTTATTCTCCAATCTTGCACATGTGCTAGGAGGTAGAGCCATTGTTTGCATGGTATAGTTAGGAATAGTAGTAGTAACAAAAGCTATAAGTGTGTGCCTCCCTACAAGAGAAAGAGTGTGAGCCTTCCACTGAGCTAATCCCTTATTAACTTTCTCTATCACACTTCCAAATGTATCCTTCGAAACATGCTTTATGAAGAAGGGGGACACCAAGGTATTTGCCTAGATCTGCTGTTTGAGTGAAGCCTAAAGCTTCACTAAGCTCCATGCGTCGTGTATGATTACTATGAGGTGAAAAGAACACCCTCGACTTAGCAGGATTAACCTTTATACTTGAAGCATTACAAAAAGTACCAAGACACTCTTTAATGGCGTCAACATGCTATAAAGATGCCTCACCAAAAATGACAATGTCATCTGCAAACATAAGATGAGAAATAGGAGGACCATTCTTACTTAGCTGAATAGGCCGCCAACGGCCTTCGTGCATACTCTACTATATCAAATGAGTGAGCTTTTCCATACATATGACAAATAAATATGGTGAGATGGGATCACCCTGTTTGACACTTCTAGATGGTTCAAAACATTCTACTTTACTACCATTCCAAAGTAACTCCATTGACGATGAAGACACGTAGTGTTTTAATACATCAACCACATGTGGTGGGAGACATAACTCCGCTACACAGTGCATGAGAAATTCTCAGCTTAGACGGTCATAAGCCTTTTCCGGATCAATTTTAATAGCCATAATACCAGTTTTCTTATGAGAATTCCTCATGAAATGGATAATCTCTTGGGCTACAATAATATTATCTGAACTTAAACACCCTGGAACAAAGCTGCATTGGACTGGACTAATGATAGAAGGGAGAAAGATCTTTATCCTTTTAGCCAAAATTTGTGTAATCACCTTATAAATTACGTTACATAAACTAATTGGTCGCAAGTCCTTCAATGACTCAGGAGAATCAATTTTGGGAATTAACACGATGAAAGTGCCATTGATATTAGCTATCTCTCTTGGGTTCTGAAAGATGTGTTGGACTAAAGTAGTAATTGAATGCCCAACATGCTTCCATTAGTGATGAAAGAATAAGGCATTAAAACCTCCTCATATGTCCATGACCCATCATCCTTTTGCAAAGCATCCACACAGTTATGATGCCTACGACCATTAGCTCGGAGATAGAAGAATCAGGCATTTTTGTCGCCCAGGATATTCCATTCAGTTCGTGCCTTTTGTGCCAAAATTAGATTATCCTGAATGAGAATTTTTTCTAGTTCCTTCCATAATTCATTCTAAAGAGAAAGGAGATCTGTACGATGACAATTACGAGCAAGAGCACGTTGGATACCTTCTAACCGTTTAAGAATCTATTTCTTTTTATAATCAGTGAAACCAAATACCTCTCTGTTCCACCAAAAGCATGCCTGAGTGAAATGTTCAACGTTAACTGACCACCACTCGTCAAACTTCCAATACTGCTTTACAAAATCATCAAACTCTTCATGTAGGACCCAAGAAGCGATAAAACGAAAAGGCTGTTCCCCTCTTCTTTGTTCTAGAGCTCCTGTAAACTGAAGCAAAAGAGGCATATGATCTTATTTCAATTTAGGAAGGAGAATAATTTTTGAATCAGGAAATTGGAATAACCATTCGTTGTTAACAAGAGCACGATCTAGACGGGCACCACATCCCTTCTACTCCATGTAAATTTGGGTCCTAAAAAACTAGGATCATTCAGATTAGAACCATCAAACCTGTCAAGAAATTCTTTGTCAATTGGAGTACAACTAATAGCCATCGAGAAGCGCTCCTCGAATGATAGCATAGCATTTAAATCACCCACTACCACCCAAGGACCTTGAGTTAAGTCCTTTAAACGTCCCAAATCCCTCCATAGACTACTTCTTTTAATAGGATTAGGAGATGCATATGTCACTGTCATGTACCAGTTATTATGCCGTGAATCACGAGCAGAAATATGTATGAAATGGTTAGTTTTTTCAAGAATAATAACTTGCAACATCGTAGGCTTCTACAAGAACCAAATGCCACCACTATAACCCCTCAGCATCCACAATTTCAAAGGACGTGAACTCCAATTTCTTCGCAACTTTTTGAGCCTTCACCCCACTGGACCGAGTCTTCTAGCAAAGCAAGACAATCTATAACATAGTAACTAGTAAGATCATTAATAAGGGAAGGAAAGTGCTTAGTACACATTCCCCTGCAATTTCAGATGATGCACTTCATGAGGAAACTAATATAATAATAATGGAAAAAGCAGGAAAAGGACCTAGACATCGCTCATGTGATCCTCATTCTCAAACCTTTCATCCTCCATTATTACTAAAGCACTGGCCAATAGGTTATGATGAACCTGAGTCCTTGATGCATTGCAAGGGTCCATCGGACTATCTCAGCATCTCCCATATTCATTAACAGAATCTATGAGTGGACTTGTACATAACACATTCCTTACTTCTCTCGTGTGGAGAAGATACAACTGACGCCCCATATTTTTCTATAACACTTCTGCTTATTGTTGCATGATTCCTGTGTTGTTCTTTGTCCATTCTGTGCCTAGTCTCCAAGTAGTCATCCATTGGGCTGCGTATAGACATATCTTGCTTCTTTTTACTCACATCCTTTGGCCCATCTCGTACACTAGGTTTCACGGGCTTTTCCACATTTCTTAGCCTATTAGATGGCCCATGAGCTGACACTTGATTCTGTGTAGTAGTTACTCTCACTATTATTGGCGTTATATCCTCACTTTCGGCAAAATTTAATGCAACAAAATGAGATCCCGTAGATTGCTGTTATAGATCACGATAGTTCTTGCTAGATTCTTGACCATACCCAATTGGGTTCCCTACTCTCCTCGCTCTCTATGGCCTCCGCACAACCATCCAGCCACCATACTCCAGCTTTTCCATCGACCCCGTCACATCACCTTCCCCCCAGTCGGTTGCACAGAACACACAGGTACTTCATTCGGCATCATGTTTGTCACAACTCTGTCACCAACTTGATCCTGAAAGTGCTCTCTCAATGGGCAATGGTCTGCATCATGTCCATATTTGTCACAACGGAAACAAATCAAGTGCAAACATTCATACTCAATTTTCTTTTCCTTCCCATTTGCAAAAATGCTTGGTACCAAAGGTTTGCTTAGATCCAACTAAACACAGATATGGGCGAACCTTCCTTTCGCCTTGCTCATAGTATTCGAGTCCACTTTGATCACCGACCCTATCTAATTTCCTATCACATCAAGCATACCTTTATCATAGTAGTCTAAGGGAGCTTTGCAATACGCACCTATGCCGTTATTGTTGTCACCATCGCTTCATCCGAGTCAAAGTTCGGTTGCCATGGCCGTACACAGATGTAGTGATCATGCACAAGCCAAGGTCCTCCAGTTAAAGCCAGGTTGTAGATCTCTTGATGCTTGCAGTTGATGATGAAAAAGCCTGAACCGATTTCTATGATGTTAACATCTCCCCATAACTGCAATATTTTAGCAGCTAGAATATCTTCTCGCACCATCCTTCCCAACACTGTAACAATTACTACAAACTTCCACTTGTTGGCCACTGAGTTCTTATATTTCGGAAGCATAATGATGTTAAAGCCCTTTGCCATGCGTTCAACCTTAATCCTCTCCTTCCAGCCATCGTCGAACCACCAACCGTCCTCCTCCCCTTCCTCCTCAACGTCAGCGTTAACACCAGTGCATGCCTTCTTGTAAGACATATTTCCTCCAATCCTCGTCCCATTCTTGGCCTCCTCGTCCGATACTTCCCCCTCCTCCTCCATCTAGTCCTCTACTCTCGGGATGATAGCTCTCCCATGCACTGTGACACCTTCACCCTGTTGCAATTTTTTCCTACTCCGTAGCAACTCCGCTGCCTCCTCTGGTGTCGGGTCCTCCGCACTAGGATATCTGCTCTCCACTCGAGTCCAGATCTGGCCGAATGCTCGTTGAAGACGGTGGCCCCCTTGCTTTACAACTTTTCCTCTGCCCGACTAATGGTGTTGAACTCTTTCGGTGGTTACTTTTCAGAGAGAATAACTTTTTGGAGTTTTGTTACTTCAGTTTTTGCATTGCATATTAGTAAAAGGTACAGTTGCCTTTCATTTAATAAGCATCACGTCCATTTCTATTGGAGATAATCTGACTTGTACACAAACTCAGTTCACCCGAGTATAAAGGGAAAATGGGCTTTTTTTTTTCTTCCGTTTTTTCTTTTTATTTTCTTTCATTGTTTTTCCTTTTATATCAAAAAGAGCGAATGGGTTTTCGAAGGCTGAGTCACGTGAGTACACCTGGCCAAGTCTTTGTCTGTCTACATTGTTAAGGCTGGTGTACACTTCCTTTTCTGTGATCAAAATTATCATTTATATTTCCCAAAATTACTACTGTTTCTGCTTCTTGAAATTAAAAGTTAAAATTGTAATTAAATTGTAGCAACTTTGAAAAACTTTCAGCGATTTACTCAGTCTTCCACTAGAAGTTTGATTTTTAAAATGTTCAAATGTTAACTTTTTTAATATCTTGTTACCTTGATTTACTCACAAAAGTTTCTAATTTTTTCTTGATATTATTTCCGGTTAATCAGAAGATGATTCTCACTCTTGCAGCCAGGATAATGTACTGGAGTCTGCAACAGTCAAGCGAAGATGCAGACTCAGTCCCTTCACCGGCTTCCACCATCACCAATAATACTCCTGATGCGTCACCGTATTCAATCTCCAAATTAAGTATTAATACTGCCGCCTCTGACACAACAGTTTACTGACAACTTGAATACGAAGGGGATGAAGAGGATCATCTAAAGTGACTTAAGTTGCAATTGAGAGAGAGAAAGGAATACATGTTATCTCTATAAGATCATCACCTCATTGTCCAAGGTGGGTTTCACACTATTCTCTCCCTTTTTCACTCTTTTACTCCAGATGAACATTGGTTAAAAGGATATAAGATTGATGATAGGTGGGAGATGAGCCTGGTTTTGCTAGGCTTTCACGTGGCAAGAGATCATTCAAGTTGAGATCTTTTTGGTGGAGAGGAAAGAAATATAAGCAAAGCACAAGGAATATCTTCATGGTCTTAAGTTATGTAATGGAACAAAGTAAATGTGAATAATCTGTACAAAACTAACTTGTTTTTTTAGATAAAGGTGCTTATTGATCTGAAAGGGCATAGAGGGTAAAGGAATGATTCAAAAGTTGGGTGTCTTAAGAAGATTTTATTCAGTTGTTGCTCAGTGCTGCAAATGTAGGCATTTTATGATTCATTCCATCAGCAATAATAGCTTTTTACTCTGCGAGGCCCACACATTAGACAGTGAACATTTTTGTTTCTTGTAAGTACTATTGTCCATTGTCAGATACTCAGATGGTCAGGTCGCATGTTCAAGATATGTTTACTTATCCGAGAATTCCTGAAAAGGAATATGTAAATTGAAAAATGACAGATGGATTTTTTTACCAAAAGTTGATTAAAAATGCCAACATATGATAAGGAGTCCTCAACTTTTTTTTTGGGAAATAACTGATATGTCATTTCCTAATTTTCAGATTCCTTTTCAGGGATTCTTTCTTTACTTATTGAGATAAACCCAGAGTTAATGTGTAAATTTAAAATGAAAGTTTTTATTCAGAAATCTGAAAGGTTTATTTGAGTTTACGGTGCCATGAAAGTTTCCAAATCAAAGAAATATTACCCCATCTATTATTCAAGTTAAATTTTATCATTAATTGATTAAATATATTAAATGGGCAAATTCATGCATCATTCATGTCATTATTAAGGTGAAGATTTGTTTCAAAAGATTTTACTTAAGAATGCTGGGTGTCCATATTTTTTTTTTTTGTTTGCTTCTAATGTTGCTTCAAAAGTTTTCAAATCAAAATAATGTTGCCCTATGGTTAAACCGTTAAAGAATGTTAATTTTAACTAATAAATGAGTGGATGGGAACCTCTCTGGTCTTGATTTTGGTTTCAATCCATTTCCCACCCCTCAAATGAAACTACACAGTTTCATTATTAAGAAAATTGGCGCTTTTCACCGTATTATTATTAAAAACAATTGGGTACTTCTTTTTTCCCCCCTAATTCAGCAATATTTATTTCCTGCCACTCCTGTAACCTATGTTTCGGGAAATTTTTGTATAAACCTAATTTGCTACGTCATTTATGGATTAACCAGTTAAAATATAATAACTTATGAACTTATTTGGCACCTCATAGTTATTAGCTGGCATATTATTAAAATTAATAAATTTCATAAGATTCACTTTTTCATTATTTGTGAAATTTTAATCAAGGAATTCATTTTTTTAAGAAAAATAAAATATGAAATATATCAACAGCAAACTATGATTAATATTAGTTAAATTATTGTATTTTAACTTATCAGACCATAAATAATATGACAAACCAACTTCGCACAAGAGTTTCTCCATTACTGTTGCTGAAAAACCTCTGTAATTATTAGAAGAGAATCAACAAGATGATTACTAAATTAATAGCTAAGGATACAATAGTCTTTTTGTTCCTTCTTTTTGTCCGTTATTGCATGTTAGGACGTGGAAACATCAAATCTCTCTCCCTTTTCTCGATCCCTTTTCGATCTCTCCAATCTCTCTTCCTTTAACGATCACCTTCTTCGTCTTCCTCCTCCTCCTCCTCCTCCTCTCTATGTTTTCTTTGATCATCATACCCAGAAGAATCAAACACGAAGCCAAATTTTGCAAGTGCTGCGTTCTGTTAAGATGTCTCGCTTTGTGGTTGTAGTACAAGGTACGGAATACAATTCCACTTCATATTTCCCTTTGGCGCTTTCTCAGATCGATGTCCCTAGTGCTTCAGAAACATTAATTGTTTTAGAGACGAGGGATTGCTGATTTCATACGTATCAGTTCATGCACGCATTTGATCAATTCCTCCCAACATGGTTCGATTGTAGTGTTATATGATTCTAGGTTTATGAATGTTTTTTGTGCCACGGCCCCATTTTTTATTTGTATTCCTATAGCGATGTCGTTGACTGTTAAGTTGAATTATCGTGGTTTACCAATTTTAATTTCCGGAGAGGGCTTTAATTTGATTGTAAACTGCTACGGTTCCGGACTACATATGTATGTTTATGCTTATCTCTTTTCAAATGGAGATAGTGGCGTTTACAGAGGGTTGCTTGTGTGGCATTTTGCTTATGCGTGCCGAGTGAATTTGGGGTGAATAGTGGTATGGCGTCTTTGGATGATGAGGCCGAAGTTCATCCAGAATCCAAAAGTCATTATTATCAACTTAATTTTCAGTTGACTTAATACAGAAAGCGCCTGTCGCATTTTCTGTATTGCAATTCAATGAAGTGAATCTGAGGATACAGATGGCGAGAGTGGGCAAGTGTTCCTTGACGGTTCTGCAGATAATGGGCTGCAGAAAGTATTTAAGCAAGTCGTTGCATGAAACTTTGATGTTTCCGGTTAAAAATCTGAGATATCAGTGCTATTAAAGGGTAGACAATGGCTCAAACATGAGAAGGCAAAGGAGTGATTTGAGGGTACCATGAGGACAATTTTAATCACTATTTCACTTCCTCCACTATGAGCAGAAAAATCCTGAAGCGTCTGCTAAATCATTGCGGCGCTACTTGTATAAGGATTTGAGGTATTTTTCAAACTCTGGACTAATGTTCCTTTTCTGTTTGGTTCTTTTGATGGACACTCACAATTTATTACTTTTTCAATAGAATAATTGCAACTAGTATGAAGTTAGGCCTTCACAAAATGATTTGCTGAACCACTTACCTTTGATTCGTGAAGCTGTTAAAAGGAATATAATGCCATCTTAACTAAGTCCAAGGTTATACCCTCCCTAGTCATATAAAATTTGGTTTTGAACTGTGAAATTAGAATTTGACCTTCTCCTCCTTATTCCTCGTTTTTCAAATACTTGTGTAAATATGGTTTTCAGTTAGATTCATTTGCTTTTCTTGGTAGCTAAAACAATTGCTGCTTGATAGAAGATTAACCTTATTTCTTCTTTTTGAACTTGCCTTGGGATGTAAGACTAAAGGGCAGCAGTTGGGTAGAGTTACGGGGAATTGAGGAACTTGAACTTCAAAAGCCACATATCTGGCACAAATATTTATTTAATTGACATTTAACAATGCAGCAAATGTTCATGGCTAAGAAATGAATGTTTTGATGAGTCATAAAAATGATTGAGATTTGAAGAGCACACAACAAATGTATATCATTGTTAGAAGCCTAAATTAGTTTTATTCTATTTAGTTTAATGTTTAATAGGATTGTTGTTGTTATAATTTTTCCAGTATTTTATCTTATTCCTATTTGTTATCTTAGATTTTATATTAGATTAGAATTAACCTAGATTTTCATATTTTGGCTGAACACATACACTAGCCAAGCCTATACATGTACTCTCTCGCTATCGTGGAAAAAACAGAGTAATATGAGAGTCTTTTTGTTCAATCGTATTCCACATTTTCTTGACCTGGCCATCCCTAGGGTCGTGAGATCATCACATAACACCTTCGTAAGGGTTGGAGGAACAATTTTTTGTTCCTTAAGTAGTTGTAATATCTGCATACCTTAACATGTTCCCATTCCTAAAGCTCCATATTTAGCCTAATCATTATTCCGTGCCATAACAGGTAGTGTATTACTTGACCAAATAGGTATGTTATTCCATGATATTCTGGCACTCTATTGGTAGATCTTCTGTGTGTGATAGAGCCATCCTAATTCCTAACCTTGGATCTAGGATGTTAGCCTTTGGCACCACGCTAATTTTTCTTAGGCTCTATTCAATGAATTAGAACTAAACAAAGCTCTACTGACTCGTTAATCTTGTATCTAGTACCTTCAATTTAATAGAGTCCGTCCTAATCCCTAGCACTGCCAATTGTCCTCTTTCGATGTCTAGTCCTGAAAACTACGGCCAACATCATTGAAGATTACTTCGCACAATTTATTTTTTTTATCGTATTGCCAATTGACAATAGATTACATTGGGGCTCAGGAATGAGTAGGATATTCTGTATCATAAAATTAGCAGATGATTCAATGTACCAATTTATTTATCTCTTTTCTCATCGAATATTACTATTTGAGATCCCCCCCCCCCCCCCCCAAATTTCCTTGTTCTTTCAATATCATGGTTTTTGGGTTGGAATTTGGCAAGAGATCCAGAGTTTTATATGCAAAAATGGTGAATATAACAAGCATCAATGCTTTGTATATGCATGATGTTGAGCTGCTCTTTATTTGATGATTAATTCATTTATATATCTTGTAAAGTGTCATTTGGCAATTTCTTTTTTGTTTGAATGAAGCATGAAGACTTTGTTTATGTTTATTGCGATCCCTTGTGTTAATGATTCCTCATTCAATGATTATAATCAGAGTTTATTAGGCTGTGAAAGCATGATGTCCGTTAGAACAAAGGTAAAAGATACTACCACAACCAGGAAAAAAAGGGGTAAAAGAGACTGTTTTAAACGAGTTGACTTAAACCTTCTAGAATTAATTTAACATTTAGAATGACAATTGCTCGCATATGACTATGGAAATATAGTGTTCACTTGAGAAGTTTAGAACTAGAATTTCATGGAAAAACCTTACCTATTTTGACAGCCAAAGGAACACTTTTGGTTCACTTGGAGGCGATAGAAACAATCATCACCCTAGTGGTGAAGATGGTTCAGGATATCTTTTGTAGGCCTAATGAGGTTAGGAGGGTTAATGGGACTTATATTGTTTTGATCCCTAAGATTGAGATCCCACAGTGCATTCGGGATTTTCGACCTATTAGCTTGTGCAACGTTATCTATAAGGTGGTTACAAAAATCCTAGCCACCAGGATGAAGCAGGT
Source organism: Inga leiocalycina (assembly GCA_963242795.1). NCBI lineage: Eukaryota > Viridiplantae > Streptophyta > Magnoliopsida > Fabales > Fabaceae > Inga > Inga leiocalycina. Next base: position 31,917,386 of record OY725325.1, on the reverse strand, counting down.
TATGCCACAAATTATTTCACCAAATCAGTGTAGCTTTGTGCCTGGGAGACAGAGTTCTGATAATATTATCCTTGCCTAGGAAATTGTGCACTCGATGAAGAAGACGAAGAAGAAACAGGGATTTATGGCTTTGAAAATTGATCTTGAGAAAGCTTATGATCGTGTGCGTTGGGATTTTGTGGTGGCACGATTACATGAATTACAATTCCCGTCTCAAATTATAGATTTAATAATTGCATGCCTTACTACCCCTGAAATGCAGGTTATGTGGAATGGCAAGCCTGGATCAACATTCAACCCGTCCCGTGGTGTTCAGCAAGGTGACCCTATCTCTCCATACCTGTTTGTACTTGTTATGGAAAAATTGGCCCATCTTATTCAAGGGGAGGTGAATGCAATGAATTGGATGCCGTTCAGGTTAAAGAAGCATAGGGTAGCAATTTCCCATTTGTTCTTTGCTAATGATCTTTTCTTGTTTGCTGAGGCTTCTCTTGATCAAGCAACAATTATTAAAGCATGCTTAGATGATTTCTGTGCTGCATCAGGAGAAAGAGTTAATGGAGCAAAGTCCAGGATCTTCTTCTCAAGGAACGTCTGCCATACCAGGAGGACGAAGATTAGCGCTTTTCTTGAATTTACACCGACAACGGATCTTGGTAAATATCTGGGTATCCCTGTACATCATGACAGGGTGTCAAAGCACACTTACCAGTACCTAGTAACTAAGATGGAAGACCGTTTGAAGGGTTGGAAGGCGAATACCTTGTCAATGGCTGCCCGTCATACACTTGTCTCTTCAGTAGTTTCAACAATCCCCAGCTACGCCATGCAATCAGCATGGTTACCATCAGCCACCTGTGAAGAAATTGATAAGAAGTGTAGGGGTTTTCTGTGGGGAAGTTCTGGTATGAGTAGAAAGCCTTCAATGGTTACATGGGATGAAGTATATAAGCCGAAGGATGCAGGAGGCCTGGGACTACGTCATGCACGTAAATAGAACGAAGCCTTCATGATGAAGCTAGGGTGGGGTCTTGTGAAGCGGCGGGATACATTATGGGTGAAGTTTATGCGGGAAAAATATAAATGTGGGGAAGATATTTTGCCAGTCATAAAGAATGCGAGGGGTGGTTCTCAGGCATGGAAGGGGATAAGGCATGTTTGGGAACGGGTGCAGGAAGGGGTGGGATGGCGGATTGGAAAGGGTGACCGAGTGCTCTTCTGGACAGACCCATGGCTTCCGCATTATGATAGTCTTGTGAATTATTGTGTTAGAGATATTCCGGATGGTATGTTAGTGGATCCTATGTGTACATATGTAACCTCGTCAGGTGGGTGGGACTGGGCGAAGTTTGATTCTTTTTTACCTTACTCAGTGCTTGATGCCTTACGGAGGGTCATACCGTCTGCTCGAGGGACTGAGGATGATATACCCATATGGCGGGTCTCGAATAGTGAGGAGTTTACTATCAAGTCAGCATATGGACTAGTGGCGGGGGAGCAGCCTTCACCTTATCGTGGGTTATGGCGAAGAATATGGAAACTGCGCACTCCACAAAGGTGTAAACTTTTCTGTGGATGGCAGCTCACGGGAGATTGATGACGAATTCATGGAGAGCAATGTGTGGAATGCAAGTACAACAGGATTGTTTTCTGTGTGCAGGGGTGTCCGAGAGTGTGTTACCTGTACTCCGAGACTGTCAGCTAGCAAGTGGTTGTTGGGCAAAGATTTCAGACTCTCTAGCACAGAGTACCAAGTTTTATGAGTTTACGGATATAAGCTCTTGGATAAGATGGAATTTATTACAGAGACAAGAATATGAAAGGGTAAGTTGGCCTGTATGGTTTGCAATTTTCTGTAGGCAGCTTTGTCTAAATAGAAACTCTGGAGTATTTCAAGGTTAGACCTCGGGAGTCAACTAGTTGATAGCTCAAGTCCGAGCTCAGACAAGATGGGCTGATGTGACGCTATGTAAGTCGTTTTTTGAGACAGGAGTGACTACATCATGGAAACCTCCATATGTTGGCTGGGTCAAAGTAAATGTGGATGGCGCATGTAGTTCGGGAGGGGATCGTGTGGGGTGTGGAGGGATTGTGAGGGATCATGAAGGCAAATTGTTGACTGGGTTCATGTATGGCTTGGGTAGAGGATCTAGCCTTCATGCTGAGGTGTGGGCAGTAATGATAGGGCTTAAGATGGCTTGGGATTCGGGGAAGCGACGAATAGTGATAGAGTTGGACTGTTTGGAGGTTTTGGAGCTGATAATGGGTGGCTGGGAGGAAGATCACATGGAAGCTCAGTTACTCGGGCAGATTCATGAGATGCTAGATAGAAGCTGGGATGTATCAATGGAATGGTGTGGACGTAGATCTAATCATGTGGCGGATACTTTAGCTAAGGAATCACTAGGAATATCTACAGGGCTTGTCTGGTTTCGTGAACCACCAGAGTGCATTCGTTCTACGATACTTTTAGATATGGGTAACTCGTAGTTTTTTTGTTTTTGTTTTTTCTTTTCCTTTCGTTTGATTTTTTGTTATTTCTTTAATGTATGTCTATCAAAAAAAAAAGAAACAATCATCACCCTTATGCCTTAGCGCCGAAACAACGATACAGGTAAAGTTTGGGTCTAAGTGCCTAAAACTATGATTTACACTAAGAGACAAACCAAAAGGATCAACATACAGAAAAGCAAAACTGTGTAAGAGCCTGTGCATCTGTGTATATCAACCGAACAGTCTTACAAGTTTAAACTTCTTTTTTTTGTATGGAATTATGCCTGACCATCAGGGAAATGTGGGGGTAAGTTCAAATCTGGAATCGGAGGTAGGGGTAAGTTTAAATCTGGAATTCGAGGCGGTGGTAATTCCAGAGTTACTGGCTCAACAAAAGGATCGACATCAATGGGATAAGGCGTTTGGATTTTTTCCAACAACTTGGCCTGCCTTTTCAGTCGATCGAACAAGGGACGTAGATGTTCCCCTAATAATCGCATAGAGTATTCCCCAGAAAAAAGGAATAAAAAGATTATGATCAGTTATAAATTTAGAATTTATATACTCGTAGTAATTAAGAACACTATTTTGTAGTTTAGGGAACTTGACTACCATACACCTAACATTGCAGATAATGGAATCTATTGAACTGCAAGTAAAAAATGACTTCATTGCTGTATTATTCATATTACTTGCGTGGTTTTCCTGGGTTGAACCCCAGTAAAATTTGTTGCCGTAACCCACATGCCATCGCTTAACCTATAAAATCTATGTCCTGAGTTTGTCTAAAAACAAAAAAGAAAATCGGTCATCGTTCTAATATACATAATTAGTATTCAAAAATTAATTATTAATTGCAAACGTACCTTAAATTTGATGGATCCCAATTCCTGATCTACATTAATAGATGGTTGCAATGAGATAATGTCTTCCCACCAGAACATAATCTTTCTGCTAACACCTTCCCAGTCCATTTTGAAAGACAAAGTTTGATAAATATGTGAGAAGTGAACCATCATAGTTTCATTTTGTTCATCGATGAATTCTCCAAATGAAAGTCTAATTATTTTGCATGAGTCAATGTCTGCGATTTACAAGATCAGTTAATGTTGTTGTTTATTTTGTAAAGTATAAAACTGATCAAATAAAAAAGAACCTTTCTAGATTATATAAGAAGATCAATAAGGATTATTGTAAGAAATGTAAAAGAAGAGGAGACAAACGGATGCCTTCAGAGATATAGGCGTGTAAGAAATGTAAAAGAAGAAATTTACCTTTAGTAAAGATTATTGTAAGAAATGTAAAAGAAGAGGAGAAACGTAAGAAATGTAAAAGAAGAGGAGACAAACGGATGCCTTCAGAGATATAGGCGTGTAAGAAATGTAAAAGAAGAAATTTACCTTCAGTAAAGATTATTATAAGAAATGTAAAAGAAGAGGAGAAACGTAAGAAATGTAAAAGAAGAGGAGACAAACTGATACATTCAGAGATATAGGTGTGTAAGAAATGTACCTTCAGTGAGTAGTGAGGTGAGAGTCTGAGAGAGGAGGAGAACAAGTAATGGAGGTCACTGCGAATTCTTGAATGTCAAAGAAATGTAAAAGAAGAGGATTATTGTAAGAAATGTAAAATAAGAGGAGATAAACCAATACCTTCAAAGATGGCTATGAATTCTTGAAGCTATGAATTCTAAGAGAACTTGAGAGATATAGAGCGAATCTAAGAGGATGCATAGATATAGGTGTGTAAGAAATGTACCTTCAGTGAGTAGCAAGGTGAGAGTCCGAGAGAGGAGGAGAACAAGTAATGAAGGTAACTGTGAATTCTTGAATGTCAAAGAAATGTAAAAGAAGAGGATTATTGTAAGAAATGTAAAAGAAGGGGAGATAAAACAATACCTTCAAAGATAGCTATGAATTCTTGAAGCTGTGAACTCTAAGAGAACTTGAGAGATATGGAGCGAATCTAAGAGGATGCATAGATATAGGTGTGTAAGAAATGTACCTTCAGTGAGTAGCGAGGTGAGAGTCCGAGAGAGGAGGAGAACAAGTAATGAAGGTAACTGCGAATTCTTGAATGTCAAAGAAATGTAAAAGAAGAGGATTATTGTAAGAAATGTAAAAGAAAGGGAGACAAACCAATACCTTCAGAGATGACTACGAATTCTTGAAGCTGTGAATTCTAAGAGAACTTGAGAGATATGGAGCGAATCTAAGAGGATGCATAGATATAGGTATGTAAGAAATATACCTTTAGTGAATGGTGAGGTGAGAGTCGGAGAGAGGAGGAGAACACGTAATGAAGGTAACTGCGAATTCTTGAATGTCAAAGGAATGTAAAAGAAGAGGATTATTGTAAGAAATGTAAAAGAAGGGGAGACAAACCAATACCTTCATAGATGGCTACGAATTCTTGAAGCTGTGAATTCTAAGAGAACTTGAGAGATATGGAGCGAGTCTAAGAGGATGCATAGATATAAGTGTGTAAGAAATGTACCTTCAGTGAGTAGCGAGGTGAGAGTCCGAGAGAGGAGGAGAACAAGTAATGAAGGTAACTGCGAATTCTTGAATGTCAAAGAAATGTAAAAGAAGAGGATTATTGTAAGAAATGTAAAAGAAGGGGAGACAAACCATTACCTTCAGAGATGACTACGAATTCTTGAAGCTGTGAATTCTAAGAGAACTTGAGAGATATGGAGCGAATCTAAGAGGATGCATAGATATAGGTATGTAAGAAATGTACCTTCAGTGAGTGGCGAGGTGAGAGTCGGAGAAAGGAGGAGAACAAGTAATGAAGGTAACTGCGAATTCTTGAATGTCAAAGAAATGTTAAAGAAGAGGATTATTGTAAGAAATGTAAAAGAAGGGGAGACAAACCAATACCTTCATAGATGGCTACGAATTCTTGAAGCTGTGAATTCTAAGAGAACCTGAGAGATATGGAGCGAATCTAAGAGGATGCATAGATATAGGTATGTAAGGAATGTACCTTCAGTGAGTGGTGAGGTGAGAGTCTGAGAGAGGAGGAGAAGAAGTAATTTTCAGGGCTAGTTTATAGAAGAGGTATGTATGATGGGTCTTACATTTCGGTATCAGAGCAAGCGATCCTTGCACCAGAATAATATCCTGATATGGATTGATTATACAGTGACAGGACATATGCACCGAAAGGGGTACCAGAAAAGTAAATTACCCCTTTTGTGAACCATCCTATGTGAAATAGTGAAAACACGAGGGGCAGCAAGTGTTACAATACCGGTCTAAAGGTCTTACATTTTGGTATCAGAGACAGGTATTCAATACTATACATATTATTTACGTAGTTTTCCTGGGTTGAAGCCCATTATAATTTGGTGTCATAAACCACACGCCATCACTTAACTGATAAAATCCAGGTCCTGAATTAGTCTGAAAAAAAAAAGACATTGTTACAAAAGAAGTAATTAGTATTAAAAAAATTAATTGTTAATTGCAAACCCACCTTGAACTGAATAGATCCCAATTCTTGGTCTGCGTTAGTAGATGATTGCAAGGATATAATGTCATCCCACCACAACATTATCTTTCTTCTAACACCTTCCCAGTCAATATCAAGAGACAAAGTTTGAGACATATGTCCAAAGTGAACCTTCATGATTTCACATTATTCCTTGACGAATTCCCCAAATGCCATTCGAATTATTTTGCACGAGTCAATATTTATTTACGATTTACATGATCAGTGAGTGTCGTTCTTTATTTTGTAAAAAGTAAAATTGATCAGATAAAAAGAACCTTTCTTGATTGTTCAAGAAGATTAGTGTAACATTCAATATTTCCATCATCAAAATTCCTTGAGACCTTTGTGGTATTAAAGAAAATAAAATAGTGAATATTTGCACAATTGAAATGGCCAAACAGTACAATTAGTGGCCACATAAATTTTGAACCAACATAAAACATAAAGTCCAATTTTTTTGTTTTCATAAAAACCTATCCTTGAAGCCCAAATTGGATATTGGAACGACACATTTTTTGGCCCAACTTCTAGGTAATTTTTGGGGCTAGTTCATATAAGAGGTCTGTAAGACGGGTCTTACATTTTGGTATCAGAGCAAGCGATACTTGTAGCAGAATAATATCCTAATATGGATTGATTATACAGTGACAGGACATATGCACCGAGGGGCACCAGAGAAGTAAATTACCCCTTTTGTGAACCATCCCTGGAGAAATAGTGAATACACGAGCGGCAGCAAGTGTTACAATGTCGGTCATAGGGTCTTATATTTTGGTATCAGAGCCAGGTATTCATTACTGTACATATTATTTACGTAGTTTTCCTGGGTTGAACCCCAGTATAATTTGGTGTCGTAAACCACATGCCATCCATTAACTGATAAAATCCAGGTCCTGAATTAGTCTGATAAAGAAAGACATTGTTATAATAGAAGTAATTAGTATTTAAAAAATTAATTGATAATTGCAAACCCACCTTGAACTTAATAGATCCCAATTCTTGTTCTGCATTAGTAGATGATTGCAAGGATATAAAGTTATCCCACCAAAACGTTATCTTTCTTCTAACACCTTCCCAGTCAATTTCAAGAGACAAAGTTTAAGACATATGTCCAAAGTGAACCTTCATGATTTCACATTGTTCCTCGACGAATTCCCCAAACGCCATTCGAATTATTTTGCTTGAGTCCATATTTATTTACGATTTACATGATCAGTGATTGTCATTCTTTATTTTGTAAAAAGTAAAATTGATTAGATAAAAATAACCTTTCTTGATTGTTCAAGAAGATTAGTGTAACATTCCAAATTTCAATCATCAAAATTCGTTTACACCTTTGGAGCATTAAAGGAAATAAAATGGTGAATATTTGCACACTTTAAATGGCCAAACAGTATAATTAGTGGCCAAACAAATTTTGAGCCCACATAAAACATAAAGGCCAATTTTTTTTGTTTTCATAAAAACCTATATTTGAAGCCCAAATTGGATATTGAAACGACACATTTTTTGGCCCAACTTCTAGGTAATTTTTGGGGCTAGTTCATATAAGAGGTATGTAAGACGGGTCTTATATTTTGGTATCAGAGCAAGCGATCCTTGCAGCAGAATAAAATCCTGATATGGATTGATTATACAGTGACAGGAGATATACACTGAAAGGGGCACCAGGGAAGTAAATTACCCCTTTTGTGAACCATCCCTCTTGAAACAATGAAAACACGAGGGGCAGCAAGTGTTACAATACCGATCTAAGAGTCTTACATTTTGGTATTAGAGCCAGGTATTCATTACTATACATATTATTTATGTAGTTTTCCTGGGTTAAACCCCAGTATAATTTGGTGTCGTAAACCACACGCCATCACTTAACTGATAAAATCCAAGTCCTGAATTAGTCTGAAAAAAAAAGACATTGTTATAATAGAAGTAATTAGTATTAAAAAAATTAATTGTTAATTGCAAACCCACCTTGAACTTAATAGATCCCAATTCTTGGTCTGCATTAGTAGATGATTGCAAGGATATAATGTCATCCCACCAGAACATTATCTTTCTTCTAACACCTTCCCAATCAGTTTCAAGAGACAAAGTTTGAGACATATGTCCAAAGTGAACCTTCATGGTTTCACATTGTTCCTCGGCAAATTCCCAAAATGCCATTCGAATTATTTTGCACGCGATTTACATGATCAGTGAATGTCGTTCTCTATTTTGTAAAAAGTAGAATTGATTAGATAAAAAGAACCTTTCTTGATTGTTCAAGAAGATTAGTGTAACATTTCAAATTTCAGTCATCAAAATTCCTTTACACCTTTGTGGTATTAAAGGAAATAAAATGGTGAATATTTGCACAATTGAAATGGCCAAACAGTACAATTAGTGGCCACACAAATTTTGAGCCAACATAAAACATAAAGTCTAATTTTTTTGTTTTCACGAAAACATATCCTTGAAGCCCGAATTGGATATTGGAAGGACACATTTTGTGTAAGACGGGTCTTACATTTTGGTATTAAAGCAAGCGGTCGTGACAACAGAGTAATATACTGATATGGATTGATTATACAGTGACAGGATATATGCACAGAAAGGGGCACCAGAGAAGTAAATTACCCCTTTTGTGAACCAGCCATAGAGAAACAATGAATGCCTGAAGGGTAGCAATATTACAATACCGGTCTAAGGGTCTTACATTTTGGTATCAGAGTCGGGTTTCAATCTTGGGACCTAAGGGTTATGGTCTTTCTGTGAGGATTATTGTAATGCGGGCCAAAAAATAAGAAATTTAAAACAAGAGGAGACAAATCGATGAAAGTCCAAGATAATGCAAGGAAGGGTGTGGCAAAACAGAAGAGATTCCTGATATAATCAATCCTAGAATATGACTAAGAATTGCAGGATTGAAGAATTTCCAATGAAAGGATAAAATTAAAGAAAAACCTTAAGATTAGCTGGAAAGTCTTGAAGGGCATGGAAAAAGAAGAGATTAAGGTATGCTAATCTTAATAATCAATCTAAGAAGAAATGAATTAGAATTGCAAGACAAAAGAATTTCAAATGAAAGGAGAAAATTAAACACTAATCTTGAGATCGGCTAGATATTCTTGAAGGGTCGTGAAAACATAAGAGAACTTGCAAGAAGACTTATGGAGCATATCTATAGAAGCTAAAAGAGGGAGTGAGCAGGATTTTTACATGCATGCATATATATTTATGTGTATTATAAAAGAGAAATAGGGGCTAAGGGCCATTTTTGCTCCAAAAGTTTCTAACAAATGATAATTTTGCCCTGGAAGTTTTTCAATGTAAAAAAATAGAGTAAGTTTGCTCTAGCCGTTGTCCCAATTAATTTTGACAGTTAGTTGACCAAATATGCTGAGCTAACAATCTACATATCATCCATGTTATTTTTATAAAGGTGCAAATTTGCACAAGAAGTTTTAAATCTAACTTGGAAAAAACATGAAATCAATAACACATGGACTTTCAGCACAAATTTACACTTTAACAAACATGACATGGATGACATGTGGATTTCTAGCTCAGTATATTTAAACAACTAATGGTCAAAATTAATTGGGATAATGGCTATGGCAAAATTGATCCATTTCTTACACTTCCGGGGCCAAATTGCTCCTCAGTAAAAACTTCAAAGGCAAAATTGTCCCCTATGCTAAGAGGAATACAATTAAACAGGTGTTTTTAAAACATAAATTTGGGGCCTCTCTATATAATTAAATGGAAGTTTTCTAAAAATGAGAGACATTTTGATATCTTATGGGCATAAAATTATGCAAATTTGAAATTTCTTTTTTTTTTTTGACATTTTTATCGAAGGAAAAATATTATAGATGATGCACTATTTATTTTTGAAAAATCATTAAAAATATCAAAGCTAAATCATTTTATATTCATAAGATATCAAAATGTCACTCATTTTGTATATAAGCTAATGATCACAAAACAAAATATTTGGGAAGTTGTGAAACTGGACAGCCCAATAGAAAAGGCAATATTATTTATTTACTAAAAAATAATAACAAATTCAAAACTACATCATTTAATTCTCATAAAATATCAGCATGTCACTTATTTTATATACAATCTAATTATCACAAAAAAGAAGGACAAAACACTTGGGAAGTTATTAAATTTTAAGGATATGAGAGAGCACAATAGAATAGGAACATTATTTATTTTTTAAAAAAATCATAAAAAGTTCAAAATCCTTCAATTTAAATGCCCATAAGATATCAAAATATTACTCATTTATACAACATCTAACGATTACAAGTAACAAGAACAAAATGCTTGGAAAATTGTAAAACTTTTAGGGGCAATGGATAGCAAAATAGAGAAGGCACATTATTTATTTTTTAAAAAATCATAAAAAAATTCAAAACTATATCATTTTATGCCATAAGATATCAAAATATCACTCATTTTATTTAGAATATAATGATCACAAGAAACAAGAATAAAATACTTGGGAAGTGCTCCTTAGTTTGATTAAATAGAGAAGATGCAATTGTTATTTGAATAGAAATCGGGGAAGGGATTAAGTAGAATTAGGGGTCAAATAAGTCATAAGTAAAATAATATAATTCAATTAAATGTATATATAAATTCATATATAACCTTAAAAAGTGTAATATTTTAATAAACAAGAAAATAAATTATTTATGTTTTTTTGGCCGAACAATAAAATATTCATGTATAAATCATATATAATCCAACAAAAATATATAAAGTTATTAAAGTACAAATATGATTAATAAACAAGCAAATAAATTATTTATGTTTTTTTTGCCGAACAATAAAATATTCATGTATAAATCATATATAATCCAACAAAAATATATAAAGTTATTAAAGTACAAATATGATTAAGTGTTATTTTCTTCTTCTTCTTCTTAATCAAAATAGCGTTTGTTTAGGCTCTGCAAGGAATTGAAGCAGAAAAACTATAAAATGTGCCATAGTAGGAAAAATGTCTTTTAGTCCACCATATCTAGACCATTCATTGCATAATAAACTTGATTTGGGGTTTCGACATTTGGGAGTTCTTTTTATGAGATTTTCCCAAATATATATCTAAGCAAAAGTTTAAAAACATATAATTCCCTCCCTTCCCAGTTAAGTCATCAGCCCCTCATCTCCCTCAATTTGCGAACCGATCTCTAGACTAAGGTGGGTATTCTAAACTTTCTCCCATCCTTGTTTTCTCTTGTGGCTTCTTTGAATAGAAGATTGTGATTTTAAAATCTGGTCAGTGAGAAAAAATGTAAGAACAAGTGATATAGGCAGAGATTCAAGCTAGTATAAGGTGAGAAATGGGGTTGTATGTGGTTGGGTATTCTTGCTTATGGTTGGCTGAATGGTTTAAGCACGTTTCTTAAATCTGAAATTTTCCAGACAACAAGATAACGTCATACGACTCATAAGCAAATATAAAAGGACGCACAGATGGTTATAAATGTGAGATGGCTGAATATATATATATATATATATATATAGGTGTGTGTAGGTGGCGAGATGTAGTGAATTCTCAAGATTGTAAGATTATTTAAGTTCTGTGACCATTTCTATGTTCAGTGATTTTCTTAATTTCTGAATAAAGTTTATAGATGATCATATTGTGCTTATAGACCACCAAAAGGATTACTTGAATTTTTGTGATTAAAGCTGGAAATTTTCCAGATTAAGGAGTTCTCTTGAAGAGTTTTCAAAATGTTAGGACATTCTTATGTAAATGGAATATCATGATTTAAGTTCCAAGATGTGGCATGTTCATGTTCCTCGTATTTGAATCCAATCTTCCTCTCCACTGTTCCATTCTCGCTGTGGTCGACATAATATCACATTTTGTGCTTATCACTTTGATGGACACAAATGTTTTCATTACCCATCTATATCGTTAGATTAATTTTGAACAATCTAGATTTAATTTAATTTTTATATGTTTATTTAATTTTTATTTTAATATATGTAAAATTTAAAATAAGGATATTCTTATAAAAATAAATTTATCATTTAAGAAAATCACAAATTAAAAATTGTAAATTAAGACAATTGAGATTAATTTTAAACAATTAAAATCTTATCAAATAACGAGAAATTAAGTGCTCGTTATTATGATGAGCACCGAATGCGTCAACATGGTCATCCAAGGCCAAGTTGTGAGAGTCAAAGGAGGCCATTGACGACTCAGACAAATCCCCTATAAGCACAGCCGCACCACTTGTCGTGGCATTCTCTGGTGCTTGTTCGGCCGGTTGGTGACCATGTTGAGTCTCCCTGGTGTAGGACAAAACTCATGAATACCCAAATAAATCACAAATTAGAGTACATGAATTTTCCTATATCAATAGCGGAAGACTTATAAGAATTACCTCTCGCCATTGCTAAACTTTGATCGAATGGAGAACTCATGAATCCTGATGAAAGAGAGCTGCAAAAGAATTGAAGACAGGATATGATTGTCAGGTCTCTTTCTGATTGGATGTGGGGCACAGCGATGGCAACTGGGTTAAGAGCCGTCGCCAGTCAGGGAAGCTCAGATGAGCAGATTAAGTTTTTCCTTGTACGCTCAATTTAGACGGCTATCAACTTTATTGTGTGTATTCCACCATCAGAAAAACCACATTAATAGCCAATAACCCTAATCATGAATTGGGCCTAAATATGACTAAAGGGCCACACTCTGGATATTTTAATTAATTACCTAATTAATAACTAATATATATTAAAATATCTAACATTCTGCCACTTGGCCCGTAACTAATGTTAGTTGCCATATTCAGATTAATTAAGGCTATACTGCAAGAATCATGGCGATAAGTCCCCTTAAGTCGAGTATTATCTTCCATGTATTACATAGCAGCACCCTTACTTAATGGGTTAAAACTTTATGAATAAACCTTAAATGTTTATTCGGTTCCTTCTTGAATGTTTGTCAATCTCAATAACTAGGTACCAATATGAGACAACAAACTCTAACTTGAATTTCATCATTTATCAATACCTTATTTAGATCACTCAATGAGCTCCAAGTCACAAATAATGTATTTGATCCTTCAATGTCTCTAAATACATGCAATTCATTTAAGGATCTATACTTTATGTGTTTATGACCTATTGACTTTATGGTCACACAACACCCTTAATGGGTTCAAATTAATTTAAAACCACATGATGAAATTCTTTAACCTGCAATCTTATAACTTGCCTCCAAGAATGACTAGATTAAGCAATTCATTGTGGAACTAAGCAATCATTGACTACTTAGCAATCTTGTACTCCTCCATAATACAATTTGTTCAATAAACGTAAAGATGCATCAAAATGTTAACCATTTTATAGCTAACACATCATACTAAACTAAACAAATCAAATCTAATCATTCTCCTATATGTAGAGCATGAGACTTAATGTATATTTTAAAATGTACTTAAAGACCTGCAGCTTTTCAATTATTATTCAAGCAAGAATATGCTTGATAATCCTCCTAAAATTCCCTTGCAATGGCATTGCTCGTTTGTGTGCACATTCAAGCAAGCCTAGACCTAGGAAACCAAATTAGAAGGAACGGAATATAATGATATTAGAAACATATAGACAATTAAATCATATTCTCATAATAGATATTAAATACAACAACCACCATCTATCTATAAATGTTCAAATACATGTAATTATAGGTTTGTTATGACATTCCCAAGCGTTTTGAGAACAGTTTCCTTATGTATTCTAAAAGAATACTACACTTAACCTAGTCCTATCACAAATTTAAACAATGATGATTTTGTTATATATAACATCTTATGTCAAAATTCACAACCAATGAGTGAATCATCATTTTGTTCAATATAGATGATTCAACTCCCACTAATCTAGTAATATAAATAGTACTATGATGCTTTCAGCATTATCATATATGTGATTGCATCATAACACATTATTCACTACTAATGTGAAAATGCATGTGAGGACAGTTTCTCAATTTTGCTAATTAAATTCTCTTCATAGTTTGTGTGACCTTTCTTTTAATTCACACACATCTCTCCTTGTTACTATAATGGAAAGGTGCTAATGGAATTTAAGGTCGCTCTCATTGTTCATGCTCTAGTCAGATTACTTGAAATACATGATGTATAATTGGTAGCAATTGCCAAATTTAAATTGTCATTTGGTCTTAACCCAATCTGCTAACAGATTGAAGTTGTGCAATAAGAGCACCATCTATCAATTTAGAATATCCCTTGCTTGTTTTGGGATATTTTTCCTAATAATTGATAGAGTCCTTAATGTTGATACTTCTTATTTCAAACTTGACCAATTGAAAATTTCAGAATTTCATTATGTTTCACATTTACCTCAAGGAGAAGAGTATCATGTAAAACTAATATTCTATCATGATTAGAGGTTACAATCTGTTATGTGTAATCATCTTGAATGAGTTTGACCACTCCCACTAATCATACCATTTCTTAATAATTTGGCATTTTAAAATTACTACACAACTTCTAAAATGGAAAGGATAGCTCAATCCCAAGATCTCTTTGCATCTTTACCAAAATATGCAGTCTTAATCTTTAGGATATTTTCCATTCACACCCTTACATTTATAAGACAATTCTATATAAACTGAGCTTCCAACTTTCAGAATTTTAAAAGGGTTTAAACATGATTTTGTTGGAAACTCATCTAAGATATAAAGTTGTCTTGAGTGTATTCTTTAAGAGGAAAACATATAGGCTAAATTACTATCCTTAACCATGTACCCATCATGTCATCCATCTCTTCTAATTGACTTCAATATATTAATCTGTTTACCAGATTAAATTACCCACTTCTACTTTATATTCTCTAAAAAATGTCAAATGACACTACTTAATTATAAAGCAAAAGATGTTCAGGTATTTGAAGAGTCAACTAAATCAGGATGAACTATTTCATCTGTTAGAACAAAACCAATGCCAAGTGTATATCCACTACTGCCTCCAATCAAGCCACTAATCATAGACAGATTAAACTTGATATGTCTATTGCTTTATGGCTTTAGGGTTGGTAGCTTGATGTCCCTTATTTAAAATCTCATGCTTTTCTAAAAGGGAGCAAAACTTATATAAACACATTTACAATGAATACTTATTATCCATGCATGTATTCATGAAAATGAGTAATAAATCATGAGATAATAAATAAAGGATCTATTCCACCAAGATTAATAGAGACATCTTACCCTATGATGAAGAATCACTTAATAGTCAACAAAACAATGCAACAACATTTATGAGAATTTCTAAATATGTCTCTCAGCCTATCAACAACCATTGACTTTACTCCATTCTTTATGTACTTTTAATAACTAACTTTTAACTGAGATTACTTTATTGAGACAATAATGTTATTTCATTTTTCATGCTAGCATTATAAATACTAGAGCTTTTCTTAATGTCAATTTTGTCCTAATGGCAGAAGTTCTCCTTATAGGCTTAACTGTCTCTAATAAATTATATCAAACTAAATAATTGAATAGATAACAATCATGCTGCAAAGTCAAAATCAAAATTAAATCATACTTACAAAATTGCTATAAGAGGCAAGCAACCATCGCATATAAGTGTATGTTTACCAATGTAAATCATACAATTATAAATTCGTATAACTAAAGTCTACCTGTGGGCAAAGACATTAGCATAGCATAAATTTATCTCAAATTGGTGAAACTGGAATGCATTTATATCCCCTAATACCTGTGGGCTACTTAGAGAATATAATGTTGTTTCATTTCACCCTAATTAAAACTATGATTATAGTTATCTACTTGTGGGCAAAGATTAATTATAACCATACATTTAATTACAATTGATGTCTTTAAATCTTTGAGTGATGTATTTTGTTCATTAGAACAAAATAGAGTGTATGTGCCTAGTGAGGATGCTGTGGCTACTCGATTCTACATACTCATCACAAAGACATCACATCATTGTGTATACTGATTGTACATATGAACATAATTTGATATGGTAAAACCTTATGTGATGATTACTTATGCATACAATATGTGCATAAGGATGTTGTAGCTATTCCTTAAACAAAATATGTGTACTAATCACTAATATCAAATATATACAATTTAAATATCATATATGTATACACAATGTCAATGGGAATTCTAATTAATTAATTTAATCAACTTTTGAAGATTAATATTTTAAATCCATGTATGATTATTTATGCATGTTGTAAGAGGGCGTTGTAGCTACCACTCTAGCATGCAAGTTAATCATAAATATTAATCATATGCAGTTAAATTCTGTATATGCACAACTTTATGGAGGATTTAACCAATTAATTTAATCAACATAAGTGACTAAATACAATCCTCCTACTTTGATTAAATTAATATTACCCATTAAATAGAGTTGATATTTTAAAACATAAAAGTGATTATCTATACATACAACAGAGGATGTTGTGGCTAAGCCTTTAGATGCATGTTAATCACAAATACCAACCTTGTGCATTTAAATTTCAAATATGCACAAATCTTTTAATGAGAATTTATTTAATAGATTGATTTAATCAACAAAATGTGACTAAATAATCAAGAAAATAAATAAATAAATTCTCCCACTATTTTGTGCATCCAAATTAAATCTAATATATGCACTTCTTGATGGAGGGATTAATTAATTAATTGCTCAACAAGGTCCCTAGATAATTAATTAGAAACCCTCCCACTATTTTATGTATCCAAAAGATTGTTTAAAGAATTAATTTGGCATATTTCAATTTAAATTAAGTTTTGCAAAAATTACAATAGTTAGATAATTACCCAAAATGAATTATCGAAATATTTAGGCAATTAAGTAACATGTCAAAATGATTTTTGCAAATTTTCCAGAATATAAAAAAAATGCCAAAGTTAACCCCTTTCTTGATTTAAACAATTAAATGTGACATGTTTAAAATTGTACATAAAGCATAATCTAAACAGTGAGCAAACCTTTTCTGGAAATTAGATCTTTATAGCCCAGCTAAAGAAAAAATCTAACAGAGCCCATACAATATTTTCCAGAAAGAGATAAGATAATAAAGGCCCAAAAATTGATAAAAAACGTCATCTTTAAAATTGTATTAAGCCCAGAAAGCCTTAAGGCCCATGTTTAATGAAACAAGCCCATAATGTTAAAAAAAAAATCAGCGCCAAGTTAAAAATAAAATCCATTAATTTAGCCTCGGCCCAGATGCTTATCATCCCAGAATGCAGAAACTCTTTTTTAAAAAAAAAAAATCACGGCCCAGTTGCATCAACGGCCCAAAATAAAATAAAATAAAAAATGCAAACACCTTAGGGCTAGAAAACGCGTCGGCCCAAAATAATTTTTTTTTTTTGCGAGCCCAGAGAGGCCTTTGGCCCAGAAGCGCCTGGCCCTTCTCCAGAATAAGTGAAACTTGCGTTTCACTGGGCCAAGCGAAACGACGCCGTTTGGCTAGGGAAAGAGGAGCCATCCTAATGACTTGAAACGACGACGTTTTGACTGAGTCAAAACGACATCGTTTCGGTCATCTCCCTCACCCGGTTCCAAAACACTACCCGACCCGCCAGCCCGAGCTCGACCCGAAAGGTCACCGCGACCCGCGAACTCAGGCGATGCTTTTAGCCGGTCGGAGAGCTCGACGCTGGCGATTCCGGTGGCTCCAACGGCATTTCGTCCGTCTTCCCCAAGAAGTCGGATCTCTGGGACCTGAGGACGACCTGGTTACAGACCCGATGAGTCCGTTGCTGCTCACGATACTAGGTCACGACTCCAGGTGGATTTCCGGCGATTCCAATCACGTTAACCGGCGATCGAGAGTTCCATAATGATTAAACCGAAAATCTGCTACAATATCGGGCCCTTCGTTTTCCTTATGAAGGCGGTGGCGACAATGGTCATTGAAGAACTGCGATGTCGTTCTCTTGTTCCTCTATTCCGATGGAACTCAGCCACAAATTCAAACACGAGTTCAAGAAGCATAAATTTATGATCAAATTTTGAGATCCAGATTAAAAGCATGTAAAACCGAAATCAATGAACGGTCGATGACACTAAAATACAATTGCATCGATCACAAAACAGAAAACCCAGATGTATAAATTCACAGATCAACGTAAGCCAGAATTTTCTAAAACCATCGATGAACAAAATCCACAGAGACAGTGGATAAGCAAAATCTGAAAATCCATATATTTTGAAAGATTGATCATAAAGCATCAAATCGGATCCTTCGCAAACGCAATGAAAGCGATGATGTTTCTTGGGATGGAATTAATCATCCTCACATCTCATAATCTCTGAAAATCATATAAGCAATTTAATATGATAAATAATTTATTAAAAAAAATTAAAAACTCAGATGAATTAATTTTTAGCAATAATATAATTCATCCATTTAAGAAATTCGATCTCAAATCCAAGCTACATACTTAGATCATCCCCGATCAAAGAGTAGAAGGCAGAGGATCAGAGAGTGTGGCTCTGATACCACATGTAGGACAAAACTCATGAATACCCAAATAAATCATAAATTAGAGTACATGAATTTTCCTATATCAATAGCGGAAGACTTATAAGAATTACCTCTCGCCATTGCTAAGCTTTGATCGAATGGAGAACTCATGAATCCTGATGAAAGAGAGCTGCAAAAGAATTGAAGACAGGATATGATTGTCAGGTCTCTTTCTGACTGGATGTGGGGCACAGCGATGGCAACTGGGTTAAGAGCCATCGCCAGTCAGGGAACCTCAGATGAGCAGATTAGGTTTTTCCTTGTACGCTCAATTTAGACGGCTATCAACTTTATTGTGTGTATTCCACCATCAGAAAAACCACATTAATAGCCAATAACCCTAATCATGAATTGGGCGTAAATATAACTAACGGGCCACACTCTGGATATTTTAATTAATTACCTAATTAATAACTAATAATAATTATAATATATATTAAAATATCTAACACCTAGAAGCCAGCAAAAACTCGATGAGCAAACCCATCAAGCTCTGTATGTTGAAAAAGTAAAAATAAAAGTTGTCCAAAAATAAAAGGAAAAAAAAAAGCCAAAGGAAATCACGAGAAGAAACAAGTCCGTATGTCACTGTTCATATTACAGCAACATTTGAATTTTGAGCTCGAACTCCAACATTTCCAACTTGCAAGAGATGCACACAAATACATACACCTTTAAGATCAGATGGCTCTCTCTGTGTTGCTGAAGGGACTAGTGCATGTCACTGTTCATACGCACATACACACACACACCTTTAATTTGTTGTCTCTCCTTATGAATAGGAGGTGTTTGATCTATTTCCTTTTTTACTTGGCAATTATTGAAATCAGTTCGTTTCCTGCAAGCATGTTTTCTAAAGATACAATCTATTTCAGAGCTTCTAAAGCTTTTGCTGCAATTGCCATATTCACAGAGAACAATTATCTTAGGGTGTGTTTGGTTTGAGAGGGGGAGGGGAGAGTGGGAAAAGTACAATTGATCATATTAGTTTAAATGAACCTGAGTTGTTCATTCGGGTCCTTAACTCTCTGTTTGAGACAGACAACAGATTAAGTAAGGACCAATATACATGTGGAAGAACCAAAGGCCTCATAGCTTAATTATATGAGTACTCCTCTACTGGTAGGAGGTGTCGGGTTCAATCCCACTTGTTGTAATTCTGGCCCTTAAATATATACGTGGAAGATGGCATTTATCAGAATCAGAGTGCAAGTGGTGGAAGGCAAAGAAGAAGATTTAGCTCCGGAGATGAGAGAGGAGGCGAACAAGTAATGAAATCCACTCTAAATATATAAAATGATGCAAGGAACGGCCATTAGAACGCACTCTGGGTGAGAGAGACCGTTGGAGTAAATGCAAGTGGGACTTGAAAAAAATAAAGTAATTGATGTTTGCGGTGTTATTTATTGGGAATTGATAAAAAATAACTCTTGAACTTTAAAATCTCAAATCAATTCTAGTACTTAAAGAATATAGCTATTGCAATTGATAAGTCATTTTAGTAGAAAATCACTCTTTTGGAATTTTGAAGTTCAAGAAGTAGTTTCTCGTCTTTTTCCCTTATTTATTTGTCTTCCCTTTTTTAAATATTTATGGGTATTTTTACATCTAAGTAAAGATTATGGGCTCAAACGCACTTTTGCCACAAGTTTATTGGCATATTTACACCTTAATCAATTATTTTTTCCGAATAAGTTGAGTAAATTTCTACATTTATTGGGGAAAATATAGAACGCATACATAATTACATATTGCAATACGAAACTAACTTCTTTGAATTTAAAATTTATTCCTAACCCAATCACTCAAATTTTGAAAATTCAATATATTTAATATGTTACTCCCTCTGACCCTTAATATAAGACTTATTTATATAATTTGATTAGATTAAAGATGTTAGTTAAATTAGTTTATATTGCATGCATTTTCTAAAACCCTAGTTATCTTCCTTAATTCCCTTTATCTCTCCTTCTTAATTATTGTTGAGGGGCATCAATAGAGTTAAATTAGAAAAATATTGATAAGTATGAAAAATATATATTATATTTAATATCAAGATCAACTTCCCAAGTAAGTCCTGTATTAAGGGCTAGAGGGAGTATCTTAAAAAATAAATTAACTACTCCAAAAGCCCTTTTAAGATTTATGGAAATAAACAAATAGTTATTCAAATTATTTTTGGGTCCAAAAAATATAGGAAACATTATAAAATGTTATTTTGAGGATTGGGTGAATATACAAAGAGTTTAATTCCCTAAAAGTGGCTTAAATAATTTTAAAACTTAGTTTGGGAACTAAGGGTATATTTTTTTAAGAAATTCAAGAAAAAAAAAGTTAGAGGCTAACTTTTAGTCTGAAAATATTTGGAAAAATTATTTTATAAGATAAAGAAGCTAATTAAAAAATAAAATCCTTGTAAATTATTAAGGCCACACCTGAGTCATATTCTTGAAGTTTGTCGAGAGCTGAGAAAACAAGCCAACATGTCACGAGCTCGGGTCCAAACAGGCCAGCCTGTTGGCTTCAAGTCTGTTTAACATATTTTCACTATTTTTAAATAATTTTTAAAAGGAATCAAGTGAAAAGAATAAAATTGGGAAAAAGATAATTAAATACCATTTGAATTTCCAAAACCCCAATAAGGCTACTAAGAAATGGAAAGGACAGAAAAGTGAACGGAAGGAATTTAGAATATTGAAGTTTAAAGGAAAAGACTTAGATGTCCTACTCTCTAATTCACTTGTCTTCACCCTCTTACTCTCTTTCTCTTTCTCTTCGTCTCTCCCACCCTCCACTTCCTTCTAGATCTAAGATGCAGATTTGAGAACATAATTTCCATTCTCTTCCAAATCATCTGATGTCGAAAATGCATAGCTCATCGTCATCCAATTTGCCGCTGAGAGGTTTTGGTTCCTTCTCCACCCTTCATCTATCGCCTTCATTCTTCATTCCTTTCTTCAATGGAGGTTGTAGTGGCATTCTAGGAGATGGAGAAGCTATGTAGCTTTATCATCAATAGAAGCATCTTGATGCCCATGGATGGTAGCTCTAGTATGGGGATAAAAGTCAGCATAGCATTTAATTAGAAGAGTTAGGATTTTTATTCATGATTTTGACTTCTCTTTCTTTGGCCTACAAAGGCATGCTTCTGATTGGAAGGATATGGTTATTAGTTGTAGTTTTTGGCTTAGTCTCCTGTGTTGATAATGGCTTTGACAAATTCCCTAATGAGAATGACAAAGTTATTAATGGTTTTGATGATTTTGCTAATGACAACAACAACTAATGCAATACATACTCAGCAAGTGTGTGAAAGTGTTGGCCAAGAGGGGGCCTCTGACTAATTCACTAATGGGAATAACAAATTAATTAATTATTTTGACGAGATTGATAATGGAAATGCCAACTAATGCATGACATCATGAGTTGCATGTGTGAAAGTGTTTGCCAAGAGGAGGGACTCTGATAAATTGACTAATGGAAATGACATGTTCTTTAATGAATATTGTGTGTTAAAAGTGTTGACCCAAAAGGGGAGGACACTGACAAGTTCAATAATGGGATTGATAAGGTTAGTAATGGCTTTAACGAGAACAGTAATATGATTGACAACTTAAGCTAATTGAATGGAAGTGTTTCCCTATAAGGAGAGGACGCTAACAAGTTCAATAATAGAAATAATAAGCCTTTTAATGGTTTTGACGAAAATGATAATGAAAATGACAAATTAGTCTAACCAACCTTGTCAATGAAAGTGTTTCCCTAAAAGGAGAAGACGCTGATAAGTTTAATAATGGGAATGACAAGTCTTTTAATGGTTTTGACGAGAATGGTAATGAGAATGACAAATTAATCTAACCAACTTTGTCAATGAAAGTGTTTCCCCAAAAGGAGAGGACGCTGACAAGTTCAATAATGGGAATGACAAGTCTTTTAATGGTTTTGGCGAGAATAGTAATAGGAATGCCAAATTAGTCTAACCAAACATTGTGTGTTTCTTCCCTAAAATGGGAGACCGCTGACAAATTCAATAATGTAAATGACAAAGTTTGTAATAGTTTTAACGAGAATGGTGATGGGGATGACAACTTTTGCTAACCAAACATTATGTATTAAAGTGTTGGGATAAATGGATTGGCCTCTGACAAGTTTAATAATGGGAATAACAAGGGTTTTAATGGTTTTGTCAAGAACGGTAATGAGAATAAGAAGTTAATATCACCAAACATTATGTGTGAACGTTTTTGCTCTCTGTGTAATTGGCCCCAGCAAGTTGGCAAACTTGGTGTGGCAAGTACTCATTGTATGCTCTCTGTGTAACTGGCCACAGCAAGTTGACAGACTTGTTATAGCAAGTAAAGAATCTGAAGAAAATTACTTTCTGTGTGATTGGCTACGACAAGTTGACAGACTTGCCATAGCAAGTCTTGAAAATGACACAGTTCGTAATACCTTTGATGCGAGTGGTAATGGGAATGACAAATTAGTCTTACAAATTTTGTGAGTGTTGGCCTAAAAGGCCTAACCTATGATAAATTCACAAAGGGAAATGACAAAGTTTTTTTTGGTTTTGACAATAATGGTAATGTGAATGACAAGTTTAATAATAGTAATAACAAGTTCTGTTCTGACATTGACAAAAATCATAAATGTTCATAACAGGAACTATCAAGTAAAGGGTCCAAATGACAATTTAACATTACTCATTCCACCTACACCCAATGCATACAAGTCATGAACCCAAAAGAAGATGTCCCTTCATGTTAAATTTAATTACAATAAGCTGTCATCATTAACAAGAGTAGTAATGAGAATGACAAGTGCAGTAATGGAATTTACAAAATACCAAATTCTTACTGACAACAACTACCATATGCATTGTCAAATAAAAATTTAACATTACTCATTTCACCTACACTCAATGCATAGAAGTCATTAATCCAAAAGAAGGTGATCCTTCATGTATACTTTAATTACATCAATTGTCACCCTTAACAACAGTTTTAATGGAAAGGACAAGTTCAGTAATGGAATTTACAAAACACTTGATTCTTCATGACAACAACTACCATATATGTTGTCGAATGACAAGTGAACATTACGATTCCACCAGCACCTAATGTTTTCTTGTCATTCCCATGATATAACCTATTGTTTAACCCAAAAATAGTACTTACATAAAGGACATCATATATGCCTATCTACACCAAACAATTCTCCTATCATTACCCTCAATTCTTCAATTGTCATCCCTTCCTTCATTGATTTTACCTTTACTCTCCCACCACTATATTTAACTTCACCTTCAACATTACTTACAAACTCCCCCCCAACATGGGAAAAACTTATAAGTGACTTTGAAAAAGGTATTGTTTGAATATTTGATGTCATCTTGCATGATAACCTGCAAAAAAAACAGATTTCATGACATTGTTAATCTTATACCAATGAAAATTCATCACTAAAAAAAGTCCCCACAGCACACCTTCTTCGACCATTGACTACTTCATCTATATGTTTGATAATATCACTTTATTCCCAATTAATAACAAAGTTAAGCCTTTACTAAGTACTTAACCTCCAACTCCATACCCATGTCATGACATCATACATTTCTCAACTATTTCACTAACTTACTGCTGCTCTTAACAGAATTCGTTTTGGGATTCACAACAATAGTAAAGGTGTTGACAAAGTTTGTAATGGATTTGACAAGAACCACTAACTTATAACAACATGTGCCAAACGATTGAGCAACAGTTTTTCCTTATCATCAATTAAGTTATGCGAGTTATTGCCTGGCAAAATGAGTTATTGCCTTCACTATTATTGTTAACGCTAATAACAAATTTAGTAATGGTAATGACAAATCCTGTAATGGCATTGATAACAAACCAGATGTGGTAATGACAGCAACTACCAAGCATGTACAGATATGCTTATGACAT
Source organism: Inga leiocalycina (assembly GCA_963242795.1). Classification (NCBI taxonomy): domain Eukaryota; kingdom Viridiplantae; phylum Streptophyta; class Magnoliopsida; order Fabales; family Fabaceae; genus Inga; species Inga leiocalycina. The sequence goes on along the minus strand of OY725325.1, from coordinate 31,892,883 downwards.
CTTCATTACAGATTATTCATTCCACTTAGACCTACTCAACGGTTAGTCATCACATCAACCCAATGTTATCTATTTCAAATCAATAACCTTTTCATTATACTCCCTCTCACAGCTAACATGACCCAAGACATAAATAACCCACACCACATCGTCGATGCTGCCGTAGGTACGTAAAGTCTGAACCTTTAATCCCGCTCAACCTATAAACCCACTTACCCACAACCAAAACTACCATAAATAACCTATAATCGCAACACCATCGCCATTTCATAGCCCTCATTGACAACCCTAAATAAGTTAGCTTCCTTACACCACATGATTGCCCATCTATTTACTGTTCATGTACCCTCTGACCCACCGAACCACATCCAATAACCACCAACATGAACAGTGACGATAAGATGGATATAGTTCGATTCATCTGAAAAAGATTATGTTTCTCAAAAAATTATTTACACTTGTCCGATTCAACCTTGATCGGCTCCTCGTTCTTCACCTTCAACATTGCTCCACACACACCACTGTTCGACTGGGTTTTTTTTTCTCTTTAGCCTTTTTCCACAGCAGCCACCTCATATGTGAAACAAATGTAAAAATGGGCATTTTGGTCTTTAGCCTTAAACTTCAGTATCCCTGAAATATCCCAGATCACTTTTTTGTCTTTTAGATGTTATAAAAGACTTTTGTGAGTTTTGCTAATTGAAATGGTATTTATATGGGATTTTCTCAATAAAATTCTTAATTTAAAACACATATATGATCAAAAGTAAGTTAAAACATGAAACATCATCAACATTCAAATATGCAATCAATTGTGGAAATTAAAATCATTACACAGATTAGTGTATAAGTTGACCCAAAACATCATGTACTTGTTCCAACAGATTGCGAAGAATGGCATATACTAATTAAATAAAGTTATTGTCTTCGAAACGTCAGACAGTTATAAATGCATAAATTTTTTGTTCATATATATATATAACATTTAAATATATAATCCAAGCCTAGGATGTACATGCAATAAAAAATAATCATAGAAGGAGAAAATTTAGGTGAACTGTAGTCCAAAATTATATCAGTACATAAATCGTAGCTCAAAAATTTAGATTATTTATTATTAAAACTCTCATATTAACGGTAGGATTTGAATTTATTGATTGATAAAATCATAAATAAGAATTCTTTTTGATGCAGTATTATAAATGAAACATACAGTCTCACCCAAAAAAGAAAAAAGCTACGATGTCACTGATCACAAACACTTGCGAAAAGGAATATTAATTTGCACTAAACATATATATACCACTTTTTCTGTAAATCCAACTCTTAAGGCAAGGTTTTGTTTTTTTTTTTTAAAAAAACACACCTAAGACAAGGTAAAATGAAGGAAATAGTTGTAAAATCAGGGTCACTTCAACTCAATATAGCATTGAGCGCCCAAATATCTTGTACCATAAGCACTCGGAAATTATTTTTATATATGTATGTATGTTGCTATGAAAATAGGTTCACCATTAAATCCAAACAAGAATTTTATTAGGGTTAATATAACTTTTGGTCCCTGAAGTTTGATTCAATTTTGGTTTTGGTCCCTCAAGTTTGAAATATGTGGTTTTAGTCCCTGAAGTTTCATGAGATTTTGGTTTTGGTCCCTGAAGTTTGAAATCGATGGTTTTGGTCCCTAAAGTTTCACCCGATTTTGGTTTTGGTCCTTGAAGTTTGAAAAGGACTTGGTTTTTTTTCTGGGTCGGGTCGGGTTTTTTAATTGGGTCGCCAAATCCTTTTCAAACTTCAGGGACCAAAACCAAAATCGCATGAAACTTCAGGGACCAAAACCACATATTTCAAACTTGAGGGACCAAAACCAAAATTGAATCAAACTTCAGGGACCAAAAGTTATATTAACCCATTTTATTATGTTGACAAACAATAAAAAAAAAAAAAAAGAAGCATCTTGAAATGAGGTAGAGATGTGCACTTTAAGTCATTATTAGTCAACCACCCACTTATTAAAAAAAATGGCTGGCTTTAACGGGTTTGCCTGAAGTTTTACAAGGCTGATTCTGTTAGGCCCGATTATAATCCAATTTTAATTTGGGTATATTTGTTTTGATGTTGAGATTACTTATAAGTTATTTTTTATGTAAATTGAGATAAAATTTTTCTCACATACTTACCTCGTATATCATAAATTATGATTGAAAAACTGCTTTTAAGCATTCCAATCACTATTCCAAACAAACACATATTTAGATTGAATCGTGGGCTGTGGGCTAATGCGGTTTCATTGGCAGCAAGATGGATTAAGTCCTTTTTCGGTTTCGGCTCTTAAGTATTGGACCTCCATGCTTTCTTGCTCTAGTTTTTCACTTGCATTATACCTGTTTTATTTGAACTTGTTTTCTTTGTTGATTTCTGCTCTTGGACTTCACATCTGCTTACGCTGGTATGTCAGTTGTTGATGCCTTTTTCTTCCATGTATCCTTTTATATACTCACTAATAAAATTACCTCTTACGAAAACTACACATTTTATCATATTTTATAGTCAGTTGGGAAAAAATCCATAAAATAAAACTAGTTAATTCTCACGTACTAATTAAATGAACTTAATCAATTTATGTCTTAAACCTACTTTTATTTTTAATTTTTATTTAATACTCACTTTATTTGCTCATCTTTAATGTGAATATAGTATTTATAAAGTCATTCCATATATACGTTGGCAAAACAAAAAACAACATATAGTCATCCCATACGTTTAATAGGGGCATATTGAAAAATCAAATGCCTCTACGATTTGGTTATTTGTGTTTCATAAAGAGGAGCGGCTTTTAATTAATTTTAACCCTCTAATAATTTTATAATCAATGGGATTAAAAATGTTTTTTTTTTTGGGTTAATCTAAAAGATCATATGACAATAACAAAAATATATAGAACCACTTATTTAATTAATTTTTTGATAAGTAGAAAATCAGGTAAAGTGTAAGGCTTAGAATAACATACCTATTCCTCAAATAAAAATTGAATTAAACAAATACAATATCATTCAATTTTTATGATTGAACTTATTCCTTTTCTTGAAAACACTCCAATTCCTTTCACAGGCTCATGAAGATGTTGTTTGACTCAATAATTGAATAGCCAACCTTTTAACATTTGAACAACTACTCCTTGAATATCCCCCCCATTCATCAAATGATAAAGTAACAAGCATACAATATAAGAATTAAGAAATATGAAATATTAAAGATAAAAGTATAAGACTTTATCAAATCACATAATATAGTTTTTGCATATTCAAGAGCCAAAGGATGACTCGAGCCATCACTTTCCTCTTGGTATTGTAAGCCTTCATGCAATAACTTGGTCTTATTAAAAGGTGATATCTTATCTATAACATGAAGATATCCTGGCATCATTTCTGTTTAGAAAAGTTAATAACATTAACATAAAGTAAAACAGGATTTAAGATTTACAAAATTGAGAATATCACCTTCTCTTAATAATCGTTGTATAAGGCTTTGTACAAATATTTTTTTAGGTTCATAGAAGTATTATTTATAGCTTGCCCTATGCATGCTATCATAGAATTACTCTTTAAAAATGTGAGGGGAGATTTGGTCAAAAAAATGAGGTGGAAAAAAGTGAGGTGATGTCACGTGAGCATACCATCTCATCATATGTCGGTCAAATAATGGTTGATTGTTTGATTCTTTAACATAAGGGCGAAATGACCCCATTCTTATTACTTTCACACTACAAAAAAGCATGAAACTTTCGAGGGATTATTGACAGAAACTCCGCAGGTAAATTCCCATCAAAAAGTATATTTATCGATAGAATTTTTTTCTGCTGGTAATTTCCAACAGATTACTGAAGTTTGTCAGAAATTCCGTCAAAAATTATATTTATCAATAGGTTATTATAAAACTGCTACAAATTTAAGTCGCTCTTGGTGATTTGTAGCCGTTTACGTAGCGGTTATTGGGATAACTGCTACAAATTGCTAGCCTATTTAAGGGCCGCCTCCCTCAATTTTTTCATTTGCTCATTTTGTTTCCTAAAATTTCTCTAAGTGGTTTCTTTTAGATTTGAGCGTTCAGACATATGTGAAGGAGTTTTTGCTGCAGTATTTCTCAGTATTTGCACTTGAAGTACGGAGATAAGACGTATTTTATTTGTAATTGTATTTTTATTATATTTTTGCATAATAATGTGACTAAATTTTTTTTTTTTTGAATTTTTACAGTTGATATGGCTTCAAGAGAGGATAGGGGGAAGGCCCATGAGGTCCCTAGACCGATGTTGAGGGGTGACAGCAGCCGAGCAGGGGGCAGAGGGAGTGGGCAGCGCGGAGGCAAGGCGACCGCGGCATTTCACCCATCCCCCACCAGGAGTCGGCTCTACCACAGGCACCACAGATGATCCCATAGGAGACGACCACACCAGAGGTGCCTGAGTTTGTGGGGGCAGATATAATCATCGAGGACTACGACGAGGAGGACTTCGAGATCCCGATTAGGATCAGGAAGATGGAGCAGTTCCTCGATGAGGATGAGGCTCAGGAGCAGAACAACCCACGAGGGTCATCTTCACGGTCCACTGGGTTTGAGGTGCAGGTCCAAGGTAAATAAATTTTTTTATTTAATAAATTATTTATTTAAATTCGAAATGTTAAATTTGAATTACAATTTATCTAACGTGCGGTAAACTGTGCAGATGAGAAGGGGAACGTGTTGACGACATTCTAAAGGGGTCGAAGGACCAAGCTTGGGAGGAGGTAGTTCAGGTAATTAATAGTATTTAATTAATATTTTTTGTAATTAATTCTATTTAATTAATATTTTTTAATAGGATTTTTGTAATTATTGATATTTAAATAATTTTTTTGTAGATGTGGTTTGCCGTCCGGGCCAACCGGAAGAGGTACACCCTCGTGAAGATGGGTGACGGTTGGAGGAACAAGAGGAACCGTCTCTTCCACAGGGTGGATAAGGACAGGACAATGCCTCTGGAGCAGCTGATCGAGAGCGTCCCGGATGGCGTGCCGCCGAACGACTGGGTAAGTTTTGTCCAGTTCAGGAGGAGCCCTGAGGGGCAGGTAATGTATTTATTAGATTCTTTATATATAATTTTGTAATTGTTAATTATTAAATTATAATTTCAATTTAATTATTTTTAATTTGAACTTTATTAATTTTAAATGTTTTTTATTGTTTTAATACATTTAATATTGTTTTTTTCCAGGAGCTTTCTCAGAGGAACACCAGGATCCGTGGGCAGTAGACGATCCATCACACAACAGGATCGAAGACATTTGTTGTCACCTACAGCGAGCTGGTAACTTTGCAAAATATCACTAACTTTTAGCTGGTTATTTCATAATAATAATTGAATTTTGTAATTGTTTTAGGAGAAGAAGGCACAGCAGGAAAACCATCAGACGGACTATGGGGAGTTGTACGCCATCACACACAGACACCGTGACGGGACTGCGACCTCTCAGCAGGCAGAGGCGGCCATTGTAAGTAATTTTATTATTATGATTTTTATAAAACCAACTTAATAATGAAAAATGCTAAGTAGTAATTGTTTCATAAAATGGCAGGAGCGGATGCAGCAGTTGTAGGCTGAGCTGCGAGAGACCCAAGCCGAGGAGTCACAGGGGTCAGTGGACCCGACGACTCCTTTGAAGGCGGGTCTGGGTCAGGCAGAGCACCCTGACGCGTGCGGGGGATGGGGATAGGCGCCAGACCTAGCATGGTCTACGGCAGGAGCGCCGCCTCTGAGGCTGGCAGCTCTAGAGGGGTCAAACGTCCGAGGGACGAGTCTATTGAGCAACTGCGGTCAGATTTGGAGTAGCAGATGCACCAGCTGCATCTGCTGATGCAGCTGTAGGCTGATTTGATCTACTCTCAGCAGACGCAGTGGCGTGATATCGCGAACAACATGCTCGAGTGGTCATGGAGTCGCCTGTTCCCGAACGAGCAGCATCCACAGGTTCCCTCTGTCCCTTGGTACGTCGTCCAGACTACTCCTCCTCCTCCTCTTCCTCCTACTAATGATGATGGTGCGGTTCACTCTGCCCAGCGGCCTGATCCAGTAGCACCTGAGGGGCCCCAACTTGAGGGAGCACCAGATGATCAGCCCCCAGCTACTTAGTTCAGGACATATTTTTTTTTATTTGTTGTTGAAATATTTGTAAATAAATATATATAATTTTGTATTTCAGAACTTAAATTCTTATTCCATAATTATATTTATATTATTAGACCGCGTTGTTGAATTTGTGAATTAATTACAACAATATTATTTATATTTCTAAAATAAAAAAAATAAAGCATATATGTATTTATAGCGGTTTTATAATAAAAACCGCTACAAATATATATGGTTGTAGTGGTTCTACAATAAAAACCGCTACAAACATATATGGTTGTAGCGGTTCTACAACGCTACAAATATACAAAATATTTGTAGCGGTTTAACAATACAAACCGCTACAAATACTCAACATTTGAATTTTGGAATTTGTCACCTTTGTGCACATTTTTAGAGATTATTTTATGTATAATCGCTACAAATTAAAAATAATTTTTCCATTTGATGTCCAACGGCTTTAATATTAGTAGCGGTTGTATATATAACACATCGCCTACGAGAATGAGCTATTTCAGCCAACCGATTTTGAAAACTACTTCCCTGAAGGCTATGGCAATTTACCTCTACTGCGGTGAGTTTTTTTAAGTCCACGTCATTTAAATTAAATTTTTTAAATTTAATAATACATCCCTAACAATAATTTTTCTACATAATTTATGTAGGGATGGCGATGATGAGTGATCAAATTCAAATTATACTTTTGTCTTTAAAAAAAACTGGAAAAAAAATTTAAAAAGAAAATTTAAAAAATAAAATAATATTTGTAGCGGTTATTAAACCGCTACAGAAATAAAAATAACCGCTACTAACTAAAAACCGCTACAAAATGGATACATTAACCGCTACAAATAGTACGTGGATCCCTATAAATATCCTTACCACAACTCATTTCAAACACTCCTCAATTTCTTTTCACCTTACCTTTCTTTCATTTTCTCTCACTTACAACTTCTTTTATATGAGTAGAAGAGCTGAATAATACGATCAAATATGGTAACAATTTTTTTAATTTTTTTTACATTACATCTTTCCTTTATATAAAATTTATTCTCACAATTTTTTTTCAGATATTTCAGAGCTGTATCTCATTTTTATCTATTTTTCATACACAATTACATTATATTAGACAACATAATAATTCCTTATTACCTACATATCCTTAATAATATTATTAATATAATTTTTATACTAATCCAATTAAATTAAATTTTTCCTTTTAATTTATTAATAAGTTAAACTATTGAATAATAAGATAATTAAATTAGATAAACTAATAAAAAATAAACTATTTAATTTAATATTAAAAAATAGAAACAAATGATCATATATTTTTTAAAAAAATTTTAAATATTTGTATCGGTTATTAAACCGCTACTAATAAACGTGCCTTTTTAAACTCAAATTAAATTTTTTGGCACTAAATTTGAATTTCATGAAATTAGTAAATTTCATAAAAATTCAAAATTAGTAGCGGTTTATTAACCGCTACAAAATTGAAAAAAAATGTCATTTTTCATTTCCCGCCTTCAAATTTTCAATTTTGTATATTTGTAGCGGTTATATAATCGCTACAAATATCTCTGAAAAAAATTTTATTCATGGGGATATTATAGCGGTTGGGTGGAACCGCTACAAAATCGCTTGCAACATACAATTTAGTAGCGATTTTCCTAACCGATACTAATACCCATTTTTAACCGCTACTAAATCACATTTTTTTAGTGATATATGTACACAAAAACAAAGTTTTAGGGGTATAAAATTGATAATATAGCGTTATTTGCATAGATTTAAAAGTTTAAGGATATTGTTAAATTTAAAAGTTCAAAAAAATTATTTATACAATATTATAATTGCTGGAAAGTTTTGTGTAATTTAGTCCAAATTTAATATCAATAATAAATGTGGGAGTTGGTAAGAAGGATAGCGAGGCCCGAAGTTGCAGAGACATCATAAATTAGTCAAAGAAGAACAAATAATTCAACACATAAAAACAATGAAAGATCTCGCGGATCCCACATTTTCAAAGCTTCCCCTTTCATTTATGTTATCTGTTCATTATGCATGGTTCTGATAACGAGTCGCATTTTTTTTTTTTCCGTCATCAATAAGTGGCATTTGTTTAGTGGAGGTAAAAATAGAACGGTTGGTGTAAAATTTCAAACAAAAATTATTTATTTTTTATACTAAGGATTATCTTTATGAAAAAGTTTGTTCCTTTTGTTTAAGATATATTTAATGAGCTAACTACTATTTCTTAGCTTCAATGAGGTGATTAAATGGATTGATTTATATTTTAGACTGCAGAGAGTAGTTTTTAGTTGGTATCTATAATTGTTTTATGTCCTCCTGGTTTACATTTTTGAAATTTTATCTGTATTATTGAAATTTTAGCAATATTATGTTAAAGGGAATACAATTATTTTCTTCCCTACAATTTTATCAAAGTTTTCATTTGATTACATTTTGAAAGTTTGTCATTAAGTTATCTAAATATTTTTTAATTTAATACATGTCATTATATTTGTATTAATATCTTGTCATTTATATTACAAGCATTTTGGCCAAACATTTGGCTAGTGAGTCACCTGATGATGCTAACTTAAATGTACAAAGTATGTTGTGTGTAAATAAATGTTCAAGTTTAAATCCATTTTTTGTGATTCAAGTTTAAAACCTTTTGATTCTAAAATAAAAAGTTTTAATAAATTATTATAAATTAGATAATGATGAAGTACTTGGCATCATATTAACTAAAATTTGTAAATGTAAACATTAGTCTTTATTAATATTATTTTGACTTAAAAACTAATACGGTTTATTAATTGTCAATAATATGACATTTATATTTTATATTAATATTATAATAGATAGATTTCTCCTTTGGTCTGCATACTAATCTGATTAAGATTTGCAGCCTTTAACAACTGAATGCTTGGAACTTTATTCAAGTATTAGCAAATTTAGGGGTAAAAATTTGTTGTAAAAGGAAGAATGATAATTAAAAAGATTAATGTAAAATAAGGACATATCTAAATGATGGGAAATGGGATAAGAAAAAATTAGGCTTTTATCTCGATACTTATGATTATTTTATAAGGATTATTTCAGAAAGGATATTTTGAATATCCATTAGATTAATTAGGATTTTAGTATATTTTCTTATCATTATATTATCTTTATTAAGATTATTTTAGATTTAATTATTTTCAATAGAAATAGGATATCTAGATTAGCTAGATATTCCTATAATTATCCTTTAGAATTAAGTTGGATTTAGATTTTAAATTATTATTATTTTATTATTTTCTAAACTCTATAAATAGAGTTATAGCTTTCAGTATTGAACTTTGATTGATTGAATAAAGAGTTTCTTTACCCTTATCTCTTCTCTTCCCTCCCCTCCTTTCCCTTCTCTTTGCTCTCTCTTCCCCATACCCCAACCCATTTTACACTACTTTACATCAATTTATAGTCGTAAGTCCTTTCTTTGTTAGTCTCTAACAAATGGCATTGAACAACGGCGCTCCCACCACCAACAAGGGCCTCATCCTTAACTTTGGTGAGATGCCCATTGATTTCATTCCCACCATATCCGGACTCTCCTTGGCCAAGGCTCCTGAGCTCCTAAAAGCCCTAGCAGTGCTCCAGCCAATGTCGCCATCACATTGTCCAGGCTTGATGGTCAAGCAGCCTTTGTCGGCAATCTAGTTGATGATTAGTTTGGTCACACACTTGCTATGGTATTGAAGCAAAATGGCGTCAAATTTGATGGCATCACCTTCAACCAAGGCACACGTAATTCCTTGGCCTTTGTCACTCTACATGCTAATAGCGAACGCGAGTTCATGTTCTACAGATATCCTAGCACTAATATGCTCTTAATGCCAAAAGAGCTCAATCTTGAACTCATCAGATTCGCTAAATTATTCCATTATGGATCAGTAAGCATGATCATGGAACCGTGCAGATTGACACACCTAAGGGTGGTGGAATGTAAGAAAAATATAACTAAAAAAGAGATTAGGCGTACCTGGATGAATCCATGTTCGGATATAGGTCAAAGCTCCAATACTCCATACTTGTGCCCACACAATTATTAGACTACTAGAGCCTAATTGTGATTTGCACAGCAAATCACCAGAACCAGAAAGATGGTAGGAGAGAAGAGAATTGCCAGAAAACTCAATGGCGGGGTGAATTGCAATTGAGGAGGCACACCCTATTTATAGTGGTTTATGGAGGCCACTAATTAGGAAACGTGTGCACTCCTTCTTGCCCTCCAATACAGAAATTAATTGTCTCTCAATTAATTCCTTAATTATGGTGATTTGTTCCTCTTTTAACAAATCCATAATTATTGCTGAAATATTCTCAAATCTGCATTTTATGCTGATTTTTATTCTTATTTGATTAGGCTACTTATTTCCTAATCAAATAGTCCGGCCCATCAAGGGTGGACTTGGACCCAAAGTCTAACATCTCCCACTCGCACTTGATGGGCCTCCTATCGTGCGTGCATTACTCTTTCTTGTTTCATACTTGGTGTCTACCGTGACTGCATGGGAAAAAATGTCTTTAAGATTTGGTGCTTGTGATACTAGAAATCCTTTATATTGGATCAGCATCCAAGGACACCCTTTATATATAACCGTAAGCTATATGTTCATTGCCTCATATGCCGCAGATTCTCCCATACATATACTCATGACATATCTAATCCCTCTCGAGTTAATATGTTGATTAACTCATATTGCCTCCTATGCACATAGTATCCGCACTTACTAGCTACACATAGAGCTAGTAAGGGGTCGACCATAGATACTAGTACATCTTATGTATCTAGGAGTAAATCTTTCTTTTTGACTAAACATCAGTCTATCTTGACTTGGTCGCTTTCCTAGTTTTCACTCGTCTGACCGAATCAAGTGTGATCATGGAGCTTCAGCTAAAGTAGCTGTCACCAAACCAAGCTTACATGATGCCATCTAAGTCTTAAGGGCATCATGGAAGGATTCTTCCTTCCTGGGACTCACACTGTGGTGAACTAGAGATCACCCACATCCCGTGTTGCAGTTTTAACTCTTAAGCACATGCAGTATGAATTGCATGCTACGGTGAATGGTTTGAGGTGTACGTCGATTTCTTTATCTTTCACCATACAGACATTAGTTCCAAAATGTACTCAACATTAGAACTAGAACTTTCTTTTTCACAATATCTCTTTTACAATCTCATTTGTGAAAAAGAGTTCTTTGCATGGCTACAGGTCTGCATTCATGCTTCAATCCATTTTCTGTGTATATGCACACATGTAGATATCATCTCAGTCTAACCGAGGCGACTCAAACACAAAGATTCTTCTTAACCATCTCTTGGTGATTATTTGCTTGTCTTACCTTCCCATGCCCCTGCAAAACATGGGAAGACAGTTGTTCGTGTGAGTGAACCAACCTTTTCTGACCTGTACGACATACAAACTTGTATACCTTGTATGTATTTACTCATAACATACATACTATTTCTTTTATCTTCATATAAAAGAAGTTCACGACCTTACATTTTTATTTGCACCCCTAAATTTTCATTAACTCAATGAAAATCAAGCTATGAGCTCATTAAGGGGATCTACCAACATTCTGTCAGTAGAAGGTCATTGAACCGTCGCTTTCCCTCTTTGAAGGCATATTTCTCATAGAGATGTATCAAAAAGTATGTTTCGCCTTGCTGTGATACTTAGGATCCTCATCATAAGATGTTATCGCTTGGATCCTTCTATCCACCATTCATTCCCAATCTCTCATAGGAATTCCTTTAGCCATATGACACTTTGAATGATGGCAGAACACACCCTGCATTCTATTTCCATGGATACCAAGAAAAAATACTTTATATATTTTCTTACCCCATCACCATTTGCTTAGGTCTTGTATTGGAGTATCTTTTCAAAGGAAAGTTGTTGTCTTGACAACTTAATCCATGGTTATTCTCATAACCCATTTCACAGCAGGACCAAAAACAACTTCCAAGTGTGACAAAAAACATTCGGTCTTATGTACACCAATGTGTACATTCATATTCCCAAATATAGTCTCACATGGGACTCTATCCACCTTTCTTATGTTGGATTTCTAATAGGGCATGTAACCTCTTTAGGTTTATGCCCTTGACTTCAGGGGTGTCCATGGGTTTGCAGTTTGACATCCTAAGATGTCTAAGGAGTACACTTGAACATGTCTTAGGTGGGAAAAACTGTATCTTTCTTGTGCAATCTCCGTTTATCTTGTCATTCAAGATATTTATTCAACCCATGACTTTCTCAACTCAAAATTTAAGGATTATCTTATCCTTTATTCCTTTAACTCTCTTGACACTTGTTTCATATGTCATTTGACAAAGGATGACTTCACTAAGAATCATCACTAGACCATTTGGGACTTATGTAGTGTTCTTCGATTATTTTGAAGTTGGTAAGGCTTTCACCTTGTGAAAACCTCAAATACTACTATTTGGGTGATTGTTTCTACGAAGCCTTTAAACTGCTTCAAGTAGAGTTCATCATCCAATTTCCAAAATTTAAAATTGGAAGGTGGTCTTTACATCATCTTGATGCAATTTTCAAGACTAAGCTTGTTGTCATAGCCAAAGTTCATAGTTAAAACGCACAATGGACAACCTTCCATTGTATTACCCCTTAGCCACTAAGTGTTTTAGGTTCTACATGCCCCCAACAGATTTGAGAATCTGCTTGTTCCCAATCGCCTCTTGGCTAGGTGACAAATTACCCAAACACATATTTGGCTTAAAAAGAATCCAAATTCTCCTACATGACACTTTTCAATTCATCTTAGCAGGTCCTTCTAGTGTCTTTCAGACACTTATAGGTAGTTATCATCACCTTCTAAATGATGAAGAGGGCATTCAATCCATTAGGGAATCTATCCCTTATAGTCATTCGCTAGATGATAATTTGTTCCGATATGGATTTCATAGGATTCTTTTCCTATGTATGAGTGAGATAATTCTCTCGTAACTTACCTCTTACCTCTTTCATTGTGAAAAATGGTCTCAATCCTCCCACTCTGATCAATGAACTTAGGAATACTTGGTTATTCCTTATCACTTGTGAACCTCTTAAAGAGATTTATTGTGATTAATGCTCATTTCCTACTAAGAAATATGGGTTTTATAAACATTGTGTCCCACGATTTTCTGTCAGTCACTGAACCACCATCATTTTCACTAATGAAGACGTGTTATGTCAAATTCTCATATCATCTCACAAAGAGATACTTTGTATACCTTGACCCCAATCTTCCTTACTCATAGGAAGAATTATGAATATAAAGTTGATGACCCTTATGGTCTTAACGAGCTTGGCCCTAGTCTAAGGCCCATCCACGATTCATAGGGTAAGGTCGTGACTGACATAGAGGACATTTGGTTAAGTGTGAATATAATAGTTGTGAGTCTACCTACCAACATATGGCTGGTAGCCTCATTGTTGCCATTATGTTCATAACCAAAACAAGGAGAGGTCTATCTCTCCATTTCAACAACTCTATTATGTTGAAGGATTCTAAGTATTGATAGTTTCCTAACAATGCCTTTCTTGTACACAAAGCAGCTTGAACTAATCACATGGGTGTCTTTAACCCTTGTTAGTTCAAAAAATCTTATCCTTTCAGTTTCACTGATTCCTGACTAGATCAGCCATTATCTAATAGCTACACACTTGCCAAAAATCAAGTAAACATTACTGTATTTCGAGTAAACGTCCACAACGTCAATGAAACACCAAGATGTTTGTGTTTTGCCCTCACGTTCATTAGTTCACTAATGTCATAATTTGCCAATTGCAGTGGATATTCTCAAAAAATGTTTCTTTGTCTTTCTTGCCAGGTAGGATAAGTTTTCAACTTATTTATAAGGGTATTAACCCTTTAGCACACATTTTTAGAAAATACTCTTTTGCTAGTTTGATCATTTCCTTTGATCAAGGTGTATATGTGGCAAGAAATGGAATCTTTTATCCCTAGAAAGAAACATCAAAATCCAACGAAGGATTTGAGAATCATAGTCCCATTGATCCTTAACTAAAGAGATAGCAAAGATGTGATTTTGTCAGTTGCAATTGCATGGAGTTAATCAGGGTGGTTTATCTATGTAGAGTTAACGTGCAAGTTCCAATCCCTTGATTCTATCTCTTTGTTGTTTTACATTTGACATGAAGCCGTATGCTTCTCTGAAATATCCACAACTCATGTGGATCGCTACTTTTATAACCCTTAAGGATTATGAATGTAGCTTTTCATCTTTGTAAAAACCATTTGACCTCCTCTAGATCAAGTTTATCTCATAGGTTTCTTGCCCTTGGGCTTAGAGGATGAATCCTCCCACTCTTTTGCTAAGTTCATCTGACTGATGGATCTTGAATCCTTCAGTGTTTCATACTCAAGTTCAATGTGGTGAATCACATTGCTGAAGGTTACAATATGCATATCAGAGGCAATCTTTACTTTCGTATACGCCCACTCAATGGAAGACATGGCTCACTCCCACTCACTGGGAGACATAGCTTCCTCCCACTCACTGGGAGATGTCTTATCACAACATACACTTGTTGTTTGTTAGAAAGAACTTGGCATTTATTTTTGTCTCAACTTCTTAGTTTGACATCTGCCTCAAGTGTTGCCTAAACAATATATTAGGACTTAGTACACTATGTTAAAACTTGACTTAGTTTTAACTTTATGGAAGAAGATCACCTATTTCACTATCTTCCAACACTATCCATACGGCTTGGATAAGGTTACATTGCTTAAACCAACATAAGTTTAAGCAATGTTGTTCTTTCTATACTTGATAGCATAAATCTTTTGTATCCTTCGGTTGCTTCAACCTTTAAATGATGAAAACTAGTTGGTAGGATGTCCCTGACATCTCATTCTTCTTGAATGAAAGAAATTTGAGAGTTTTTAACTCCACAGATATCTCTATTGAGCTTGTCTTCATAAGCTCAGTCAAATAGACTTGGTCATAATTGGTCACTCAAACGATTATGGTATACAAATCTTATTTGTTCAAATAAGACAAAGGATAATTAGATAATAAGTTCACTAGTTTCATGTTCAGGAGACAACTATGTTGACTCCTATCCCAATCATACTAGTTAGCTCATCACTCTTTTATCCACAGTCTTCATTTGAACACTTTCCCCTTTGGATTTCTAGACTCATTCTAGAAAAAAAAAACTCTCACTCAATCAAAGAGCAGTTATATTAACAAGATAATAGCACAATATCATCTAACTAGCATGAATGTTCAAGAAAACAAGAAGAGAATATACTAAATTCAATTCTAAAAACAAACAGAGAATTTAATCTTAAATTCAATGGAAAAACAAGAACATTCAAAGAATTTAAGCCTCATATTGTTGTCTTTTAACAGATTCTCCTTCTCATAGGCCCTTCTGACCATATTAACACATGTAGCTTCTAGCTACAATGTCCAGCTCCTCTTTGCCATGTTTACATCTACTCATTTGGATGTATTTACAGCATACCTCCCACTTGATGAGATGATTCTAACATCTCTATCTGTCATAACATTTGTGATAAAGGATTGACTTTTAGAAGTCATTGCTTCAATCCAAGTGGATCAATGTGGTTAAAAGCATGGGAAGACTTATTATTATTCAATAATTATTGAATAATTTTAAGTTGCTGCAATTGTTCAGGTTTTTATCTCTAAGAGTTTGAGTCAAGGTTGGATAGGATTTTATATTCAAAAACTCATTTGAATAATCCCTTACTTTTAAAGAATCTTTCAACATTTAACCTTATGTTGCAACTAAAAAAACACTTAAAAAAATAAGCCAACCTATCCCAAAAAGCAATAGAACAAACATTGATTCAATTCCAACATCTTTGGGACCCTCTAAATGCACATAAGCACCTTTTTGACTCAAATTACACCCAAACTTGCTTCAAATATATGCAAATTATATATCAAATTGAAGCTCTCGAATTTAGGGATTTCTAGGAACCAACCGCATCTCAATCAGAGGTCATATGTGCCATCATTCGCCCCTAGAAGGTCTCTAGATAAAAAAAATCCTGAAAAATTGGAAAAATTCTAGCGTTGGCCACTCTCGGTGGTAGCGTGTGACGTACATGCACCGCCTTGCGGCCACCTGCCAGCGACACGCGCCGGCCCGAACGACTCCACGTGCCGTCTTCTCTTCGACGGTGCTTGCCACGTGTCAAACGGAGGCCCTAATAGGCCCTACGCGCCATATGTCCCTTTTTTTTGTCAACAGTCAACGAATGAATGTTGACCGTTGACCCGTCAATGTTGACTGGTCAACTGTGACCCGTCACCGTTGACGTGTCTCGGTCAGCGTGGCTGGTCAACGGATGACGTGGCCTCGTTGACCGATGCTGACGTGTCAACCGCTTATTGGCGCCACGTGGCATTGGTTGACCGATGACATGGCGTTGACTACCACATCATCATCTTCACCCTCGAGCCGGGTCAACCCCGACCCGGTTGGAGCTCCAACGGGTCATCGCGACCCGCAAACTTTGGGAGGGCATATCTCCCTCGTTTTAGCTCCGTTTTTCATGTTCTTGGTGTCGTTGGAATCGTAGTTCAGCGAACTACAAATCCATGGCATTTATTTGATCTAAAAACCTCAATTTGATTGATCAAATCTCGAGTGAAGTGGCGGCGGCGACTAACAACCCGCCAACTTCTTTCCTTCGTTTCTCTCTCATCCGAACTCCGTTTGACGCGTTTTAAGCATAGTTGAAATTGTCTCTTCGAACTCTATACATCCATGTCCTTACTTTGGGCAAAAACACAGAGTTTCAAACACCCAATTTTTCTCGACGTTGTCGGCGCGACGTAATTTGACCGGATGTGTCTCTGTGTTTCAAAGGCTCTTCTAACCTTTGAGGGGTCAAGTCTTTTCCGTTTTTAGTTCCACATAGGTTCCAAAAACACCCAACTTTAATAGATCAAAGAAGTAACGAGGAGAAGAGAAGGAAATTTGTGCCATAATATATATACACACATGCGCATATATATAATAATCAGAGGAGCTTTTGTGACATATATATCATGCCTAGAAAAATTATGCAGAAGCAAAATATATATATATATATATGTACATGTTCACGTCTTTGGTTCCACACAGACACGCATATATACATATGGAGGCAGAGACATAAACATCAAAGAAACTTGTTTATACAATTCAAAATGATATTTGCAGGTTTCCAAACAAATTTTGTTAACACATATGTTTCAAAAATCAAATGCTCTCAACAACGCCAGATATAAAGATCATATTTTCTCATATGATTGCACAGCAGAAATACATGAAGATATAAATTAATTATATCATATAGTTTATTCACATAGAATAATGACAACCTCAAGGATCAAATGGCTCTGATGCCAATGTAAGAAAAATATAACTAAAAAGGAGATTAGGCGTACCTAGACGAATCCATGTTAGGATCCGGGTCAAAGCTCCAATACTCCATACTTGTGCCCATACAATTATTATACTACTAGTGCCTAATTGTGATTTGCACAACAGATCAGCAGAACCAGAAAAATGGTAGGAGAGAAGAGAATTGCCAGAAAACTCAATGGCGGGGTGAATTGCAATTGAGGAGGTACACCCTATTTATAGTGGTTTATGGAGGCCACTAATTAGGAAACGTGTGCACTCCTTCTTGCCCTCCAATACAGCAATTAATTGTCTCTCAATTAATTCCCTAATTATGGTGATTTGTTCCTCTTTTAACAAATCCATAATTATTGCTGAAATATTCTCAAATTTGCATTTTATACTGATTTTTATTCTTATTTGATTAGGCTACTTATTTCCTAATCAAATAGTCCGGCCCATCAAGGGCGGACTAGGACCCAAAGTTCAACATGGAAGTTGCCAAGGAAGAGGGTGCATGCTCTCTTATGATCCAAACCTGAGGCTGCCTCTATGGTATTTGGCTGAGGAGGCCCGTAAGCAAATATTGAGCATATGGGATAACGTAGATGAAATCACAGTGAGAGACAAAGAGATGGAGTTCCTTATTGGGAGTGACAAAATTGTTGATGCCTCAGCCATGTCACTATGGCATCCCAATTTGAAGTTGCTGCTTATCACTATTAGTGAGAATGGTTCTAGATACTATACTAAGAATTTTCAGGAATTAATGGACAATTTTTGTAAGGGGAAAGAAAGGCAAGAAAAATATATTGTTCTTACATAGTTTTTATAACTCATATATATTTTTCTTAAAGGATTTGTCATCATCAAAAAGGGGGAGAATGTTAGATATGAATAGTTTTGATGATGTCACATATAGATGTTAAATATGAGCAAAAAGTTTGTATAATATACTTATCTTCCACATTGACTAACTACCATATTTAATGTTGTATATCTTGTAGATTAGTCATAGACATCATTGTGGGTTGATATTATAATGCCTCATAAATGGAGAATAATCATCAAGAAGAAAATCAAGAGGCAAGGAATTGAAGAAAGAAGAAAGAAAGATGAAGATTGAAGATATTCATCAAGAAGATTGAAGTTGGGTTATGAAGAATGATCATCAAGAGGAAAAACAAGAAGAAAGAGATTAAAGAAAGAAGAACTTGCAAGATTACATGAGAATATCAAGATTCAAGCTCCTAGAAGTAATACCGGAGGTTTCTATGATCATACGGAAGTTGGAATGGGTCAATACAAAGCTAAAATGATGTATACGGAAGCTATGGTACCTTTGGGGATGATTACCCGAGTAATCACTCGAGTAATATGGCATTTTCTGATTTTGGGGGTGTTTACTCGAGGCCTTACTCGAGTAATCTGCCGGGTTATTTGATGAATTACTCGAGGCGGCACTTGAAGTAAATGGGACTCTGTTTTCGCGCGGCAGAACAGAGTTTCGGTATTTTGATGATATCTCTCCAACCACAAGTCGGATCGAACTGAAACCGGTGGCATTGGAAACTAGACTTCCAACACGAACTTTTGACACCAAGATCACATTCAAAGGAGTTCAGATGAGGGATATATGATCTGTTGAAGTTGACTCATGAATCACCGTCATATTCCAGGACAGCTTCGGTATTTTGAACATAACTCTCAAAATACATATCGGATTGAGACGAAACCGGTGCCATATGAAAGAAGACTCAAAGAGCTTTCCATGGATATATAATTTGTCACATTTGAAGCTATATCCTAAGAGCTATGACTTCTGGAAGTTGCTGCTCGTGATTTAAGGATTGTCTAAGAACAGTAGATACTCTTTGGATCATAACTTTCTGTACACAACGAGTTTGGAGCTGATTTTTGTTGCATTGGGATGTAGATAATGAGGGCTTTCCAATGATATATAATTTGCCATGTTTCGAGTCAAAATCAAGAATTTACTTGAAGGCGCTACTCGAGTAACTGGTTGAAAACAAAAGACTTTACTCGAGTAGGTACTCGAGTAATCAGATAGAAAACTTCAAGTTGCTCTCGGCCTGCCAACGTTACTCGAGTAACCATGTAGGTCACTTGCAGTTGCTCTCGGCATTTTGTACGACTGCTAATGTTACTCGAGGAGGTACTCGAGTAACCATGCGAAAACTTCAAGTCGCTACTGGAGTAAATCACTGTACATTGACGAAAACTTCAAGTCGCTACTGGAGTAAATCACTGTACATGAAGAGTTATTGATGAAAACTTCAAGTCACTACTGGAGTAAAGCACTGTGCATGAAGAGAGAACTTCAAGTCACTACCCGAGTAAGCTATGCAGAAAATAGAAGGTCACTCGAGTAGCCACTCGAGTAATCTGTGAAGAAACTTGATATTTACTCGAGTAAGTACTCGAGTAATGCTTCCCAGAAAAACAGAACAGCGTCCGAAGATTCTGGAAATTAATGGAATGATCATATAACTCATTCTTCTTGCTTCTAATCACTCTAATACTTCATTGTATTAGTGTTTAATGCATTTTTCCAGTAAAACAATGAAGAGATGATGAGAAGAGATAAAAGTTGACTTTACGGAGCGGAGCGGCCAACGTTCCAACGGCTAGTTTTCAAAATCGAAGAACGGTCAAACAAAGCTGCGTCACTCTAACGGACATGTTGAAATACTCAAACGGTCATCAATCCTCACCAGCTATAAATAGAAGATCATCCAAAACAGAAAGAAGACTCAGAGAATATACATCGTCTAAATGCCAACATCCTGACATCATTGCCCATCGCACATACTCTCTGTTTCTCTACTTTCTATATCATTTACATTTGAGAGAGAGAGTTTTTGTATTATACTTCAGTGTTCATCATATCCACTCTGTGAGAGAGTTTGTAAACACTTTCAATTGTATTTCTGAAATGATCTCAAGGTAGAGGGACCTTGAGTGGGTTGATTTCCTTACGGGAAGCTGTAGAGAGAATCACTGGTAAGACTTTCTACTCGTAAGACTTACAAGGTGCAAGCAGTAGAGAACGTTGCTGCTCGTTAGACTTGCATAGGTAAGCTGGAGGGAAAGGTCTTCGGGATTGCTCTGCTCGTAAGACTTGTTGTAAGGGGGAGTATCTTGGTGAGAACTTTGTAAAGGCTTTTCTTGTGCCTGGATTAAACAAGAAAATAGTGGATTTGAAAATCTCAGGAGGAGCCTGGGGACTGGATGTAGGTCATCGTAGATTGGGCCGAACCAGGATAAATCACAGTTTGCATATACTCTTTCCTAAGCTCTTATACTTCCAGCATATATCATTTAAATATCTAACTGTGATTTATGATTCATTACTTTCATATTTATTGCTTCCTCTAAGATGCGAAAAGAATTTCAAAGTTCTTAAGTTTTTATCTTACACCCAATTCACCCCCCTCTTGGGTGTCAGCTGGTTCTAACATGCTTAGCCTCATCAATGAGGCCTAAATGGTGGGATATGGGATTTATGTTAGATTTAGATTTTGAATTTAAATGATTATTATTTTATTATTTTTTAAGAACTATATTTTTTTAGTTCTGACTAATTGATGGAATAAAGAGTTCATTTTTCATTATCTCTTTTCTCTCCTCCCTTACTTTCTCTTTTCTTTTCTCTCTTCCCCTTACCCCAACCCATTTTACATCACTAAATTTTAAATATACAAATTAAAATTGTAAACTTAAAAGTTTGAATTGTGCTTCAATCTTGATTTTACATTAATAATCATGTAATGTATTTAAATAAAAAAATACGTAATTATTTTTTGATTTATCATTTTGCTTCACGGATGAATTGATTTTTCTTTGTTACTTTAAAAAAATCAAATGATCCTTGATTGAGTTAAGGGGAGAGAATTCAACTTCTTTTAAAATAGAGTTTTGAGTTCAAGCAAAGAAAAATTCAAACAATGTTATTAGAGGTAAGTGAGATTTTAGTCATAGAATTAAAGATGCATGCTTTAAAATGAAAAAAGCTACCGGAATTATCTGTAAACAGAAAGTATTTAATAAGGCAAAATGAAAGTTTTATAGCACTGCTATAAGACCAGCAATACTATATGGTAGTGAATGTTGAGTTTTAAAGAGACAATATAGGCATTAAGTGGGAGTAGCCAAGATGTTGATGCTAATATATATGGATGTATAGTCATATAAGAAAAAAAAATATTCTTAATGAACATATATGCAAAGTTAATGACATCTATTTAAGAGAAAACGGTAGAAAATTAATTGAGATGGTTCAAACACCTTCAAAAGAATACCATTGGATGCGCAAGTAAGGAAGGTTGGTCAAAAAGTCTGAAATTATCTAAAAAGGGATAGAGGAAGATCAAAGAGAATATTTAATTAAGATATTAAGTGAGATCTTTTGGTTAATAATATATTTTAAGATTTGGTTGTTTATAAAGCACAATGGCATCATACGATTCAAGCAGTTGACTACACCTAGTGAGATAAGGCTTTGTTGCTGCTGCTGTTATTAGAGATTTTTTCATTTATGATGTACTAATTCAAATCCTATATATAAGATACAAATAACTAAATTACCTAAATCAAAATGTTAAAAATTGGTTAAATGCAATTAATATGTAAAAATAATAATATCTTTTATTTTTTAAAATATCCTTATTTATGGAGAGAGAGAAAGTGAATGAGTGTATAAGAAAAATATGGGCTTGAAAGACAATTATTGCAATGATATAACATATTGTTGGAAAAATGAAAAAAAAAAAGTTAAGTAAAATTTCAAACACCTTTGAGTGCATGCATGATCTCTTTAATTGAATCATGACATGACTCAAATAGCTAAACTGGTTGTGCTAAATTTCACCTAATTTTAATGTGACTAATGTAAGTATAGAAGGCAATTTCCAAGGCTGTCTGATTTCAAATTGGCTGCAACTTTGATTTAGAATGTTTCGCCTGTGTATTAGACTATTGTTAGATATGATTAGTTTTGATGATGTCAAATATATATGTCAAGCATTAAAAGTACATAATCTTCTACATTGACTAACTACTATATTTAATGTTGTATATCTTGTAGATTAGTTAAGCAAGAGCAAGAAGGAGATTGAAGATATTTAAGAAGATATATAGTTAAGTTATGAAGAAAGATCATCAAGAGGAAGATATTCAAGAAGATGATATTAGTCAAGCAAAGAAAGAAGAAGATTGAAGATATTCAAAAAGACATCTAATTGGGCTATAAGGAATGATCATCAATTCAAGAAGATATCTAGTTGGGTGATGAAGAATGATCATCAAGAGGAAAAACAAGAAGAAAGAGATTAAAGAAGGATTGAAGAAAGAAGAACTTGTAAGATCAAATGAGAATATCAAGATTCAAGCTCTTAGAAGTGATACCGAAGGTTGGAATGGGTCAATATGAAGTTAAAATGACATATACGGAAGTTATGACAACTCCATAGATGATTACTCGAGTAATCACTCGAGTAATATGGCACTGCCTCATTGGAGGTGATTACTTGAGCGTTTACTCGAGTAATCTGCAAAATTACTTGAAAGATTACTCGATGGCTCCCTCGAGTAATGTCACCTGTTTTCACACGGCAGAATAGGGGTTTAGTATTTTGGTGATATCTCTCTAACCACAAGTAAGATTGAGTTGAAACTAGTGACATATGAAACTAGACGCCCAACACGAACTATGGACACCAAGATCACATTAAAAGGAGTTCATGTGAGAGAGCTATGATCTGTTGAAGTTGACACATGAATCAGTGTCTTTTACCAGAACAAGCTTCGGTATTTCGGACATAACTCTCAAACTACACATCAGATTGAGATGAAATTGGTGCCATATGAAAATAGACTTAAAGATATTTCTATGGATATATAATTTGTCACATTTCAAGTTATATACTAAGATTAATGCCTCCTGGAAGTTGCTGCTCGTGATTTCAGACATTGTCTATGTATAGTAGACATTTGTTGGATCATAACTTTCTGTATACAACGAGTTTGGAGGTGATTCTTATTGCATTGGAATGTAGACAATGAGAGCTTTCCGATGATATATAATTTGTCATGTTTCGAATCAAAATCAAGAATTCACTTGAAGGGCTCACTCGAGTAATATGCAAAGTTATTTGAAATCTTACTCGAGGGACCACTCAAGTAATGTGTGAGATTTTGTTCCAGTAAGCTCTTTGCCAAGAATTGGAGGTCATTACTCGAAGGGCTTACTCGAGTGATCTCCAAAATTATTTGAAGCATTACTTGAGTGACTACTCGAGTACTCAGGTAAAGCTTAACAGAATTTGCTCTCGGCCAATATTTTCATTCAATTACTTGAAGGGATCACTGGAGTGATTTTCAAAGTTATTATAACCATTACTTGAGGGACCACTCGAGTAATCAAAAGAAAACGAGACATTTACTTGAGGGATTACTCGAGTAAGCAAGACCTATTATGATCAGACCACGTTGACTTACTCTCTAACTTATTTTTGATGAAGTTACTCAAGGGACTACTCGAGTAATGAGCATGATCACTCGAGTAGCCACTCGAGTAATGAAGTGCAGAAAGCATGATTTTAATTCAACGTTCATTGGTTTACTATCTATATGATTAACCTTTCATTCTATTAGTTTCCTAAGTATACTTGCAGAAAAATAATGAAGGAATCATGCATTAAGAGAGAAGTCGAATATATCGTCCACAACGTCCGAAACGCCTACCAACCACAATGGCTAGTTTTCAAAATTGAAGAATGGTCAAATGAAGCTACGCCACTCTAACAGATAGGTTGAAATGCTTCCAATGGCCATCACAACCCATCTATAAATATGGGAACATTCAACGAAGAACAAAAACAACAAGAACACAACGACACAAACATGCTCATATCATAAGCTATCCATCTCGACCCAAACACTCTCTGTTCTTATGTGTTTTCTATATTATGTGTATTTGAGAGAGTGATTGATTGTATTGTACTTCAGTATTCATCTATTCACTTCTGAGAGAGAAGATTGATTATAATCTTTTATCATCAAAGTTGTATCCTTATGGGGTGTGTAAGGGAGAGTAATTCGGTTGTAACCTTACGGTGTGTAAAGGGGAGTAACTTTGTGAGAGATTTGTAAAAGGCTTCGCAAATGCCAGGCTAAACTTGTGAGTTATAAAGGCTTTTCTTGTGCCTGGATTAAACAAGAAGATAGTGGATTTGAAAATCTCAGGAGGAGCCTGGGGAATGGACGTAGGCCATCACAAATTGGACCGAACCCGGATAAATCACAGTTTACATACTCTCTTCCTTAAACTCTTATATTTTCAGCATATATTAACTGTTGATTTATGATTCATTACTTTCATATTTATTGGTTCCTCTAATATGTAAAAAAAATTTCAAAGTTCTTAAGATTTTTATCTTACACCCAATTCACCCCTTCTTAAGTATCAGCCGGTTCTAACAACTATTAATAATTTATTTGATACAGTTTATCCGTTTTTTCTAGGGAAAAAAAATACTACGCTTAAAGACTTCAAGTTAGAAAATATTGGTATTAAATTATTATAAAATTCTGAAGTTACAAAATAAGATAAAATCAGAATTCTACATTAAAATATTTCATCCAAAAAATTTAATAATTAAATTACTTATGAATTATAGAGAGTGAGTCTAACCCTGGCTCTGACACAAGCCATAACATCCCATGCCACCATCTTGGTCTTGAAATTGTCGACTTTGAGATCATATTACCTCACATGATTTTAAAACATGTCAAAATGAAAAGGTACTAAAATCTTTATAAGTCGTCTTTTGTTCCTCTCCTCAACTGTTATGGGACTTCATAGACATTGCAGCTCTATGTTTAATTAAAATTTGTGATATTATTATTAGTACTATTATATTTAAAAAATGGTGTTTCAAAATGAATTTTTTTTATGAAGTCTTTTTTAGGATCATTTTGAAATTATGTTTTTTTTGTTAAATGACCTAATTCCTCCCAGCAAAATTTGTATTCATTGCCTTAGTCGTTATTATCATTTGATAGGTTAACATTGTTTAATTTCTTATTAAAATATTGTTGTCATTAGAATTCAGCAAGAAAATTCACTCAAAATTAGTTATCGCTCCTTGATTGTTGTTGTCATCCTCTTTTGATATATTAATATTGTTATTTATTAAAATTTTGTTTTCATTTCCTCTTTTAAAATTATGGAGAGATAAGTGATTTTGCTAAAAAATCTAATCTTTCTAACTAAGATTGGTGATCTTCATAGTAACAAGGGATAAGACCAAAAAAAAATCCTTGGAAATAGTAGAAAAAACAATTGAGGGTGCTGAATTTCAATATTCCCAAATCAATGGAATTTTGAAATGTCGCAAGATGATGAGAAATTACATCACTTCCCTCCCTTTTAAAAAAAAAATCCTCAAAATCCTTGTTGGCTGCTAGTCGCCAGAACTCCAACACCAACAACCATTGCTAAACCTTGCTGGGGACGTTGACCAATCACTAGTGCTTCGGCAGCCTAATTTTTTTTGAATTTCTAAAACAAAATTAGTCAATATTTAAACCCGCAAAGCAATTAACTAAAGTAGTAATTATGGTCCCTCTTGCTAAACATCTCCCAATAACTACTTTTATTTTTCTATTTACTACTTTGATTTCACTATTGACTACTTTGACCGACTGCCGACAAAGTTCTTAGTATATTTTTTGAATTTCTAAAATAAGAGTAATTGAAAGCGATACTAAAGTAATAAAAAGAGTCCTTCATTACTCTCTAGTGAATATGAGTGCCTCCTCCACTTATAACTTCTTCTTCAATGTTGTTTACACTGCTAGTTCAACATATTCGATCAACTAATAGTCAAATTTAACCTGGTAGAACGACATTGCTACTATTTGGAAACTTTTGGGATGGTATTGCTCCTAAGTTAAAACTTTTGGGGCAAAATTGGCACTTTAACAAAAATGACACAAACGACACGTGAATTGTCAGCTCAGCATATTTGATCAACTAAGGGTCAAACTTAATTGTGATAATGGTTAGGGAAAAATTACTCCAGAGTTGATACTTCCAAGGCAAAATTGCCACTCAAAAAGTTGTTAAGACAAAATTGCCTTCTTATAGCAATTTCCGGAGTAAAATTGCCCTTTAACCCTTAAACAATCTTTAAGGATTGAGATAGTGAATCAAGATCAACTAAGCGTGTGTTTGGAACAGCGATAGGAAAAATGGTTTTTTCTTATTTGACTTTTTATAATCTTACTTTTAGTAAAAACCAAATTATGTAATGTGATTTATATTTGGATTGGCGGTTGTAAAAATGACTTTTATAAAAGTAAAACTTGTTTAAATTGGCTTAAGCATAAGTGACTTTTGTGATAATGGTAAGAGATGGTGGATAGAAACATATTTAAAAAATCAAGTAAATATTTAAAAATTACTTTAAAATATTAGGTGCTATTTAAAAAATATTATAGAGTGGATGGAAATCAATAAATCAGTATTATAAGTTTTGGGTGCTCTTTACAACTAAAAAAATACATTAAAGGTAAAATTATAGTCAGTCTCTCACGATTGAGTAAGGGTTAAAAGCACCAAAAAATATTTTAAAGTAATTTTTGGAGTCGAAAAAGTACATTAAGGGTAAAATTGCAATCAATCTAATAACACATTAGGTACAGCTGGAAAAATATTTTAAGAGGTTAAAAGCAGAAAAAAAAAAGATTTTAAAGTAATTTTTGGAAATGAAAAAGTACATTAAGGGTAAAATTGCAATCATTCCGATAGCACACTGGGTACAACTAAAAAAATATTTTAAAAGGTTAAAAACATTAAAAAATATTTTAAAGTAATTTTTAAAACTGAAAAAATACATTAAGGATAAAATTACAATCAGTCTGATAGAAAATTAGGTACAACTAAATTTGCAATCAGTCCAAAAAGCTCCAAAATGGAGCTTATAAAATTCATGCGTTTTATCATGTCTATTTCTAAAAGCCCAAATTTACCATCATTGAACCAAACATTCATTTTTTCAACCAAGATATAAAAACGTATGAAAGGCCTAAACGCGCACAATTTGACCCATATATCGCATGTCCAAACACACGCTAAATCATAAGTTGTATTGTTACTGCGAGTACCCAGTCTTTTGAAAATTGCATGGCAGGAGTTTATTGAAAAGATCAAGTTTGCTAAAAATATAACGAGTAAACCGTAATAAATTAAAGAATAGAAACATCCCATAATAAAGAAATCATAACAAGTATACTTGTCTAAAAAAATGTTAAAAATGAATTACAACTATCGATTTACAGAGGTATAATTGGGAATCCTAATTGCATATTGAGACTTTCATCACTACAAAAAAAACGTGATTTAGTAGCGGTTAAAAATGGGTATTAGTAGCGGTTTTAATTGCTACAAACTAGGTTAGTAGCGGTTACTCAAACCACTACTAAATCGTACGTTGCAAGCAGTTTTGTAGCAGTTTTATAAAACCGTTACTCAATCAAAAATAACCGCTACATACTTTGTAGCGGTTCAGCTTAACCGCTACAATACCCAGAAATATTTGTAACGGTTATATAACCGCTACAAATATAAAAAATTATATTGAGAGCTAAAAAAAAGAATTTTTTATTTTGTAGCGGTTAATAAACCGCTACAAATATAAAAAATTGAAAATTTGTTGGCGAAAAAAAAATGACATTTTTTTAATTTTGTAACAGTTAACGAACCGCTACTAATTTTGAATTTCATGAAATTAGTAGCGGTTTTTAACATTTTTTTTATTTTGTAACAGTTAACGAACCGCTACTAATTTTGAATTTCATGAAATTAGTAGCGGTTTTTAAAACCGCTACTAATTTCATGAAATTCAAAATTGGCGCCAAAAAATTTAAATTGAGTCGTAAAAAGGCCTATTATTTAGTAGCGGTTTAATAACCGCTACAAATATTTAAAAATTTTTTAAAAAATATACAATGATTTTTTTCTGTTTGTTCAATATTATATTAAATAGTTTATTTTGTTATTATTTTATCTATTTCAATTAGTTTATTATTCAATAGTTTAACTTATTAATAAATAAAAAGAAAAAATGTAATTGAATAGGATTAGTATAAAATTTATATTAATAATATTATTAAGGATAGCTAGGTAATAAGGAATTATTATGTTTTCTAATATAATGTAATTGTGTATGAAAAATAGATGAAAATGAGATAGAGTTATGATATATCTAGAAAAAAAATGATTAGAATAAATTTTATAGAAAGGAAAGAAGTATTCTAAAAAAAATTGAAAATCTTGTTACCATATTTGATCGTATTATTCAGCTCCTCTACTCATACAAAAGAAGTTGTAAATGAGAGGAAATGAAAGAAAGATAAGGTGAAAAGAAATTGGGGAGTGTTTGAAATGAGTTGTGGTAAGGGTATTTATAGGGATCCACGTACTATTAGTAGCGGTTAATGTAGCGGTTATTAATTAGTAGCGGTTATTTATATTTTTGTAGCGGTTTAATATTCATAGTGCTATTTGTAGTGGTTAATGTAGCGGTTATTAATTAGTAGCGGTTATTTATAATTTTGTAGCGGTTTAAGAACCGCTACAAATATTATTTTATTTTATTTTTTACAATTTTTTTACATTTTATTTTAACATATTTTTTGCATTTTTTGTAAAGACAAATTTTTTATACTTGAATTTGATCACTCATCGTTGCCATCCCTACAGAAATTTTGTAGAAAAATTATTGTTATTGATGTATTATTAAATTTAAAAAATTTAATTCAAATGACGTGGACTTAAAAAAAATCACCGCAGTAGAGGTAAATTGTCATCGCCTTCAGGGAAGTAGTTTTCAAAATCAGCTGGCTGAAATGGCTCACTCTCGTAGACGATGTTATCGCCTTCCCCATGTCGTAAAGGTCTCTTGGCTTTAAATGA
Source organism: Inga leiocalycina (assembly GCA_963242795.1). Lineage (NCBI taxonomy): Eukaryota > Viridiplantae > Streptophyta > Magnoliopsida > Fabales > Fabaceae > Inga > Inga leiocalycina. The sequence goes on along the minus strand of OY725325.1, from coordinate 31,863,255 downwards.
ACGACTATATGCCAATCCCTATGCCTCTCGTCCTCGACATAATAAATTTGATGTGCCTCTGAAGCTAGAATATACGGCTCATCATCTTGAGAAATACCAGTATGAATCGGCCGTGAGAAATTGACTGATGTGATCCCTAAGTCGTCAGTCCCCAAGAAGTAGTGGTATTTACCCACAAACACTTGAATAGCGTCACGGTGAAACGGCCTTGATAAGTAAGCTCGACCACATCAAGAAGCTTGCCATAGTAAGGGACGCCTCCGAACTGCATGTTGGCGTCACTGCTACTCACATAATTCCTTGTCCCAAATGTGCCATAAACACCCGAATTCTGTGTTTGCAATCCTTGATCCCGTGAAACCGTGCAAAACTTAAAACCATTGACATTGTATGCTGTAAACCGTTTTGCATGATCAAGAGGGCCGATTCCGAGAACTCTGAAATATATATATACTTTATTTTTTTAAAATTTAGATATAAATAATTCATAAATTAAACAACGCGATCTAATAATATAAATATAATTATATAAAACACAATAAGAAAGTTCTGAAATAAAAAATCATATATATATTTACAAATGTTTAAACAAAAAAAATGTCCTAAACTAAGGAGCTGGGGGCTGATCCTCTGGTGCTCCCTCAGGTGGGGCTCCCTCATATGTCGCTGGATCGGGCCGTTGCGTAGAGTGAACCGCACCATCATCATCAGCAGGAGGAGGAGCAGTAGCAGGAGGAGTAGTACTCGGGACGACGTAGCGAGGGACAGGGGGAACCGCTGGATGCTGCTCGTTCGAGAACAGGCGACTCCATGCTCCCTCGAGCATATTGTTCGCGATCTCACGCCATTGCGTCTGCTGAGCGTACAGCATATCAGCGTGCATCTGCAGGTGCTGCTGCTGCTGCATCTGCTACATCTGCTGCTGCTGCTGAGCCATCTGCTACTGCATCTGCTCCAAATCTGACCGTACCTGGTCAATAGACTCGTCCCTCCGACGTCTGACCCCTCTAGAGCTGCCAGCCTTAGAGGCAGCGCTCCTGCCGTAGACCATGCTGGGTCTGGCGCCTATCCCCATCCCCCACACGCGTCCGGGGTGCTCAGGCTGAGCCAGACCCGCCTTCAAAGGAGCCGTCGGGTCCACTGACCCTTGTGACTCCTCAAGCTAGGTCTGTCGTAGCTCAGCCTGCGACTGCTGCATCCGCTCCTGCCATTTTATGAAACAATTACTAATTAGCATTTTTCATTATTAACTTGGTTTTATAAAAAATATAATAATAAAATTACTTACAATGGCCGCCTCTGCCTGCTGAGAGGTCGCAGTCCCGTCATGGTGTCTATGTGTGATGACGTACAGCTCCGCATAGTCCGTCTAACGATTCTCCTGCTGTGCCTTCGTCTCCTGAAACAATTACAAAACAATAATTAGTATTATGAAATAATCAGCTAAAAGTAAGTGATATTTTGAAAAATTACCAGCTCGTTGTAGGTCACAGCAAAGGTTTTCGATCCTGCTGTGTGGTGGATCGTCTGCTGCACCCGGATCTCGGTGTTCCTCTGAGAAAGCTCCTGGAAAAACAAATAATTAAATGTATTATAATTTAAAATTAAATACAAATTAAATTGAAATTATAATTTAATATTTAACAATTACAAAATTATATATAAAAAATCTAATAAATACATTACCTGCGCCTGAGGGCTGCTCCTAAACTGGACGAAACACGCCCAGTCGTTCGGCGGCACGCCGTCCGGGACGCTCTCGATCAGCTGCTCCAGAGGCATCGTCCTGTCCTTATCCACCCTGTGGAAGAGACGGTTCCTCCTGTTCCTCCAGGCGTCGCTCATCTTCACGAGGGCGTACCTCTTCCGGTTGGCCCGGACGGTAAACCGCAGCTGAAAAAAAATTATTTAAATATCAATAATTATAAAAACCATAATTTAAAAAAATTAATTAAATATAATTAATTACAAAAAATATTAATTAAATATTTTTAATTACCTGAACCACCTCCTCCCAAGCCTGGTCCTTCGGCCCCCTCGGAACGTGCCTCCACATCGGGAAGTGAAGGGGAAACCACATCCAATTAGCTCCCAGGTCGTTCAGGAAGCGGTTGAGCAGGTGACCCCCATTGTGGATCGGCTGGTCAGTGCCCTCATTCCACGGCACTATAACTCGCAGGGTTCGGTCCATGCTGTTCAGACCGGCCACATCCAGCCTCCTCGTCAACACGTTCCCCTGCTCATCTGCACAGTTGACCGCACGTTAAATAAATTATAATTCAAAGTTAACATTTCTAATTTAAATAAATAATTTACTAAATTAAAAAATTAATTTACCTTCGACCTGCACCTCAAACCCAGTGGACCGCGAAGACGACCCTCGGGGTTGTTCTGCTCCCGAGCGTCCTCCTCATTAAGGAACTGCTCCATCTCCCTAAACCCAATCGGGATCTCGAACTCCTCCTCGTTGAGGAAGTCCTCAACGCTGATATCTGGCCTCTCCACCTCAAGCACCTCTGGTGCGGTCGTCGCCTGTGAGATCGTCTGCGGTGCCTGTGGGGGTATGGGTTGAGATGCCGCGGTAGCCCTGCCTGCGCGCTGCCCCCTCCCTCTACCCCCTGCCCGGCTGCTTCCACCCCATAAAATCGGTCTGGGGACCTCAGGGGCCTTCCCCTTATCCTGTCCTGAAGCCATATCAACCGTAAAAATTTAAAAAAAAATTAGTCACATTATTATGCAAAAATATAATAAAAATACAAATATAAATAAAATACGTGTTATATACGTACCTCAAGTGCAAATACTAAGCAAAAACTCCTATAGAGACGTTTGAACGCTCAAATCTCGAAGAAATCACTCAGAGAAACCTCAGGAAACAAAATCAGCAAAAGGAGAAATGAAGGACGCGGGGGTTTACATAGGCCAGATATTAGTAGCGGTTATTAAAATAACCGCTACTCTAACCGCTACAAATTATTCAATTTGTAGCGGTTCTTCAATAACCGCTACAAAAGTTCACAACGTTTGAAATTCTGTAGTGGTTATTGCCCAGAACCGCTACAAATGTTGAGACTCTTGAAATTCTGTAGCGGTTATAGGGGCATAACCGCTACAAAATTCTGACCTTTGGTATTTTGTAGCAGTTCTGTTGTTGTAACCGCTACAAATAACCGCTGCACTGTTGGCGCGCCAACTGGCGGGAATATTGTAGCGGTTTCTGTGCATTAACCGCTACAAAATCACCGCTACAAGTTTTGGTGGGAATTTCGCGCCAAATTTGTACCGGTTTTTTGTAAGAAATCGCTACAAAAAACCTTGCCGCTACAAATTTGTAGCGATTTAGGTAAAAACCGCTACAAATATTATAATTTGTAGCGGTTTTATATAACCGCTACAATTGCACCGCTACAAAATATCCTTTTTTTTGTAGTGCATAATGTGTTATTTATAATTGAAACTCATGAATCTATAAATTCAATCTCTAGTGATGAAAAAAAAATTCAATATTTTGAGACTTTAAAAGGGCATGTGGGATTGAGAGATGATCAGATTAGATGGATTAATACTTTTTTTTTTTTTGGTATTTTGTATGGGATAATGGATGGTTCAATCTCAATCTCATCTTGCATGGAATTATCTAATGCCACCACCGTAGTATTGCCATTTGTATCTTGCAATTTGTTTTCTTCCTCGGGGCTGTTTGGTACGAGGGGAGGGGAGGGGGAGGGGAAACTTTTATGAATTGAATTTTTAAAAAAAATTAAAAAAATAAGGTTATAAAATTTTAATAAAAATATAAAATAAATAAATAAAAATAGTCAATTAAAATTTTTTAACTTCACTTCTCCAATACTATTTTTTTAAAATCCAACTAAAAAAATTTTATCACATCTCCCCCCTCCCTTCCATCCCTCGTACCATAATACCAAACGGGTGAGTCTTTGCCTTGGCGATATATTCAATCTCCAATAACTCCTTTTACTCCATCTCCGATCACCACTTTCTCTCATTCGAGTTCACTAAATCTCCGTGAGTGACAACGAACGCAAACCATATCTCCTCAAGCAATTTCCTCAACGATGGACTGGGGCCTGCATAGAGGAAGTGAGAGGGAGGGGAGATGAGGTCTACAGAGGACGAGGAGGTCAAAAGAGTTTTGACATTTCGTTTTTCTTTTTTCTTTTTTTTAAAAGTGAGCATTATAGTCTTTTTAATTTTTATAATTTATGTTTAATTATAAAATAAAATAAATATAATTATTCTCTTCCAATATTCTTGCTCGTCTGGCCAAACAAAATTTAAAAGCCTCATTCTTAGCCTAATTTATACTTTCTCCTGTCCTTTTTTTTTTTGGTGCCTAAAGTATACCAAGTCACGTTAAACTTCTCCATCCGGTATTTAATACAGAACATAATTATGAAGTTGATCTTCATCCTAATTATACCTATCTCTTATATTTATCAATCTTTTCCTAATTTACCTCTATTATTACTTTTTCAATCATAATCAAGTAAAAGGGATATAGAGAAAAATTAAGGAAGATAACTAAAATATTTTAGTAAAAATATAAAACAGTAATTATCTTAATTAATTTTTTAATCTAATTAAATTAGATAAATTTTTTTTAAATTAAAGACCAAGGGGGTATTTCACATCATTTAAAACCCAGTATTGCTTCCCAAATCGGCTGGGTGTTTGGTTTAACCAGGATTGGTCCTGTTTCATCAAAAAAAGAAAGACAAGGATTGGTCCTGGCACTTCCAAGTAAGCATGTGGCCGTACTCCAAATAATAAAAGGGGCTGCAAATGCAGAATTGGAGTACTCATAAAAAGTCAGCACCGACTAGAGTTACATCTGCTGACATATTTCAGGGAATCATGTGATATTTCAGGACCCAGTTCTGCTCTTTTTCAATAACACTTTTTTTTTCTTACCATTTTTCAAAGCACATTTTGGATCCTCAATGATATCAAGTCATCAATTTAGAGCCACCCGTCATTTTTATAAATTCATGCTACCTAATTCTTATATACAAAACTAAATTAACTAATTCATTAAATATCTTCTAAATTATTCATGAATAATATTCTCACCCCTCTTTATCATATTTCTCTCTTACTAATATGAATTAATTCAATTTTTTATTATATTTAATAGAGGTAAAATTATAACACTATTATTTAATATATTTTATATTATGACTATTTTTGGATAGAAATCCCTCAAGTGTAACCAATAAGGATAATTTAAGGGGAAAATTAGAAATTTGGGAGACAGAGTAATTGGGGAATTATAGTTAGGACCGAATCCAACCTCCAACTAGCTCTTATATTAAGGACCAGAGGTACTAGTGTTAATTAATACTCATTCCGCTCCTTTTTATAAAAAACAACTATCAAAATTATATGATTTAAAATGTTCGTTAAAAACAATAAATGTATAACTTTTATATATTTCTTTCCAATTATACCTATGTTTACAAAGAGTGTGTATGAGAGCTAATGAGTGAAAATTTATTGCGGAGAGATAATAAATGACATATATTTAATGAATATAAAAATAAAAAATTCAGTTGAAATATTTAGACAAAGTGAATTTATTTCTTATATTAAAGAGCACCCTTATAAAAGATAATGTTCCTTATAAAAAGTATAAAGAAGTATATAATAAAATGTGATGTGCCGTATAAAAAGTAAGAAGAAGTATATAATAAAAATGTGCTATGTAAGAATAGCTACGCTGTATAAAGTTATATATATATATATATGTATATATATATATATATACACATATATATATATATATAAATTACTATAAATTATATATATATATATATATAATAAGTCATACTATTTACTATAAATTATAATTGAATGTCACACTTAATTTTTTGGGAAAATTACTGTCAGGTCCCAAGGAAGCAAAATATTATCAGAAAAGTCCCTGGAAAAACTGAACTATCTGAAAAGTCCCTAGGGACTTTTCTGATATTATTTTTCAAAGTCAAATGACACGCATGCCCCTCTTCTATTATATCTCTCTCTCTCTCTCTCTCTCTCTCTCACATTTTTAGCTTGCAGATATGTTATATTAACAACTACCACTGCACGAATTAACAACAATTTATTTTTTTCTCCATATTATCATTTTCATAGCACCCCACCACTTCAAACACACCACTTCCTCAGTTTCCTCTCCTAAAAACAGAGCACCATGACACCCAGCTTCGTTTTCTGTATTATCAACTACTATTGTTATATTAATAACTACCACCGCATGAATTAACAATAATTTATTTTTTCTTCATATCATCATTTTCATAGCACCCTACCACTTCAAACACACCACTTCTTCTGTTTCCTCTCCCAAAAACATAGCACAATGACACGCAGCCTTGTTTTCCGTATTAACAACTACTATTGTTATATTAACAACTACCACTACACGAATTAACAACAATTTATTTTTTCTCCATATCATTATTTTCATAGCACCCCCCACTTCAAACACACCACTTCCTTTGTTTTCTCTCCCAAAAATAGAGCACCATGACACCCAGCCTCATTTTCCCTATTAACAACTAACACTGCACAAATTAACAATAATTTATTTTTTCTCCATATCATCTTTTTCATAGTACCCCACCACTTCAAACACACCACTTCCTCTGTTTCCTCTCCCAAAAACAGAGCACCATGACACCTAACCTCGTTTTCTGTATTAACAACTACTATTGTTATATTAACAACTACCACTGCACGAATTAACAACAATTTAACTTTTTTTTCACAGCACCCACCACTATGAGATGGGGTTTCAATGAGGTTGGAAAAGGGGGATGGGTTGAACTATTCATCATCCTCATTACATTCATCCCTTCCTTCTTTAAAAATGGCTGAAGCTTGAGTATCAAAAAAATCCCACCACCTTCCTTCCATCTTCTTCTTCCTTCTATCTTACATCATATCTCATAAATCTTTAACCACCTCAAAGCTTCGCCCTTCACCATTGCAAAAAATGAAACTGCAGAGAGAGAGAGAGCATAGATCTGCAAGCTGAAAACTTGAGAGAGAGAGAGAGAGAGGGAATAGAAGAGGGGCATGTGTGTCATTTGACTTTGAAAAATAATATCAGAAAAGTTCCTAGGGACTTTTCAGATATTTCAGTTTTTCCAGAGACTTTTCTGACAATATTTTACTTCATTGGGACCTGACAGTGATTTTCCCTAATTTTTTTTAAAAAACTTCATTGTTAATAAGCTTGTTTAACAGTGACAACATGAGATTCTATATTTTGATTAAGTTAATAAATAAAAGATAGGGTTAAAGGGTAAAACTATCATTAAACTTTTCTCAAAAGTGCACTCACCAACATAAACTTTTTTTTAGTGCAAAAATAACCATGAACTTTCAAAAAGAGGACAAAAGTGATACTACCGTTAATGGCTGTTTACTCAAAAGTGTTTAAGGGGCAAAAATATCCATATACTTTTCTCAAAAGTGCACCCACTACCATAAACTTTTTTTTTTGTGCAAAAGTAACCATAAACTTTCAAAAATGGGGCAAAAGTGATGGTTCTCTTACTAGGTTCAAATGTCATCTTTTTATTGTTCTAAGCCCAGGAAAAAAGCACCTCAACTTGTGTAGCACTCCAAATTTTATATTCACTAAATATATTGTAATTATTTGAGAAATTCAATAAAATGGTGAATATTCATGAATTTTGATTTTATGAATTTTATAAATGTTCATATTCATGAGAAATTGAGCAAAAATAATTATGGAATTAATTTGGGTAATCTAAATAGCCCAATATTAAGGTCCAAAAATGGAGAAATTATAGAGAAAATATTTGGTCCAAAAATATATAGAACTTGGCCAAATAAAAAGAAGAAAAGAAATTAGATTAAAAAGGTATGGCAAAATCGTAATTTTGCCAAAATAGAACAAAATTAATTATTTTTTGATTAATTGAAATTAATTTCAATTAATTAAGGAAAATAAAAGAGAAAAATATATTTAGAATATTTTGGTTAATTAAATATAAATTTATGAAAAATTTGAGCAAAAATGCTAATTTAATCAAAATTGGGATTTTACGTGTGCACGTAATTGGAACAAGTTGTGAAGCCAATTAAGACCATAGGGAAGGACCCCTATGTGCCTTCTACATGTAACATGACGAAGGAAATATTAGTTGGCTTAATGAGCAAAGTCACATGTACATAGGATTATGTACATAAAGTTGATTTTTGTAATTTTTGGAAATTACATAAACTATTAAAATATGATAAAACCCTTCATCTTCCTCCTCCTAGCTCAAAACTGACGTGAAACAGCCCTTAGGGAGAGAGGAAGTGCAGAATTTTTAGAGAGAGAGCAGGGGTGAAAAAAGCTTACAAAGGTAAGTGATTTCTTTAGTAAATCGGTTCCTAATGCATATAACTCTGTTCCTAAGCTTCTCTTTCATGTGATGTAAGGGTTGAGAAGCAAATTTTGGTGTTGGAGGACTTAAGGTTTCACCAAGAAAAGGGGAGACAGAGAGAAGCAAAATGTAACTCCCAAACCATCGTATATTGACTATTCTGGCTGCTGTGGATAATTTAATCAGTGAAATTTTGTCGGATTGTCTTTGATTTGAAAATTTGAAATTTAAGTTGCCTAAGGGTTATGCTGGCCGATTTTGGTTCAAATGCTAGTTGTAACCTTTTTAAATAGTTAATAAAGTGTTAGGAGTAGAAAGAAACATGTTTGCGAAGCCGAAATCGAAAAACCCCGATTTTCCCCAGAGTATTCCATGATTTTGGTTAGGGGTAGATTTGAGGGTTAGAGTTGGATTTTCAATTATTTCATAGTTCCATTGAGTTCAGGAGGGAAAATTAGGTGAGTTTACAGTTGGTCACTTTTTTTGGAAAAGCTTGAAAAAGCATAATTACTAAAACGCCCTTGAAACCCTTAAAGCGGGGCTGCCAAGGGCAATTGGTAATTTGAGTATGAATTTGGTAATTTTGAGTCCAGAAATGGATTTCTTGGGTGAAAATATGTTAGAATAGTCCAAGTCAAAATTTTGGAAAAAGTACGATCAGACTGGGTACGGCCGGGCCGGGCCGGGTGTAATAATCCAAAAATGAGATTAAGGGCTAATGACTTCAAAAGTGGGTGTAATTAATGCTAAATAAACACTTTTGAAGAATACAATATGAATTATGAAATGAATGTGTTATGATCAGTGCCCAAACCCTGTATTTAAGCTTACTTGTGTGATAAAGCTTAAAATGAGCCCTAGTGTAAGGGAGGGCGCATGGTTGAGAGAAATGGATGATAATATGTGTTTGGTGGTGATTCTGTGAGAGTTACTATAATCAGGGGCAAAATGGGAAAAAGAAAAGTTACAGACTAATTGGTTAGTTACCGAAAAGGAAACTCATTAATAACTTAAAGATCAATGGCTAGGATTAATTGTCAAGAGACCAAGAGAGTGGAATCATGTGTGTAGGTGCTCATGTGTGATCATGGAAGAGGAAACAAGATGTTGACACATGTTAACATGAGACCCACGGGTTTGGTCAATTTGTTAAAACTCTTTTCCCTCTCTCTTCCCTCTCTAAGTTTGCCAAGAAGGCCTCTTGGCGTCCAAAAATTTGTTTCATCTTCATCATTTCATCTCTCTCTCCATCTTCTATTTTTGCCAAGCATAAAGAGGAAAGAGAAAGAAGAAAGCTCAAGTTTAGGTGAGAGGTTGTCTTTAAATGCTCAATTCATCTTCGTTAATGTTGTTCATGGTGATGAGGGTATCATTGCTATGGTTTTAAATTTTTGAAAGAAGGTGTTTGAGAGCTTGAAGAAATTTGAAAGTTGAGGGATCAAGAAACCAACTTTGGGAAGAGGAAGAGGTGAGTATTTGATGCATTTTGACCTAACTATTATGATCATTGGTTGAGTTTTGAGAATTGAGGATTTTGCCCTGATTTTAGTTTCATTTTGGAATGAATGAATTGCCTAGCGTATTGTGGTGGAATTGGTGTCATGTTAGGTCATTGGGATATTAGAATTTTTTTGGAACCTTAGAAGGAAAATTAGTGCAATTAGGTAATGTATGTGAATGTAGTGTCCAAAGCAAAAAATTTGTTGTAGAATGTGATTTTGGATGCTTTGGAGTTTCTATTAGGTTCCTTGTGTAAAATTGTGTAGGAGTAGTATTGGATAAGAATTTTGGGACCACTGGAAGCATATTGGTTGGAAATTTGGAAAATTCTGTCATCTACTGTATTTTGCTTTTGATAAGCCTCACTCGAGTGCATAGGGGTATCACTCTAGTACAGCATCATATTTTCTCTTTTCCTTCAGTTTTAGTTGTACTCCCATGCAAGGAAAGCAGAAGTGCATGTTCTCACTTGCGAGTGATCGGGGTTCTCACTTAAGTGCATATGGTCTCACTCGAGTGTCTGTACATTTGGCACTAAGAACTCGTGTCTCGGGTTAGCACTCGCAATTAATTTGTTAAGAGTGTGTTTTGGCACTCGTAAGTGTTGTGCCATCACTCAAGTGCCAGAGCCAGTACTCTAGTGCACCTTTTACTTCAGGATTTTCGTGCTCTCGGGTAGTCACTTTCTGTGCCTCACTTAGTAGGACTCGAGTAAGTATGAGGCTACCACTCAAGTGCTGAGTTCAGGACTCGAGTGCAATGATTATTTTTCCTATTCTGTTATTGCTCTTGGCCAAGCACTTGCACGAGTGAGTCACCATCACTCGAGTGCAAGTCATCTCATCACTCGAGTGCGTCATCCATCACTTGAGTGCATTAGTTAAAATCAGTAATTGCACTTCCAAAGATGGTCTTTGGGCAAGTTTTTCCCAACCCATTAGGCATGTGTCTAGGCTTCTTGTAGCCACATAAAGAGTTCCAATGATAACCAACTCTAAGTGTTATGAAAGTAAGAATTTGGAATAGAGATTAATCCGTCGTGCTTAATTCTAGTGTATAGGATTTGATATTTGCCCTACTCGTGAGCAATCTGTGCCGGAGTATGATTGGAAGGAAAAAGGTAGTGGCACTTTCTCTTATACTATATCTGATACATTGTATGTTTGATTTATCATTGTTTATGAGTCCTTTACCTGCGGCCCATCGATGGTTCCAGTAGGAGGACTTTGCCTTCAGGGTGGTGGAGATACAAGGGATGTAACTATATGGAAGCCATAAGGCTATATGTGAAAGTCAAAAGGCTCTCTGTGAATCCTTCACCTATGGCCTATCGGTGGTTCCGGTGGGAAGTTTGTGCCTTTGGGGCGGTGGAGATACAGGGGATGTGACTATGTGATTATGTGTATATGTGACAGCTTGTATGCTGTGTTTCGTGCTGCTATGCTGCTTGATGATGTCATTGCATGCTTTATGATTATGTATGGTATGAGTGATTTGTTACTACTGGGATTCTTTTGAAGCACATTCTTTCCATTGACTAACCTTCAGACAGGGCAAGTGGCTCCAAGGGAAAAGAGACAACCAAGGGTGGCTAAGACTTCTGTAGGGTCATTTGATTTTGGGATGTTGGTTATCGAACTTTGATTAGGGATCACTGTATATTTTGTACATAGTATTTTGTATACGGTTGTGTAATCCCCTAAATGGGAATTTATAAACCCTTAGTTGATATATATAAAACCCGGGGTTGTCAGAAATTTTGGCTATACACTCTGATATGTATGAATGTGATTTAACTGCACAAGATAGTTATATTTGAAATATGAATAGGAGACTAGGCTAAACCGATTTCAAAAGAAATTTGTAAAACCCAATCTCAAGGATGGAATTAAAAATGAAATTTTATCAGCCGTTGCTCTCTAATCCATCTTAATTACGTATTTTCAAATCATAATTACTATTTCTAAGCCACGGTGTTACACCGGGATCTGGGGGCATTTTGGTAAATTTTCACCATAGGCTAATATAACTACTATAAACACTATGAAAGTGCCTAAAATGGTACATGAATTAGTTTTAACCTAATTCCTGTACATTTGATATTTTAGGATCGAGTTGGGAGCCTAAGCTTGGCACGTATTACGAGGCAGATGATTTAAGGCAAGAAAAGGGTTTAACGTATTAACTTTATCCTTCATACACTATATGAATGTTTATATGCTTCGTATATGCCATCTTCTATAATATGTATGATACACTTCACATTGATGAATGGTGCCTACGGGTGCACTGATCTACCTAGTCATGGATTGAGGTACGGATGTATAGGGGTTGCAACTATGGTTGGCTCTGAACACATTTCCGACTAAACTGAGTTATGTGTTATTATGATATTGCATTATCTGGTGTTTAGCATATTTATTTATCGCATTTTCTATGAATGATAGTATGTTGCTATTGGGATTCCTTGAAATCTTACCCTTTTTCATAATAACAAAATTCCAATGGGAGCTAGCGGCTCTAAGGGAAAGGCAGTTGTTACAGGCAAATGAGGGTGTAGAACCCAAGAATTTGGCTAGAGGTTATATGTGGCCTCTGTTTTGGACATATTTGGATAAATTGTAAATATTATTAAATCCTGTGGGGATAAATCCTGTATGTAAACATGTTATTTAATATTAGTATATTTATACTATTTCTGTATGCCTGTGGAACCATGTCTTTATCACTTTGTGCCTATCAAAATGTTAACGAGTCTTGACAACTTGTCCACTATAATTTTTTCAAACCAAAAATTGAAAAACCCATCTTCAATGAAGATGGCATTGCCATTCTACTCTCACTGACGTACTGTAAATGAAATTGTTGAGATCATTTCCTATCATCATCACAACTCAGTGAGAGTATGACAACGACGTTATTTACATTATAGGAGGCAAGATTGGCGGCGTGGTGGGGAAAAGAGAAGGTGACAACCTCCTCTCCCTATTTTTCTCCTTTTTTTGTCCTCGCTCATTCTTCTTTGTCACTTTCATTTTTCACCTCTTTTAGTTGTTCTTTAATTTTGACAATTGTGTTTACGGCACCATTGGTCTTAACAATTCCATTTACAGTAGGTTGGTGAGAGTAGGATGGTGATTCCATCTTCATTGAATATGGGTTTTTTAATATTTTGTTTGGAAAAATTATGGTGGATAAGTCGGGGTGCTCATTTCCTGGACTTAGAATAATTAAAAGATGACATTTGAACCCAGTAAGAGAACTATCACTTTTACCCCATTTTTGAAAATTTATGGTTACTTTTACATACACACAAAATTTTATGGTGGTGGGTGCACTTTTAAAAAAAGTTTAAGGGTACTTTTACCTCTTAACCCTAAAAGATATTCTTAATAATATTAATTTGAATAAGAGTTAAATGTTGGCCAAAAAAAAAAAGAATAAATGAAAAAGTACCACAAAGTTAATTTTATGTAAATCTTTTGAAATTATTAATTTATTCTAATCGGTTTTAATTTATCGATTTACACTATATTCAACAATTAACTTTACTAAAAAAAATAAATATTTAAGGGGAACATTTTGCATACCCCTCTATAGTTATTTATTATCAAACAGCTTCCAAAACTTTATGAAATGGTACTGCATCCCTAGAAATAAGCTAAAATTAAAATTTATGGGTGAAAAGATAATTGTACCCTTACTTTACAGTCAAATATGTTTATTTACAAGACACATAAGTGAAATTATAAGATCATTTCGACCATATACTAAATTAGAAACATATTCACAAGAATACATACTATTTACAAGATACATATGAGAATACAAGTCAAATATGTTTATTTTCAAGATACATGTGAAAATTTACAAAACCATCTTAGCCATGTAAAAGACAAGGGCATAAATATTTTTTTCAGCCAAAAACTTAATTTCAATTTAGTCTTAGGGGTTCAGCCAAGTTCTAAAAAAATTTTAGAGCTCTTCAATATTAAATGTCTATATAGTGAGGGGGGCAGGAGAATTTTCCCATATTTAAGATAAGTCATTCATGGAGGATTGATTTTAGCCTCGTATTGAAACCATTTTAAACATTCAATTCATTTACAAAAGGGATAAAGTATAAAAATATACATGTGATTGCCCTCAAAGTACACCCAACACCAAATACAGTTTTTTAGATGCAACAGTGACTATGTGGTTACAAAATAGGTGCAAAACTATCTTTTGACCGTTAGTTTGACTTTTTTATCCTAAAAGTGATGACGAGTATGATGATATAGAAGCTGGAGTGACATTCTGAAAAAAAAACTTGCAGAAAATCAAATTTTCCTAATAAATCATATAATTTAATAAAAATTAGTAATATAATATATGTATTATAATGATTTTAATTTAATAATATTGGGAATCTAGGTTTGAAAAAAATTGAGCAATCAATATGTTTTTTAGGGCAACAGCTCTGCTGAGTGAGTTAAGTACTCGATTTGAATCTACTTCAGTGAAGGTGGTACTAAAATAGTGAAATGTGGGTAATATTAATTACAAAGCTTCATTAGTTAGCAAGCTTTTTTTCCAGGATGTCACTCCAGTGTCCATATCATCAGACACGTCATCACTTTCAGGGTCAAAAAGTTAAACTAACGATCAAAGGGTAGTTTTGCACATATTTTGTAACCACATAGTCACTGTTGCATCTAAAAAAAATATTTGGTGTTGGGTGCACTTTGAGGATAATCACATGTGTATTTTTGCACCTTAACCCTTTACAAAATAATAGCTTGGTCAGTGGTTGATTCATTTTTTCAAAAAATTAATATTTGTTATGTTTTAAAAATTTTACAATAATAATAATAATAATAATAATACTCTCATGTTAATAAGAATGTATATAGTGACTAATTAAGTTAATGAACAAAAAAGTTAGAGGGAATGGACCACATACTTTAATTTAATTTAATTCTTGGGAGAGTTAAAATATTTAATTATTAAAATAATTTAAGAAAAAAACACTTAAATACTAGTTAAATTTCAAAACTTTAAATCATTGATTTCTAAAAAACCTGAATTATTAATTACTAAAATTTTTTATCAATCTCATTATTTTTATTACCAACAAAATCAATTTAAAATTCTAAAGTCTATAGTATTTAAAATTTTTTCCTAATATAATTTAATACTACCAGTAGTATTTCCATAAAACAGAGTACTATCCTCAAGGACACGCTCTGTGTCTCCCCGCAGACAGCTTCAGAACACACTTGCCTGAACTCTCAGGACTCTCTCACTAAAGCTCTTAATTTAGCTTTGACATTCCTTATCTCTTTTGTATGTTCTTCAACAGAACCGTCTCGCTTCACGAGCTGGGTCGTCCATTGATTGTGAATTAGAGCCGCTCCCTCAGATTCCACTTTGACTTTGGTGGCAAAGGCGGGGAAAATTAAAAGCGAAACTTCGTCTCGGTATTTACAATCAATTTGTTGCTTTCCCTCCCTTAATTATCTATATTTTCTTTATTCACTTAATTCTTGTTTGTTTCTTCTGGGGTTTTCGAAGCGATTCCCAAGTGGGGAATTTACGAACTTAAGTTGGGGTTTTGTTTTGGAATTATGTGGCACGAACGCTGCTTGGGTCATTGTGTTTCTTGCTTTTCCTGTTTCCCTTCCCTTGGATTCCGGTGTTACTGCTTCTGTTTATAAAAGTTGACTGCTTCCTTTATCGAAATCTGGTCAAATTTTGGAACATCCCTTTCATTGACTGTTTTTTCGCCACAGCTTTTATTAAGTTTGGTCCAATTTGGGTTTTCAAAGTAATTCCTTGGAATTTTTCAGTTTTGGGGAGCTTGGGTCTCTGATTCTTAAGAATTTGTTCCTTCTTCCTTGGGGATTTGTGTGGTTTGGCTTCTAATTCTGGGTTTATCTTCACGTAGCTAAGTTTTGATCTGGCAATTGGTGCTTCTGAGTTGGCTTTCTCTACAACACTTTCTAGGAATCCATGTTTTGAAGCTTCCTACTTCTATCTGTCTCTCACATTTGGGGCTCGAGGGTTTCGTTTTGTTGCCATTTCTCTCACAATAGTTTTTGTAACATCTGTTCTTGGATCTGCCTAACCCTAGGTAATCACTTTTACGCAGTTCATTAAGCTTTTTCTTCTGGGTTTTGCTTGATATTTGATCTAATACCTGTTTTTGTTTAGTGCTAGGATTTAGGCTGTCAGAACATAATCTTGTGTCTATCTCTTTTATCTGGCTTAGTTTAAAAGCTTGGCTTGACTTAAATTGACTTGGTTTTCTAGTAATTATTGTGCTTTGCCATTGTCTCTTAGTCACAGTAATATCATAGAGCATGGACTCTCCTCAGTCTGTTGTGTCGCCGTTCAAGAGCTCTTTGTTGGGTGATAGTGAGAAGCAAAAGTCTGGTCCCTTGTCTAAGGACATAGAGGTCAATGGAAAGGAAGCCACCATGATGAGGAATCTAGAAGATTCCATTGGTGTTCTTGATGTCTACATACATCAAGCTAGGGACATCCATAACATTTGCATATACCACAAGCAAGATGTTTATGCTAAGATTTGCTTAACTAGCAATCATGACAATGCTGTGTCCACCAAGATCGTTAATGGGGGTGGAAGGAACCCTGTGTTCAATGAGAATCTTCGCCTAAATGTTCAAACTGTTGATTCCTCTCTCAAATGTGAGATATGGATGCTGAGCAGGGTCAAGAATTATCTAGAAGATCAGCTTCTTGGTTTTGCATTGGTTCCTTTGTCTGAAGTGCTTGTCAAGAATGGAAGAACACTTGAGAAAGAGTTCTCTCTTTCCTCAACTGATCTGTTCCATTCACCTGCTGGCTTCGTCCAATTGTCCCTCGCATACAGCGGGGCTTCTCCTGATGTGATGGTGATCCCTCCTACTTCGGTCTCCACCGATGATGCTGCAGCCGCCACCGATGCTCTGGTGGCACTGGACCCCGAGACCACTGAGTCGCTGGCTAAAGATTTGGATAAAATTGAGTTCCCGGACCCGAAGATTGTGAATGAAGACCACCTTATGGTTTCAGAATATTTTGGGATTTCTTGTGATGAGACTCAGTGTTCCGAAAGTTTGGCCAATTCTGATGCTGCTGATCATCACAGCTCTGATGCAGGTGTTCAACTTGTAGAATGCTTCTCAGCTTGCAGTGTTGAATCTGCCCAACAACAACCTTCCACTAACAAGGTTGATTCACCACCAAGCTTTGTATCAACAAATGGGGTTTCTTCCCCATCAGTGCAAGGTAGCTCAGACTCATCTGATGCTGCTGCTGCTCCTGCTGCATCAAAATCTCCCACTCAGGAACAAGTCTCCGGTGCCAGAGAAGAGAAACGCCCAGCAGCGGCTGATGTTAAAGACGGAGTGGGTGAGAGTGATGATTCGTCAAGCAAAGCGGTGGTTCCAAACAAAGGAGAAGAATCATTCCCTAAGCCTGTTGTGTCTGTGAACATTGAGCCAGAACCAATGGTTGTGCAGCAGGACATAGTAGACATGTACATGAAAAGCATGCAGCAGTTCACCGAGTCGTTGGCGAAGATGAAGCTTCCAGATATCGATATCGGGTCACCGAGCTCAGGGAACTCGAGCTCAGACAAGAAATTGGAGTCACCAGCATCATCAAAGAGCAACAATAACTCTCGTGTGTTTTATGGGAGCAGGGCTTTCTTCTGAGCTTTTTTAGATGTTTCCCATGTTCAAGGTTTTATATATTAGAACTTGAAGGTGACCTTTGATCTTTTAGAACAAAAAAAACTGATGTCAGTAGTGGGGATGTCTGTAATAATGTACTGTGTTTAGTGTGGTTTTATTATTCTACTTCTGTACTTTGGGGGTGTGTTAGGGTGACTCTGATGAATCATATGACTCCGTTGTACTCTCTCTCTCTCTCTCACAAGCTTGGTTCTATATCTTTAACTGCTAAATGAACTTTTCGAAGGTAGCGTCACCTTCTTTGATCTTTCTATCTGTATCTTCAGTTTTCATTTTGGAGGTTGATATATGATTGTGAAGTCAAATCCCATGTAACCCTTTGGGTCCCTATTATAAAGGACTCTATGGGGAGAAGTGGTTTTTACTGCAAGTCACTTGTCCCTATATATGTGTTAATTATAATCTTTTAAGATTGCCTATAATTAAAGTATGATGCAAATTTTTTTTTCTTTTTTTTTTCACTTCACAATATGAACTACTCTGGTTGCTATTATAAGGTAACTCCACTATTTAGTAATATTTATTGGTTTCTTCTGAAAAGTGATTTATTCTCTTTTGATCTTGTTATAACCACTTATTTAGTCCTATTTATAAATCACTTATAACATGTTTTACATAGGCCAAGAAAAACTTTAAATTTCATTAACTCTACCATAATATTCTAACAACTTTTTAATTTTACTTCTACTTAATATATATAATATTATATCTTAATATTCAACAACTTTTCAGCTTTTAACTAATTCACATATATTAAGGACTAAGGGGTAATTCATTTGATTTATCATAAAATTAAAATGATTTTTAATATAACTCTTGTTAATCATATTGAACTTCAACATTATATTAACCAAGAAACAAAAAACCGGACTGGACAATGAACCGGTCACGGAACAGGTTCAAGGGTTAATAGGTCAACTGGGGTCTAACCGGTGATCGAACTGATCATATTAAAATATTATAATTTAATTAACATGACTAAAAATATTCATACTTTAATTATAAAAGATAATATTTTTAAATATAACCCATTTTTTATAAAATATTTATGCTTATAATTTTTTTTTTCTAACTTCATTTTATTTCCTTTCTCCCCCCTAATTATCTCTATTTCTTTTTTCCCCCTTTTTCTATTCCCTTTTCCTCTCTCTCCCACGTGAACCACCTTTGCCTCTCTGAAGTCTGAACAATCAACTCCTCCATAAGTCAATTCTCTCTTTCCTCTCTTTACTTTAACATGATTTACGAGGTTGGTGAGACATGATGTTAATAGGCTGAGGACTGAGGTTGGGCACAAGATTTTTGAAAACCTCCCAACTCTCCATCTCACCGATTAACACCAGAGAACCAGATCAAAACGAGAATGCAAAATGAGAAGGAAAAAATCAGATCACAAAGGGTCGAGGAGGGAGTTGCAAGTTCAGCTGAGGCACAGGGTTCTTTCATTCCTTTCTGATCTGAGTCTAACTGAGCAGTGGGACTGAGATGGCAATTTGCTGATTCGGGAGGGCTTTTTCGGTTTTGCTATCTGATGATAGACCGGCCACAAGCACAAGGTCGCCAAGTTCGACTAGGGCACATGGTCGGGGAGGGAGATCGCGAAACTGAGATCGTGATTCTGTTTTACTTCTGATATCTGATGATCTTTATTTTTTCCTTAGTCCCAAAACGTCATCGTTTGGGACATTTCTGGGAAATTTTTTTGACTCGGGCAAACCGCCTGACTCGGCGGTTTGCCCAAGTTAACCGGGACTTGGCCGGTTCGACTCGGTCAAGACCGAGTCGAACTCCCTCCCCTCCCAGGTGACAGACCGGACCGGACCAAGGACCGGTTCGCCGGTTTTCCGGTCGGACCGGCCGGTTCGATCTAGTTTTTCTCTCAATGATATTAACTTTTATGGCCCTCTCTTTATTTTTTGCCAACAATTTTTACCCTCTCACTATCTTTATTATACCAGCATATATGAAAAGAAAAAAATCTAACACTCTTAGGAACAAGTGGCTTATAAGAAGAGCTAAGAATATCTTCTAAAAAGTGACTTCTAAGAGGGGACCTCTAAGAGGGGACCATAGGGAGTATAATTTTTTTTCGATACAAGAAGCTAAACTAGGGAACAGATAAATCAGCACTAAGACAATCTACTAAAAAGAAAGGAGAACTTGAAAACTCGACTAGTCCCAATCCAACACTGTGAGCTTCTCGCGCTAACCGATCAGCAACTCCGTTACTCTCTCGACAGCACCAAGTAACACTTACTTGCCAGTCTTGATCCAACCAGCGTTGAATCTCAGCAAGAAGGTGTCCCTATGGGTGAAGCTCTGTCCATCCAGAGGAAAGTAACTCCACTAAATCTCAGCAATCAGTCTCGACAACAAGCTGCCTCCACTGCCTTTCCCAACCTCGTTTCAACGCCCACAAGACTGCCCACACCTCTGCATGCAAACTATTACCATTGCCAATATTAAACATAAACCCCTCCTGGACCTTACCCTCATGATCCCGTGCTATCCCTCCACAAGAAGCTAAAGATCCTCTGCATGAACCGTCAACATTATACTTAATAACACCCACCCGAGGAGGTTGCCAACGTGGAATTTTCTCTCTAGTCATAAACTTTTGACAAAGGTCCTTACTCGAACACGACATCACTGCCTTTACCTGATAAATAACATCCAAAAAGCTCTTCAAGTTCCCCTTAAACACACCCACATTTCGATTAAGCCAGACTTGCCGCGCTGTCACTGCAAACCAGACCGACCAGGGAACTCCCTCCACCTGACACCGTTGGTGTAGGTTCCATATAACCCAGTAATGATGTTGTCTCAAAGAAAAGAGCTTCACCTGCAGCTGTGATGGCAATAAAACATGCCAAACCAAAGAAGCAAATTTGCAATCTCGAACCGCATGTAGCGTATCTTCAGCCGCCTCTGCACATAAACCGCAAATAGCATCGTGATGCATACCTCTCAGAAATCTAGACTGATTCGTCAACAACTGGCCTTGAAAGTAAATCCAGAGGAACATTTTATATCTCTGAGGAGTTGAAACCTTCCAAATTTTCCTTCATTCTCCATTAATTCTCGGTCCTATATGTTGACAAAGGAGGGAATACGTTGAACGCACAGTGAAGTCTCCATGGGACGTCGATCGCCACACTGGTGTGTCTGGCAAATCATTGTGCAACCGGGGCCGCTCCTACTCCAAACATTGTAGAATATGCACTGGTAAGAGGTCCCGACACAAATCCCATTTCTAATCCCCTGCTTTCGTCCTTGCCTCTGCGACGAATATGTCCCGTATGCTTTCCTCAATATGGCCAGTCACATAAGTACTTAGCTTTCCATGGTTAGGCAGCCAAGCATCCTCCAAAAACCGCACTCTAGCTCCGTCCCCCACTTTCCATCCAAGCCCTTTCTCCATGTCACCCCATGCATACCTAATTTCTTTCCAAACCTGAGATTCCTCTCGTCTTTTTGCGATCTTAGGGATTACATCCTCCCCACAATTATACTTCTCCCTTAGAAACTTCACCTATAAAGCTTCCCTTCGTCGTACTAAGGCCTACCCAAGTTTCATCATAAAAGAAGTATTTTGCTTCCTTGCACTCCGAAGGCCAAGACCCCCATCCTCCTTACGGCGACACACAGTTAGGGGTGGGAATAGGCCAGGCCAGGCCAGGCTTTTGCCTTAACAGGCCAGGCCTGGTTTGCATCAGAATGGCGTGATCCTTGCCTATAGCCTATAAGAGGCCATTTTTTAGGCCTAAGCCTGGCCTGTATAAAGGCTTAGCCTGGCTTGTGGCATGTTAAGAGGCCTATAATTTTAAAACATTTTACACATTACAGGCCATAGGCCTCACAATAGCTCTCTTGAGAAACAAGCCGAAAACAAGACAAAAATAGGTCCAATTACACCAATAATCCAATATACATTATAAAATATGAAATCAAATACAAAATCTTTGGACCTTCTTATCTTCACATCAAATCTTCAATGTAATTTCTTCTTCTCCTTTAAAGACCTTAAAAAAAATAATCAAATGTATAGTATTGGAGTATGAGCTAGATGACATTGTTTCACTCTCAAACGGAGATGAAATAAATAAATCAACAAGAGTTTAAACTATACATCTTGAAAAAAATTTAAACGATAAAATCAACAAAGAGAAATAAATAAATCTAATTTGAATGGCTATGTATATCCAATAGTGATCGAGTTTAAAGCAGGCTAAAGAATAAATTGTGTGAACTAAGTTTAAAAGATAAATGTTTCAAACCAATAGATCAATTACACCTGAACTCAAAGCATCAACTGAGAAGGGATGAGGCTTCAGCGTCGGAGAAGGGATTAGCACTGAGAAGGGATGAGGCTATGACTGTTAGCAGAAACTAAGAAGGCGTCGGACAGATTTCATACGACTGTGAACTGAGAAGGAGAACTGAGAAGCTGTCACTATGAACTGTGAGCTGTGACTGTTAGCAGAAACGTGAGTCAGATGATGATGACGGGAAGTAGTAGGCTATCTCCCATTTGTGTGAACTGTGAGACAGATGACGATGATCTGTAGCTCAGCTGTGTGTGAGCCTGTGAAGACTGAAGACGTGGGTGAGAAATGAGAAGGGGAGTAGCACTATAAGCTTCCGTCGGGTGTCGGTGTCTGAAACTCTGAGTTCCAAAAAGCTGTGTGAGCCTGTGGCTGTGAATATTGAAGACGTAGGTAAGAAGCTGAGAACTAAGAAAGGGAGTACTGTGAAGACAGAAGACGTAGCTCTGTTTCTTTCAATATATTTTTCTTGAACAAAATGTATCAAAAAAAAAGGTTGGACAAAAGCTGAGTGTTTTTTTTGAGTGCATGTCCCTGTGAGCTTTTGTGCTTTTCAGTGGGTGACAACTTGTGATGTGAGCTTTAGACTTTAGTGCTTGTGAGCTGGGAGAAGCGCGATTGACTGAATAGAGTGAAGATTGAAAGAAATAGATCTGTCGGTGTGGGAAAAAAAAAAGAACGTTGGTGTATTTTGTTCAATTACAATTTTATCCATAATATTTTTAATTTTAACAGGTTGGCCTGATAGGCCTAAAAGGCCTACTTATAGGCCTTAGCCTGACCTGATAAATAAATCAGGCTTCAGAACAGGCCTTAGCCTGGCCTGTTAACCTGACAGGCCAGGCCTAGACATGCCGGGAACAGGCCAGGCGGCAGGCCCCTGACAGGCCTGTTCCCACCCCTACACACAGTATCCCATGCAACTAGATGGGCCTTCCTAGAGGCCCCACAACTCCCCCATAAAAATCCCCGACATTTTTTTATCAATTTCATTGCACGTTCCAATAGGCAACAATGTAGATTGCATCGTGTAGGTAGGAATAGCAGAAGCCACAGACGAGATAAGAGTATGCCTTGCAGCCATCGATAAATTATTAATCTTCCAGTTTGCCAACCTAGCATCCATCTTGCGCAAAACATAGTCATATGTGTGAGAGGTCACTCTCTTGTGGTGCAGTGGAACCCCCAGATACTTTCCTAAATCTGCAGTTGGGGTAAAACCCAAGAACTGGCTTATCTCCTGTCGACGAAGGTGATTCACATCCTTCGAGAAGAAAATCCTGGACTTATCGGCATTAACCTTTTGTCCAGAAGCTAAGCAAAAATCATCTAGGCACGCCTTTATCAGTCCCGTTTGCTCAAGATCTGCCTCAGCAAACAGAAACAAATCATCTACAAAAAATAAGTGAGAAACAGGCGTGCCATTCGTCTTCAACTCAAAAGGCATCCAATGGCCATTAGCCACTTCACTCTGGATCAAGTGAGCAAATCTCTCCATAACCAACACAAATAGGTAAGGAGATAAAGGGTCCCCTTGCCGAATACCTCAAGTCGGAGTAAAAGCCGAGCCCCTCGATCCATTCCATAGAACTTGCATCTCAACCGTGGATAGACATAGTTTAACGATCTCAATAAATTGCGGTGACACTCCCAGCTCATAAAGGCAATCAATGACAAAGTTCCAACGAACACGATCATAGGCCTTCTCTAAGTCAATTTTCAAGACCATATACCCCTTCTTCTTTTTCATACTCCTCATGGAATGAATCACTTCCTGTGCCAAGATTACATTATCCGAGCTCAAATGTCCAGGAACAAAGCTGCACTGATTTGGTGCAATGACTCGCGGCATAAGATTCTTTAATTGGTTTGCTATAACCTTTATAACCACCTTATAGACCACATTGCACAGGCTAATCGGGTGAAAATCTCGAAAAGTCTGTGGCACGTCCACCTTCAGAATTAAAGCAATATTTGTACCATTCAGCTGCCTAACATTCCTTGGGTTACTGAAAATATCCTGAACCAGTCAAATTACAGAGGGTCCTACAATATCCCATTGACTCTGAAAAAATAGAGGGTTTAACCTATCCGGGCCTGGCGCTTTCAATGGTCCCACGCTAAACAAGGCCTGTTTAATTTCAACCCTCGTTGCCATTCTGCCAAGTGAATCTAACACCTCCATTTCAACTTGTGGATAGGAATTACCAAAATGAATCTCAGCCGACGCCTCCTGGTCATCCATATACAGCTTTCAAAAGAACTCAGTACCTATTACCTACAATTCACTGGAGTCATAACACCACTCTCCATCCTCCCGCTGAAGTGCCATAATATTCTTCCTCCTTTGCCTACCATTTGTTACCGCATGGAAATACTTAGTGTTCTTATCACCATGAATATACCAATTACATCGGGATCTCTAAAGCCACATAAGCTCCTCTTGTATCAAACATTTTTCCAACCTACTCCAAACTTCTGAACATTTCCTATTCCAGAACGGGCTAGTCTCATCGTTATCCTGCAATTGCTCTAACTCACTTAATAAATCTGACTTCCTGACATGAATATCCCCAAACTTCTCTTTATTCCACTTTCGTACGTCTCGCTTAAAACTCTAAACATTACTACACCAATCTGCCCACGAGTTCTATAAGCCACCTACTACCTCCGAGAACCCCTCATCCGTAACCCACGGTGCAAAGAACCGGAACTGTTGATCTCGTGAGTATAATAGGAATCAGATAGAGTAATTTATTATTTTTAAATATGTGCAAATTTAAATTTTTTATTTTCAAACAAATTTATTAATTTAATCATCTCTCCCAAGGTTTTGAAACCCGAACCGGTTATTGAATCGGTTCGGGTACTAGGTCAAGAGTCAATAGATCATACCAAAGTTAAATCAGAGTTAACCCGGGGCCTAGTTGATGATAAATTAAAGATTTTAGAGTTATTAATATGAAATTTTAAAAGGAAAAACGATTTTTTTTTAAAAAAAACTCGAACCGGGTTGACTCCCAGACCAGATTGGTTTGCCTGTTTCAGGTTCGGACTGGCCGGTCCGAGTTTCAGAATCCTAGTCTCTCTCTCTATAGATATATATATTATAATAACCATCTCTCCTATATAAAAATAAGATGGGATGGAGTATAGCCACTGTACCAATCAATCATGCTTGATGATATGGTCCCACGTTCACATGGAGATGCGAAAGTTGAAGAGGCGAGATTATATATGCATTTGCCTTTTCTTTATTGGTTCGTTATATGGATTTGCTTTGGGCTTTTTTCCTTTCTAACCTTCATTCGGCTTTTTTTTTACAAGCATTTGGCTATTTCTTTTTTATTACATCGGCGACCGGGTTCAAACCCGGATGGGGGAGGGGGGAGAAGTGCCTAAAGGTGCTTCGGTGACCATCGCGCCTAAAGGCGCTGGTCACATTTGGCTATTTCACTCTTAGAGAATCTTCACTCCAGCAACATGCGTCTTTATCCCTTATCATGTGAGTAACAAAATATTTTTCTATCCTCTACTTCTGCGCTGATCAAGAACAATTTATTTCTATTTTTTTTTAAAAAATATAACTTCATTGAATTTATTAATACCATTAAGAATATTCTTAAAAAAATTCTAACATAACATTTATTCATTAAAAAATTTATTAAAATGTCTTATTTATTAATTTAGGTCTTACTATAATGAATTCCTTATTGATCAAAATATCTCTTCATAGTAGAGATGAGCATATTATTGCCGACGGCCCAATGAGCCCTCTTATACCAAGTGAAAAATTGCCCATTTTGCTCTACCCAATAAAGGCCCATAACGGGTGGGATTAAATAAGTGAACGTGTACACTAAATGGGACGGGCCACGGGTACACCCTCGGGCTATCCATGCCCGTCCATTTATGTGTGTGCATCATTGTATGGAAAACTAGACCGGACCGGCCGATTCAGACCGGAAACTGATGAACCAGTCACTGGTCAGGTCCGGTTGAGGGAAAAAGCCGGTGAACAGGCTTGAACCGGGATGACCCGGACTAGTCACAGTTTGATCTTTTTTTTTACTTTACATTTTTACACTCCAAATGAAGTCGTTTTGGAATTTTTTTTAAAAAAAATATTTTCCTAACAGTTTTTGATTTATAAGGAGTTTTAAAAGGATTGTGGAATACTTTTGGCATTGGTTGGGGAAAAATCCTTATGTACTTAATAATATTTTTGTAGGCATTAGGTTCAGGAGGTTATATTGGACTATTAGTTGAAAAATAACTCTCATAGTTTTTTGAATGATATGTATAAACATTTAAATTATATATTTTTTTAATTGACCCCGGTTTGACCCTGGTCCGAACCACTGACCCTTAACCCAATGCCTCGACCGGTTTAATGTCCAGTTCGGTTTTCAGTACCTTAGTGCCTATATATATGTATTTATTTAAGTATAAATATATAATATAATTTTTTGCCAATATATATATAATATAATATTGATTTAAGTATAAGAGATAATGTAATTCTAAAGGACAAATTTCCATGATAGTTAAATAATATAATTATATGTATATA
The DNA here is from genome assembly GCA_963242795.1 of Inga leiocalycina. Classification (NCBI taxonomy): domain Eukaryota; kingdom Viridiplantae; phylum Streptophyta; class Magnoliopsida; order Fabales; family Fabaceae; genus Inga; species Inga leiocalycina. The sequence goes on along the minus strand of OY725325.1, from coordinate 31,836,689 downwards.
TATATCTCTTGAATCAATAATTATATATTATGATCATGTTTCATAAATCAGAATCATCATCATAATATAGAGCTTTTATATATAAGCTATAATTCTATATATAATATTATAAATTGCTCTTACTTTAAAGATTTTATTAACTATTAATTAAGGGTTAATTAAATTATTAAATAAATTATCTCATGAGGAATGGTGAGGATTATGGTGCTTTAATAATTATTAATATTTTTAATAATTTATATTGAGAAATTAGTCACAATAAAATAATAAGGTAGAAATGTAGTTTTTAGAAAAGATGCACTAACAGGCAGCCTATACCCATTCCAGCCCATATGGGTTTAACCTAGCTCATTTGTCACAGACATGAGTGGGCTTTTGACAGGTATTAGCTAGCCTATGCCCATTTAAAAGAAATGGGCAGGTGACAATTGACCCATATAGCCCATTGCTCAATCCTACTTCATAGTTTCACAATTCCTTGATGCCACCAAAATTTTATTGTTTTTATAATATGGTAATTAAATATATTAATATATAGATTAAAATAATTTTACATAAAATTTAAAAATATATGTATCAAAATTATTTTAATTATGGTTAAATCATAAATGACTATTGGATAATGTTGTTAAATATGGCTGTTTTGGTCAAAAAACAAGTTTAATAATTCAGTTTAGCCATTAATTAAAGATTAGAGGGATGAAGATGAAATCTTAGACAAAAAAGGAAAGCTCGCATAACATAATTTTATATTTTAGGAAAAGATGTCATAGGTTTTCAATATAGATTGACATAAAATAAATTATATGGGAAGTGTAGTTTGCTTTTTATTTTAGGGAGTATTTTGCAATTCTAGTTCAGTAACTTTAAGATGATCATGGTTATTCTTTATAAATACAACATCAACTGAGGTCCACCCTGAACTAGCCCCCACCTCTAAGACTAAAGGGAGTATAAGATACTTTCTTTATTTATTTTTTTTGGAATTAGGGGGCATAAACTAACCGTGTGAGGTTATAGGCGGATTGAAGCTATAACTCCTACTTATGGGGAGGAGCTTTCATGCTACTTCCTCCGGTCCTTCATATAAGAAATGTTTGGGCAGTTGATTTTAGTCTTAAATATAAGATAAACTTTTCATATTTATTAATTTTTTACTAATTTATCCATATTAATACTCCCTCAACAATAATCAAGGAAGAGAATAAATGAAGGAATTAAAAAAGATGACTATGGTGTTTTAGAAAATACATGTCATATTTAACCAACTTCCTTAATCTAATCTGATTAGACAAGTATGTCTTGTATTAAGGACGGGAGTACTAGGTTTCCAGGCCATTGGCAGATAAGATATCTTCTGTTGCAATAGCATAATGTTGAATCAGTCCCCACATTTTGAAACTCCATAAATATGAAATATGAATAATATATAAGGCGAAGCTTGTTAAATTTTTTCAAATTCAAATATAGTGGAAGAATGAGCCATGAAAAGGAAAGGAAGATGGAAGAGAAGAAAGTTACAATTTAAAGTGGCACTTCAAGTATCTCTGCAGATCTAGTGTAAATGTGCCTCCTACAAACCCAAGCAATCTGACCAGTGTCTCTGTACCTCACACGCCACAATCCAAACTTTTCTGCAATATCTTTCCCTGATGAGCATCTTCTTTCCCTTAAGAAATCCACAATCCATTGTTGAGCTGCCCTTAAATTTTGTTGAACATCCCTTGAACCTTGTGCCGCCCTATTCCGGCAACCTATGGCAGCAGCCCCCATGGCGCCGGCAGCTGCTGCAGCCCCGGCTGCCATGGAAGCGCCACCGGCCAAATGTGCAACTTCCTTGCTCAAGTCAGGTATCATTTCTCCCATCCCAGCTGCCAGATGAGCTCCTATCTTAAGAGCAAATGTTACTAGTTTCATGAAGTTCTTCACATGAGGAGCCAGAGACCTCACAGCTCTGTTGTCAACTTGCATGAGTTCACAACCTGTTTGATCTTCAACCACGTGCATTTCGCCCCGGAACTCGCATAACATGTGAAGCCGGAGAGCAGTCATGCCGGTAATCATGGTGGTGATAAGTCTCCTAGAGTAGTTTTCTGTTTTCACAAAGTAGAACATGTTGGGGACCTTCCTCTCCTCAACTTGTACATTGAAGGACACAAGGTAGTTTACTTTCCGGTGAAGCTCGAGCAGAAGCCGATGCTCGTAGTATCTCAGCCCTTGGATTTCCTGCTTCAGATCTCTTATTTCCTGTTCAATGATCTTAAGTCTCTCTAAAACTGCTTCAACTCCTTTTGCAATGCCTCCAATGGTTGGTTCTACAGTTTGAGTTTCTTCACTTAAGCCTAAAGCATGATCTTGTCCATCTATGTTGTTTTCAAGTGGGACTTGCAGCTCTTGGGAGAGATTATACAGGTCATGATATCTCCGGTGAAGCACTTGCCGGAAATCATCATCGGATAGAATGTCCCTCGCGAAATCAAAGCCATCTTGCAGAATAGTCCTACCGGAATCTGACACCTGACTCCAAGTGTGTTGATAATCATACATGCTATCTGCTGGAAGTGAAAGCAATGCTTGCTTCAATTGCTGGAGGGAAACAATTTGAGTTCTTCTATATCTAGGAGGAGTCAGATTTTGAACACAAGCAGGTCTTATAACATTTTCAGTTAAGGTGATTCCTTGGCACAGGCTTTGAATTGCTGGTATTATGAGTTGTTGTACGACTCTTAAGGTTTCTGTTAAGTTCTTGGTGGAACAAGCAAGAATGTCTATGTAGTATCCCAATTGTCCTCCTAGTTCCACTCTGATGTAGATTCCATTAATGCTGATTGAAATGAGGTACTTCTCAAGACTGTAAGTTGCTCCATGTTGATTCTTTAGAGCCATGATCTTGTTGTGAAGGTGTACCTACCCAAAATAAGTAAGATTCAAATTAGAATAGAAAGGTGTAGCCAAGGCAGGTTTTCAAATTAGTAAAACAGTCAAGAAATTAGAGTTTGAATCAGAGAATGAGAAGATCAGAATTTGAAAGAAACTTTGTTGCTAGGCAATTTGATTCGGCCTCTCTACAAGTGTAACAAAAATTTTCAGCCCAGCGGGAGTCTAATAAAAAAATTTTAGAATTCAAATATGATAATCTTTCAACCTGTTCAAAGGATTTCAAACCCTGTTAAACTTTACATTCTTATCTTTTTTGTTAAAACAAAATTATTTTTCTTCTTAGGTGCTTTCTTCAACACACAATCTTGTCAAACCATCAAAACATTTCTGCTACCACAAATTATAAGTAGTGACAAATTTTACACTTTTTTCACAAGTGTTTTTCTTGCCTCAACTTTTCCTTTCTGAAATGTTTCATTTATACTTCATCTGGTCATAAATATAAAATTTATTTTAATGAAAAAATTAAACTACAAAGTAGATCTTACGTTAAGGATCAAAGGTAGTAGTGTATTGTAATTGTGTAAGCAATTGACATTCTGTTAACAAGCATAATCAAAAAAGCGACAACAATTGATAATACTGCACAAACTTCAAAAGATAGAGAACATGAACCATTTCAGCAAGAAGGATAAAAAAAAGTGCCAAAACAATGGGAACTCTTGCCTGTAAGCGAGGGAAGAATCCTGGCGTTAAAAACATATGGCTTGAATCGTGACACTCGAGATGACGACCGGCATAGATGCTGTCTGCAGTACTTAACTGCCACCTCTGTGGTTTTCCTCTTCCTTCTTCAAGCATAGAGGGGATAAGTAAGAAAGAATTTGGATCTGATGGGTCCTGTTCATAGCAGAGTTCAAGTTTCAGCATCATCCTCACAATGTCACTAGCCTCTAAGTTCTCAAACACCTTTGAACCCATCCCAGGAATAGGACTCTGTAAACTTGCTCTCAAAATCTTTTCCAGCTCCTTCCTGCTAATAAAACCATTGCTTTCTGAGGAGTTTTGCTTTCTAGCTTTTAATCTTATGAGCTCTCCAAGTACTTCACCACAGAACCACTCACAGTCCAGGATTAGAAAACCCAACTCATCAAAGTAAATAACCTCTCCAATTTGATGAAGACAGGTAGCAATAGCTCGCCTTCTCATTTCCACTCTTTCTTTGTTGTCGTGTCGCGATCGGATTCTCAGAGCAGGAGCCTTCACTTGGCATAGATTTTCAAATTCTTTCCACTTCATTGCTGGCTTGTTGTAGTTCTCTGATCTCCAGTCTGACAAAAGCTGTATAAAATCATTGCATAGCTGGTAAACTTGGGGGACTCTTTGGAGAATCGTCTTGCAAGTCTTTCGGATGTGATGAGTGAGTTTGCTGACTGAAGCTGATGACCTTGCATCAACAGTGAACACGGTCGGGTAGAAATCAACAAAGCCTTGAAACTTGTCTCTTAATCTCTGTATTGAGTTTATAGTGAGCTGCAAATCCTGTGATGGTTGGTTGATTTTATCAGAATGTGTGAGAACAACAGCTACACTTGGTAGAGTGCATTGTTGTACAGCTCTTCTAGAGTTGGAGACTATAAAACGGAGCCAATATTGCAGGTCTTCTTCAATCTCTCCCGTGCTTTTTGGTTCTTTGTTGCCCGGCTTCCTGAATAAACCCGATATAATGATGAAGAACGAAGCACTTCCATGCCCGGGAAACATAAGATCATGGAGGGAGAAAAATTCATGTTGGCCAGCAAGATTCCATATAGAAATCTTTGTGTCCTCATCCTTGAAAGTCTTTATCTTCATTCCTACTGTTTTCACCGCCTGCTCCACTGGGGCCACTATAGTGCGAACTTGATCAAAGTAGGGAAGTGCTGAAGCTGAGAAGTTCTGTGAAATTGAATTACAAAGTGTGGTTTTACCTGCAAATGAAAATGAGGATCAAAACTATATATAGGTCATGTTGGATTCATTAGTTTAGAGTTGATATTTTCTACTTCATGTCAATTAAACTTACCTGCATAGTCTTGCCCACAGAAGAACACTCTACAACTCTTGGGCTCTGTCAAAGGCATGTCCATGAGCAAATCCATTTCTGGTTCTGTCTTCTCATTCTGACCTAACCTTCTATAAATTCCCTGAGTCTTTCCAGAGTTATGCAATGGTGTTCTTGAGAGATCAAGATCTTCAATCCATGGATTTATCTGAAGTGTCTCCATAATTGTCTGCAACAATGTCTCTCCTTGTACTCCTTTGCAGCCTTGCAAGGACAAGTATTTCAAAGTCGCATTCTTCTCCAAGCTCTTGAAGATCCTGACAAAGTCATCGGGTCTCAAACTCGAATCATCACGTATGGCCAGCCGAGTCACGCTCTGGTTACTAGTTAGCATCTGAAGTATAGCAGCTAGCCCATCCCTTCCTATTCTTGTCCTCCCACCGCCAAAGCTCAGAGACTTCAAAGTAACGTTGGCTTGGCTTTGCAGGGCCGAAAACCGGCTCAAAGGGCACAACAAATGTTCAACCCCAACCCCAGTAAACCAATTTCCAGTCAAATGTAAAGTCTGCAAACTATGATTTTTGAAGAGACCAGCTGCAATATATACAATTCCCTTGTTCTTTAAACATGTTCTGAACAAATTCACTTCTTGGAGGGTTTGGTTTTGTTCTAGAACCCATCTGAACTCTTTAGCCCACTTGGATTTGAGTCTCACACCTGTCATGTCCAGTGATTTCACTGTGAAGTTCATTCCTAAAGAGCAAGCAACCCTGCAAGAACCTGAGAGACTAAGCTGATAAATTCTAAGTGAGCAATTCTCAGGTACAAACTCAACCACCTTAGAGGTTTTTCCACTGTTTTGTCCACTCCAAACATGAACTTCCATGGCTCTATTCCTCGCCAACACTGCAGATATAAGCGGGGTTGCTGTGATAGCATTCGAATCGAAAATAGTCAGCAATTTAAGAGTTGGATTAACTTCAATCATCTTGGAGAGTTCTTCAGCACCTCTTGATCCTATTGAGTCTTCCCATATCTGTAACTCTTCCAAGCTTTGATTCACCATTAAAGCAGAAGCAATATGCCCAGCCCCAACAGACCCAATATTTGATTCTGAAAGCATAATCTCCTTAATCATCTTATTCCTCTTCAGGATCTCAGAAAGCTCAGACATAGATTTTCCCAAGAACCTGTTTCTTCTAAAAACAACTTGTTTTATACTTGGGTTATTCTCCAGCAACAACCCTAGCTTTCTGACTTCATCTATTTCCCATTGCACTAAGTGAAACTCGAGGTTTCTCAGAGTGGATTTAGCATTCTTTGATGATGCTAATGTGGTTAAGAGGTGAGAGAAATAAGAAATGCTTTCGTCGGCGATGTTTATGTTCATGGAGTTCTCTGTTTCCTGGTAGCATCCTGAAACTGGTTGTGAAAGGTAGAAGGAGATATTGTGTAGATTGAGGCCTTCAGATTTGATTGATTGCAGAAACCTTTGAAATTCTTTCATGTTCTGGCTTGACCCCATCATGACAAGCTTCTTGGATTCACCTAAAAATCATCAAGAAAGAAGGATTTTGGGAAATTTTTGTTCAAAACTGAGTCTGTTCTATGTTCTCAACTTGCCTATGAAGGTAAAAGGTATCAACTTCAATTAAATTTGGATAAAAGCTGTTTTATGAGGTTGTTCGATCTACTGGGAAAGGTATTACTTGTGGTTATTACATGACTTGAGCGAAAATGTTTTGTAAAGCAATCGTTGTCTCTAAGAAAGGGATTTGTTCCCTACACAGTATGAATAAAACTTGTTAAACGATATAACTGTAAGGGGAAATTTCAGTTAGGCCCTCCTTCAGTCAACCCCAAATAAATTTGATTTGACAAAGGCAGACAAAAAAGAGGTCATGAAAAAAATTTAGAGATGATTTTTAAAAAAATCTCTAACCTTGAGATCTCGTTCAAGTTTACCATGTTCTGCATTTTCATTCATGTTTGTTGCAGAAGAACTCTGTCCTTGGCTTAGAGATTTGGTTGCTTGAATCTATTTTCCAAGAAAAGAGCGAGGAGAGGTGACGACAAGAAAACATGGAAAAAAGGAACCTTTTAACGGCTCTTTCCTTCATCCTCATTCTGCATTTTCAATTGTGGGGACCACTTTATTAATATTTTTTTATTTAAAGGATAAATAATAATTGTAAGAAGTCATATAGGCATGATCAAAATCACCTTTATATCACTAAGTTATCAAGGTTCATCAATCAGGATGGCTACTAAATCAGTTAGGATATTGGGTTAAGGGTTAGTGAGTCAGATTGAGGTCAAACCAGCCAGAAAATGAAGATTTTAGGTTTATTAATATGAAATTCTAAAGAAAATAATTTTTTTTTTAAAATAGGAACCTAGATCGGACCGCAAACTAGACCGATCTACTGGCTGGTTCATCGATTTCTGGGCCGGACCGGCCTATCTGGTCCGGATTCACGAATCCTGTAAATTATAAAGCTATGTTTTTTTTGTCATTGGCATAGATTCAAGCTCCAGATTTTTTATTTAAGTGATCAAGGTCTCTTTCACTTGTATCAATGATTGTTGATGCAAAAAGAAAAAAAAAATTATACTCCTTAAAACTAGTAAATGTGTTAAAACAAGAACCAATAACACCATCTAGAAAATGTCCCATGGTTTAAGATTTAATGTGGAATGAGTTACTTCTTTTTTTTTGATGAGAGGAATGAGTTACTTCTGATTTAATAATCTTTACAGTAATTTGATATCCAATTTTCATTTTAAAAAATTTTTTAAAAAAAATATAAGACAAATTTTTTATATTTATCAATTTTTTTTAATTTACCACCCTTAATAATAATAATCAGATAAGAGACATAAGAAAAATTATTAGGGAGTTTTAGAAAAAAAAAATATACTTTACACAAAAAAAGTATAATTTGATTAAAACAGCAGAGGTTATAATCCTGCCGGAAATCTAGCGCTGGAAGATGTGGAGGAGGCAGTGGATAACAGTATGGATGCTTTTTTGACTTTAGGGTGTGCTATAAAGTTAATGTCCTGCCCTTTTTATTCCATGTTTTCTCATTGAGCCAAATGGCCAAATCTCGTTGGCTTTTTTTTTTTTTTTTCAAAAAACAGATCCCTTTGGAGGCAAAAAATAAAAGATCAAATCTCGAGACCCAATAAAGGAGAGAAAAACTGAAAAAGCGGGTTGGAATAGTAATTAGCACAAAAGTGAGCCTCTTGCTCTTTCCCTGGTTAAAATAGTAGATAATCATGTGCCCAACTTTATTTCTATTTAAGAAAATATATTAATTATCCCTCTACTTTATTTAAATTATAGAACCATCTTCTCTATTTTCTTAAAAAAATATATAAATCCCTCTTAAAATTAAAATATATATATTACATAAATCTTCTTTATATATTTAAGATCTCATTTTCATTTATTTAATCGTTAGTTGGCTGTTAAGCAGCTAGAACAAAAAGACGATGAAACTAAAGAGAGATAGTATTAAAGGGTAGGGTTTTTTCAAACATATGTCCTATTAGTTTTTACAGTTTGCTTATCAATGCTTATTGATATTATCCATAAAAAAATAAAGTTAGGTCTCATACAAAGGAATACAATCAAGGGTTTTGTGTATTCTTTTTAAGAAGTATTCTTCATTGACATTAAAAATTAATCTTTATTAGAGTATGAAAGGTGAAAAAAAAAAAGTTGCACAAAATTGAGTTTTGACCGTTAAATGGTACTTGGTATGGCACTTGCCATGTCAAAAATTGATGTGTCAACTAAAAAAGTCTATTTAAGTCCAAAATGATGTTTGTTGGTTTTAAGGGCAATGGACTCTTTTTTTTTTTTTTACTTTCAAAAACCACTTCAAAATTGAAACAATTTTTTTTCACCTTTTGACTTTTAACTTTTCTTCATGTTTGAACCTATTCAAACTAACATATCAATACTGTTATCTAAACAAGTTTTTGTCCAACTAACCTTTTTATAAAAGCACATACAAACATATATTTGAGCAACTTTAATAAAGAAGAGGATTAGATGATAACCCGAAATACCTAAAACTTGAATCTAAGTGATGTGATCATCAATTGGATCTTCATGTCTTACTTATATGTTTTGTGATCTAGCAAGAAATTGAATAGTGATTTGATATCCGTTTTAGGGGAAATTTTGTATGGGAGATTTGTAGCATCCAATATTTATTATTTAAGGTTTAATAATAATATGGTGATTTATAGCACATGCAAATTGTATCTTTTCCACAATAGATATGTGTTTTTTATCCCTGTTTTTCCTTCTACTGTGTGTGTGTGTGTGAGTGTATAAACCATTGAATATTTTTTGGGACTAGGTTGAATTTGTCATCATCCTATAATATAGCTTCATATTAGAGCATTTGAACATTGTATTCATTCTTGAAGATTGGGGAATCTTTCCCTTTAGATTGTGCTTATTTGCTCTCACTCATATTAAGTGGAAGGTTTTTTTTTTTTAAATTGCCAAAGCCCATATTTATTACTCCTCTAATCATATTTATAAGGTAGAGATAGAGAGGATAATTTTTTTTACCTTATTTGTAAGTTAAGTTATTAAATTTTTCATATAAATCTACAATTTTTTTCATTTAATGTTGTGTAACTTTTTTCTCATGTGGTATAGTGTATAATAGGGATAAAGTTAGAAAATTGTTAAATTTTAAAGTATAATTAATGAGATTTAAGGCTTTTCTTGATACTGATAAAAGATATTGAGAATAATTTAAAAGTAGCCTCTGAGGAATATTTTTATTATTCATTTTATATTCTATCTATATTGATTCTATACTGTAGGAAAAAATATTATTAACTAAAAGGAGATTAGACGTACCTGGACGAATCCATGTTCGGATCCGGGTCAAAGCTCCAATACTCCATACTTGTGCCCACACAATTATTAAACTACTAGAGCCTAATTGTGATTTGTACAGCAGATCACCAGAACCAGAAAGATGGTAGGAGAGAAGAGAATTGCCAGAAAACTCAATGGCGGGGTGAGTTACAATTGAGGAGGTACACCCTATTTATAGTGGTTTATGGAGGCCACTAATTAGGAAACGTGTGCACTCCTTCTTGCCCTTCAAGACAGGAATTAATTGTCTCTCAATTAATTCCCTAATTATGGTGATTTGTTCCTCTTTTAACAAATCCATAATTATTGCTAAATATTCCCAAATCTGCATCTTATGCTGATTTTATTCTTATTTGATTAGGCTACTTATTTCCTAATCAAATAGTCCGGCCCATCAAGGGCGGACTTGGACCCAAAGTCCAACATATACAATTCTTGTCATTAGGTAGATTTAATCTTTTTTGCGCTCTTCCTATCAAAGACATCAAAGAGAAGGAAAACGAGCAAACATGACAATGTATTGGTTCACTCACACACATATTTCTCATCAATGTGGGATTGAATTCCACCGTACACTTGTGTGGGTGAGGCACAATCACACTAATCCCACAAGCAGTTTAACATGAAAACACTTATTTTGCAAAATCAAATCAACCGCACCAGCCAGCCAAAATCAAATTTTGATATGTCCACATTTTGCACTATGTTAAACAGGAGTTTTTGTCGATTAAGAGATGATCTGACAGCATGTTCTAAGTTCTTGAGACTCATAATTATATACCACCAAACCAAACAAAACTACACAAAACATGTAGTTCATTGCCATATGGCATTATGAATATATATATATATATAGACGTATAAACATAGTGCACTGATAAAAAAACCAAATTTAGTAAACAAAAGATGACAAAACATCATTTAACTGAGCTCAAAATTAATTACAGAACATAGCCTAGACATACTGCCCCATATGACGCAGAGCTCCATCTCTGAATATAAGACAAATACATTATCAGTAATTTGATCCAGGAGAATCCCAAGTTTCTGGTATGATATTGTGCAATGAACAACAAACATCATGGCTTCCATTATTGTTGCAACATGTTGTTGGATCATGTTCATGCTGCAGCATCTGAACATGTTCATACTCCTGCAAGACTTTATCTATCTTCTCCAAGACTTCTTCCATGGTTGGCCGGTTCTTGGGGACGCCTGACACGCACAAAAGGGCGATGTTCAGCACGGGAAACAGCCACTGATACTCGCTTTCCCTAACCGCCTTATCAAACACCTCCCCTGTCCATTCCTCTCTCACCATGGATTGGACCCATCTAGGTAGGTCTATGTTGTTTATTTCCACGCTCTTTCCCGTTAGTAGCTCGAGCAGGATCACTCCAAAGCTATAAACATCACTTTTCTCGGTTAAATTGTTTTCCGGGGCGGTGTATCCATGAGAAGAAAAGAAGAATGACCTGTTAGGGTCTAGCAATTTTGATAGTCCATGCTCACTAATAAGAGGCTCATTGTTGTCATTAAGAAGGATATTTGACAGCTTGAGGTTTCCATGAGGAATTATTTCTCTTCCTTCCATCTTCTGATGCATGAACCCTAAACCCCTTGCAATTCCAGCTGCTATAGATAGTCTCAGTTTCCATGGGAATTCTTTTTTACCTTGCAAGTATTCTGTAGCAAAATAGCAGGAAAAATTTCATCAAATTTTTTATACTGAGGAAGAAATTATATTTTTGTAAGTACATGTAATAACTGTTTGTCTGAGCTGTGATAATTCTCTCTATTATTTTTTTTAACCTTCGGTTTAATTAGAATGAATTATACAAGAATACCAAAATAATCAAATTACTCCGTCCAATCTTTAATGTAGGAGTTAGATAACTAATTTGCAGATATTAAGGAAATTAGTTGAGTAGTTATTTGTAATTAATGTGCATTGATTTTCCTAAAATATACTCTTTAATTATGTGTATTAGAAATGCTCCTTGATGGAAATTGACTTAATAGGTTCAATCAATAGGGTTATTTTAAGAAAAAAATTATAAATTTAGGAGATAAAGTAGATTGAGGTCTTATATTTAAAATCAAAGCAAACGTCCTATCTAACTCCTATATTTAGGACAAGGGAGAGCAACCTATGCTTTCCAGAACTGAATCATGATATGTTTCAATGATAGTCATGTTAATATGCTTACCATGAGAATGATATTGAAGATATAATACTATTTGCAGGACCAAAGTAATATATGTTTGATATATCACACACTTGACAAACTGAAATTACTGATTTGAACTTACCTTTTAGAAGGAAAAGCAGACTTCCATTGCTTTGATATTTATAAATCAGAAGTTTTTCTTCACTAGTCGATCGATGGCCAACAAGGGGAAGAATATTTGGATGTTTCAGGTTACTTACTTGCCTTAATGTTTCTCCGAATTCATCAGAAGTTAACTGCAAATTCCTTAGCCTTTTCACTGCATAATGCATATCATTCTTCAGTATTACCTTATACAAGCTGCTGCTAAAGCTCTCACTTCTTACATCAGCTGTGGCTTGAAGCAAGTCCTCAAGTGTGAACCTCTCATGCTCTTCAACAAAGAAAACAAGCTCTGAATCTCTCTTCTGCAGCTTCACAACATCTTCTGTAGTACTAATGTCCCCTTTCGGCGACTTCCCCGAAAACTCTTCATGAGTTTCCATCTTTTCCATCTCTTCACCTAATTTAGGCCCCTTCTTCACCATAAAGAACACAGCCACCAATAACAATCCAACACCACCTAGTATTGCTGCTAGTTTTATCCAATCAGTATACCATTTTTTGTTGCTGGAACTTCCTGCAGATTCATTGTCTCCAGCAGGAGGACTTGGTTGGCCTGATGTTGCAAATTGCATCAGTTTCCTTAACTTTAACCCTGCACTTTTAGAATAATCCTCAGAGAAATCATTGTTAGAGATGTCCAATGTTCTGAAATATCTCAATTTTGTTAAGGCTTTAGTAGGTAGCCTCCCACTCAACTTATTTCTGCCTAGATTTAAATACGCCAACCTTGTGCAGTGCACAACTGAGTCAGGAATGTTTCCTCTGATGTGATTCTTAGCTAAGTTAACACTTTCCAGATTCTGAAGCCTACATAAGGAATCTGCATTGATTTTTCCGTGGAGATTCTTATTTTGAAGGCTTATTTCTTTGATTATGGAAGCTTCTGAGTTGCATCTTATGATACCTTTGAGCTCAAGCAATAAGCATGGATGGAATGAAAATTGGCCAACTTTGTTCATGTTAAGTGCATTTTGGGGATCAATGGCTCTGATGAAGCCGAAGAAAGATTCAGATTCTGAGAACTCACCAGCACAAACTGTGAAAAAGAGACGAGGAAGCAGAAGAAGAAGAAGGCAAGCTTGGGTTTTCTCCATTTTCTCCTGGTGGGGTTCCTTCTTTGTTCATGACAAGTTTCTTTACAAGTCAAAAACTGGAATCATATGCATACCCAGCTGGCTTCTTTATTTGTGCAGAAAGATAAGGACTAAAGTTTTTTTTTTTTGGCTTTTCATAGGTTACAATGTTTGGTTATCATATTCCCCTTGTTATTATCGGTATGAAACGTTCCAAAATACAGAATGTTTCAGAACAGAGCGTGAAGCTCTCATTGGGCCACATCTTTTGAAATATATATAATAATTGGCTTTTAGATATGATGATGACTTGTGAAGGTTTCAACGTTATATTGCTCTCAAGAGGTGTCTGGCTATTAACTTGATGTTATTTAACTTTTCATTAACACTGAAGGTATACAGTCTTTGTTTTTTAGTTTTTTGTTTTTTGGCTCTGGGGCTTTCTAAGGATTTGTTTGGATTAACACTAGCAAAAGTGACTTTTATTTCACTAACTATTGCAAATTGAAGTTGAGGTTCAAATCTATTAGTGTAATGTGATTTACTTTTGCATCAGTTTTTATAAAAAAAGAAAGGAGTCAGTCTAATGAAAATTTGTTTGGATGATATATTAAAAAAAATCTCTTGACAAAAAAAAAAGATATATTAAAAAAATCAAGTTCAAAAGATTCGAATATATATATATAAAAGGCCAGAAGTAAAAAAAAAGTTATTTCAGTTTTAAAGTAATTGTTGGATAAAAAGAAACTAGTTACCTTCCAAATTAAATAAGCTGCTAAGTGTTGTGCAGTCCTTATACAGTGGAGGCTCATATAGTGAGGGAATATGCACCAAACAAGACTTTTAATTTGGGGCAAGTTGAGGGTTGTCTTTTGAATTCTTAAACCTGCAATATATAGGTAGAACAAAGACAAGATATTTACAACAAACATCCACGTACTGTATTACCGAATTTTTAAGGGTTAATATAAATTTTGGTTCATGAAGTTTGATCCAATTTTGGTTTTGATCCCTCAAGTTTAAAATCTGTGGTTTAGGTCCCTGAAGTTTCACCTAATTTTGGTTTTAGTCCCTCAAGTTTGAAATTAGTGATTTTGGTCCCTGAAGTTTCACCCGATTTTGGTTTTAGTCTCTCAAGTTTGAAAAGGACTTGACGACCCGTTTTTGAAACCCGACCCGACCCGAGGAAAAAAACCAAATCCTTTTCAAACTTGAGGGACTAAAACCAAAATCGGGTGAAACTTCAGGGACCAAAACTACCGATTTCAAACTTAAGGAACCAAAACTAAAATTGGGTGAAACTTCAGGGATCAAAACCACCGATTTCAAATTTGAGGGACCAAAACCAAAATTGAATCAAACTTCAAGAATCAAAAGTTATATTAACTCAATTTTTAATATATATATATCTATATAATATTTGGTGAAAAGAATGGGTGGAATGAAGTATGTAAGGAACTATCGATGAGTCATTGGAAGTTGCGATGAGTGAAGACTCTGAAATAAACCATTTCTAATTATTTTGTTTATTGACAACAACGATTGCAACAATGTCTTTGAAGACGGTGTGAGTTCAGCCCTCTCTTCGAAACTTCGTTTTCCCACTGTGTAGTCGCTTTTATCTTTAATATAAGTGTTAATTGACTTTTTTTTAGAGAGATTAAGGAAGGTAAATAAGTAATTTAATCATGGTATATATTGTAGTAGTATATTATTAGATTATATATTAATTTATAAATTAGTTTTATATAAAAATGATAATAATACTTTAAATTAATTTATTCGGCTTTCTTAACCTCTCCAAAAAAATCAACTGGATCATATATTAAGCACCGGAGGTAGTATATACTATCTCTAGTTTTAAATATAAAACCTAATTAACTTTTTTGGAGAAATTAAGGAAGATAATTAAATTACTTTAAAATATTTATATTTATCATTTTTATATCAAACTAATTTGTTTAATTTATAAACTGATATATAATTTAATGATACATAAAATATAATATAATTAAGTAACTTATTTAAATTCCTTAATCTTTCAAACAAAAATCTATTAAATCATATATTTAGGATGGGAACGAGTGTATATAGAGAGCACTAAGAAGTTTTATTTGTGGTGCATATATACGTGTATATATATATTAGAGAGAGAGAGAGAGAGAGAGCTAAGAAGGCTGTGGATGTGATGGGGTGTTGCATCCAAGGCTTTTAAAATTAGGTTTGTTATCCAACCCATAAATATCCTAATTCATACTTCATTCATATGGTCCAAATGGTAAGCATATAAAAGGAACGTACAAGGAGCATTGAAATATTATATTTCCTTTAGTCCTAAATATAAGATAAAGTTAACTTTTTTGAGGAGATTAAAGAAGTTAAATAAATTATTTAATCATATTATATATGTTAGTGTAAGAGTTTTACCTAAGAGGAGGAGAATTGGATGAAAAAAAACTTAAATTAACAAATAACTGAAATTAAGACAGAGTTTAAACTTAGAAGAATATCACCAAAGTGTATACCAAATATTTATACTAGTTCAGTCACAACCTCTTGACCTACGTCCAGTCCTCAGAGTGAATATGAGATTTTTTCACTATGTCTTTCAATATTTAGTGGGTTCTTGGCACTTCTATACACTTCAAATTCCTACATTTGACACTCGCTCCCCTTTATACTTTGTAAACTGATCCCTCTCTTAAGGTCCCACTACCTTGAGAATTACCGTACAGATGAATGAAGGTATTTAAAACTCTCTCAAAGAATAGATAGATAAGAACTGAAGTACAGACAATATGTCAAGAAAATATCAGACAGGAATGAAGAATAGAGCACTTAATGAGCAAATTAATTATCGTTGTTGGTTGGTTGCTCCATCTTGAATGTTTTTGTAGTTATAAGTAGCTAGAAGTAATTTGGAGACCATTATGAGTATTCAAATTTGTCCGTTAAAGAGTAATTGTAGCCGTTGATGAAAGAGAATGCTCCCGTCGCTTTTCTCTGCTACACATTTAATGCTTTTGTCAAAATCTTTGATCTTCAAGGTTTTGCATTTAATCTGTGGTTAAACCTCCTGAAACTTACTAGAGAATAAATTTAGTAACAATTAATATCAATATATAGATTCAAGAAGTCATTCAAGATGTTAATAATGAGTAGTGAATTTCTTGAGTCGATAAGCTTTGAGTTTTTATTTCATCACTCGAGTGCTTCTGCTAGCCACTTGAAGTGATTTTAAATCACTTGAGTGTTGATCTCAGCCATTGGAGTACTATGACCTTTGGCATAGAAAATTTTATCAAGAAACAATGTAGAAGCTTGGAAGACTTGTGTTTCACTTGAGTGCTCAAAATCTATCTCTGAAATGATCATTAGATAACTTTCTATTCACTTTTAGATCACTTGCATAAATTTGCAAGTATTTATGGATCACTCGAGTGATTGTTGAATTCACTCGAGTGATCTTCTTTGAAGATCATATCACTACGAGTGATATGAGAATGATTAGGAAGTGTTTTTTAAAACATGTATTACCACTCGAGTGATTCTTGCTATATCACTTGGGTGATAATTTAAAACCAGCTAAGGAGATCTACATTACTCGAGTGATTTGATTTTTAAGGCATAACACTCGAGTGATTTCTCCTTACCACTTGAGTAATCTGCTTCTCAAAGAGTGCCACTTGAGTGATCTTAATTCATTACTCGAGTGATCTTAATTCATCACTCAAGTGATCTGTTTCTTTCCACATACATATCACCATTACTTGTAATGTGACTCGAGTGCTTACCAGTTACTCTGAGTGATTTTTTTCCTTTGAGAAATCACTTCCAATTCTTTTGAGAGTTACCTATGAGTTATGTAACCCCCTTCCATAATTATATCCAAAATACGCGATTAAAGTGAAATAGAGATCAATAATTGTCAAATAACATTTTTCAAACCCATCTATAAGATAAGGTTTTCACAAATGCTTTTCGAATACAATTAACCTGGTCTCAAATTCACATTTCGAATACAATTACTTTATACAGATAAATCACATTTATATCTATACATCAAAGTGCACAACAAAAATCCCGGCAACCTTAGGTCCCATACATAAATCATAGCCTTACATGGCGCAAACACCATTTTTCAAATTCTCATACGGGGATTACATAATATCCTTTCAAATACATATCTGAATATGCATTCCCATATTCAAATTCAAGTCCAAATACCAAATGTAAAATACTTCCCAACTATGATAACCAAAAACCAAAATCACATCCCGAAGGAGTTCTTGCCGCCCTTGGCTACTTGCTCCCTCCTCGATCTGCTTGCCTTGTCTAACTGTTGGTAGGGAGGGTGAGATTTTAAAGAATCTCAGTAGGAAACAAATACTAGTATGCATGCAAGATAAGTGTTTAATGCATGACATGCTTGCAATACATAACTCATGCTCACACAATGATATATCTGCATGCTCAATGTTTTAACAATATACTCATGGCCATAGTATAAATAGAAACAGAGCTACAATCATTCATATATGTTTCACATAATCAAGCAAAGCAATACATGCATTAATACACTAATACAAATATAAAAAACATGCAGAAGAGGTAAGTTCTCTACACTTATTCTTTCCACGTATGCTCCAGTACCACTTACTCACGATCAGGGAGAACTTCAAACCCTATAACCAAATCAAGGACATAGAGTTATTCACTATTCTAAATCCTTACTTTCATAACACTTAAAGTTGATTACCATTTATGACCTTTAGGTGGCTAATCAAAGCCTAAAGGCTTGGGAAAACACTTGACTAAAGGCCATCTTTGAAAGTTCAAAATGTCATTTTTGGGGGTTGGCTGTGGCCCACAAATCCACTAGCCACAGCAAAAAACAAGCCAGAAACATTTGGGCCGCGGCCAAGAACCTCTGGCCACGGCCAAGAAAATTCTGTTTCTTAGCTAAACTTCCAAAAATCATAACTAATTCCAGAAAAATCAAAATGAGGTGATTCAAAAGCCAAATGAAAGGTATTTAAGTCCTATTCATAGGAAAAATATGAAAAATTACCAGAAATCACCACACAATTCTAGAATCACACAAAATTCACTACTGCCCCAAAGCAGAGTCCATTTTTTACATCAAACTTTGGACAATCATATCTCCCAGCTCACAAAACGAAATGGCACAAATTATGTATCCATTTTAAAGCTTGGAATGTGAACTTTAAGACTGAAAGGTTTGAGAATTTTTAGACATCATTTGGGAATTCAAAAATTTCGTGCAAACTGACTGCCCAGCATAAAGTTTCCATTGACAGATTTTCAAGTTTTGTACATTTACTTCCAATGGTTTCATTTTCACATCAAACATCATTTCCACAAAAATTTTCACAAGTAATCCATTGAAAACACCAAATCAACCAAATTCAAATCATATTAACATGTTACCACAACATGTCACACAAATCACAATTCAAACCACAACATTGCACCACTTTCCATTTCACATTCCAAAACAATTCCAATGACACCAAGACACAATATGATACCATTTTCAACACAATATACCATTCAATTCTCCCATTTCAAAATCACATAAAATCAAGGAAAAATTCAAAAAGCTTAACCAATAACCACAAAACTTAGGTCAAAATGCATCAAATACTCACCCCATCCTCTTTTCAAAGCCAATTCTTTGATTCCTCTAACTTCAAGATTCCTTAAGCTCTCAAAACGCCTTCTTTCATAAATCTAAAACCATAGAGATGAAGCTTTCATCACTATGAACAACATTAAAGAAGGGTATTTGAGCATTAGAGGACAACTATAAGGCTAAATCTCACCTTTTGGTTTCTCTTTCCTCTCCCAAGCTTGGACGTCCATGGAGGTTAGAAGAGAGAGAAAGAACATGATGAAAAATAATCAGATTTTTGGCCTCTAATTGCTCTCATAACCGACCTTAATGGAAGTGGGAAGAGAAAAATAATATTTGACACTTTGACTGATCCAATGGCTCACATATAGCCACTTGTCACAATCTTATCACACCTCTATGAGCTCAAACACATGGGATTCCACCCTTTGATCTATTACACAAATCAATCCTAACCATTGATCTTTAAGTTACCAATGAGTTTCCTCTTCGGTAATTGACCAATTGGTCAGTAACTTTACCGTTTTGCCCTTGATTACAATAATTCTCACTGAATCACCACCAAACACTTCATATCTTTCCTTTTCACCACAATATGTGCCTTTTTAAGTTAATTTAGAGGTTAATCCATAATTGAACTTAAATATAGGATTTCGGCGCTGCTCACAACACATACGAATCATAAATCATCGCATTCTCCAAAAAGGTCAATTTAACGATAATCACATTCACTTTTGGAGTCAAAATCCCTTAATCAAATTTTGGGGTGTTACAAGTTACTTGTGAGTGATATTATTGCTCAAGTGATCTTGTTTAAAGAGATTTTCATTGAGTTTGATCACTTATGAAATGATTGGGATTTTTCAAGATTGAACCTCATCACTCAAGTGTTTAACTAAGGTTACTGAGTGAACCTTAATCTTTCTTTTTGAAAGGATTGAACCATTTCTTAATTTTAGTTACTCAAGATTTGTTATCACCAAAATATTATGGGGATTAACATTCTCTCCCTTTTTGATGATGACAAAACTTGTAAATTTGAAATTGAAAATCTTAGAAGATGATTAAGCATAGGTGAGGAATCTTAACCAAATCTTTGTCTTAGTATATCAATGAAATATAAATCCATAAAACACAATTAGATATATCATTAACATTTGAGAGAGATTAGTACATGAAGTATAATTTCATATAGTTAAGGTCCTAACAAAATGCAAAACATAATAGATACAAGCCCAATTAAAATCAATCAGATAGCGAATAGATAAAAGCCAAATCAAAATCAAACACTAGCTGCTATATCAGTCATTCCCAAAACCCTTTCCCCCCTTTTTATCATCATCATCAAGTGAAGGAGGGACAAGGAAGGTGATGTAAGATGAAGAAGAAGGTGGGATATTAACCTGAAGAGGAGCAGGTAGAGGAGTGTTATGAGTATAAATGATTTATTAAAAAGTACAAGTGTACACTGTTGTAAACAAGTAATATAAAAGTGAGTAGAGTATCGTTCCCATAAGGATTGATCACTAAGTACCAAAATGAGTAATTTTAATTCTATTTAGTCAATTGATTAGTTGGTGATTGAGAGTACAAAATAAAAATGATTAAATATGAATGCAAATGATAAGAAACAATTATGAGAAAAAGTCCTAGGGATCAAATTTCACTTAACAAATTTCAGATTGAATCACCTATATATTCTAGTACGATTTATTCCTCATAATTGATATCCGAGTTTCCTTCATTTAATTACTAGCCTCTTCTAAGGTCAAGTAATTCTATAATTAATTATTAATCTAATATATTCCTATATGAATTCAAGCAATTAATCATGCATTAAGATTTATGGAACTCATTAAGACTACATAACTCATATGAATATATTCCTATTTTATATGCAAATTATGGTTTTAATTATAGGATATACAAATATGCATCTCCTTCCGATCTCAACATGCATATTAAAATCATTCAAAAGATGGCCAATCAATCAAAAGCATTAAGAATAATAATTAAAACTCAATCATGAAGGAAAAATTAAAACTAGATTTAATAAGTTAAGATTCAATCCGTCATTAGTAAGCTATATCATCACCCTAGGAAAATAGAAATTTAGCTCATGATGAAATTAAAAACAAAACCAAAATAAATTGAGAGCTTCATAAATATTGCATAAAACTTGAAAATTAAATTCTAAAACACAAATATTCAACCAAAAAATGCATGAAAATGGAGAAAATTTAGCCGTCCCTTTAGGATGTAAAACCTTCCATGTAGGTGGCAACCTATACCATCGATAAAGGAGGACTATCTAAGCCTTCCATGTAGGAGGTATGCAAGAAGCAAATACAATGTATGAAATTAACTCTAAAATGGTGTTTATGGAGAGGAGAGGAAAGAAATGGATATGAAATGGTGTGTCACAAATGGGAAGGAGAGAATGACTATATATAGGGAAGAATGAAGTAGGTGAAATGGTAGATGAAGTGGTAGGTGAAAAGGAAGATAAAGTGGTAGGTGAAATGTGATAGATGGAATAGTTGGTGGGATTTCATATTTTGATCTTCATGAAAGTCGTAACTCTGGATCTTAGCTTGAAGACTCCTCATTTCAATATTTGCAACTCTAATTATAGTCAAATTAGTGGGCATAGGTTAGACTTGAACAAATTCACGTCCTCAACTTCCAAGCAAAATTCACAGCTTTTGGAGATAGAATTGGGGTTTGGTCTCAACATAAAAGTTGCAGAGCTCTTTCTTAGCTTTCTATTCATATAAAGAATGCCCCAATCCGACATCTAGAGCTCCAGATATTGCATGAAAACTGAAAAAGAGTATGATTTAGTGTTTTTTCAAGAAATTCTATTTTATGTCCAAATCATTATTTATTTATCAATTACATCCAAATTCATTAAATTGAGCATAAATATCATCCATAAAATTATCATATAAGGGAAAATAAATATAAAAATATTTTACTTATCAAATTCCCCTACACTTAGCTCTTGTACGTCCTTGGACAAGGAGTGACTAATAAGTGTTAACAAAATTAGAAGTGTCAAGTCATAAGCAAGAACACAATTGAAAAATAAAGAGATCATAGTATTCATGAATCAACGAAAATATAAACTAGTAACTTTATTTGAAAATGAATAAATCAAGTTCATAATTGCTACTTATTCTCTCAATCTCTCAAGTGTTTAAGGGTAAGTGTTTCACTCAAATTCAACCGAAAAAATTGTACTACCATAGACTTGCTAAAAATCTCAATCTCTACTACCTAATTCACATGCATAGTTTAAATCAAAAGGACTTATGGAGGGTTGTAATAGGATTAAGGTAAAAGGAATGTAAAATGTGATATGAAGGGTTAAGAGATTAATAGAACAAGTGAAAAAATGGGCCAGTTTCTAAATAAATCTATTTCATCACAACAATCCACAATTCGAATACTAAAAAAAATTTCTTTTCCTTCTTTTTTTTACCTCTTGTTTTTTCTGCAACTCTAAAATTGATGATATATACCCCCACACTTGTCAAAAGCCTACTTTACAAAAATTTCAAATGCTCTACTAATCTTCCGAATGAGGTAAAAGTATTTGATATATCATTAAAACACATGTTGATGGGTTGAAAACAAAGAAACAGTCAATTAAGCTCAAAGGGGCTAACGATATAATTGCAAGGTTGGCTATTTATCTCTGCTGAAAAGAAAATAAATGCCTTTATCATTTTTGAATGTGCATGTGAAATATAATCTCAACCAGATTTAGAGCAAGTTCTAGAGTGACAACTTAATAGGTGAATATCACACATAAGAGAAATAATCATTATATACTCAAAAGCTCACAGTTAGGGGCTTTCAAACTCAACTCATTCAATCTCAAAATCCATCACCAATTACAACAATTAGTTGTTCATTCATGCTATGAAATCTTTAAATTCAATTAATCCAAACTTAAAAATTATATACTTCTTAAGATAATTACCAAGCACCAAAACAAGATGATTTTTTTTACTTTTAATCTTTTTTTTATGAAGGAACAAAAAAAAATACAACTAATAAAATGGGTCTTAGATGTTAAAAGTAACTCCTTACTCTGCCATTTTTTTCACACCCTATGCACTAGTAGTTTTACTAACTAACTACAAAATTTTTTTCCTCCCCCAACATAAATCAGACATTGTCCCCCAATGTCTTCTAGAGCTTAGAGAAAGTCTTTTTTTTTTTACATAAACACATAATAAAGTAAAACCAAAAGATTAAGGAAAGTTACAACCGAAGAGTGGTATATGGATCTTGCTTCTAACTGCTATCTGAAGATTGCCAACCTATTTATTTGACTAATAGATCTGGTTTAGGTTCATAGGTTTGCAGTTGATCAAGCAACTGATTAACAGTGGTGCGGAAATTATGGAATGGTGAGTTGCCTGGGGTATTAATCGTATTTCCACAGTATGATAAAAAAATGACAACAAATCATCATAAAAACCATTAACATTTAACAATCCTAATGGTTTTTTGTGAAAGTTAACTTAGCCCAATATGCAATGTTGGAAATCTTATCCAATGTTTCCAAACCACTAGGTAGAGTGATAAAAGCTTCAGCTGTAACCCCCTGCCTTAATAAACGTAATTATGATTCGATACTACTTGATTAAATAGATTAGAGACCAATGGATAGTCTAGAATTCATTTTAAACTCCCACATTGGGGTAGGCTTTTTCACAAGTTTATTTTTTTTCCAAAACTTCTTCTCTATCCTGGTCTCACGTTCAAATATCGAATATATTATCTGTGCAGTTATATCACATTCATATATCAGAGTGTACAACAAAATCCTGGCAAACCCCGGGTTTCATATATATACTAAGTGTTTACAAGTCCCAACTAGGGGATTACATGACCAAAATCAAGCGTAATATTTACATCCCATAATATACAGTAATCCCAAGTCCAGAGATAGATAATCAACAACCAAAACAAATAATCCCCAAGAAATCCTATCCGCTCTTGGTTATCCACTTCTCCTTGGAGCCACTTGCCCTATCTGAAATGTTAGTCAATGGAAAGAATGAGATTCAAAAGAATCCTAGTAGTAATAAATCACTCATACCACATATAATCACATAGCATGCAAGAAAATCATCACACAATGCAGCAGTACAAACACAGCCCACAAGCTGTCACAGATACATGTTGCCCCACTGGCTTACACATATTGCATTGCCTCTCTGATGATGCACATAGCCACTCTGGCTTTCATATTGCCTCTCTGGCATTCACATAGCACATTGCCTCTTTGGCAACCACATAGCCACTCTGGCTTTCACATTCGAATCATCATACAATAATGACAAAACAGACATACAATGCATCATATATAGTATAAGAGTAGGAGTCACTACATTGATCTTTCCTGACGTTCTCTGGCACAGTGGGCTCACGGGTATAGTAAATGTCAAATCCTATAACCAAGATTAAGGACAATGAATTAATTTCTTTTCCAATTTCTTAATTTCATAATACTTGAAGTTGGTTGTTATTTGAACTCTTTAGGTGGTTATTAGAAGCCTAAACCTATGCCTAAAGGGTTGGGAGCAACTATACCAAAAAATACCTTTTAAATATGAAAAATGTTGATCTTTGGGTGTTGATCGAGGCCCACAAATCCACTGGCCGCGGCCAATAAATGCACCGAAAGTTATGAGCTGCGGTCCATAACCTCCGGCCGCGGCCAAGAAAATTCTGTTTCTTGGCTGAACTTCCAAAAATCATAACTAATTCCAAAAAAATCGAAATGAGTTGATTCCAAAGCCAAATAAAAGATATTTAAGTTCTCTTTATAGGAAAAATATTGTCCATAACCAGAAATCACCACAAAAATACAGAATCACACAAAATCCACTACTACCCCAAAACAGTGTTCAGATTCAATCCCAAACTTTGGACAGTCATATCTCCCAGTTCCCAAAACAAAATGGCACAAATTATATGTCATTTTTGAAGCTTGGGATGTGAAATTTAAGAAAGTTTCAGAATTTTCTGACATCATTAGGTCATTCAAAATGCCAATACAAACAGACTGCCCAGAATAAACTCTCAATGGACAACATTTCAGTTTTGCACCAATGCTTCCAATGGTTCCCAAATTCATATCAAATATCATTCCCATATAAATTTGCACAAAGAATCCATTGAAATCATCAAAACAACCTACTTCAACCTCCATTGACTTGTTACACAATGACTACCACATGTCTTGCGAAGAACTCAATCAAACCACCATATTGCAAACCAATCCAAACCAACATTCCAAATCAATTTCAAATGCTCAAAAACACACTCTGACACCAATTTCACACTAACACTAACCAATTCACACATTTTGAAATTAAGCCAAAATCAGCACAAATTCTACAAATTCTCAAGACTAAACCAATGGTCACAAGTTTTAGGTCAAAGTGTAGCAAATTCTTACCTCAACTTATTCCCAAAGCTAATTCTTCAATTCTTCCACTTTCAAATTTCCTCAAGCTTCTCAACACCACAAATAAAAAATCTGAAACCATAGGAATGAAGCTTTTGACACTATGATCAATATTAATGAAGAACACTTGAGCATTAGAGACAAATACTCACTCAAAACTCAAGCTTTTCCTTTCTCTTTCTTGCTCAAGGTTGGATGTCCATGGAAGAGATGAGAGAGATGAGAGGATGAAGATGAAATTAGATTTTTGGGGGATAGGGAGCTCTTGGCCGACTTTTGGAGAAGAGGAGAGAGGGAAAATAGGTTGAAAAGTTGACTTGATCCAATGGTCTCACACTTGGACACTTGGCAACCTCTTGGTCCTCCTTTCCTAACCTCACATAACACATGCACACACACAACTCCTCTTATACTCATGAATCCTAACCAATGATCTCCAGTGACCTTATGAGTTTCCTCTTCGATAGCGGACCAATTGGTCAGTAACTTTCCAAATTTTACCATTTTACCCATAGTTATGGCAATTTCACTTACATAACCTCCAAACTTATCTATATCCCTTCAATAACACCAATATGCACCTTCCCCTATTTTAAAACCTATTTAAACATTAATTCCACACTTAAACATAAATATAGGGATTAGGCATTGGTTAAAATACATTCATATTGAATTCAATAATAATTACATCATGGTGAGCATAATTAGTCCTTAATCTCAAATTGGGTCATTACATCAGCTTGTAGAACATATGTCCCATACATTCAGGTAAGTTTGAAACTTGTAAATCTTGTCCTAAGGAAAAGATGTGACCATCTAATTCTTTCACTTTTACACTCAAAACTTTGCTTCTATTAATGATTGCAGCAATGGCCACACTTCCCCTTAGGCCTTGGATGCCTCCCCCATATACAAAGTTGATCTTTCTAACAGCTAATGCATTTTCAAGTTCTTGTGCTGCATTTAGAAACTCTCCATTCTTTCCCTTATCAGTTTCACCAAAAATGCCGATAGATTTAAACCTACATTTTAGTGTGATACCCTTTTTTTCTTCTTTTCTCTTGGACCATTTGTGCTTACAAGTGGAAAAGTGCATATTTACAAGTGGAAGTGTGCATATTTGTAAATGAAAGAGTACATATTAATACTACTAAAACAGTGAGAACAAGATCATGCAAATCATGCATTTTTCGAAAGTTTGAAAAAAAATTACTGACACAGATGACCAATGGGCCATTGCGTGAAGAAATTAAGCAAAATGAGTAAAGAAAGTTGAAAGTTACTGAAAAGAGAAGATAGATTAGACAAAAGCATAATTATATAATGTAGTTGTGATTTTGGCTCACATCTTCCTTTGGTTGTATGTCCAGTAATTGCTTAAACGCTTTCTATAAATCGAGGATTTGCTTCACTTCCAGTTTTCTTATATATTGGTAAACATGGTCTTTTAATGTCAGATTCCCAAGATAGTAGTGCCATTTTTGTTCTTTGAATACGTCTACTAAATCAAGAAGAATACGATGAACATCACTACTCAGATGTGTCTCAAGAGTTTGAATGATATCATCCACTGACTCCTTACTTAGTCCATCTTTTATAAATTTAATTTTATCTTCTCGATTTATAGAAACCAGACCTTTGCTCCTATAGTGCTAATCACATGTCCACCTTGCACATTTATGGCAGACATTCATTCTTTTAGCTCTTCTCTTTTTGGAGTAAGAACTTATTCCCATTCCTGGCAAAGGGTTAATAATTGACTTATAAATCTCACATGCTAAACGTACCTTAGCTTCAATGATCCAGCGTACATCCTCAGGAAGGTCCAAATACTTGAATATCTTCATCCTTTCAAGTCGACAAATATAGATCTTCCTGAGCAAATCTTTAGGAAGAGTGGGGAACCTGTTCTTAAGCTTTACAAGAGATTCCTCCATATTAACTTGAAATGAAAATGAAGACAACTAAAACTTTCAATGCAGTGTAGAGTGCTTTAGTGAGTAAGAAAGAGAAATGAGCAAGAAAAAGAAGTTTGGATTGCCTCCCAAATATACGCCCTTCTGTAACGTCTTTAGCTAGAAAAAAACCAAACCAAATTTTTTTAAAACTATTTTTGTATTTTTATTTTATTTATCTTATGAGAAGGAGGATTTACCAGTTGGTTCCTCAAACGTGATGACATTTTTCAAAGTGTTGAGTACACATCATTGTACTCTTTTAGCCTTTGCCCATTCACTTTGAATTTTCAATCACCATCTTGAATCTCCACAGTTCCGTATGGTCATACTTGAATCACAGTAAAAGGACCTGACCACCTTGTTCTTAGCTTTCCTAGGAAGAGCTTTAACCTTGAGTTGTATAAAAGCATGTTTTGTCCCTGTGTGAAATCTCTCCTTAAAATTCTTATGTCATGCCACATTTTGTCTTCTCCTTATATAACTTGACATTTTCATAAGCTTGTTGTCTGAATTCTTCATGCTTATTGAGTTGGAGAAGCCTCTTCTCACCAGCTGCCTTTAAGTCAAAATTTAAGGTTTTTATTGCCCAATATGCTTTGTGCTTCATTTCTACTAGAAGATGGCTTGCTTTTCCGTAGACTAATTGATATGGGGATGTACCAATTGGTGTCTTGAAGGCAGTTCTATAAGCTCAAAGTGCATCATCTAATTTCTATGCCTATTCCTTCCGATTGGAATTCACTATCTTCTATAAGACAATTTCAGTTCTTTGTTTGAGATTTCCACTTGTTTGCTAGTTTATAGATGATATGGAGTTGCAACCTTATGAGTTACTCTATATTTAGCTAACATCGACTGAAGCTGCTGATTGCAAAAATGCCTTCTTCCATCATCTTGTAAAAATATTCTTCCCCAAAAACTTCACAACCACTTGAGAATCATTCATTGGAAAAGCAGCTGCTTCAACCCACTTGGAGACATAGTCAACAACTACTAAAACGAACTGATTGCTAAATGAGGATAGAAAGGGCCCCATAAAATCAATCCCCTGTATATCAAAGAGCTCAACTTCTAAGATGTTAGTTAAAGGGCTTCATGTCTCCTTGAGATATTTCCTATTTTTTGGCATCTATCACAGGTTACCACAATTCTGTGGGCATCCTTGAAGAGTGTAGGCTAGTAAAATCTTGATTAATGGACTTTATTAGCTGTTCTATTTGCTTCAAAATGATGACCATATGGGGATGAATGGCAGTGGTTTAAGATGTTGTCCATTTCTTCTTCAAGAACACACCGCTTGATAATTTGATATAGGTATTGTTTATATAAGAACGGATCCTCCCAAAAGTAATGTCTTACATCAGCCAGAAACTTCTTTTGTACTTTAGAAAGTTCATAAGGTATCACTTTGATTGCCAAGTAATTTTCAAAATCAGCATACCAAGGGTGGGTTGTGATTGCATGACAAAGAGTTGCTCATCTGGGAAATTCTCCTTGATTAGTGATTCTCTCCTTTATTCAGATGGTTCTAACTGAGAAAGATGATTTGTAATGAGATTCTTGGTCCCTTTTTTTGTCTTTGATCTCTAGGTCAAATTCTTGTAACAGAAGCACCCATTTGATCAATCTAGGCTTAACATCTTTCTTCTTAATCAAGTATTTGATTGCTGAGTGGTCTATCAAGACAATAACCTTTGACCCTATCAAATAAACTCTGAATTTGTCAAATGCAAACATTACTACCAACAACTTCTTTTATGTTGTTGCATAATTTAGCCGTGCGTCTGAGAGTGTCCTGCTAGCATAATAGATGGCCTGAAAGACCTTGTCTCTTCTTTGGCTTAAAACAGCTCCAACTGTATAATCACTTGCATTACACATCATTTTAAATGGAAGGTTTCAATTTGGATCCATGATAACTGGTGTAAAAGTTAAGGCACTTTTTAGAGTTTAGAAGGTTGATAAGCACTCCTTATTAAACACAAAGGGAGTGCTTTTCTCCAACAGCATGCAAAATGGATTTATGATTTTTGAAAAGCCTTGATAAATCTTCTATAGAAGCCTGTATGTCCTAGAAAACTTTGAATGCCCTTGATTGAGGAGGGAAGTGGTAACTTTTTAATTGTTTCAATCTTAGCTCGGTCTACTTTAATACCTTGATCAAATACTTTATGACCTAGCACAATTTCTTCTTTCATCATGAAATGTCATTTTTCCCAATTAGAACCAAGTTTGTCTACATACAACATTGTAATACTTTTGAAAGATAGAGATCAAATGATTTTCTAAAAACTGAAAAATCATCCATGAACACCTCAATGAACCTTTCCACCATGTCTGAGAAGATTGCCATCATACTCCTTTAAAATGTTGTTGGTGCATTACATAGACCAAATGACATCTTTCTAAAGGCAAAGGTACCATATGGACATATAAAAGTTGTTTTCTCTTGATCATCTGGTGTAATTATAATTTGATTATATCTTGTGTACCATCTAGGAAACAATAATAGGCTTTCCCAGCTAGTTTGTCAAGCATCTGGTCTATAAATGGCAGAGGAAAGTCAGAGGTTGGGTGGCTTTATTAAGCTATTTGTAGTTGATGCATACTCTTCATCAAGTCACCATTTGTTGTAGAATTAGTTCATTTTTCTCATTGGGCACCACTATCATTCCACCTTTCTTTGGCACAACTTGAACTAGACTTACCCATTGACTATCAGAGATTGGGTAGATTATGCCAGCATCCAACCACTTTATTACCTCTTTTCTCACCACCTCCTTCATATTCAGATTTAGTCTTCTCTGGTGTTCGACTGATGTCTTGTAGTTGTCCTCTATCAAGATCTTGTGCATATAAATTAAAGGACTAATCCCTCTTATATCAGCTATTGACCATCTAAATACTATTTTCCTTAGAATTCTTAATAACTTTTCTTCTTCTTCGGGAGTAAGAGCCGCAGAGATGATTATTAGTAATGTTGAATTTCCTCCCAAATAAGCATACTTCAAGTGGGATGGCAGTGCTTTCAACTCCAATACTGGTGGTTTCTCTCTTGATAGTACTGGTTTACTCGATCTTTCCCCCAGATCTTCAAATGGTTTCTTAATAAAAATTAGGGAATTTGCTTCCAGGTACTTAATCTGCTCCAAGACTTCAGGATTAGTAGATTTTGATACAAATACCATTCCCATTGCTAATGGTTAATCCATGCAAATTTTGTCCATCACTCTTTTGTGAAGTTGGTTAATATATCTACTCTATAACAGGTGTCTCCTTCATCTGGAAAGGACAAATCCTTGAAGATGTTGAAGGATACTTGATTATTTTGAACTCACAAAGTTAACTTCCCCTGTCGCACATCTACTTAATGTTCTCTGAGTTTTTAGGAATGGCTTCCTAAGAATGATAAGAATTTCATGGTCTTCTTCCATGTCTAGTATTATGAAATCAGCTGGAAATATTTGTTTGACCACCTTTATCAGAACATCTTCTATGACACCCCTCAGATTTTTTATTGATCGGTCAGATAGAAGTAATGAAACTGTGGTCAGCTTCACCTCTCCAAGTCTGAGTTTCTTGTAGACAGATAGAGGCATAAGGTTTACACTTGCTCCAAGGTCACAAAGTGCTTTTTTAAAGTAACATTGACCTATAGTGCAAGGTATACAGAAGCTTCCTAGATCTTTCAACTTTGGTGGTAACTTCTTTTGTAAAATAGCACTATACTCTTCAATAATTGCAACTGTCTCAAAATCCTCAAGCTTATGTTTATTTAAGAGAATGCTTTTATGAATTTTGCATAACTGGGCATTTGGGCAAGAGTGTCTATGAAAGGAATGTTGATATGTAACTTTTTAAAAACCTCTAGAAACTTGCCAAACTACTTGTCTAGCTTTGCCTTCGTGAGTCTCTGAGGGTATGGAACTGGTGGTACCTATAGTGGTGGATTATGTGGAAAGCTGATTCTTCCTGGTATCACATCCTTCTCCTTTGGTTTTTGTACCTCTTCCTTCTGTTCTTCTCCGTTTTCTTTCTTTTTTCTGTCATTCTTCTTTTTAATATCAGGATCTTTCAATTCCTTTCCACTTCTTGGTGCAATGGTCTTCACATGCTCCCTTGGGTTTCTTTCAGTGTCACTTGGTAGAGTTCATGGCTGCCTGAAATTCAGCATATTTGCAATTTGGCCTATCTGGATTTCTAAGTTATTTATTGAAGCTTCTTGATTTTTGAGTGTTACATCAGTCCTAGCCATGAATTGAGATGTATTCATGGTTAGTTGAGCTAGTGCATCTTCCACATTCACTTTTTGTTGTGGTGGATTTGGTTGTTGAAGAGCTTGTTGCTGATAGTTCCCTTACGGCTTGAATGCATTTTGATTGTTTCACCAACTAAAGTTTGGATGATTTCGCCAACCTCGATTGTAGATGTTTGAGAATGGGTAATTTCTTTGATTTCTGACATAATGAGCTTGCTCTAGTGTAAATGAGTGTCCTTCTTGACATTGCGTGCTCATATAAGGTCCTCTACATCGATTGTAACCCCCCTCACCGTAATTACATCCGGATTACGAAATTTAAGTGAAATAGAAACCAATAAAATGAAATCAACAATTTATGATCCCTCAAAGCGGGATGGGGTATTTCAAAAATCAATTTAAAATGTAATTAATCCTGGTCTCACATTCATGTATGGATGTAATTACTTGAGAAATCAAATCACATAATAAATATCAGAGTACAGAACTAGAATCTCGGCAAACCCCGGGTTACTTACATACATATAATGGGTTTAAGGTTCCTAAAATGGGGATTACATGTCCAAAATATTCATTTACATCTTATATACACTTGGTAATCCCAAAACCAAAACAAAGATAACCAACTACCACTAAGGTCACAGAGTAATCCTAACTACTCCTGGTTGTCCACTTCCCTTTCGAGCCACTCGCCCTGTTTGAAAAGGTTAGTCATTTGGAAAAAATGAGATTCGAAAGAATCCCAGTAGTAACAAATTATTCATACCACACGTAATCACATAGCATGTAAACAAATCATCTCATAACAATAGCAACACGAATCACACTCCACCCTCATCCCCTTTTACCGCCAGGAAGGCACACCGTCCTAACCCGAACCTTTGTTAGCGACTCAGGGACTATTAGCGTGGCAGTACATACGAATAGCCTTACGGCTCACATATAGCCTTTCGGCTTTCACAATTAGCCCGTCGGCCTTCACAAATAGCCTTTCGGCCTACATAATCACATATAACACACCCTAACCTCATCCCCTTTTACCGTCGGGAAGGCACACAGCCCTTTCCCAAACCATTGTTAGCGACTCAGGGACTATTGGTATAACGGTGCTTCCATGATTTCACATAAACACATATATAACACCCTAACCTCATCCCCTTTTACCGCCGGGAAGGCATACAACCCTTATCCGAATCGTTGTTAGCGACTCAGGGACTATTGGTATAGCAGTGCTTCCACAATTTCACATATCTTGCAGTATACTAAACCATCACATCATAATGATATAGCGCACATACAATGTATCACATAAGGTATAAAGTAAGAGTCACTACCTAAATCTTTCCTGACTAGCTCCAGTACCGTGGCCTCACGAGGGCGACAAATATCAAATCCTATACCAAATTAAGGACAACCGATCAATCTCTTTTTCAAGTTCTTAATTTCATAATACACTTAGTTGGTTATCATATAGGACTCTTTAGGTGACCACTAGAGGCCTAAACATATGCCTAAAGGGTTGGAAGACACTACCCCAAAGACCCCTTTTTTGAAGGCACAACACTGATTTCTGACAGCCTCACTCGAGTGAAGACAACCTCACTTGAGTGATGAGAGACTTGTGCTTGGGTGAGAACAACTCTCACTCGCGAGTGCTTGACAGAGAGCAACCTTCATGGCCAGGAAGTGCTCACATCACTCGAGCACCAAGCTCTGCACTCGAGTGACGACCCCTAATGTGCTCGAGTCCCCGAAAGTGCAACACCACGAGTGACAACCCCAGAGCACAACCACACCAGAGGCACCAGCTCACTCAAGCATGATCCCCAACACTCGGGTGAGACAACTAAGCTTGGGAGTGTCAGAGCACACTCTTGGCATCAACCAGCGAGTGAGGACCCGAGAGCAACCTTAACTCCGGATTCACACCATCACTCGAGCAAACCTAAGCTCACTCGAGCATGATCTTTCCTCACTAGAGAACAAAGATGTGCTCTCGAGCCTGATTCAGAGAACCCAACCAAAACTTAAAGCAGAAAAAGGGAAAATGCACACAGTACTCGAGCATGATCTTCCTCTGCTCGAGTGTTATGCATCAGAGACTAGAAACGCAGAAAACATCAGAAAATACCATATGGTAAAATTCATACCCAATGGTTCCCAAACTCTACCAAAAGCTCATACATACTTAACACCAACTAGGGAACACATTGGCCACTTCAAAAACACTCCCAAAACCAACTTGACCACAATCATACTCTTAGGTCTCTATAACACAACAAATGACCAATTTCCCTTAACACATTTCCAACATTCCAATCTAAATTCAATACTCCAATATCTTCACAATAGATCATTTCCAACATCAAATACAATGAAATCCGTACATTCAAAATTTGGCATAACTAGGGCAAATTTCCAGATTTTCACAAACTTATCCAAAAATCACAAATAATACTTCAAAATGCACTAAATGCCTACCTCTTCACTTTGCCAAATCCAGAATCTTGATTCTCCCACTTTCAATTTCGACCAACTCACAAATCAACACTATTTCAAGATTCTGAAATCACCAAGTTGAAGCTCTCAATGAGATGAACAACATTAGAGAAGAGATTT
This sequence comes from Inga leiocalycina, assembly GCA_963242795.1. Lineage (NCBI taxonomy): Eukaryota > Viridiplantae > Streptophyta > Magnoliopsida > Fabales > Fabaceae > Inga > Inga leiocalycina. Next base: position 31,802,463 of record OY725325.1, on the reverse strand, counting down.
AGGGCATTAGAGATCAAACAAAGCATCAAAATCTCACCTTTTCTTCTTCCTTTTCCCTTGATCACTGGAAACTATGGAGAAAGAGGAGAGATGAGATGAAACAATGATGATGATGTCTTCCTTTCCCTCCCTTACACACTTCCATCGAATAGGAGAGGGAGAGAGGAAAGAAAAAGTGCTATTTTGTCTTCTTATGCTACATCCAATAGCTCACAAAAGGCCACTTGTCACCATCCTACTTATTCCTTCATGAGCTCATCCAATCGCAAAGCATAGGATTCCGACCCAAAGTCAAAGAATCTCAACCCTTGATCTTAAATTCCACCCACATGTATACCAAAATCACATCACATTACTTCCAAAAGTGCTTAATTACACTAATTACAATAATTATCAGAATCATTAGCCCTCATAACAAATCAGGATATTACATCGATCATAGGCTTTAATAGGAGTGCTGATTACATTTGCTTGGTTTGTCAATGATCCCACTTTCTTGGATATAGATACAGCTAGAGAAGACAAAGTTGTAAGGACATCCAGCTTGTGCACTCCAAGTGCTTTCTTAGAAATATTCTATTCAGAAGGCCATTGGTATGCATTGGCTACCATCTCCTCAAGTAGATTGTAAGCATCATCTATATTTTTTTTCCATTAAAGATCCTCCAGCTGCAGCATCTACAAGAATTCTGGAGATGTACATCATCCTACTATAGAAAGTTTGCAATTGTCACCAATTTGGTAACCCATGATGAGGACATCTCCTTAACAACTCCTTGTATCTTTCCCATGCTTCTAGAGGCTTTCTTGTTCATGCTGAGTAAATGAGGCAATTTCATTCCTCAATTTAGCAGTTTTTGCTAAAGGAAAGTATTCTCCAAAAATTTCTGCACCATGAGATCCCATATAGTTATGCTTCCCACTGGTAGCGATTGTAACTAGCTCTTAGCCTTATCCCTGAGTGAGAAAGGGAAAAGTATAAGTCTAATGGCATCATCAATAATACCATTATGCTTGAATATGTCACAAATTTCTAGAAAGTTGGCTATATGTGCATTAGGATCTTTTATTGGTAAACCACTGAACTTATTTTCTTGCATCATCTGGATAATCACAGGCTTGATTTCAAAGTTGTTAGCTACTACTGGCGATCTTCTGATTCAAGAATTCGTCCCCATGATTGTTAGTGTTGTAACTCCCTCCGTAATTATATCCGAAATACATGATTAAAATGAAATAGAGATCAATTATAATCAAAATTCATTTACATTCCCATCCTTAAGATAGAATTTTCACAAATTTCTTTAACAAACACTTTAACCTGGTCTCACATTTATATTTCGAATACAATTACTTCGTGAAGATAAACTACATTCATATAAATATCAGAGTGCACAACTGTAACCCCTTGCCGTAATTATATCCAAAATACGCGATTAAAGTGAAATAGAGACTAATAATAAACAAATAACATTTACTAACCCATCACATGACGGGGTTTACACAATTACCTTTCAAAATCATTTATAATCTTGGTCTCATAATCACTTTTCGAATACAATTACTACGCGGAATATCACATTCATAACAAATCAGAGTACACAAAAATAATCCTGGCAATCCCGGGTTCCATACATTAACTCAAAGCCTTATAGGGCATATTCGCCCCTACAAGCCCTCATATGGGGATTACACAAACCTTTCTCATAGACATAATAAATCCTCATCAACACACATGTAAACACATCCATTTATACAAATACACACCCCTACTATAATGATAACCAACTACCGAATCTTTAACTTGAAGGGAGTCCTCATCGCCCTTGTTTGCTTACTCCATCATCGATCTACTACCCTGTCAGAAAGGTTAGTAGGGGAGGGTGAGATTCTAGAGAATCTCAGTAGGAAAACAATATCAATATGCATGTACGATAAATGTTTAATGCATGACATGCTTGCATCACATAACTATCATGATGACAAATCTGTAAGCTCAATGCTTCTAACAATATACTAATGGCCATAGCATAGATTGAAACATAGCTTCAATAACACATAACCATGCAAAGCTAAGACATGCATCAACACATTAACACATATATCAAATACAAGCAAAAGAGATATGTTCCCTACACTCTTTCCACGTAAGCTCCAGCTCCGGCTGCTCACAATCAGGGCGAACACCAAATCCAATAACCAAACAAGGACATAGGGTTAATCCCTTTTCCAATTCCTTAACTCTCAAACACTTAAGTTGGTTATCATTCACGACCTTTAGGTGGCTAATCAAAGCCCAAACATATGCCTAAAGGCTTGGGAAACACTTGACCAAAGATCACCTTTTAAAAGTCCAAAATGCTGATTTTTGGGGGTTGGCTGCAGCCAAGAACCCTCTGGCTGCAGCCAGAACACGAACAGAAGGTTTTTGGCTGCAGCCAAGAATTTCTGGCTGCGGCCAAAAAGTGCACAGAAGGTTTCTGGCTGCGGCCAAGACGTGCACAGAAACTTTTACGCTGCAGCCAGGATTTTCTGCTGCAGCCAAGGCAACTTAGGAAATTCATAACTAATTCCACAAAAATGGAAATGAGGTGATCCCAAAGCCAAATGAAAGATATTCAAGTCCTCTACACAGGAAAAATATTGGCCATTACTGAAAATCACCACACAAATCCAGATTTACACAAAATTCAACATTGCTCCAAAACAGAATCCAGTTTCGACCTCAAACTTTGGACAAACATAAATCCCAGTTCAAAAAACGAAATGGCACAAATTATATGTCCATTTTAAAGCTTAAGATGTGAAATTTAAGACTGGAAAGTTTCAGAATTTGTAGACATCATTTGCCCATTTAAAACGCTCACACAAACTGACTGCCCAGAATAGAGATTCAAAAGACAGAATTCCAGATTTTGACAATTGCTTCCAATGGTTCCCATTTTCATACCAAACCTCATTCCCACACAAATTTTCACAAGAAAACCATTGGAAACACCAAAACAACCAAATTCACATCATATTGACATGTTTCACAATGAATTGCAACATGTCACACAATATCACATTTCAACTCAACATTGCACAACTTTCCATCTCAAGTTCCCAAATCAATTCTAATGACCAAATTACACAACAAAACACCATTTTCAACACAAAACACATGACAATTCAGGCATTTCACAATTCCACCAAAATCAGGGCAAAAACCAAAATTCACAATACTCATCCACAATTCACAAAACTTAGATCAAAAGGCTCCAAATACTCACCTCTTCCTCTTTTCCAAACCAACTCCTTGATTCTTCATCTTTCCAAATTTCCTCAAGCCATCAAACACCTCCAATCAAGAATCTAAAACCATAGAGATGAAGCTCTCATAACTATGAACACATTAAAGAAAGGTGTTTAAGCATTAGAGGACAAGAAACAAGTCAAATCTCACCTTATTCTTTTCTCTTTCCTCTTCCTTGCTAGGCGAAAATGGAGTATGAGAAGAGAGAGAGAGATGAAGATGAAGAAGAGATCAGTTTTTCCCTTTTTCCTCATGTGTTGGCTGACTATGAAAGAGAGAGGGAAGAGTTTGAAATGTTAACCAAGATCCAAGGGTCTATAAGTTGCCAAGTGTCAACATCTTGCAACATCCTCCATAAGCTCACATAGGCATATGCACACATGATTCCACCCTTTGATCTCTTACAAAAATCAATCCTAACCATTGATCTTGAAGTTACCAATGAGTTTCCTCTTCGGTAACCGATCAATTGGTCGATAACTTTACTGTTTTGCCCTTGATTACGGTAATTCCCACTAAATCACCACAAAACACTTCATATCGTTTCATTTATCGCAAAACATGCCTTCCCTCTATTCTAAGTCAATTTGGATGTTAATCCATAATTGAACTTAAATACAGGGTTTCGGCGTTGCTCACAATACATACGAATCACATCGGGTGCCAAATCACACCATAATCTCCAAAAGGGTTTATTCATCACTAACCATATCCACTTTTGGAGTCATTATCTCTTAATCACAATTTGGGATTTTGCTAAACCGGGGCTTAGCAATCCACTAATCTCAGGCTTATTCTCTAGCCTCAAGTCTCAAAATTCGGGGTATTACATTTCTCCCCCCGTTCAATAAATTTCATCCTCGAAATTTGTCGAACCACTTAATCCACAAACTACAGATGCTTCTTCACAACAGCTTCAGTTTCACAATTCATTTCACATTGGAATAGTCCCCTCTAGACCACCCAGACAACTGGTGCACCACAATTCAGATTCTTGAAAGAATCTTACACAATATATGCAACCCAATTGCCACAAACTGCAATTGGCCCATTTCAAGATTGCTGCACAAACACAATCACCATATATTTCTCAACTAAATGCAATCACCTCCACATACGATTGCCACAAAACCAACATCACATAACCATAATCGTCGCAAGCCCCCCAACTCATGAGTGGCTAGCGTATCTCGATATCCGGTGACTCTAATTCATGAGCCATATCATAAGATTTTGGTAGTTGGGCAGCATAGGCCACCACTCTGCTCAACTCAATCTAGTTACCCCTTCCGGGAGTAACCCCAAAACACCATAACCTCAGTACATCAAATGAGAGCCTCAGCTGTATATACACAACATTTCAGTTTCCGCTATATCTACTTCCACAGCTTTACCCTCACCCGTACACCCACCAGTAACTCCACTAGTGGTAACCGGGACTTTTAGGTATTCATAACAAGATCACATTGCCGTATCAAGTTTCACGGCGTTACCCTCACCCATCCGGGACTTTTGGGTATTACACAGCATCCACAATAGATTTCACATTGATGTGTGACTCGCAAGGCACAAGACGATAGCACCCAGGGCTGTATACACAATGATACGTAGCTTTCGTCACTTTCACACATATCACATTGCAAGAATACCTCGGCTTCCGCCGCTTACACAAATACAACAGCTTCCTACTGTCTCACAAATACACATTGCCCTTCTGGCATTCACATGACAGTTCACATTCACAACAACACAAATCGCAGATTCTAATTTCACGCACCGCCTTTCGGCCTGGGGTCAATACCGGTGCAACCAACGTGGTGGCTAGTCATGCTGGCCATGCCAAGGTAGTGCCCTCAGAATAGAGAACCCCCGATCATGTAGTCGAATTAGCCATCAGCTGAATTAGCTCTGATCTATTACACAACTATACCTTAGTCCCAACTTATTCACAACTGTCACAGATTCACATTCACATTCCACTCTCATCCCCTTTCTCCGCCGAGAAGACACACAGTCTTTACCCGAACCGTTGTTAGCTACTCAGGGACTATTGACGCGGCAGTGCACACACATAGCCATTCAGACTCACAATAGTAGATCCACAATCACACCCTACCCTCATCCCTTTTCTCCGCCGGGAAGACACACAGTCTTTATCTGAACTATTGTTAGCTACTCAGGGACTATTGGCGTAGCGGTGCCCACACATAGCCTTTTGGCTTCCACATCACACTCCACTCTCATCCCCTTTCTCCGCCGGGAAGACACACAGTCTTTACCCGAACCGTTGTTAGCTACTCAGGGACTATTGGCGTGGCAGTGCATATACATAACCTCGCGGCTCACAAATAGTCAATCCCCCGTAACTACCGCCCCAGCGGAACGGTCCTCCGCCATAAGAATCACCCCATGCGGCCGTAGGTGAGAGACTCACAATACACAATTGCAACAAGCTGAAACCAGGCATTTTAATAATTCCACCCACCACAAATTCTTTTCACCAAACTAGGATCCTTCAAGACCCCTTTTTCACAAAATAATCTAGACTTCGAAGTTTTTACTTCCCGAAGCCATCACTAACACATTGCACTTTCTACAAACTCGAGCTTCTGCTCAACACAATTCTCAAACATCATATTCACACGCTTTCGCTGCACACTCTGAGGTCAATCTCCTCATCTGTGCTTTATCAATGTCAAGTTGATTTAACAGAAGTCCTATAGGAATCTTCCACCACAACTGACAACATTCACAACATATATTCATCTGCGTCAGACCTTGGCCCGATTCAACTTGAATCATTCAAAGCCACAACTAGCACTTCATTGAGATCCCATACTCCCAACGTTCCCAGAGCTCTATTCTACGATTCAACGTCATGGCGAGTGCATACTAAGGTTCGTCGTCACGGCAGCTACATACTAGGGTTTGTCGTCACCATTTCCATAACAATAACATACCATACTCCCCCATAACCCTAAATCACAAAAATTAGGGCAAATTTTCCAAAAATTCAAGGCCTAATCAATGGCCATAAAAATTATATGAAAATAAAGCTTTCACTCACCTCAACAACTTTCCCAAAGAAGTTCCTTGGTTCTCCAACTTCTAGATTTCCTTGTAGCCATGAAACACCACCAATGGAAAATCTAAAACCATGAAAGTGAAGCTCTCAACTCAAGGAACAACTTTATAGAAGGGAGTTTTTCCATTAGAGGTCATTTGCTTACCTTAATATCAAGCTTTTCGCCTATTCTTTGGCCTCCAATGGCTGTCTCGTAGAGAAAGGGAAATGACAGAGAGATGAGAGTGGAGAATATGAAAGACATGAGTGCACTTCCTCACCCATACCAGCTGCCATTGAAAAAGAGGGAGGAAAGAGAGAGAAAAGCAATAAACAATTGTCATTTGACTCTTCCAACCACTCTCCCACCATCACATCTTGACATTTGACCCACTCTCATTGGTTCTCATAAAGTAAGACTAATTAGTTACTCTAACCACTTCATTATCCATTTAGTTATATATCTCATTTCTCCTTAATTAGTAATTAATTTATCCATTAATCACTAACAATTGACCAATAATTTCCATTCTTTCAATTTTCTACTAAGTATGGCATGTTAATTAATATTGCCACATAATACATAATCAAATTCTTTTCTTCTTCTTCATGCACCATTTACCCCTATTTTATCCTAAATAATTATTACATCACATAATTATGCTAAAATACAGGGTGTTGGGCATTTTCAATAATAATTTGGATCTCAAATCCATTATAATTCCCCAAATCATTTTCAATAATTGTCATTAGCCCTAAATCAAAATTTGGGGCATTACACTGTGGGTTCATTTTCTTCGGGAGAAGTACAAGATGGGCAGTGATTTGGTGCCAGAAGTAGAAAAAAGACGGTCAGAATCAAGCACATGGAAGGGGATTAGACAAAATTGGGAAGTGTAACTGATAGTATTGCTTGGAAGATTATTGATGGAACTTTGGTGTCTTTTTGGCATGATCTATGGGTCCCCCATTTTGACATATTGGAGAGTTTGACACTTTAACCATTAACAGATGAAATAAGGGAATAGAAGGCAGCCGACTATATTACTCCGTAGGGTCCATGGGATTTGGATAAGTTTGGGCATTTATTACCAAAACATGTCGTGGTTGCAATCCAAAGAGTGAATATTAACCGTAATACTAGTGGTAATTTTCCTATTTGGAGATGGACATCTGATGTAAATTTGTACTAAAAGCGGCGTTCAAGAGGATAGTTGGGCAAGGTGAAAACAGTTCTTTGTTCGGATAGAGGCTTATATGGAAGCTGAAGGTCCCTCAACGTTACAGAATGTTTTTATGGTTATGCGCTCATGGTCATTTACTAACTAATTTGGCATGAGCTCAACGGGGAATCCATACAAATGAGATGTGCCCTATTTGTCAAGACAAGACTGAATCAATTATGCATGTACTTCGAGATTGTGTGATGGTTAAAGAGATATGGAGTGAGTCATTACCTAGTCCATGGCATCGGCATTTCTTTGGCTTAACTGATAGAAATACTTGGTTAACATGGTGTTTACGCCGTCGTGATCATGTGTATGGCTACGAGTTTTGACATTGGTTTACGGTTCTATGCAGGCACATTTGGTTGGCAAGGAATGACCGTATCTTTAACAACAAATAATGGAGTAAACAGGAGTTACTGGCATGTACTGGTTCGGTGTTGTCTTGGGGTATGTCTACCCACATGCAACCTAAGTCTTATACCGCAACAAGTATGGGTTGGCGACCTCCACTTGCTGGGATTGTTAAAATTAATACAGATGGATCCAGGAATGAAGCGACCGGATGCTGTACCTGTGGTGGGGTGATAAGGGATGAAAAAAACGGATTTATTCAAGGGTTTATGTTTAGGATTGGAAGCGGATCGGTTATCACAGTAGAGGCCTGAGGAATTTTGTGGGCTATGAAATTAGCTTGGGAAGGAGGATTTAGGCATATTATTGTTGAGAGTGACTGCAGCGAAGTACTAGATCTTATTCAAGGAATGGTACCTGATGAACATCATGATGCTACTTTAATCTAGGAAATTCAATCAATGCTGGAACGTGACTGGGATGTGGAGATACTACATTGTTTTAGGGAGGCGAATAGGGTGGCGGATTACTTGGCAAAAAGAGCATGGAATATGACGGTGGATTTTCTTGTGGTTGACAGAGAACCTGATGAAGTCAAACGACTGATCATGGAAGTTATTGCAAACCAATATATATGTACTGAGTTAGTAGAATAGAGCCTGTAGGGCTATGTCTTCTCTTTTTCTATCAAAAAAAATTTGGGGCATTACAGGTGTTGCATAGTCACAGAGCATTTTGGTATCTATTATTTCTCCCTCCGGATTTGCCATCAAATTGCTTAGGATTGAAGTAGACTGCCTCCGAACTCTTCGATTTCTTTGATAAGTTCTTTCAATCTCAAAATCAAGAGGTTGTAGTTCAGTATCCTTCGATCTGGTTATACACTAAGCAAAAGCCTGAAAAGAAACACAAGACACCAAAAAAACAAATATAATATAAAGACCAAATTAGTATTAAATTTACTTGGTATTGATATTAATGACAACAATCCCTGGCAATGACGCGAAAAACTTGTTACGAGTGTAAATGGTTTATTAAAAAGTGCAAATGTACACTGTCATAAACAAGTAAAACAGAGGTGAGTAGAGTATCATTTCCATGAGGATTGATCACTAAGTACCAAATGGATAATTTTAATTCTATTTAATCGATCGATTAATTGGTGATTGAGAGTACAAAATAAAAATGCTTAAATATGAATGCAAATGATATGAAACAACTATGAGAAAAAGTTATAGGGATCAGATTTCACTTAACAAATTCCAGATTAAATCACCTATCTATTTTGGTCCAATTTATTCCACATGATTGATAGCCGAGTTTCCCTCATTAATTACTAGCCTCTTCCAAGGTCAAACAATTCTATAATTAATTGCTAATCCAATATATTGCTATATGAATTCAAGCAATTAATAATGCATTAATATTTATGGAACTCATTAAAACTACACAACTCATATGAATATATTCCTATTTTATATGCAAATTATGGTTTTAATTATAGGATATACAAATATGCATCTCCTTCCGATCTCAACATGCATATTGAAATCATTCAAAAGATGGCCAATCAATCAAAAGCATTAAGAATAATAATAATTAAAACTCAATCATGAAGGAAAAATTAAAACTAGGTTTAATAAGTTAAGATTCAATTCGTCATTAGTAAGCTATATCATCACGCTAGGAAAATAGAAATTTTGCTCATGATGAAATTCAAAACAAAAACAAAATAAATTGAGAACTTCATAAATATTGCATAAAACTTGAATATTAAATTATAAAAAATAAATATATAACCAAAAGATGCATGAAAATGGAAAAAATCTAGCTGTCCCTTTAGAAGTAAAACCTTTCATATAGGTGGCAACCTATACCATCGATAAAGTAGAACTACCTAAGCCTTCCATGTAGGAGGCATGCAAAAAGAAAATACAATGTATGAAATTAACTCTAAAATGGTGTTTGTGGAGAGGAGAGGAAAGAAATGGATATGAAATGGCGTGTCTCAAATGGGAAGGAGAGAATGGCTATATATAGGGAAGAATGGAGTAGGTGAAATGGTAGATGAAGCAGTAGGTAAAGTAGTAGTTGAAAACGAAGATGAAGTGGTAGATGAAGTAGTAGGTGAAAAGGAAGATGAAGTGGTAGGTGAAATGTGATAGATGGAATGGTTGGTGGAATTTCACATTTTGATCTGCATGAAAGTTGTAGCTCTAGATCTTTTCTTGAAGATGCAAGTAGAAACTCCTCATTTCAATATTTGCAACTCCAATTATGGTCAAATTAGTGGGCATACGTTAAACTTGAACAAATTCACATCCTTAAATTCTAAGCAAAATTCGCAGCTCTTGGAGATAAAATTGGAGTTTAGTCTCAACATAAAAGTTGCAGAGCTCTTTCTTAGCTTTTTATCCATATAAAGAACGTCCCAATCCGACATCTAGAGCCCCAAATATTGCTTGAAAACTGAAAAAGAGTATGATTTAGTATTTTTTCAAGAAATTCTATTTTATGCCCAAATAATTATTTATTTATCAATTACATCCAAATTTATTAAATTGAGCTCAAATATCATCCACAAAATTATCATATAAGGAAAAATAAATATACAAATATTTTACTTATCAAGGAGTAAGATCATGGTTATTTGAGGAAGGAGGTGGTGAGTAAAGAACCATGGCAGTAAGAGGATCAATAGGGGTAGATATATGGTCAGGAAAGGAGGAATGTGTGGGGAAATGAGGTATGAAGGTAGGGGAAGATGGTAAAGTGTTAGCTGGTTTAGAAATAGGTTTGAGATTATATTCTAGAGCATCAGTAGAGGTTATAGTGTCCATTAACTCAATCTCTTCAGTGTGTGATCTAGAACCAGAATGGTGGGACTGAGCATGAGATGAATGAGATGGTGATTGAAGAACAGGATCTTCTCTAGGAAGTTCACCAGTAGGAATAGAATCAGAGATAGGTGTAGTAGAAGGAGGAATAGAGGTGGGAATAGAATCAGGTAAGGTAGAAGTGGGAGTAGGGCTAAAAGGAACGGTAATAGGATCAATGATGAAAGTGTCAAGAGTAGAGGTGGTAGCAAGAGGGGCAGATATGGTGGCAGAGGAAGGCTCATGGAATGGAATGCCAAGGTGGGTCCTCATAATCTCCTCTATCCTTTATATATGGTTAGCTTGAGCTGCTTGGAGATAAAAAAGGATAATGAAGTTATGATTAACAGCCTCAACCAATGCTCTGACTTGATAATAAGCTTTCTTAACCAAGTGAATGTTGGATTTCTTCAATTCTGAAATAGCAGCCTGTAGAGAATCCTAAACATAGGTCTGGAGAGTGGCTCCTGCGAATGAAGGTCCTAGTAATCCTACTCTTGAGGATTGGGCCTCATCTGCCCTTGGAGGTAAAGGTTGCTTTACTCTCTTGCTCTTGCTTTTTTGTTTGGCCTGTGAGGAGTGTTCACTCTAAGCTACTTTAGAAGTTGTCAGGGGTATATAGATGCCCATCCTACCTAAGTGAAGCTTCCAAAACTTGGGTATCCGCACTATCTCTCCTCCATGAACTAAATGCTAGATGTTATGCATGGAAAGGATAAAGGTGACAAGCTAAGGATAAGGGATGGTGGTGGCCCTAGTATAGTGAAATCTGAATCTCCTGGAAGATTAGATCACTCACATTTCTCTTCTTTTGAGTTAAAATGGATGCCATCATCTATAAGTCCTTCCCAATAATATGTGTGAATGTTTTTGCTTTATTTGCCATAGTACGGGAGTAAATGTAGAATATGGCCCTTTGTTCATTAAACAAGGTAGCAGGTGTATGAGGTAAGGGCTCACTACACTGTCCAGGTCTAAAGATCTCTATAAGCTCATGAATGTGAAATACTTTAGGAGAGCTTTGGGGAACATCCTCTAATCCTAGATAGGTATGATTAGATCCCCAGAGTAGGATCTTTTGTCCTCTTACTCTCATCTCAGTTGTTTCTTCAATAATTTCTCCCTGGCTATCATAGGTGTCATTAATTTTCATATTGCAATAAAAGTGTTTAACTACAGTTGGATTGAAAGGAATTCTTAAACTTAGCTAAGATTGGTACTGCTCTAGAAATAGATACAAGTCTAAATGGTATTCTTTCTTAAGTTCAGCAAGATTAATATATACCACAGGACAAGCCTGTCTCTTAGCAAACTTAGAATCAAAGACACTTATGTTCAGTACCTTAAGTTCATAAGTATTGTAGCAGGTGGAGGAGTAAGAATCTCAGGAGTACTGGCTTGAGAAGGATTATAAGATGCAGATGGTGTTGGAGTTTCATTTCCAGTGGCTTGATAAGACTCAGAGCTGTAACGTAATCTTGTAAGGATTAAGACACCTGTTCTAATTACATACACCGATCTAGCTATCTTGGTTTTGAGAGCGGAATCCTGGATATCGGCTTCCCTTTCTGGATGGAGTTTCCCTTTACATTTCCCTTATAGAATTGCTTTGGACTTAGATAGAGATCTTGTTTCTATAGGTTCTCATATAACAACCCCTTTAGCTCTCGACAGATTAAACAATGAGTCTTCATCTAAGACTTTTGACTTGAACTTGAGGCTCTTGGTTTTATTAGGTTTCTTGGGTGGAGGAGAAGGAGATGGAGATTTCTTATCAACATTAGGTCTTTTCGTCCTAGCTATGGTCAGAAATGAGAAAAGAATGGAAGGTTAAGGCACAGAGGAGGAGTAGAGACGGTGGAAGGTTTTGAAGGCTGAGTATCAAAGATAACTATAAGAGAAATTAGGGCACAGAAGTTAGAGTGAAGAAGATAAAGTGAGTGGCATGAGAGGTTTAATGGAGAAAAGAGAGTATAAAGTGGAGACTGTGAGTTTGGAGAAATGGGAGGTTGTGGAGAAGAAGAAGAAGTGATTTAAAAAAACATAGAGAAGAGTCACAGGAAATTGATATAACCTCTTATTCACCTTTTCACTCGAGTGATTTTGATGGGCACTTAAGTGATCTTTATGAAATCACTAAAGTGATTTTGCTTGAATCACTTGAGTGAACATGCCGAATCACTTAAGTGATTTGAGACCACTCGAGTGATTTCTTATTTCACTCAAGTAACTCTTAAAATTACACTAGACTAGTTTGAATGCGTACCTTACTCCAAGTGATTTCCTATGTGCACTCGAGTTCCTTCTTCTTTATTGGCTGATTTGCCAAATCACTCGAGTACTGGTTCTCCTCACTCGAGTGATTTTTAACATTTTCTTTACAATAATCTTATCACTCCAAGTGATCTTTGCTATCATTTGAGTCATTCGCCTGTACTATCGGTGCACTCGAGTGAATTATCAGGTGATTGCCACTCTATTTACCCTTGTCTAGTAACATAGAAACAAAGCATCCTGTAAAACAAGTCTCTAGCCTCTCTAATACTTAAGTTAGTTATCGAATCATTAAAAAAAAACTTAAAATTAATTGAGATATATATATATATATATTTACTTACAGTTTATTGGGATTTACCATTCCCAATTCTCATCTTATATACAAAAATTGATCTTTTGCTAATGGTTTAGTGATGATGTCAGCTAATTGAAGATGAGTTGGAATGAAAATCACTTTCACATCTTTCTTTTGAACATGGTCTTGCGTAAAGTAATGTCTCACATCGATATGCTTGGTTCTTGAATGTTGAACTGGATTCTTTGCCAAGCTTATCGTATTAGTGTTGTCACAGTAGATAGGTGCTCTTTCAAGTGGATTCCAAGATCTTTAGTCTATTGGTTTAACTAGAGTACTTGTGCATAGCAACTTGATGGAGCAACATATTCAGCTTTCGTAGAAGATAATGACACTGTATTCTGCTTTTTACTGAACAATGACACCAATGAGCATCCTAGGAGTTGACATTGTCTGCTTGTACTTTTTTTATCAATTTTATAGCCCTCGTGGTCAGAATTCGAATATGCCACAAGGTGTTCATTTCTCCCTTTGGGATACCAGATCCTTGATTTAGATATGTCGACAAGATATTTAAAGATTCTTTTAACCATCTTAGCATGTGATTCTCTTGGTGCTAACTGTTATATTGCACACATTCCTACACTGAATTGAATGTTTGGTCTACTCATCATGAGATAAATTAATAATCCAATTATTCCTCTATACTTGGTAATATTATAATCAGTTCCTTTTACATCAGCATCAAGTAATGTTGTTAAGCTCATAGGTGTGTCTGCTCTATTTGCTAAATCCATTTCGTATTTCTTCAGTAGCTCTTTAAGATACTTTGTTTGAAATATAAAGATATTATTCTTCTTTTATTTGATTTGAAAACCAAGAAAGAAGGTTAATTCTCCCATTACAGACATCTCAAACTCACTTTGCATTATTTAAGAGAATTCTTTGCACAAGATATCGTCAGTAGCAACGAATATGATGTCATCAACATATATTTGAACAATTAGAATATCATTTCATATTCTTTTTATAAACAATGTTGTATCCACCTTACCCCTGACAAAGCCTTGATCGATGAGAAATTTAGTGAGTCTTTCATACCAAGCTCTGGGAGCTTGTTTCAAACCATATAAGGCTTTCTTTAGTTTAAAAACATGATCAGGTTTAGTAACATTTTTAAATCCTGGAGGTTGTTCCACGTATACTTCTTCCATAATATATCCATTTAAAAATGCAATTTTCACATCCATTTGATAGAGTTTGAATCCTTTCATACACGCAAAGGCTAAGAGTACTCATATGGCTTCTAATCTTGCTAATAGAGTAAATGTTTCCTCATAATCAATTCCTTCTTCTTGATTACAGCCTTTGACCACCAATCTTGCCTTATTTCTGACAATGATTGTGTATTCATCAAGTTTATTTTTGAATACCCATTTAGTGCCAATGACCGGGTGATCTTTAGGCTTGGGTACCAAATCCCAAACTTGGTTTCTTTCAAATTGATTGAGTTCTTCTTGCATTGCCATTACCCAATTATTGTTTGATAGGGCTTCGTCAATATTTGAAGGTTTTAATTCAGATATAAAAGCAAAAAAATTAACTTCATTTAAGATTTTGTTTATGGTTTTTATGCTTTCACTTACTTCTCCTGTGACTTGGTCTAGAGGATGACTCTTGTTATACTTCCAAGCTCTAGGTTGACTCTGAATGGAAGATACATTCTCATTTTCTATTTTTCCAACCTCAAGATTTGAAGTGTTAGGAGAAGTTTGTACATTTACTTGAGAATTAATTATTTCCTGATCTTCATCAGAGACTTTGTAAGTGATTTTTTTTTCATCATACACAATATGAATTGACTCTTCAACAATACCTTTTCTTTTATTAAAAACTCTAAATGCTTTGCTACGATTAGAGTATCCTAGGAATATTCCTTTATAAGCTTTAGAATCAAATTTTCCTAGGTTATCTTTGTCATGATTATGAATGAAACACTTACAGCCCAAGATGTGCAAATGAGCAATGTTTGGCTTTCTTCCCTTGTATAGCTCTTACGAAGTCTTTTCAAGTTTTGATATGATGTAAGCTCTGTTTGCGATATAACATGTGGTGCTCATGGCATTAGCCCAGAAAATTTGAGACACATTCTTTTCATTTAACATAGCTCTGGCCATTTCTATGAGAACTCTGTTCTTTTTTTCTATGATTCCATTTTGTTGCAGAGTCCTTAGTGTAGAGAAATTGTGATCAATGCTATTGGTGTCACAATATTCTTTAAAAGCTTGATTTTTAAATTCACCTCCGTGATCGGTTCTTATAGTTGAAATGCACATACCTTTCTCATTTTGCCCTTTCTTGGAAAATACAATAAATTCACTGAAGGTTTCATCTTTTGAAGATAAGAAGATAGTCTATGTAAATTTAGAGAAATCATCAACAATGACCAATGGGAATAAATTACCACTAAGACTTTTAACTCTTGCTGGTCTAACAAAATCCATATGAAGTAGTTGAAGTGGTCTGGTTGTTGTAATTTCCTTTTTGGATTTAAAAGATGATTTTGTTTGTTTACCCTTTTGACATGCATCACAAACTAAATCATTTTTGAAGTTTAATTTGGGTGATCTAATAACTAAGTCATCTTCAAGTAATGTGCCTAGTTGGTTCATATTGATATGGGCCAATCTTTTATGCCATAACAAACGTTCATCGGTATTACTTAGAAAATAGTTTTTAGGAACATTATTGTTCATGTCAAGAGAATAGCAATTACCTTCTCTTGTTGCTCTGATTCTTGCTTTGAGATTCTTCTTATCTATTTGTAAGTCTTTCTTGCTCACAATTAGACATTCTTCTGAATCAAATATTACCCAGTTATCTTTATCTGTGCACTGACTCACACTTAACAGATTATAACATAGTCCTTTAACGTAGTATACATCCTTTACTTGAATTCCTCTGTTTCTTCTAACTTCTCCTATTCCTACTATCTTGCTAGACTAGTTTCCACCAAATTTCACTTTTCCACCTCTTTAAGCTCCAGGGTAGAGAAAATTTCTCGGTCACCAGTCATATGTTTGAGCATCCACTATCTATATACCATTTGTTTGTTCTAGATGCTCTGAGACACATTTGCAATTAAAGAAAGTTAATTTTTAGATGCCCATATCCTTTTGGGTCCTTTTAGGTTAGTATGACTCACTTTTTGAACATGTGATCCTTTTAGTATCCACTTGTAGGTTCCTATTTTTCTTTCCTTCTTATGAAAACATGACGAAGTATAATGACATTTTCTATTACAAAAGTTGCAATAAGCAAAGGATTTGATACATGTACAGAGTGATGAAAATAGTTCAAATATGTTTTGCCACAAGTTTTCTTTCTTCCTTTCTTTTTGTCTGATTTGGAATCATATCCAATACCAGATCGATCATTCACCAAATGTTGGGCTTTCAAAATAACATTAAACATCTCACTGCCTTTAGTAAACTTTTTAAGAGTTTTAGTGAGATCAACATTTTTCTTTAGCAAATCAGAACAATTCTCACAATGTGTTTCAAAGAAGGAAAGCCCCTCAAGTTTTTCTTCAAGAATTTTTTTCTTCTTTTTGTAGGAGACCAATTCTTTAACTATTTTGATAAATTCTGAATGTAAAGAGTTATATTCACAATACAATTCATCGTAAGTAGGATCAAAATCAATTACCTCTTCTTTCCCTGATTCTTCTTGTGCAACTAGACAAATGTTGGCTACTTCTTCTTCATCACTGTCTTTGTCAGAAGAACTATCTCCTCATATTATTGATACAAAGGCTTTCTTTTTATTGAAGTATTTGCCTTTTCTTTTCTCCTTGTTTCTCTGAAGTTCATGGCACTCTAACTCGATATGTCTAGGCTTTCCATATTCATAACATATGATATTCTCCTTAGTCTCCTTCCAGTTGCTGGTTCCTCCCTTTTGAAAGTTTTTAAATCCTTGACCCTTTTGGTAGAATTTCTTGAATCTTTTCACTATCAATCCCATTTTGTCATTGTCAAGATCTTCTCCATCCTCTTAAGCTTTTTCTACCTTTATCACGTTCAATGCCAAACTTTTCTTTTCCTTATCATCGATTTCTTTCAATTCTCAGCTTACTCTCATATTCGGAAAGATTTCCAAACAGAGAAGCTACTGACCGCATTGATTCACCTTTAGCTTCTTCTATTGTTGTGACCTTAGCCTCCTATTCTTTAGAAAGAATGTTCAGAATCTTCCTCACTTGGGTGTTATGATCATAGAACTTCCCAAGAGCACCAAATTGGTTCACCAGATGCATATATCTGAGTTCAAACTCAACTATTGATTTCCTGACTTCATTCCGAGTAGATCAAATTCTATGACAAGAGTATTAATGCAATTCTCCTTTATCCTTGATGTACCTTCGTGAGCTATTTCCAGGTCTTGCTATATTTCATTTGCTATTGGAAGTGTGCAAATTCTAAAATACTCCTTTTGACTAAGGCACTTTGAATTATCAGTATTGCTTTGTTGTTGAGTGTCACGAGCTTTTTGTCATTGTCATTAAATGCCGTTGGGACTTAGGAATTGGTTGTCCTTCTACAATTTTTATGGGTATGTAGTTTCTATTCTCAATCACCTCCCAGAGTCCATATTCTGTAGCCATCATGAATACTTTGAACTTTATTTTCCAAAAGGAGAAATGTTCTCCATTGAAGCCTGGAGATCTAGTAATTGATGATCCGTCAGGAAGAATTCCTTTACCCATGCTTGCCATCGAATCCTTCATAGGTTGTTATACCTAAACGAGAAGACCTATGCTCTGATACCAAATGTTAGTGCAAGGGTTTCACCTAAGAGGGAGGTGAATTGGGCGGAAAAAAGTTTAAACTAACAAATAACTAAAATTAAGACAGAGTTTAAAGTTAGAAGAATATAACCAAAGTGCACACCAGATATTTATACTGGTTTAGTTACAAGCTCTTGACCTACATCCAGTCCTTAAAGTGAATTTAAGATTTTTTTACTACATCTTAAAAGATTCAGTGGGTTCTTGACACCTTTGTACACTGCAAGTTCCTATACTAAGCACTCGCTTCCCCATACACTTTGTAAACTGATCCCTTTCTTAGGTCCCCCTACCTTGAGAATCACCTTATAGATGAATGAAGGTATTTAAAACTCTCTCAAAGAGTAGATAGTTAAGAACTGAAGTACAGACAATATGTCAAGAAAATATCATACAGGAATGAAGAATAGAGCACTTAATGGGCAAATTAATTATCATTGTTGGTTGGTTGCTCCGTCTTGAATGCTTTTGTATTTATAGGTAGAAGTAATTTGGAGACCATTGTGAGCTTTCAAATTTGTTTGTTAGAGAGTAATTGTAGCCGTTGATGAAAGAGAATGCTTTTGTCGCTTTTCTCTGCTATGCATTTAATGCTTCTGTCAGAATCTTTGATCTTAATGATTTACATTTAATCTGTGTTTAAACCTCCTAAAACTTGCTAGAGAAAAAATTTAGCAACAACTAATATCAATATATAGATTCAATAAGTCATTCAAGATGTTAATAATGAGTAGTGAATTTCTCAAGTCGATAAGCTTTGAGTTCTTATATCATCACTCAAGTGCTTCTGCTAGCCACTTGAAGTGATTCTAAATCACTCGAGTGTTGATCTCAGTCATTCGAGTGATATGATCTTTGGCCTAGAAAATTTTATTAAGAAACAGTGTAGAAGCTTGGAAGACTTGTGTTTTCACTCGAGTGCTCAAAATCTGTCTATGAAATGATCTTTAGATAACTTTCTCTTCAGTTTCATATCACTTGCATAAATTTGCAAGTATTTATGCATCACTCTAGTGATTGCTGAACTCACTCGAGTGATCTTTTTTGAAGATCATATTACTTGTAGTGGTCTGAGAGTGATTAGGAAGTGTTTTTCAAAACATGTATTACTACTCGAGTGATTCTTACTATATCACTCGGGTGATCAATTAAAACCAGTTGAGGAGATTTGCATCACTCGAGTGATCTAATTTTCAAGGCATATCACTTGAGTGATTTCTTCTGATCACTCAAGTGATATGCTTTTAAGACATAATGATAAGTAAAATATTTGTATATTTATTTTTCATTATATGATGATTTTAAGGACAATATTTGAGCTTAATATAATAAATTTTTGTGTAATTGATAAATAAATAATGTTTTTGGAATAAATAATATTTTTAAAAAATACAAAAGAAATATACGAAATCACTGTAGCTGTCGGAGTATTGTAGCGGTCGGATATTGTAGCTCCCTGCCGGCATTCACTATAGCAGTTACTATAGCAACGAATAAAAAAATGGGTTTTACTGTAGCAATGAATAAAAAATGTGGTAATGGAGTTGCTATAGCAATAAAAAAAATTGACGAAAATTGCCTATAAATTGCAGTGCATCTAACAAGAGGAGGATATTGTATTATATCTTATATTTAATTTCATGCATTGTATTAGTTTTTGCATGCCTCCATCTTGGAAGGCTTAGGATAGTATTCCTTTTGCATGCCGCCTACATGGAAGGTTTTACCTCCTAAATGGACGGCTAGATTTCTTAATTTTTCATGCATATTTTGGTTGTATATTTATGTTTCAAAATTTAATATTCAACTTTTATGGAGTATTTATGAGGATTTCATTCTAGTTTTATGTAATGTTAATTTATTTTTATTTTATTTTTAATTTCATCATGAGCTAAATTTCCATTTTCCTAGGGTGATGACGTAGCTTACTAATGACAAATTGAATCTTAACTTATTAAATCTAGTTTTAATTTCTCTTTCATGATTGAGTTTTAATTAGTGTTCTTAATGCTTTCATTTAATTGGCCATCTTTTAAATGATTTCAATATGCATGTTGTGACCGGAAGGAGATATATGTGTGTAGACCCTATAATTAAAACCATGACTTGCATATAAAATAAGAATATATTCATATGAGTTGTGTAGTCTTACTAAGTTCCACAAATCTTAATACATAATTAATTGCTTAAATTTATATAGGAATATATTGGATTAGCAATTGATTATAGAATTGATTGACCTTGGAAGAGGCTAGTAATTAAATTAGGAAAACTCGACTATCAATCATATGGAGTAAATTGTGCTAGAATAGATAGATGATTCAATCCAAAATTTGTTAAGTGAAATATGACCCCTAGAGCTTTTTCTTATAGTTGTTTTCATATTATTTGTATTCATATTTAATCATTTTCTATTTTGTACTTTCCATCACCAACTAATCAATTGACTAAATAGAATTAAAATAACCCATTTTGGTATTTAGTGATCAATCCTCGTGGGTAAAGCTGGTAATACGGGCCAGCCCGCGGGCTGGCCCACACTAGCCCGCGGGTTGTGCGGTGCGGGCCTGTGCAGCCCGCACTCTTGCGGGCTGAAAAAACAACAACCCAAACCCGCGGCTGCGGGTTTGCGGGCTGGCCCGCAGCCCGCACAAATTTTTTTTTTAATCACTTTTCTCTAATTTAGCTCAGAACTGACGTCTGACAGAAGGCAGAAGGTAGTAACTAGTAAAGTTAGAAATACACTAATGACAAATCCATATTAATATACAATACATTACATAACAATTAACAGTGTACAGCTCGCTGGGCCTAAATAATTCAAATGAAAGTCTTTTAAATCCTTCAAAACATACAAAACAAGTGCTAGTTGAGGTCTACTTCTATGAATATTAGCTCACTCTCGACCTGTGCAGGATTCTGTCTTCTTGCAGACTCCAAATATTGCAGGAACTGTCCTGGAAGGGGAACAATCAACTAAAATAAATGATAACAAAATAAGAAATTAAAACCAAAACAGATGAATTGTGAAGAATAAGGAGTAAATGTTAGAATTGAAATGATTGCATGTGCCCTAAGAATCAGAATTGAAAAATATTGCATAATTGTTTGCATTCCGTATTAGTGATAGGACTAGTTATGTAATAAGGAAAGAATGACAAGGTGAGCTAGTTCATAATTAATTAATACAGAATATGAGAGAATATGTAGCAAAGCAAGGAAATGAGATTGAAAATAAAATAAATCAGATAACAAATTCCCTTCCAAGATCTAACCACATTTAAGCAAATAATTCTAAAGCTTGGTTAGTTATAACGATTTCAGAAGGGCAGGCAACAGTGGGGGAATACAAGAAGCCTCCTCAAATCAGTTCTTTATAAACGTCCCACAAATGGCAATTCAGCAACACAGATTTTTTTTTATTAATCATCAGAGGCATTTTTGTTCCCAAATGCCAATTCTGGTTGCCTTACCCATTTCATTTATTGGAATTCTGGATTGAAGTAGCATTTAAAGCAGGCGAAACATTAATAGTTTCCTCCTTTGCCTCAGCCTTAAATCCATCTGCCACACATCCCACAAAATGCAAAAAAAAAAAGTTAGATTAATAGCTCATAGTTTCCTATATTGCTCAATTACAAAATTAGTATTTTGGTAAATATAAGGTAAATACTAAATGGGCACATATTACCAGTACTAGGAAAACCAAGCATCCAATTACGAGTACAAATTAAGGCTTGAACATTCTCTGGAAGGAGACTACTTCGATACTTTGTGAGAACTCGTGAACCAATACTAAAAGCTGATTCACTAGCAACTGTAGTAATAGGAATGCTAAGAATGTCACAAGCCATTCTTGCAAGACATGGAAAACGAGGTGAGTTAGTTCTCCAATATTCCAAAACATTGAATTTGACATACAATGTGGGATCAAAGGTTTGTTCTTCCAAATAATTGTCCAACTCAGATTTACACATTGCTGCAGTGTGTTTGCTCATGCTCTCAAGGTAATCCTACATCATATAATGTTAAAAGTGGAGTATTAGTATAATGCTAATCAAATAAAAATAACAATAAAGAAAGAGAATGAAATATTCAAGATTTACAAGCTTACAGCAAAACATAACAAGTAGTTGTCTTCATCACTTTTGGTGGAAGAGGAAGAGGGATGAGTGGTTGTTGAATATGTTTCCCATGATTCTTGGAAATTGGAACTTGAAGAAGACCCAACAAAAGAGGCTAAAGATGATGATGAAGATCCCATATCATTATACTGATGAAACACATAGTATAACTTCCTCTTAATGTGTTCAACCTTGGCACCACAATTCAAGGGATCAAGTTTCGCATAACAAAATTGAATGACATTCAATTTCATCCGAGGATCAAGAATAATAGCAAGAGAAAGAATGTCACTATAATCACTCCAATACTTGTCAAACTTTTCAAGCATTCTCACTGCCATATCTTGAATCACAGGATCATCATGGTCCACATAAGCTTTCAACATTAACTCAATTCTTGATATTTGCATGAAATACATGTTAGATGTTGGATATGAGGACCCAGAAAACAGGTTTGTTATAAGTGAAAATGGCTCCAAGAAAGAACGCATTGCCTCTGCTCTAGACCACTCTGGGTTTATTGGACAATGGCGATAATTGGCATCAATGATAGACAAATAAGCAAAAGCACGACGATACTTAAGAGCACTTTCAAGCATTGTATAAGTGGAATTCCATCTAGTTGCAACATCTAATCGCAAACCAACTGAAGCATCAATACCCCCAACATGATCAATACATTTTTTGAAATTTATCAAACGCGCCTGAGATTGCTTCACATATCTAACACTCTTCCTAATCTTATGAACAGCTTCACTAGTTACCTTTAAACCCTCTTGAACGATAAGATTTAAGATATGGGCACAACACCTCACATGAAAAAAATCCCTATTGCATATCAAGCTATTACCCAAAAGCAACCTTTCTTTCAATAAATTTTGCATACTGTCATTTGCAGAAGCATTGTCAAGAGTGATAGAAAAAACTTTCTTATCAATGCCCCACTCAAGCAATATATCATGAGCCCTTGTAGCCAATTCAAGACCGGAGTGAGGAGGATCCAACTTAGAGAAAGCAAGAATTTTGCTATTCAGTTTCCATTTATCATCAACAAAATGAACAGTCAAACAAAGATATCCTTCGCTAGTTATTGAAGTCCAACAATCAGAAGTTAAACACACTCTACCAGGGCTGTTCATTATTGTTTTCTTTAAGATCTCTTTCTAATTAACATAAAAATTCCATACATCCATAACAGCAGTTTTTCTAGAAATGCATTTATAATCAGGATTTAGATAAGTGTGGAAATCCTTAATTGCATCATACTCAACAAAGGAATAGGGGAGATCATGTTTAATGATAGCAAAAGCAAGCTTTTCCCTAGCTATGCTATGATCAATTTGTCTAGCTCTAAGTTTTCCTTCTTGGTCTATCATCATAGCACCAATGTCTTTATACTTTGGGAGTGAATTGCAAATACTTATATGGCGCCTAAGGGTTGAAGTCCCATAATCCCTACCTCCTATTATATAGTCTTTCCCACACCCCTTACATTTTGCTTTTTCTTTACCTTCTATTGTAACTCCAGTGAAATACTGCCAAACCTTAGATGTGGCTCTCTTTTTCCGCTTTCTACTTGAATCATCTTCCAAATCTTGCCCAGAGGCAGTAGAGACAGGTACTGCCCTTACCGGTTGTGCTTGTGATTGTGCAGCTTGGCCTTCCACAACTGTTTATTCACTATTTTGTAGATTAACCCAAAGTACTTGACCTTCCTTCACAGGCACAGCACATGAATCCATCTTTTTCTTTTTATAATAAACTACAACAAAATATACTAATGAGGCAATGACACAGTCACACAAAGCAAGTGAAGCCAATGTAAAATATGTAGAGCTAAACTTGCTACAATGATAGTTCTCTCATCTAGGATATGTCTTAGGCACATCAGATCCTCCATATGATTCTGGTGATATTATCAGAATACGAAACAAAGTAAAAGAATGACTTGCAACAGATTGGGCAAAACAATACACGAAGAAAATGATGATAAATCCACTCCCATACGGCCATACCCTTTCCCTCAATGGAGATGCACCAATATACTGATTATCATCAATTCATCATCATCCTCACAGGCCACAACAACATCCAAGTGACCACAATATACTGAACAACGAGACAGAAATAAAATCAAATAAGAAAAGCAATAAAATATAAAGTCTTGCCTTAGATTGTGGCCACTAGGCACTGGCTTGACGAAGGCTGATAGTCAGAGCGCGGGGGAGCGACGAAGGCAGAGGAGGGAGCTACGATGGCTGAGCGATCAAGAACGAGAAGGGCTGAGGTTGAGGAGTGACAGAGAAGTCGGAACAGTGGGACTGTGGGAGCACTATACACAGCGATGTGCGACGGGCGACAGGGCTTGCGACGGGCGACAGGGTGACAGGGCGACTGGCTAAGGCAAGGGAGGAAGATGCCGTCCGGATCTTGTCATTTAGGGTTAGGTTTAGGGGGCGATGCCGATGTGGTCGTCTGGTCGAGGAGAGGAGTTGAGATCTTGAGGCTTGAGCTGTAGAACAGTAGAAGTGTAGAGTGTAGAGGCAGTGGAGGCGTGGACCGTGGAGCAAGCCTGCAGGGATCATATTCACACTCCAAGCCCAAGTCGAGCCCAACTAAACAAGAGGGCCATAAAAGGAAAAAAACAAAAAAATTGCGAGCCAGCCCACAAACCCGTGGGCCAACCCGCGGGTTAAGCGGTGCGGGCCTGTGCGACCCGCAGTTTTACGGGCCTGAAAATAGCCAACCCTAACCCTGTCAAAACCCGCAACCCGCGGGTTGAGCCCGTTTTACCGGCTCTACTCGTGGGAACGATACTCTACTCACTTCTATATTACTTGATTACGACAGTGTACACTTGCATTATTTAATTGATCTTCTACACTTGTAACACATAACACTCGAGTGATTTCTCTTGATCAATTAAGTGATCTGCTTCTCAAAGAGTGTCACTCAAGTGATCTTAATTTATCATTCAAGTGATTTGTTTCTTTCCACATACAAATCACCATTACTTGTAATGTCACTCGAGTGCTTACTAGTTACTCTGAGTGATTTTGTTCCTTTGAGAAATCAGTTCCAATTCTTTTAAGAGTTACCTATGAGTTACTTGTGAGTGATATTATCACTTGAGTGATTACCCATCCACTCACTGATCTTGTTCAAAGAGATTTTCACTGAGTTTGATTACTTGTGAAATGATTGGGTTTTTTCAAGATTGAACCTCATCACTCGAAGGTTTAACTAAGGTCACTCAAGTGAAACTTAATATTTCTTTTCAGAAGGATTAAACCATTTCTTAATTTTAGTTACTCAAGATTTTTTATCATCAAAACATTATGAGGATTAACAATATGAGATTATATATCAGTTTAAAAGTTAAGCAAAATAGTCTATTATGCATGTCGTAACATTACCTCTAATTAAGGAAGCATAGGATGTGGGGGCAGAAGAGGTAGAGGCGGCGTTAGCAGAAGTAGATGTTGGGGGAGAAGCAGGAGTTGGAGGTTGAGGAGGGGGGAACGAGGAGGTAGATGATGACACCTAGGGTTTTCTGGCAAGTTCTCTCACGTCGTTTCATCTTGGTGATTGAGAGAATAAATAGGAGGACGACGAAGAAAACGTTGTAAAAACAAATGAAAATGAAGAGTTTAAAAAGACATATGGAAGGGACATGAAAAATCCATTATTACACACTTTAGAAGTTAAACAAGACGTAATGAAATGGTACCTTCTCCTGATGATCATCGGATAACGAGGATGCATCTGAAGTCAGTGCAGGGAAAAGGAAAAGTTTCGAAAGCTTTAATTAACATTTATTAAGTTAGAACTGTTAAGTTTATTTCTAAAATACTTTATGATTTTTAATTAATAACTGTGAATTATTAAGTTATATTTTTGTTAACTTTATTATTAACTTAACATTTATTAAGTTAGAACCATTAAGTATGTTGGTAAGAATACTTTACGGTTCTTAATCATTAACCATTAATTATTAAGTTTTTTTTGTTAACTTCATTTTTAACATTTTAAAAAAATAATGATGTTTAGTCATCACCATTACTACCAGCTTCATCCTCATCCTCATTCCACCATCAGAGGACGAAGATTAGGGGTTAGACTGTAAGTCATATTTAACATCATTGTGATGAAGTATGTGGTTCAACTTCTTGTTAAGCTTGTTGGCATATGCCATGAGATGCCTTGTGTGGCAGTCAAGGCTTGCCAACATTTGCATCAGAGCCTCTATTTTAGGAGGAAGCGGAGGAGGATGTGGTGGTGCTGGAGGAGGCGGCGGCGGCGGCGGCAATAGAGGAGTTCCTTTGTGATGAAGTATGTGGTTCAACTTCTTGTTCAGCTTGTTGGCATATGTCATGAGATGCCTTGTGTGGCAGTCAAGGCTTGCCAACATTTGCATCAAAGCCTCTATTTTAGGAGGAAGTAGAGGAGGAGGTGGTGGTGGTGGAAGAGGGGGCGGCGGCGACGGCGACGGCAAAGGAGCTCCCTAGGAACTTAACATGATGAAGAAGAGAATGAGGAGGCCAATAAAGAAAAGTAGTAAAAATCACAAAAAATATGTGAGGTTTAATAGAGGTCTAACAGATTATAAAGGGTTATGTGTTATGACTTATAAAGGTTCGATGATGTTACAAAGAGTTATGAAAAGTGTTAGATGACGATTGGTTCTAAAGACCGTTATGTTTTATCTTCACTGATATAAGAGGTTAGAAGATGAAGCATTTGTAAGTGTTACATGACAATTGTTTCGTAAGAACCGTCATATTTGTCACTAAATAAATTATGGTTAGTAACCACACTATTATTTTTGTGTTTTCACGGATTTTGCCTCTTAATACATGACAGTGTACATATGTAGCTGTTGGATTTTAGCGTTATAAGTTCTTGAGTGATCTCCGCCTCGACATATATGATATTTATTCATTGTAGCCATTATTTATCAAGCGTTATATATGCCCAAACCTATAGTAGTGTCTGGAAAAATTCATCCAATGGTCAAGATTATATACATCACAATCACATTAAACACTTCCTTTAAATTTTTTCCAAACATGAAATTGTGAGTTCGAACTATTAATATATTATGGGTATGTGAGTCATGACAAAAAAAAAATTTACACATGAATCTCATATCAACACCTTGAAAATATTATAATTCTCTGCAATTTTTAGAAACTAATATGAAATTATTTTTAATAGAATTACCTAAATGCCCTTGATTAAAAAATGAAATGACATTAACGGTTTAATAAATAACAACTTTAACTTATCAAATAATAAACTAATCCCACTTAAAGCAATGAGAGAAAATGACAGAAAAATACCATTTGAATTACAAAACCACAAAATGTATACTAAATTAACAAAAAGACAAATACATAATCGGGTAGAAATATGTGATTTTAAAGTTTGAATATTGACAATTTAAGTATAGGCAATGACAACTTAAGAATAACAATTAACAACTTGGGTATAGATAATGACAACTTTGTGAGCTCAAGTTACCAATTTCTATACCCAAGTTGCTAATTTCTATACTTAAATTGTCAATACCCAAACTTTAAGATCTCATATTCCTACCAGATTACCTATTTGTCCTTCTACCAATTTATTAGCAAGCATTTTGGAGTTTTTTTTTGTAATTTAAATGGTTTTGTTCTGTCATTTTCCCAAGCAATTAAGTCATTTCACTAAAAAACAAACTTAATAACATAATAGTTCATAAGGACTTCATAGAAATTAAGAAATTTCGGGGAACTGTTTTGAGATCTCATATTTCAGTAGCCCTATATGTCTTCCTCAAAAGTGGCAAAAAAAAAAACATTAAATTCCAGAAATATCAAGCAACAAGTTTGCTTTATCTCGTTCAAGTCCAAACTTCAAAATCAAACGGTTCTTTGACAAATCCAAAAATAGTAAAATACCCAAAAGAAAAAGAAAAGTGGGGTAATTGTTTTTTTTTTAACCTTTTAATCCTTTTCTGTAAGCAAGCAAGGTATTTATTTTTATTATTCATTTACAAGTATTAATTAATTCACAGAACTGATGGTCCTAAGTGTCATAGATACTTGTTGGTGAAGTATTACCCAACGTCACTTTGGCGCTCGGCTTTTGGCCTGTCTCGTGCTTCCAATTTAGAGTCGCCTGCATTGAAAACAATAGAGAGGAAGACAAGAAGCAACAAGTATATATGACACTTAGGACAATCCACTACCACAAAAAAAAAGTAAAGTTATGGCGCTCATAATTGATTAGCTGTGGCGTTAGAAAAGTGCTATATATTTGGACGCCACTAAAAGAAGTTGTGGTGCTGGTAAACGCCACAATATTATAAATTTTTTTTTAAAAAAAATACCCTCCTATGACGCTTGTTGGAGCAAGTGCCACAAAAGGTGCTTTTTTTTTCTTTTTTTTGGGCTCTTCCTGTGGCTCTTATTTAAAAAAATGTCACAAAAACTCTTTTTTTTCCGATAATATCTCCCATAATTATACAATATTTCACACTGCATGGTTTAATAAACATTTTGTATCTATATTCACAGTACTGCAGAATGAAGAAAAGCAAACAACAATAATAGATAGCTGCAAAATGATACCAACAGATGATTAATTAGTTAAAGTAGAACATAAAATAATTATACAATTTATTATACGTGAATGAATTATATTACAAATTCAACTTGATTACATGCATGCATGACACAACAATTGCCAAGAAACAACACAACAAAGGCCAGCAGCTAGTGATGAATTAAATAGTATAGCTACCCAGAGATTTGCCTAAAAACATATTCAAACCATTCCTCGATCACTTCATCAAGCTGATGATCAGTCAAAGTGTTACAACGTTGATCTTCATAATACTACACATATATACAATTAGCCACAAATTAAAACGAATTAAAATCAACAAAATGTAATTATCAAGAACTAATTAAATTTAATTAAAACACAATATGGAGTGCAATTAAATGACTTACTTTTTGAGGAATAAATGGCTGATTATGCGTAATTACATCCTTCATAAATTTCATGATGTAATATCCACAATCATTGTCATTGGGTTGGAAAGGGCAGTGCAAAAATATAATGCAATATTTAACTCTGTTTATGTATAAAAATTATTTACTAACAAAATTTGAGTAAATTCATATATCAATACCAGTATCTTCTTCCAAGGATAGCTAAAGTGAAGGTCAGCAGCTTTAGAATAGCTTAACGAGACAGAGGACTGATACGCAGTCAATGTGCTAACAAAACAAATAGAAACTGGTGACTTTTGATTATTCAATCACATATGCAAATATTTACACATACGCACGTACACTTACCCATTAAACAATAGTAATATATCATAACAGTTTTGTGGAAGACCATCTTTTAGAGGATCCACATAGTAAATGCGAGGGCTTGAAGGTTCCGCTGGATTGATAATTATCAATATCCAATGACACCTAAAATATTTTAAAAAATTAGTTTCAACAATCATGGTATGATAAAAGTTAAACAATAAAAACAAAAATTGTACCACTAATAACTTACCCTGCATTGTATGGCACTAAAAATAGTGTAGTCGGTGTTGCTCTCTTTCTAAAGTAATCTTTTATATCATTAGACTGCGCATGTATATCTACTTTACCCCCATGGTAGCCAACGAGATAAGGGTTGACAAATACAAATTAGACCCTATTTGTATCCATTAAGCAGTCATTGTATAAATGCCTGGTATAAAACAAATAGTGTCATGAAAAACAAAAGAAATGGGACAAGAAATATTAATACAGTGATAAACGATAATGGTCAAGTACCTTATCCAGAAGTTGATAGCTGAAGCATTAACCTAATCACGAGTACATATGTCGTGCATAACCTCGGCAGTAACATAATCAACTAGACCACCAACATTGTAGATATGTCTTTCAAGACGTACTTCCCGTCCTCCTGCACCGATCAATTGTGGTGTAATCAATCCTAATTGATCACGATATGAGATCGGTCTCCTTCTGCTCTGTTGTCTAGCCGAAGCTTTAGACTTGGGTTGTGATGACAAACACCTTGACATCTTGCCCTGCGAAAATAAAAAAAAAAAATCATAGTTTTATATGGAAGTACGAAGGAAAAATGCAGGGAATTGTAAATGAATGACCTTTTCATATGGCTCTATAAGATCTATTGGCCAAGCAACATAGCCACCTACAACATTTTTCACCATTATTTGCTCATCCCTAGACGAGATCGGTAAGAGGGCATCTTCATTCGTGCAGACGTCAACTGATACGAGTTCAGATGATCAATTAAATAGTGCAAGTGTACACTGTCGTAATCAAGTAATATAGAAGTAAGTAGAGTATCGTTCCCACGAGGATTGAGCACTAAGTACCAAAATGGGCAATTTTAATTCTATTTAGTCGATCGATTAGATTGAGAGTACAAAATAAAAGAAAAATAATTAAATGTGAATGCAGATGATATGAAAGCAAATATGAGAAAAAAGCCCTAGGGATTAGATTTCACTTCACAAATTCCGGATTGAATCACTTATTTATTCTAGCCCAATTTATTCCACATAATTAATAGTCGAGTTTCCCTAATTTAATTACTAGCCTCTTCCAAGGTCAAGCAACTCTATAATCAATTGCTAATCCAATATATTCCTATATGAATTTAAGCAATTAATCATGCCTTAAGATTTATGGAACTCAGTAAGACTACACAACTCATATGAATATATTCCTATTTCATATGCAAGTCATGGTTTTAATTATAGGGTCTACACACATGTATCTCCTTCCGGTCTCAACATGTATATTGAAATCATTTAAAAGATGGCCAATCAATCAAAAGCATTAAGAATAATAATTAAAACTCAATCATGAAGGAGAAATTCAAACTAGATTTAATAAGTTAAGATTCAATCCGTCATTAGTAAGCTACGTCATCACCCTAGGAAAATGAAAGTTTAGCACATGATGAAATTAAAAACAAAACCAAAATAAATTGACATTATATAAAGCTAGAATGAAAGCCTCAGAAATACTGCATAAACTTGAATATTAAATTCTCAAACATAAATATACAACCAAAAGATGAATGGAAGATGAAGAAATCTAGCCGTCCATTTAGGAGGTAAAACCTTCCATGTAGGCGGTATGCAAAATAAAATCCTAAGCCTTCCAAGATAGAGGCATGAAGAAATCTATCCGTCCATTTAGGAGGTAAAACCTTCCATGTAGGCGGTATGCAAAATGTAATAAAATCCTAAGCCTTCCAAGATGGAGGCATGCAAAAAGTAATACAATCCTAAGCCTTCCAAGATGGAGGCATGCAATACATGAAATTAAATCTAAGAAACAACACAAAGAACTCAGAAATGATAGAGAAAGATCTCTCCCGGTCAGAGAAGGACCTCTCCCGGTCAGAGAAGGGCCTCTGCTTCTCTTCCTCTCCTCCTCTCCCTTTGAGCTTGGCATTGATCTCTATTTATAGGGGAAAAAACGTGTGCTACAGTACTGCTACAGTGATCTGGCGGGTGCTACAGTGCCCTGGCGGTTGCTACAGTACCGTTGACCTGCTACAGTTCCCGATGGCTGCTACAGTGCTGTTGACCTGCTACAGTTCCCGATGGCTGCTACAGTTCCCGATGGCTGCTACAGTGCCATTGACTGCTACAGTACTTTTATTTTTTTATTTTTTTTTATTTTTTATTTTTAAATGCTGTTTATTCCAAAAACAATATTTATATATCAATCACACCCAAATTTATTATATTAAACACAAATATCGTCCATAAAATCATCATATAAAGGAAAATAAATATGCAAATATTTTACTTATCAAATTCCCCCACACTTGACTCTTGGACGTCCTCGGACAAGAAGTAAATAATAAATGCTTCCAACAAAATCAGAAGTGTCAAGTCATAAGTAAGAACACAATTGAAAAATAAAGAAATCATAGTATTAATGAATCAATGAAAATATAAATTGGTAACTTTAATTGAAAATGAATAAACTGAGTTCGTACTTGTAGCTCACTCTCTCAATCTCTCAAGTGTTCAAGGGTAAGTGTTTCGCTCAAATTCAACCGAAAAAATCGCACTACCATAGGCTTGCTAAAAATCTCAATCTCCACTACCTAATTCACATGCGTAATTCAAATCAAAAGGACTTATTAAGGGTTGTAATGGGGTTAAGGTAAAGGAATGTAAAGTATGATATGAAAGGCTAAAGAAATAGAACAATTGAAAAATGGGCTATTTATAAATTTATCTCATCACAACAACCCACAATTCAAACACTTAACATTTTTTTTTCTCTTTTTTTGTTCTTTTTTTTTCATAATTTTTTTTTCTCATTTTTTTTTCTTTTTTTTTTTTTTTTGAATTGCAACTATAAAGTTGATGATAGATACACCCCCACACTTTGTCAAAAGCCCATTTCACAAAAATTTCAAATGCTCCACTAATCTTTCGAATAAGGTAAAAGCACTTGATATATCATTAAAGCATATGTTACTGGGTTGAAAACAAAGAAATAGTCAATTAGGCTCAAAGGGGCTTATCAACGGTATAATTGCAAGGTTGGCTATTTGGCTCTGGCAAAAGAAAATGAATGCCTTTATCATTTTTGAATGAGCATGTGAGATGTAATTTCAACCAGATTTAAAGCAAGTTCTAGAGTGACAACTTAATAGGTGAATATCTCACACAAGAGAAATAATCATTATAGGCTCAGAAGCTCAGGGCTAGGAATTTTTAAACTCAGTTCATTCAATCTCAAAATTCATCACCAATTGCAACAATCAGTTGTTCATTTATGCTATAAAATCTCTAAATTCAATTGATCCATACTTAAAACTTATATACTTCTTAAGATCATTACAAAGCACTTGAAAAAGTTTTTTTTTTTTTTTTGAAAAAGATAAAAAAAATCATACAACTAATGAAATGCGTCTCAGGAGTTAAGAATAACTCCTTACTCTGCCATCTTTTTCCACACCCCATGCATCTAATGGTTTTACTAACTAACAAAAGAAAAACAAATTTTTTTTTTCTCCTCCCCCAACCTAAATCAGACATTGTCCCCAATGTCTTCTAGAACTTAGAGAAGGTGTTTTTTTTAACATAAACACACAATAAAGTAAAACCAAGAGATTAAGGAAAGTTACAACCTAAGAGCGGTATCTGGGTTCTGCTTCTGACTGCTATCTGAAGATGGCCCACCTATTTGCTTGACGAGCAGATCTGGTTTAGGTTCATAGGTTTGCATTTGATCGAGCAGCTGATCAGCAGTTGGTGCAGCAATTATGGAGTGGCGAGTCGCTTGGGGTATAAATCCTGTTTCCACAGCATGATCAAGAAAAGACAACAGATTATCATAAAAACCATTAACATTTAACAATCCTAATGGTTTTTTGTGATAGTTTAACTTAGCCCAATAAGCAACACTAGAAATGCCATCCAATGTCCCCAAATCACCGGGTAGAGCAATAAAAGCTTGAGCATGGTGGAACATTACTCCCATCTGTTCAGGCAAGCTTGAAACCTGTAACTCTTGTCCTAAGGAAAAAGCATGATCTTGCAACTCCTTCACCTTTACACTTAAACCCGTGCTTCCATTCATGGATGCAGAAACGACCACACTTCCCTTTAGGCCCTGGATGCCTCCCCCGTACACAACGTTGATTTTTCTGGCAGCTAATGCAATTCCAAGTTCATTTGCTGCTGTTATAAACTCTCCTTTCTTGCCCAAATCAGTTTCACCTAAAATGCAAATAGATGTGAATCT
Organism: Inga leiocalycina; assembly: GCA_963242795.1. Taxonomy (NCBI): domain Eukaryota; kingdom Viridiplantae; phylum Streptophyta; class Magnoliopsida; order Fabales; family Fabaceae; genus Inga; species Inga leiocalycina. The sequence continues at coordinate 31,768,299 of OY725325.1, read as the reverse complement.
ACATTTTTGTGTGATAACCTTTTTCTCTTTGTTTCTCTCGGACCATGTACGCTTACAAGAGAAAGAATTCATTTTACAAATGGAAGTATGCATATTTACAAATGAAAGAGTACATATATATAATACTAAAACAACGACAACAAAATCACACAAATCACACATTTTTCAAAGAAGTTTGAAAAAATTTCCGACACAAATAACCGGTGGGCCATTGTGTGAAGAAATCAAACAAAAAGAGGAAAGAAAGTCAAAAGATACAGTAGAGTAGAAAAAAAAACTGCCGAAAGGATAATAAAAATTAGACAAAAGCTATGGAAAAAAAACAAAACAAATTAAAGACACGCATGATTATGTACAGTAGTTGTGATTTTGGCTCACATCTTCCTCTGGTTTTACGTCCAGAAACGGCTTAAACGCTTTCTATGAATCGAGGATTTGCTTCCCATCCACTTTTCTTATAAACTGGCAAACAGGGTCTTTTAACGTCAGATTCCCAAGACAATAGCGCTCTTTTTCTTTATTGAATATGTCTGCTAAATCGAGAAGAATACGATGAACATCACCACTCGGATGCGTCTCAAGAGTTTGAATGATATCATCCAGTGACTCCTTACTCAGTCCATCCTTTATAAATTTGATTTTATCTTCTCGATTTACAGAAACCATACCTTTACTCCTACAGCGCTGATCACATGTCCACCTTGCACATTTATAGCAGACCTTCATTCTTTTAGCTCTTCTCTTTTTGGAGTAAGAACTTCTTCCCATTCCTGGCAAAGGTTTAACAAATGAATTATGAATCTCACCTGCTAAACGTACCTTAGCTTCAATGATCCAACGTATATCCACAGGAAGACCCAAACGATTGAATGCTTTCATCCTTTCAAGTCGACAGCTATAGATCTTCCTGAGCACATCTTTGGGAAGAGTGGGGAACCTGTTCTTAAGCTTTGCAAGAGATTCCTCCATGGCAACTTAAAATGTAAATGATGAAAACTAAAATGCTCAATGCAGTGTAGTGTGTTTCGGTGAGTAAGAAAGAAAAATGAGAGTAGGAAAGAAATGAGTGAGTAGGAAAGAAAAATGAGAATAGGAAAGAAATGAGTGAGTAGGAAAGAAAAATGAGAATAGGAAAGAAATGAGTGAGTAGGAAAGAAAATTGAGAGAGTGGGAAAGAAGTTTTGAGAGAGTAGGAAAGAAGTTTTGGGTTGCCTCCCAAAAAGCCGCTCTTCTTTAACGTCTTTCGCTAGACCAAAAAAAAAAAAAAAATTTATTTTTTTCTTCTTTTTCATTTTTTTTTAAAAAAAACTATCAAAGTAGAATACATCATCAGGAGCTACCAGAAGTCCTGCAAAATCACAAAAAAAAACATCATACCAAACCTTGGGTTGCCTCCCAAGAAGCGCTAAATTTATAGTCTTCAGCCAAACTTCCCAAACATAAACTACTAATCAAAAGTATCAAACACCAGGATCACCTTGTCTTCATTTCTTTTCAAGCAACAATATTTCAGAAACCAACAATGATCATTCAAAGTAATTAATTGTACTTCTTCAATCATAGACAATTTTAGAGTACAATTATTTACTGAATTCAAATAAAGCACATCATGCATGTATTTGCAAGCAGATTTAGGAATTTCCAAAATTTTAGAGCATCCTATAAAATCCACTTGACTCTCATCAGTAAGAGTCAATATTTCAACAGGAGATACATGAACAACATCTTTTGGAATATCCATATTAGTTTCAATATCACAATCACAAAGATTAGGCTCCACAGGCGGAACCTCAATTGGACATCCATTATTCTCTCCAAAAGTGATTTCAAATTCCTTATCACATGCCACAAGAGCTAAGGTTTCATTCAATTCCACATCCTCAACTTCCTCACAATAATCATCATCAACACAAGAAGTGGTCATCATACTCAAAGAATTATCTTGCCTCATAGTTTCAAGTGAAGAAATAATTTGACTCGCATATATTCCAATATTTTGGACACTTGACTCAACTCTAGTATCACTTTCCTTTTGCTCTCTACAAAATCTCTCTGTTGATTCCGCAAACTCCTCAATTAATCTTTCTAAATCAGATTTTTCCTTATGCTCAAGAGTTTGTTCTTCAATATATGGATAAGAGTAGAAAGGAGGATTAAGAGAATACCTGACATATGGATCCAAAGACTCTTGTTGCTCCAAAATTCCACCAGGATAAAAGGAATGATCAAAACAAGTTTGGTTCATATTGAAATCATCTCTCACATAATGACCGGCATTGCTATATGGACAATGCTCATAAGAATGACACTCTCCACAATAAGCACAAGAAAAACAATTATAAGGAGAAGAATTTTCAATCCAACCAGCATTTATATTTTCATGTCTCATTTCATTCACATGCATTCCAGAAAAAGAACCAAGATATGACAAGTTATCACCAAATGAATGCTGTAAATAATTCATTTTTTTTATTTTTTTTCCAAATTTACATGCAGACTAAATTAGTATTAAAATTACTTGGTATTGATATTAATGACAACAATCCCCGGCAACGGCGCCAAAAACTTGATACGAGTTCAGATGATCAATTAAATAGTGCAAGTGTACACTGTCGTAATCAAGTAATATAGAAGTAAGTAGAGTATCGTTCCCACGAGGATTGAGCACTAAGTACCAAAATGGGCAATTTTAATTCTATTTAGTCGATCGATTAGATTGAGAGTACAAAATAAAAGAAAAATAATTAAATGTGAATGCAGATGATATGAAAGCAAATATGAGAAAAAAGCCCTAGGGATTAGATTTCACTTCACAAATTCCGGATTGAATCACTTATTTATTCTAGCCCAATTTATTCCACATAATTAATAGTCGAGTTTCCCTAATTTAATTACTAGCCTCTTCCAAGGTCAAGCAACTCTATAATCAATTGCTAATCCAATATATTCCTATATGAATTTAAGCAATTAATCATGCCTTAAGATTTATGGAACTCAGTAAGACTACACAACTCATATGAATATATTCCTATTTCATATGCAAGTCATGGTTTTAATTATAGGGTCTACACACATGTATCTCCTTCCGGTCTCAACATGTATATTGAAATCATTTAAAAGATGGCCAATCAATCAAAAGCATTAAGAATAATAATTAAAACTCAATCATGAAGGAGAAATTCAAACTAGATTTAATAAGTTAAGATTCAATCCGTCATTAGTAAGCTACGTCATCACCCTAGGAAAATGAAAGTTTAGCACATGATGAAATTAAAAACAAAACCAAAATAAATTGACATTATATAAAGCTAGAATGAAAGCCTCAGAAATACTGCATAAACTTGAATATTAAATTCTCAAACATAAATATACAACCAAAAGATGAATGGAAGATGAAGAAATCTAGCCGTCCATTTAGGAGGTAAAACCTTCCATGTAGGCGGTATGCAAAATAAAATCCTAAGCCTTCCAAGATAGAGGCATGAAGAAATCTATCCGTCCATTTAGGAGGTAAAACCTTCCATGTAGGCGGTATGCAAAATGTAATAAAATCCTAAGCCTTCCAAGATGGAGGCATGCAAAAAGTAATACAATCCTAAGCCTTCCAAGATGGAGGCATGCAATACATGAAATTAAATCTAAGAAACAACACAAAGAACTCAGAAATGATAGAGAAAGATCTCTCCCGGTCAGAGAAGGACCTCTCCCGGTCAGAGAAGGGCCTCTGCTTCTCTTCCTCTCCTCCTCTCCCTTTGAGCTTGGCATTGATCTCTATTTATAGGGGAAAAAACGTGTGCTACAGTACTGCTACAGTGATCTGGCGGGTGCTACAGTGCCCTGGCGGTTGCTACAGTACCGTTGACCTGCTACAGTTCCCGATGGCTGCTACAGTGCTGTTGACCTGCTACAGTTCCCGATGGCTGCTACAGTGCCATTGACTGCTACAGTACTTTTATTTTTTTATTTTTTTTTATTTTTTATTTTTAAATGCTGTTTATTCCAAAAACAATATTTATATATCAATCACACCCAAATTTATTATATTAAACACAAATATCGTCCATAAAATCATCATATAAAGGAAAATAAATATGCAAATATTTTACTTATCATCAACCCTCACTCGGAGTGTGTTGTTAGGTAGCAGTGAATTGTGTAGTGTGTCATTATCAGTGTTGTAGGCAGCTCCTACTGCAACCACGTGCTTGGAAGCTTGCTCGGCATATAACTTACATTGGAATTCACCCTATAGAAAATAAACTTAATATGTCATAGTTCGCTAAATTATAATGTAACATAAAGTTAAGTATAGAAGAAATTAATTACCAAAGGAAAAAAGACTTTAGGCATGGAAGTGCAACTATCTCTGACACTTGGACTATCACAGAAAGGAATATTTTGTGTTGACCTACACTGCACAAACTGTTGTATTTGTGTTGTTAACAACACATTCTGTTCTTGCAACAAACGCATTTGTTCTAAGAATTGTTCTTCTCGTTGTTCCTTATGGTGCATTTGTTCTTGAAGTTCTTGAATTTGATGTTTGAAACTAGTCATCTCGTCATGCAGCTGGGAAACGTCACCTCTACTATGGCGCTGGGTGTGATAACTGATGCCAAAAAAAAGGTGCATGCGTGTGATAACAAGAAAAGAGTCAGATTTTAGGTTATTTTCCTTAGTTCTAGTTAATATATTTAACATATATATATACACACACACACACACGTGCTTGTCATAAAAAAAAGCACATCATAGAATAAATATAATCAACATACACACACGCGCGCGCGCATGTGATAACAAAAAAAAACAGACCAACCTGAAAAAAAAAAAAAAGGAAGCACGTTGAACTTACAGCTTAATTGATCAGTGTAGTGCAGTGGGAGATCACGTTGCCTGTTGGTGACGCAATCTTGAGTGAGGAGGAGGAGGAAATTTGAGCAGTTGGGATCAAGTGGATGGAGTGGGGACCAAAAGTGGATGGAAGACAGTACAAAGCCAAGGGAAGGGACAGGAGTAGGGATGGATGGCAGTTGGAACAAATTAAAACAAAGTATAGATTCGCTGATGAAGACGTGTGAGTGTGTGGGTGTGTTTTTTAGTGTGAAGATAGGAAATGGAAGGAGGGGGGGCGATGGATGAAGATGAGAAAGGGAAAGGAAATGGTTGAATAATAAAGTAGTCAAAAAGAGAAGGAATAATGAGGAGGACGTGGGAATTGAAATTAGAAGATAAGGGATGGGGCAGGGGGAGTTCCTATTGGCTGGAAGGATTACACTATCTTCCTTTATTGAATTTTTTTTTTAAACTAATAGGCAAGTGTGGCACCTGTCAAAAGGCAGGCGCCACACTTGCTTAACCAGTTGTGGCGCCTGGATATTCCCATGCGCCACAGCTAGTATTAAGGGCCATGTGTGGCGCCTGCCATGGTCCACAGCTGCGTTTGTGGCACCAAGTGTGGTGTCTGCCTGGCCATCCCAACTGTGGCCCCTATCCTACTAGGTGCCATAGCTGGTACCCAAAATTAAAATATATATATATATATATATATATAGAAAAAGAAAAAAAGAAAAAAAAAAGGCAGCTGTGACACTTCTTTAAAAAAGAAGGGCCACAAAATATGTGTCACCTTTCAATATTTTTATAGTAGTGACCAGTTCTATGAATTAATTAATACGTTTAAATGAATAATAAAATAAATACCTTGCTTGCTTACAGAAAAGGATTAAAAGGTCCTTCATGTTCAAACTTCAAAAATCCTTGTTTGATTTATGTCGTTCAAGTTCAAACTTCAAAATCAAAAGGTTCTTTGACGAATCCAAAAATAGTAAAATACAAAAGAAAAGTAGGGTAATTGTTTTTTTTTAACCTTTTAATCCTTTTCTATAAGCAAGCAAGGTATTTATTTTTATTATTCATTTAAACTTATTAATGAATTCACAGAACTGATTGCCCTAAGTGTCATATATACTTGTTGCTGCTTATCTTGCTCTCCGTTGTTTACAATGAAGGCGACTCTGAATTGGAAGCACGAAACAGGCCATAAGCCGAGCGCCAAAGTGACGTTGGCCGCCGCCGTCTGTGGTGAAGTCAATCTCCGAGCAACAGTTACAGATGCCTCTATCTTAAATAAAGGTCCCTGTTTAGAAGGAGTGGTTCTCGCTTTCGAGAAACCTGACGCCTTCGTCGTGGACTACCATGTTCTGAAACGGGTATGTATATACGTATATACTTAAATATGTGTATGTCAGTATGTGTGTGTATTAAGATTTTTCCAAATTTAAATTCATTTTCTAGTGACTTCTCCGCCATCTGCAGAATTTTAATTTTAAATCTATTATTGGAAAAAAAAATAGTGTTTCAGTTTGTTCTATATTTAGACAATTTGCTGAAAGTGATTTATCGAGTTAATGTGGGAAAAAAAAGATCAAAGTGATTTATTGAGAGGCGACTGGATATGAATTTTAGTTTTGATGCTTTAGATAATGGACTGTGAATTTAGCTAACTAGATTTTAGATGATTCGAGGCTTTGCTTGTCATGAGTACAGATTATGGTTAAGGTAAACAAAAAAAAAGTACAGATTAAGGTAGATTAGATTCGAGCTGGCATTTTGCCAACTCAAACTTGAATTAAATTTTTTAGATAATTTAAATTTTAAAATTTTATTGACTAAATTCAATTTTTTTTAATTTTTTATAAAATTAAATAATTAAATTAATATTGAAACTTATAACTATAAACATATAATCTATTTCATTCATTTTGGTCCTACTAAAATTAAGGAAGGAATGTTGACTGATTGAATGTGTCTTAAATTAAGAGCATTTTTCAATTTTATCCTAATTCTTTGTCTCACATTCTCTTATTTTTTGATATCCAATGTGTAGCATTAATAAACAGGGATGAAATTGAAAAATATTAATTAATTAATATATTTCTGTATAACTTATATTATGGGCTAGTGATTTATCCTAGAAGGCGTCGTCATGTATTTTGAATGGGATGGAGTATATGATTATTATATTAATGTAAAAATGATAAATTAATAAAAAAAATTAGAAATCAAGCCTGGAATAAAATTCCTAATATAAAACAAGACTATGTTTATATTAAATACAAAATAATAATTTCTTTTTATTAAAATTAAAGAATAATTAATCTTTACGTCATTATAGTTTTAATCAATTTTTAGTTGGCTCCCTGTTATTTTTACTTTTTATTAGATTCCTATATTTTTACTTGTTTTTAATAAGGTCTTATAGTTTTTTTTCCTTTTTATTAGGTCTTTGTAGTTTCATCTAATTTTTAATTAGTTTCCTATAGTTTTTTATTCTTTAATTATATTATTCTTTCATAAAAATAAATATAATAACATTAAATATGATATTTTTAATATTATGGTATAAATAAAAATATTCTATATATAGTAAGTAATTATAATATTTTTATTTTAATATTATTTCAATTTCTTAATTAAAAGTATATAAATTTATTTTATAACTCCTCTTTTTATTTTTTCTTATAATTATAAAGTTGAATCATAATAATAAAATTTCCTAGAGTATAATATAAAATAATTTAATTATTTTTATATAAATTTGTTATATTAATTATTTATAATAAAAAAATATAAATATAAATTTATGATTAATATTTAATTTTTAATTATAAATAAATTTGTTAAATAAAAAATTATAGGCACTTGATTAACAATCATGTGAAACTAAAAGGATCTAATAAAAAGAGGAAAAAAAACTCTATAGGAACATGATTAAAAATAAGTGAAAATATAAAGATATAATATAAATTAAAAAAGAAACCTATAGGACCCAATTAATAATTGTTTAAGATTATTAGAACTTTCAGATTAATTTCTTTTCTATTAAAATTAAAATTAAAATTAGCCAAAAACCGGCAAACTTGCAGATTGGCTAGTGGGATTGGGAGAAAAAAAAAACTATTTGAAAACAAACTGACATTTTGCCAGACTAACTTGCCACTTTTTGATCAATGGGGGTTAGGTCTAGTAAAAGAGATTAGTCCTTCACAACTTAACGAATCAATGATCGAATTCCTATTAGAAGAAGTGCCCACATTTAATACTGATAATACCTTAAATATGATTGCCTCTAATAAAAGGAAACTTGTGTTTAGTAAAAAAAAATTGCCCACTTTTTGGTGAGTTGGCGATTGGGCCCAATCATACTATCAGATGTAGTTCTGATCAAAAACTCATTATTAGATCCAGTAAATGCTGTGAACTGCTCCTTTTTTTTTTTTTCTTTTTTCTGTGTACAAAAATTTAAGAGAGTAATTGGGTCTTACATATAAATAAAATCGTGCTTAAGCATGGCCTTATTGACTTTTGTTGACTATGCCATTTCAATTCTTCGAACGAATTTACGTTTCCACAAATAAAAAAAAGTATTAGTGAGATTTAAACTAATGATCTTATGAGTAATGAGTACAATCCTTACCAATTAGATTAATCTCTGTTGATCAACATCCACATTTTCTAATTCTTATATTCTTTTTTCCAATCATTTATGGTGATAATAACCATTTGTTAGTTTTCATAAGCACGCAACAAAACTCCTAAAGGCTCACGTCAAAAAAAAAAAAAAAAAAAACTCCTAAAGGCCACATGGTCTAGGGCTGTAAACACTTTAAGAAACGTCTTGTGCCTTGCTTTTGTATTAAAAAAACGTTTTTACACTTTACAAAATAAAATTTTGAAAAATTGGTGAAAATTTTTTATTTGAAAATTTTATTAGCTAGAAAGATTTGATATGTTTTTATATATAGAAAGTATTAGTGCTCTACATATGGTTTCTTTTATTGATTACTGCAGGATTGTCATTTCAAGTTTTTGAACACAATTAGAGTTTTAGAAAAGCCATTGAAATTTACATACAAACATGAGTGGTGTGACAAAAGCACAACAGATTTGCATGCAACATTGGAGTTGGATAATGATAATAAGGTATCTGCTAATTGCACGCTTGGCTCCTCCAAACATAATGATAAGTGCAAGTTCAAGTACACTCACCATCACAATAAGGGACTCACCACATTGAAGCCTTCGTATGAAGTGGTTCACAATGTTTGGGATTTTGCAGTTTCACACAAACTTTATGACATTAACACACTTAAAGCTTCCTACAAGACATCAAACAAAAACTTGGGGCTTAAGTGGTCCCTGGCTTCAAAGCACAATGGTACTTTCAAGGTTAGTATATGTTTCTTTTGTTACTATATTTTGCTTTTATTGGAACAAACTACTTCTCTCCCCCTTTTATGTGATTTAAGTATATTTAGGATAAATTTTTTTAAGGCTCCTCTAATCATAAATATAGAAGTATGTAGCGAGGTTTGTTTTTGTTTCAAGTACAAGATCACAATCTATTTTATCTTTCAAATTTATAATTTATGTTTCAAATTTTTAATTAATTGCACTTATTAAGAAAATTTCATTGAGGATAGCTTTTATTGCAAATAATTAAAGGTTTTTTTTTTAAAATCAATTAATTAATTTTCTTATTATATGCACATTAGTTATCTAATTTCTGCATTATTTAGGACTCAAGGAATACTTCGGCTTCTTTTGATGTACGCAAAAAACACTTTTAATCCCTTTATATATAAAGTTTGAATTAGTTTCTTTAATTTTATAAAGCGCTTTCTCAGCCCTCTAATCTAAATAGTTAATCTCATTAACCCAAATCAATGCCTAAAAACTTCACAATCGTTAAACTATTTCATAGCCTTTTTTCTATCATTCTCATGATATATGACTTGTCATTTGCATCTCAAAAGTCCTCGTACCAGACATCGAGCAAGATCCTTGGGTTGAAATGGGTGTTTGATTCAAAGCCCCCTGGTTGTTTTGAGTTGAATAGTGATCCCTCCCTTTTATTATTTGTTGATTTTGCAACAAACATTTTTTCACTCTCTTTTTATTTACACTAACTTCTTAATTGGGATTTTAATTTGTTTCAGATTAAAGCATCCTTAAACTTGGGGGAGAAATTGAATGTCCCCAGTGTTGTTGCCAAAACCGATTTTAATTTTGAAATATGATAATTTTGTCAGTTCCTCATTCTAGATGTATCCCCATTATTAGAAAAGATCTTAATTCCCCCTTTTGAGATTTATGATGTTTTGTAATCTGAAATATTCAAGTTAGCTTGGCCATTTTATAAAAAAAAAAAATTGAGATATAGTCTTTATATTCCCATTTTATATATTTCTACCCTACTTAATAACTTGTATATTTTTATTTTTGCCAAAGTAACTTGTATATTTCATAATTTGAAAATAGGGAGAATCCTGTATAAATCCAATTAAAATATTAAAATCTAAATTTTAGGCGTACACTTTTAATAAATTATTAATGAGGCCAAGTGGCCTAATTAGAAATTTTTGAATGTTATTAAAAGACTATAACACCCCCTATAATAAAAAAAGGAAAATCGAAGTTAGAAGCCCATTTTTTATTATTTCAACTATATTTAATTAATATTTTCTCTTTATTTTTAATTTATTTGTTTGTTTGATAAAAAAAATCAGTTAGTTTGTTTTATGATATGTTTTTTTTATGTATATATAAATTATAGTTTTTTTAAGAAAAAAACTGTACTATTTGTCAAAATAAAATTATTCAAATTTACATATATCCTATATAATCGCAACAAATATTTTTGTCTAGAAAATATATTATATGAATATAAGTATAATTCTATATGTACAATATATTTTTTTAAAAAAATGTATTATTTATATTCTATATAATCACAACAAATATTTTTGTCCAACCAAGCTATTGTGTAAATATAAGAATATAATGGATGGATTTATTCTTCTATTTCATAAAGGACTATACTTACATCAAGTTCCTTACATCCATTACATCAAGTTCTCCAATCACATACAACCATGTGTTCTATTTTTTACATTTTGTTTTATAGTTAATTGATAATAATGCAAAAATATGACACATGGTCACATATAATTAGAGAACTTGATGAAATGGATATAAGGAACTTGACCTAAGTATTTTCCTTTCATAAAAAACCTTCACATTGATCCTATATGTAAGACAAAGGAATTAGTTTTCAATTCTTCTAAAGGGAATTAATGAACATTGATGTGCATATTCCATTTTTGAATCACATATTAAATCATGGAGTAAATTTCGTTGGTTTGTAATTAATAGACTAATAATCATAACTAAAAATAAGAAAGCAAAGAGAGAATTGAATTAATAAATAATGGTGATTTGTGAAAGAAGAGATGACTTTGAGGGGGGCAACGTTGTCATTTAACAATATTTATAAATCCCTAATTAGGTCTCTTGACTTAATCAATAATTTGTTAAAAGTGGAGGCCTAAATTTAAATTTTGGTATTTCAGTTAGATTTATATAGGATTCTCCTTTGAAAATAACCTAATAATTGATTAAGGTGTTATAAATAGTGTGATTTTTTTAAAGGGAAAATTAGAACAGAAGACCAAGAAAAACTGATATTTATTGGAGATGATCTTAAAAATCATAATTATTTGCAACGATCAAAAAATAGAAAAAATGTACAAGTATTAAATTGTCTTTAAACTTATGTAATAACATAAAGGAGGGTAATTTTACTTCTCGTTTGAACAACCTATCATAAATCATATATTGTCAAATATTTGAATAAATTAATACCTTTTTTCTAATAATATCCTAATTAGCATGGATATTGTAGGATAATAATGGTTATAGGGATAACTGTAAATAAGTACTCCCTCATGTTTTTATGACATATATTTGAGGAGCTAATCTTGATACTAAATATAAAACATATTTTTCATATTTATCAATTTTTTTTTCAATTTACTTCTATTGATACTCCTTCAATAATAATTAAAGAGAAGAGAGAATTAAGAAATATAACTAAGGTATTTTAGAAAATACATGTCATATAAAGTTATCAACTAACTCAATTAACTACATTAATCTAATTAAATTAAATAAATATGTCTTATATTAAGAATCAAAGGGAATAATATTTTTTAGCATGCTTTGCTGATTTTAGTGGAAAAAGTTTTTACCACTTAAGTATATGTGGTCTTAAGTTTAAGTTTATGTGATTGCAAGAAGCACATTTAATAGGGCTACCCCAAATAGCCTTGACAATGCCTTGAATATAAGTTAGATAACTGTATAAAACAAAAAAATTTTTTGCTAACAGAGTGACACATTTTTATAAAAAATGAAAAATTAATTATAGTTTACCCCAATTTTGAACTAGTCCCCTATAATTTATTTTGTTTGAAATGAGCACTCATAATTTGATCCATTATAAACATTCATGCTTTATTGTAAAAATTATTAATTTTAATGTATACAATTTCATGGATTTTATGAAATCTTCTTCATTTCATTTAATAATGTTGTAACTTCCCTGCATTTTTATAAAAGAAATTTTATAGAAGTTTTAAATTAAAATTATCAGATCCAATGCCCAATTCAAATAAAACAAGTTCCCCAAACGAAGCAGGTTAGATTCTTCTAGTAGCGATGCCATTTCCGTGTCTCCACGAGGAATCTACAAGGCCGCAGAGAGTCATCATGGCTTCTACCAGTGGAGTATGGGATTTGCAGCGCTTCGCTTTCCTTGTCAAAACAAACCGGTCAACCTTTCGCTCGTAAGCTTTGGAATTTGTTTCTGGTAGCTCTTCAATGAATATTAATCGACATCAATGGAGCTTTATTTTTATGACATGGAGCTTTGTTGCTTTACAAGGAAGTCCATAGGGCTCTGGCACCTAATAGCGTGGTTCGAAAACTGGAGCTGTACTTCTGTTATCTTTATTCAATCACTCATGATGGTCTTCATCTTTCTTGGCACACTCAAGTGTAGCTAGACGGTATTGGTAGTTGATTGGTATTTATTTATATGTTGGGCCTCGTGCTTCATGTTTTTAATCAATATATCATCAATATATATATAAATACTCTTCCACCACCAACACTGTTCACAAGCAATGAATGGTTTAGATTTTCTCTCCCATCCACTTTCACTGTTCATAAGGAATGAACGGATCAGATCTTACTTACATGCCTATCAACCTGACATAGATTCAGCGATTTTCACGTGCCTGACAGCCCTCAATTTGAATTTCAAATCCCATTCTTTCATATCAAGATTCTTCGGTTCCGTCCCTCAATTGTTTCCCCACACCCTCTCTTCTCCATCGATTTCTTCTTCCTCTTCAATGTCTACCTGTTTGTCTCTCTTCTCCTTCATTTTCTTCGGTGCCGTCCCTCAAATATCTCTTGATATTCCTTTAGTACTAAACCCTTCTACCTCTCTTCTCTTTATTCTTTGCGCTTCACAAAATCGACTCATCCCTTCCCATTCTTCTTTTTCAATCGGCACAAAGACCCTTTTTTTTAGATCTCCTCATCCCTTCCATTCTTCTTTGAGAAAAAAAATTGCAATCTAGATTAGGGCTTGATTTGATTTTTTTAGTAAGGCTCCACTGGCAGTGAGGACGGTGAGGAGGAAGAGAAGAGGATGTGATAGTGAGGCTTCTGATATGTTCGTTGATCTTGTCACTGACACCCAGTCTTCTTCTCAACGAATTTGAGAAAAAATGGCCAACATCCAGGTAAAGACCGTTTTTCTTATTCTTCATCCACTGCTATTGCTTTGCTTATTCTTGGATGTTTTGGTAGGATTAATGGGGTTCTAGATTAGGGCTTGATTTGATTTTTTTAGTAATGCTCCAGTGGCAGTGAGGATGGTGAGGAGGCAGAGGAGAGGATGTGATAGTGAGGCTTCCGATAGCATCGTTGATCTTGTCAAAGCAAGCCATCCTTTTGAAGAATCTCTTCTCTGCCTCCTCACCGTCCTCACTGACACCCAGTCTTCTTCTCAACGAATTTGAGAAAAAATGGCCAACATCCAGGTTAAAGACCCTTTTTCTTATTCTTCATCCACTGCTATTGCTTTGTTTATTCTTGGATGTTTTGGTAGGATTAATGGGGTTCTAGATTAGGGCTTGATTTGATTTTTTTTAGTAATGCTCCAATGGCAGTGAGGATGGTGAGGAGGCAGAGAAGAAGATGTGATAGTGAGCCTTCCGATAGCATCGTTGATCTTGTCAGAGCAAGCCATCCTTTTGCTGTGAGCCTCCTCCAAAGCAACACAAAGCAACAGGATGATCATCTCAGCATAGGAGGAGGGAGTTGATGCCCATAAAGACCCTTTTTCTCTCTTTTCATCCACTTATTGCGGATTTTATTAATGGATGTTTTGATATGATTTTTTTAGTAATGTTCCACTGGTAATAATAGCAATCTCCCAACAGGATGAACACCAATGATCTTGATATGATTTTTTTAGTAATGTTCCACTGGTAGTCAGTGATGAAGAATAAGTGATATGCATTTATATATTTGCAGATTGATCTTGATATGATTTTTTTTAGTAATGTTCCACTGGTAGTCAATGATGAAGAATAAGTGATATGCATTTATATATTTGCAGATTGATGTATATGATGAAAGTACGATTCACTCTTGAGAAATCACAATTTCCCTCATACAAACGTTGCATATATAACACATTGTGTTATATATAAGATGATGAAAAAAAAAAGCTTTTAACGAGGCTTTTTTTTGTTCAATTTGCAGTTCTGGTCACTGGATTACCCGCTTCAGCTTCATGGCAAGACTTGAAGGTATGAATGGTTCTTTCTTCTTAAGATTGTTTGAACCTTACCACGTTAAGTGCTTGGAAAAGGTTGATGATATTTATTGTCTAAGTCTCAGAAGTGGATGATAATTAACGTGAAACTAACGCTAATACTGAGTGTATGAGGTCGCTGTTTTCTCAGGGCCCTTTGTTTCCATTACAAACTCCAGTATTGCAGGGTTCCGATTCTGTCCTTTTCGCTAAGCCTGCACCGCCCTCTACGGTTTAAAGAGTTTTGAGACTTTTTTGTATCTGTTTTTCCCTCTCCTTCTTTAATTCGGTTAGATTTGCAGATTCTTATTTGCTTTCTTGATCTGTACATGTCTCATTTCTTATTTTTTCCCCATAAATATTGGTTCTTTCTACCTCTAGATCTGTTATAGTTTGATTTGGTTTGGTCCAATCTTCTTTAGTTTGAGAATTGTGCACGTTCAGCGCGAATCAGAGTGCTTGCCGCTTTTTTTTTCATATAAATCAATTCATCTTCATCTCTTAACTTAGTTGATTAGTTCAATTTGTTTTTAGCATACACTTTAATTTTCAGTAAGTTTCTTGGTTCTGATATCAAGCATATTCGCACATTTATTCGTTTTGAAAGTTTTGCAATAGTTTGATTTGGTTTGGTCCAATCTTCTTTAGTTTGAGAATTGTGCACGTTCAACGTGAATAAGAGTGCTTGCCGTTTTTTTTCATATAAATCAATTCATCTTCATCTCTTAACTAAGTTGATTAGTTCAATTTGTTTTTAGCATACACTTTAATTTTCAGTAAGTTTCTTGGTTTAGATATCAAGCATATTCACATAGTTATTCGTGCAGAGGCTTAGTTGGTCTTTGAAGGGGAAAAAGTTCAGGATTTGTCTGAGATAATGGGTTATATTGGCACTCATGGTGTAGCAACTCTGCATAGATACAAATATAGTGGTGTAGATCATTCCTACCTCGCTAAATATGTTCTCTAGCCATTCTGGAGTCGCTTTGTTATTCTCTTCCCTCTATGGATGCTGTGAGTACTTCCATCACATCAGCGTTTGTGCTTCTCTCTTATGCGATGTGTCATGTCTAGCTATGTGTCGTAATGTCTCTGCTCTATTTATAACTTCCCCCATCTACTCAGACTGCATCTAACGTTGTGTGATGGTTTGGGCAGATTGACCTTGAACTGAAATCATCTCAGAAAAAGTTGGTAGAAAGATAGTAATGTAAACAGCCTCTGCTCCGTTTTCCTTCCGCACATGAACAACGAAGACGATCCTATCTTATTTATCTTCTTCTACTTCTGTATACAACTGCATGCCTATCATTATTGTTTATAGATTTTCAAGCATAAGGTCTATTGTTTGAATTGGTTGATATGCAATATATAGTTTGCAATCCCTTCGGTTTGAATTTCGTTAGTATCTCTTTTTATTAACTTAGTGGCTTGTTCTATTAGTGCTCGACATAGGCCTTGCGCCTTCCCTATTGTAAATCCCATGTTTTGTCCCTTATTGCCTTGACTTATTCAAAGGGCTGAAAAAACGTCACTTGGTAATTTTGTTATTGTGCATGCAAATCCTCACTAATTTTTTCTGTTTAATTCAGTTAATCCACCTATATGTCTTCCTCATGTTTAATTCAGCTGACTGCTTATTAATTTTTCCTTTCAATTCGGTTGTTTTCCACGATATTACAAATACCAATTTGTATCAGTTAATTTCTAGCCCAGAAACAGGCCTACTTATTCAAATTAAAAGAAATATGTTGTTGCATCTTCCCACAATTGGAGGTAATGCATATTCCCACAAAAGACCACACAAGCCTTGAAGTCTCTTTATTGGAGATGTAAGGGCATACAAATGGAGGTAATGCATAAAGAATATTTTGTCTTTTGTATATTTTGAACTACTAAAACGTGTAGCACCAGGATACCCACAATTTTGGCAACTCATTTCCTGCTGTTGCATGTTATTAGCTCCCTTGTCACCTTTTTGCAATTAAACCATTCATGAAGAACTTGAGCCTAAACATCGTCTTCATATCCAAGAGTTATAGGAGTGTTCACATTTTTGTACATTGCAGCTATGTCTTTCTCTTTATTAGATCCTTTTTACTTCAATTTTAGTTACTCATGTGCCTTATTAATTCTCTGTTCTCACTTTTCTGGTGTGTTGTTGTTGACGTGAAGGCTGATTTTATCAATTGTGGATTTGTTACATTGATCTTTTTTCCATCCCATATAGGAAATTGAATTTTGTTGAAGCTAATATTTTTTTATCCCAAATATTCTATGATTTTTTCAATTCTTACTTATCATCATTATGTAATTAAGTACTTGTATTTCTTAATGGGGTTTGATGATGTTCTTTTATCCAAATTTCCATGAAGTTACCGGAGAAAGGAGGGAATATGTAGTTGACTGCCATGTTGTCGTTTTTCAAGTTTTTGTAGGTTTTCTTTTCAACTTGTATGGACCTTGTACTTAAATATGGTTTGCTTCAAGTTATGCCATGATTCATACCTGATCATAATGTGTATTTTCTTTAATGTTTCACTGCTTTTGGTACCATCTAATCAAACATCTCCATGTTTCCCTGCTAGCTACAATGTAAAAAGAACATCTTGTCCTTAAATACCAGGCCTGATGAAAATAACATGACCACAAACAATTCCAAGCCCTCTGAAAAAAATAACTTAAGTTAATTTAGAAAGATCTTTCATCTTGGGGTCCTTTTAAATATAGCATTAACAACATACTAAAATACAATAGGAAAATGTGTTATATATTGGCATCAGAGGCCAATATTTAATCAGCGTACAATAGAACCAATAAAACTTAAGATTATTTTGTTTCTTCAATGACAAAGTAGAGGAATTACATAGAATATGAAGTAATATAGTTAGAGGTGGACATGTAAGATAATATTATGTTGGACTAAAATTTAAACATTTGTAGACAATCAGTAAACTTAAACTATTTGTAGGTTGGACTAATTAAAGGCTAGCTGGGATCTTCTTCATCATCACTCACAAACCCCAGCTGCCTTCCCAGTGCATAAGAAGTAAGCAAAGTCAAGTTGTCTTCTAATTCATGACTTTCAATCGTTGAGTGAGGCTGATATATAGTTACTGCATTGTGTTATGAGTTTTGTATGTTGCATTGGGCATCATGAATAACAACTTTTATGTTCTGTGGGTTATGCTTTTATCTGTTGGTTAATATCGTTCTTTTAAATGTGGTCCAAGAATGTTGTCCTTTATCTGATATCAAGAAGGAACTTCAGGAGGATTCAACACTGAGGCATAATATTTTGTCCCCTTATGAAAAGCAATTGGATTTTGACAAGTCACTTTTCATATTCACTCATACTTTTCTTGTCCTTTCTGAAAGGTGGGTATGATAGCTTAAACAAAAGCCTTATACCATATGTTGTGACTAGGATTACCTGGCATGTATGATTTACTGTAAAAGAAGTAGGCTAAGACATCTATTTGAACATTAAAAGGTGGTATTCCTTGTGTTGTCACTTTTGTCCAATTGAAGTCAATGTGATATGTACAAAATATTTTGTCTTTTCTCGTCATGAATAGAAAAGATTTTTTTTTTTGTATATAACTTTTTGGTCACTCTTCTTTTTAAGGGATTGCAGATGTTGGTTCTGATAAAATGAAATATAAATCCTGCAGCTTTTATTATTCTGATTTCATCCTTTTGTCCTTTCATTATAAAAGCTGTTAAGGTGTTTTGTAATCTTCTTGCCTGCTGTTATACTTTTTTGTTTCAGGCGTTCGAGTCCATTGACTAGAATTTTTTGCTCATGGGGCTCCGTGTAAATTTGAGTTTGAATTTCAGGTTTGGCAACAGTATCTGCTAGCTTCAATTTGAATCCCAGTTAATTGACTCTTAGATTTTAAGGCCATTGTTAACTAACTTTGTGGCTGTAAAGCCACTTTCCCCTCCATTGATGCACTTAATTTACAAAGTTCTAATTGCTGTTTTTTACATGTGATTATACTTTTTTTTTTTTGTAATATCTTGACAGATGGTTGAGATTTTCCTTGAATTAATTAACGTCAAGTTGGAAGTGACTCCATGTAACTGGATGATTTATTTACCCATTAGCTATGATTTATTTCTTTATGCAGTCATTTTTTTGGAGAAACTAAAATTTGAGTTACATGGACCTACTTCAATAACAAATCATTTGAGTTACAATTCTAATGATCGTTTGTTAATTAGTTAAGGATTGGGAGTAAACTAATTTTTTTCTTACACGATGGATAATAGATGTTAGATAACTTTCACCATTATGGCACCAAAAAAAGGACTCAACATCAGAAATCAACAACTATCATAACTGGTATAACTTCTTGATCATACAATTAAAGTTAACATAGATAAAGCCAGACAAATAAGCTGCTTTATAAGAGGGAGTAATAGGCTTACCATAAACATGCTGTAATAATTTATTGTAAGGAGACAAAACAATGTAATGTAAAGAGACAAATGTAGTAGACAAAAAAGAGGTGGGGCCAGCCTTTCCTATGTACAGTCGAACAGGAACCCCAAAGATGAAACACATTATCTTTGGTTGCATTGGCAGATAACCAATGGAAGAAGATAAAATAAAGCAATGGTGTAGAAAGTAGCTTGGGAGAAACAAATAAACATCAGAAGGCCCCAGAGTTGTATGAAAATGGTCATGACAGTAGCCATATTTTGGAAGTGGACGCTGCAAGTTAGCATGTTTATGGTATTGAACAAAATAATGGATATGCCCCTTTGTGAGAATATTAAAAAAATAAAATGAGGTATGAAGTAGACTGACCACATTAGACAGCTGCATGAAAATAGTCAACATAGATAAGTTAATATTACTGAAATATAAAGTTAACATAGACAATTTAGATACTGATTTATGTTCTTACCCCTTGGTTATTGGTTGTTGGTTAATATCTGTTGTTGAAATCTGTCCATTTCAGCTTTACTATTGTATCCGATACTGAGAAGTGTCATCAAGGGTGCTCAATGCAACCAATAACCAGTTGAAGGTAACATCTTCATTTGATTTTTTTTCTTTGTATTATAAGAATGATATTATATTTTTCCTTGGATGTTGATTATATCAAGATTTGGATACACTTGCAGGCTGGCTGTGCTGACTAACTTTGTCACTGCTATAAGGGTTGTTGGGGGTCGAAAATATGAGGGCAGCATTATGGCTTCATCCTGCCTATACATTAATTTTAAAGTTGATGTTTTTGTACTTCCCATTTTTTCGTTAATTGTATTTTATTAGCCTTTGAGTTGTGTATCATTATTTGTTTGTTTGCTATTTCAATGCAAGTCTTATGATGCTCAACAAGTATGATTAAATATTTACCGCATAAGTAAACTTATTTTTAACAGAAATTAAATGTGGGAGAGGAACCTGATGATTTAGCCAGAAAGTTTAGTGTAATTTAGCCAAGATTCTATTACCTTGAACATAATTATGTCCATGTGGACTTCCAAATGTGAAAGCTACTCATTAGCTCAGATAAAAAATTGCAATGGATATTTGAAAGCTCTATATCTAGCTACAGTAGGCTCGCTCAAGTATAGACCATATCATTTGGAAGTTGCGCCATGGAAGACCACATTTTAAATGTATGTTTCAGATGTTGGTAAATTTGTGAGGTTTTGTAGTTTGATCATGGTATAGTATCCATGACGTCAAAAATATCAATGAATGTTAAACATGTGGAAAGTTAAATTCCTTAATTATAGATAATGTATGTTAGAAATAATGCTCCCCACGCAACGCGTGGGGGAGGAAATGCTAGTTTTTCTTGTAGTTGCTTTTTTTTTTTCGTGTGCATCTGGTATTCTAGGATAAGCTATCTTTCAGGCATATTAACAGCCTTAGATTAATCCAGATTGCCTATGATAAACAAATCAAAGGGTGTGAGGATTGACTAGAAAATTGAACATTTTTTCATATCCAAACATGGATTGAACCCCCAACTTTAATTAAGAGAAAGTGGATCCTTACCACTCAACATGTCCCTTAGCTTGTAGTTGGTTTTATGTCTGCTGGACTTTTTATACTTTTCTATATTTTTGGGTTGCTTTACATTCTTAGGCTCAACAGCTGCTATTCCCCATAGACTTGCGGTCGAAGTCTCTTTTATGTCCCGTTTTATTTAGTTTATAAAAAAATTGCCTATTATTAAAAAAACAAAATAAGTTATAGAGACTTGATTTAAAATTGTGGTACAAGAGCTTATGAATTAATTTTTTTTTCCCTTACAACAATACATAGTATTTATTTGTGATAGCTTATTTTTAGATAATAAATATTTATAAATCATAAATCAATATATATAAGATAAATATGTAAAAAAAATTTTATGTCAAATTATATAATAAATACTTATTTATGAGAAATAAGCTATTCTAATAACTCACCTAAAAATATACAGATAAGCGTTACTTTTTAGGAGGAAAAAGCAGTTGAAGTCCAAAGAAAGAACCCTGTGGACGACAATGGACATACACGCGTTCAGAACCTGAATATATCAGACTATCCGGGAAATTCTCGGCATATCGGCAATACAAACAAGCTTCTGCGTCTGCGGCTGCTGACTCCTCTTTCTTCTTCGTCGTTGTCAGCCAATCCAAGTCCTTCTCGGATTCTCAGTCATTAGGGTTATCAGTATGGCCTCCGATCAACATTACATTCCCATGTTCTGAAATCAATTTCAGGCTTCGATCAATCATCCCAATTGTAATCTCAAAACAATGGCCACCACATTGAAGAAACTCTCCGCCGCTCTCAAGCTTATCGACACAAAGAAGGAAAACCTCAAGAAGGCCTACGATGACCTCCACGCTCACTCACATCTCCTTTCTTCCTTCCCTCTCTCATGGTCTGAAATCGATTCTCACTTAACTTCTTTCCAGAATTCGCTTACTCAACGTTTTCATCTCCTCGAATCCCTTGAATGCCAGGGTAGCCAACCTTGTTCATCAACTTCACCCGTTCCCACGCCAGCCCAGAATCCACATTCCCCAACCCAGAACCCTAAAGATCCGTCCTCGTCATCTTCACGGTCGTCAAGTCAAAATCAAAAGCTCTCTGGTGGCCCATCTTCATCGGCAAATCCACCGGATCAAAATGGAGCTAATGTTGTACCCAAAAACTTCGTTGAATCGAGCTCGGTGGTGCCTAGATTCGAGTTGAGTACTCTGTGCGAGAAGATGGATGGCCAGGGATTGAGGCAGTATGTTATTCTTCACGCAAAAGAGAAGACTGCCATTCAGGCCGAGCTTCCAGGGTCACTACGTTGTGCTCCAGACCCAGCCGCGTTGGTTCTTGATTCTCTTGATGGTTTTTATGGGGTAACTGACCCAAGGGATATGGAACAACGTAAGCTTAGGAGGGCCTGCATTGTCTTGTTGGAACAGTTGAGGGTTTTATCTCCAAATATAGGATTCAAAGTGAGAGAACAAGCCAAGATGATGGCCGCAAAGTGGAAAGCTAGTTTGAGGACTGATGGCGCGAAGACGCTAGAGGCATTGGGCTTTTTGCATTTTGTGGTGACATATGGGTTGCTTTCTGAAGTCAGCACGGATGACCTTGTTGATTTTATCGCTATGGCTGCTAACAACGATGAGGTTCCCCAGCTATGCCGAATTATTGGTTTGACAGAGAAAATTCCTGGTACGAGAATTTGAAGTTACATTATTGAAGAAATATGGATAATAAGCTAGATTATTTTTGATTATTTGAACATTATTTAGCAGTAAGAATTGATTTTGGTGTATATTGCCGTTGGTATATGAGATTTTAAGTATGGCAATGGGTGGGTTAAAAGAGGAAATACATTGGTTGGCATCGTATCATCTAAAGATGCTATGATATATAATAAGCTTGAAATGTTCTGTCATTATTATTATATTTTATCTTTCAAATTTTCCCATTTACTAGCATAACATTCAGCAAAATGCTTTTTAATGTTGAAAAAAGTGTTGGTATAATTACTGGTGTCAGTCATTTCATTTTTACAGATCTTGTTCAGAAACTTGTTGACAAGGGCAAGCATGTTTTGGCTGTCAAGTATGTCTTTGAGTTTAGTCTTGCCGATAAGATCCCACCAGTTCCCATCTTGAAAGCTTGTGTGGATGAGGCTAATAAGCTTGCGAAAAGACTTCTCCAGGAAGGGAAATCACTGGTATGTATGTCCCCTGATTGGTGTCTCAGGCTGTGTGTCACTGAGTCATTCCAATATTTATTGAGGTATATTTGCAGAATGAGGCCACAGCAAGAGAAATTCATGCACTGAAATCAGTAATAAAGGTTATTGAGAATCATAAGCTTGAATCTCAATATCCACCAACAATCCTTGAGCAGCAAATAGTGCGTCTGAACATGCAGAAGTCAGATAGGAAACGTAAGGTTCATACTCAGTCTCAGCCTCAACAGCAACCACAGCAGCAAAAGAAAAAGCAGCAGCAGCAGATTCAAAACAAGCATCCTCATCCTCGAACATCAGCCCAAGTTGGTCCTACGGCTGTCCAGAATATTGTTAGTGTTGCCAACTCAGCATTGCTCCAGTACCAACAGACTCTGGTCCAGCCTACAGGTTTGTTGTCAGAACAATTGAATTCATACTTGAGCTCACAAGCTGTGCCATATGGAATGGTGGGTCAAACCTCCACCATTTCTCCATATACAGGTCCTTCAGTTGGGCCTTATGGTTTGGCTGGTGTCCCAATGGGTTCCAGTGGCAATCCAACTCCAGGTGGTTCACATCTATATTCAGAGCCAAATTTGCAGTCTGGTTATCATGACAGAACCACTACTTATAGTGGTTATGGTCTTCAACAATATTACCAATCTCACTATCCTCAATAGTTCAAGGATTTGCTTCTCATTGCACTGAACTCTTGGGGGTGGCATTATAGTCTTGTTCTGACTTTGCATTGCTGGTTTCTGACTATCAATGTCACCATCATCAAAAAAACAGGAATTAGATTCAGTAATTAAGAATTGTGAGAGATTGCTTAGTTTCGCAATTTTGACTACTTGAATCAGTTTGTGTCTATTAGATTAGTTTTAAGCTATGGTCTGCTAAACTTCTCTTCTCTGAATGGAAGTTGGTGCTAGGATTCTTAAAGTAAGAGCTTCATGGATAGAATAATTTCATAATTGTATTAGCTAGTTTTGCTTGAGAATCACTTATGAAGTGAGTCTACTGCTTGCTCGCCTTAACCTATGTTTTCCATCACCGAGGAAACTATAAAAAGGTCTTTTTGTTTAAAGGCTAGCAAGAGTATCTTGTCAAATTTTCTATCTGTGCCGGAAGTTACCTGGATTCTTACTTCCCTTTGTATTTGACATCTTTTGGTTGTCTCTCCCTGTAAAGATGAGTTACCTTTATATTGTTCTCCTTTGACGTCAAATTCCAAAAAGAAATATGGTGATTTATTTCCTAAAACATAAGACCTTTGAGAATTACATTTTTTGTATTTTATGTTCCTTTCAGTTCGGTATTCCCACTTCTCTCTCATCCTTATGCCCCATGTCTGTCTGAGGATGACAAAAGTGTTGTTTTGTGTTGCTTGCTGTCTTCTTGTAAAGTTTTCTTTCTTCTCACACCATCTCAATCTTTTATTTATTTGATATCTCTGGTCATATTTCCTTGGAATGCTCCTAATTTTGGACTGGTATTCTTATTAAAATGAAAAAAGAAGCGTGTTTTGTGCCATTCAAAGTTTTTTTATTTGAATTTTTCCTTTGCTATAATTTGCTGTCTTAAAATTTGACACTAAAATGATTATTTAATTATCTTTATATCAAGATTCTTGGCTTTGATGGTAAAGGGTGATTGATATAAGTTATGTTTAGTTCTCTAGTTATCAACTTTAGCTGGGAGTATGATGGGCACTCGAGTACGATAGAGGGCTCTCCCTCAAAAGTTGAGTTGTATAACCCACCCACTTAAGTACTTCATAGAGTTTCCTATACTACTTAATGAGGCTAAGGAATCCATATTACCCTGATTGATGGGCATAGAAGTGGGGTGAAGAATTCATGGAGTTGTTGCAAGGACTGAGAGAGATGGAAGAAGATATAGGAGGGTGAGAGATGGCTTACAAGCCAAGATATTGTTTATTAATAATTGATCAAAGAATTTTCCCTAACTAATTACTTAGGGCTTGATATAGAGCCCAAAAGATAATATTTTTTAAATGAAATGTAATAATCCTTACAACACATTACAATCCTAAGAAAAACCATTCAACTAATAAAATCCTAGCAAGAAAATATATAACATAATTTAAATAAAATAAAATAAAATGCATTAAGATATTAAATTTATTTTGTAATTATTCTTAATTAATTGAAATGCTCTTAATCTTATATATAATAATCCTTAATTTATGAAAAATTAATATTATCTTCTCTTTTTTTCATCATATGTGCCCAAAGGTAGCTGTGAGGGTGGATCAACCTGAACATCTTAGTTTATCCATACAACTAATTGTCTCGATGTGGGAATTTGAATAGGCAATACATATATCTGTTTAAGATTATGTTCTCACAATCCATGCAACAATTGGGTTTTTGGCATAGAACACAGTTACTTTTCATTCGTTCCTTTCGAATGATGAGCAGAACTAACCCAAATCAGAAAACTTGATTTTTTGAGACATAGATGATGATTGATGAAACATCATAACCCCACGGGTATGTAGTTGGGTCATGCTATCAATCATTTATTCTTTCATAGCTGACGTCGTCCCACTTAAGTATGACTTTGGTCATAGGTGAATTTCATAGAGCAATTTGGATGAGTGGAGGCAGCAATTGAGTTGCAGTTTGCTTGAAATTGTTTTTCCATCACCCCATTGTGGGCTTCTATATGTATTCCTCAGTGGAGTAAGCTATTATGATTTTACTACTACCACCTGTCCTAAAGGTTGGATCTAGTTTGTATTGCACTGCAAACCAGATCTAACATTTAGGACCGGAGGAGTATCACACTTGGTAATGTATTAAAACAGCTCTAATCAAACAGAGATTGATCTTCATAGATGATTCTCTTCTTGTATCTATCAATTATCCTACAAAGAAATAATCCCTTCTTTGATGTAGTTAGATCAGGCCACTTGATTACTAAGCTTCCACAATTCGCTGCATTGGTTTAAACCATTAGAATGTTGTAAGATTGATCTAGTAGTCACTTCAGAGAAACTGGTGCACAAAAAGCTTACCACTCTACATTCAAATGTGGTTTCAAAGTTTTTGGATTATATGTGTAAGGTTGATCTAGTAGTCACTTCAGAGAAACTGGGACACAAAGTTTACTACTCTACATCCCAATGTGGTTTCAAAGTTATTGGATTGTATGTGCCTTAAGTTGTAATGTTTTACCTAGGTGTTGGGAGTCATGATAGAACAACAACAACAACCGAGTCATAATCCCACTAGGTGGGGTCGACTACATGGATTAAACGACATTATTGAGTTTTGTCAAAAATCAAATTTTGGGATAAATTGTTAACTAAGAGATCTCGCTCAATAACCTCATTGAGCATTGTCTTTAGTCTTTCTCTGCCCGTTTTAATTGGGCTCCAAATAACTTGATCTACCTCCTCACTGGCGCATTCAATGGCCTTCTTTGTACATACCCAAACTACCTCAGATGATTTTCTACCATTTTTTCTTCAATAGGAGCCATCCCCACCCTTACTTGTACAAGTTCATTCGAATCTTATCTTTCCATGTATGACCACACATCCATCTTAACATTCTCATGTTAGCTACGCCCACTTTGTGCTCTTGTAACCCCTTTACAACTCAACATTTATTACCATAAAGCGTTGGTGGTCGAATAGCAGTACAATAAAATTTTTCTTTGACTTTATCAGGTACTTTTCGATAAAAAATAACTCCGCTAGCTGTTCTTCATTCAAATCACCTAGCTTGAATTCTATAATTAACATCTCCATCAATTTCATTACCTTGTATAATTGATCTCAAATATCTGAATTTTGTCACCGGAGGAATAACATGATCTCTCAATTTAACCTCCAAATAACTTTTTACTCTCCTCTTATTAAAAGTGCAATGCATATATTCTGTCTTACTCCTACTTAGTTGGAAATCCTTTTGACTCTACGGTTTTTCTCCATAACTCAATTTTAGAATTAATTTCTTCTCGACACAATCACGAGAACAATTTGTGAGGCATTTGGTGTTTCCAAATTTGTTGCCTGGCATTACCATGAAAAAATTTGCATGTTCTGCTTATATATGATTTCATAGCCTTGCTTAACAGAAAATCTTCCGGACCTGCACCTGATTATGTCATGATATTAGCTCCACCCTGCATTTTCTGTACAGGTGATCTAGTAAATCATGATTGGTAATAAGTTGATTAAATTAAATGTGGAAACATCTAAGTGTGCATGCGCTCATGCATGTGTGTTTTTCAGTGATGCTTTTTAAATGTTTAAGTAGCTGTCTGTTTTGTTTAATTTACTTATATTGTAGAATAGATGATAGAAATTCAACTGATGGAGGTTGGTTCTAGTGGAAGGGGCTTGTCCCTCGCAACATAGCTAACCAAGGTTCAAATCCTTGTTAAGAGAGAGGCTCACATTTAGTGCCTAAGAGTGATAGGGTTGCCTTTCAATAGCATACCTGTTATTGGGAAAAAACATGAATAGATGATAGAAGTTTTTACTATCGCTTAGAGTGTTCTGATTCTATGCTGCTAGTCTTGTGATAGATATGGACCATTCCTGGGGTTTTTATTCATTATTCTCTGGCATCTGGAGTCTCCTTGCTTGGTCTCTAACCAGAGAAATTTACTGGCTCTGTAGATGCTTCATCAGCTCATGATTTTTCTTTCTTCTTTCCATTAATTCATGACCATCTAAGATGGGGAAGTAGCAAGAAAAAAAAAAGGGTATTGGGAAATATCAATACTGTGGTCTCTTAAGGAGGTATCAAATTTCATCTTTTTTTTATATTCCTACATTTATATAGTTGGTGTCAAGATGATGGAAAAATATGTGCCTTTGTTTCAAGTTTATATTTTATTTTTATATTCATATCATTTATTCTCTTCCTCTTTGAATAACATTATTCTACCCAGGAAAACAAAATGTCCGCATTTGAAATCAGTTATTTTTGCCACCAAAAGACGTGAGATTATGGGGTATAAGTTATGCCTCTATGATATTTTGCTAATATTTGAAATGTAACAATTTAACATGTAAGACCTTGTTTTCTACTTGTACTTTGTATGAGATGTTGATGGATACGTATTTTCAGTGTAATCCTTGAAGCCACCCTTCAACTTTCTCGCTAACTGGGAGTATAATAAATAACCGCAAAAAAAAATGGAGAAGCGAGAGCCAAAATGATTAGGAGAGGAAGTATCAGAAGAAATTAATTGACTAATTAATAATTAAATGTGTTGTGCAAGAAAAATAAAGTGTCCAACCAAATGACCAATGGATGATTAAGGGGGGAAAACCATCAGATGATTTAATGGAAAAAGTTATGGTGGTGAAGGTTTTTACTTTTTTAAATAATACATCGGTGGTTATATAGATAAAAAATAAAAGTGGGGACCACAACCATATACTTTTCCATTTATCCTTTTGTAACTTCTAAATTCTAATCAATGCCCATTCTTTCCATGATCATTCAAATGTGGGGCACGTGGCTTATGGCACTTAGAATAGGTAATAAGAAATTCAAATCCTTAATGAACGTTTTGAGTCTGAATCTTATTGGAAAAAGTTCAAATTTTATACATGAAAAATTAATAACGTTGAATTTTCATATAATTGAAACTTGATTTGAACCAAGTTGAACGAGAGGGAATGCTTCGCCTATTCTCGTTGGGTTTGAACCACACTGACTGCAAAGT
The DNA here is from genome assembly GCA_963242795.1 of Inga leiocalycina. Taxonomy (NCBI): domain Eukaryota; kingdom Viridiplantae; phylum Streptophyta; class Magnoliopsida; order Fabales; family Fabaceae; genus Inga; species Inga leiocalycina. Next base: position 31,739,643 of record OY725325.1, on the reverse strand, counting down.
GTTTTTTGAGATGGACCCAATAAGGCTGGGGCATATTATTGCACAATGCAGCATGGATCATGTCTCACAGTTGGGCTCATTGGCGGGCTATTTTAATGATACTAGCTCTAGCAGCCCAACGTTTTTGGTCTGAATTTATGATACTAGAGGGCTCGTGGTAGATGTCTCCCCAAGTCTGGACTTTGATGAAGACCTTGGTTTAGTTGGTTAAATGGGCTCTTTTTGGTTCTCTTAGTTTGGATTTAATCCACCAAATTCTGGCCCAAGGTAGAGAATCTCCACCAAATGAAATGGCCTGGAATCAAGCTATTATGGACCTTCTTAATCCTTTGGTCCGAGGTACCTATCCACTAGACTTGGGAGACCCCTCTTGTCCACTACAACTTCAAAACCATGTTATATGTGCGTCTTTTTCCACTCCCTCAACAAGACCAGCATAATAATCACAACCAAATGGCGAATCAAAGAGACAGCAATCGTGAGTCCAATGCTGCTATTATCCTCATGGCTTCTAACGCTCAAACTCGGAAAAGATTTTGGTCAGAAGCATTATCTCTATTTTATGGTGTTGGTTATGTTCTGTGGCGTCTTCAATTTCTAAACCTGGGCTAATTATTGGGGATTTGAATCAAATTTCTGGTCTTAATGATAAACTTAGTGCTTCATCTTCTGTTGTGGGTGCAGATTGTTTGCGTAATCTCATCAATGAATGCAATCTTTTTGATATCCCATCAAAGGGAGGATGGTATACATGAACTAAAAACAGGAGGGGTTTGGATTGCGTGAAAGAAAGGCTAGACAGAACCCTTTGTAATTATCTGTGGCTTCAGCATTTTCCATCCTTGGTACTTCAAACTTTGCCAATTGCTGCCTCGGATCATTAACCAATCTTGCTTCGAACGCATCTGTCAGGATTAGTCAGGAAACCTCTCAGGTTTGAGAATTTTTGGTTCTCCTTTCCTAAATGCTACAGTATGATATTATTAACAAAGAATGGGCAAGGGAATGTCATGGCTCATGGGCATTCAAGAATAATTTCAGACTGAAAAATACAAGACAAGCTCTTACGCAATGGAATAGGGAATCAATAGGCATAATTTCTTTTAACATTAATACATTAGAAAAACAATTACAAGTTTAGCATGAGAAGGGGGCGCTTTCTACTTAGGAGGAAAATGTGTTGAATTCTTTAAAATCCTCCTTAGAGTTCTGGTATGACTGTGAAGAAGCGTTATGGACTCAAAGAGCAAGACAAAACTGGTAACTATACGGTAACAGAAGTACCAAATACTTTAATAGTTTTGCTTCTTCCAGGAGGATGGAAAAAACTCATTTTTCGGATCTGAAATCTGAATGGTCAATGGATTGAGGATTATCAAGAAATTCATCAGTAGGCTTTGAATTATTTTAACGAAATTCATACAAATATAAATCAGTTTGAGGCTTCACGGGTGGATCAAACCTTGTCCAACATCAACTTACCGAGATCATCCTCTCAGCACCTTGCGCAGCTGAATAGGCCTCTATCAACCAAGGTTATTGAAACAGCGGTCTTCCAAATGAACTAAGATAGCGCCCCTAGACCAGATGGCTTTCATGTGAGGTTTTATCAAAAATTCTTGTCGCTTCTTAAGAAAGATATTATTGCTATAGTTTTCCAAATATTTTCTACAGGATATCTGCTTAAGGAGCTTAATTGGTCCTTTATTGTTCTGGTTCCAAAGTGCAATAGCCCAACTACTTTCAAGGCTTTTCGGCCTATTAGTATTTGCAATGTCATAAAATATATTTCCAAAATTCTGTGCAATCAGTTGAAGGAGATTCTGAGTGATATAATAGCTCCTAACCAGAATGTGTTTCTAAAAGGAAGATTAATCATGGATAACATTATTCTTGCTTCTGAGTGTATGGCCAAAATTCATGGTACTCGATAGAGCAATAATGGTTGGTGTGCAATAAAGTTAGATATTGCCCAGGCTTATGACAAAGTTTCCTAGCCTTTCCTACCAAAAATCCTTGAAACAATGGGTTTCCCGCACTGGATGATCCAATTGATCATGTAATGTGTCTCGACTGCGTCTTACCAAGTGATGATTAATGGCTCCCCTGGAAGCCCTTTCGCTCCTCCTCAAGGCCTCATACAGGAAGATCTGATTTCCCCTATATGTTTTTGTTACGTGCTAATGTATTATCATGCATGATTCATCAGGTGGAAGATTTTCATTGGTCGAAAGGCATTCATGTTGCTCGACAAGCTGAACCTCTAACGCACCTGATGTATGCTGAAGATACCCTTTTATTGTGCACAGCCATAGAGGAGGATTGTAGAATCGTCGGAGCCATTCTGGAAAGATATTCTCGAATTTCGGGTCAGCAGATAAATTATCAGAAATCCTATCTTGTTTTCAACCCATCTGTCCCATATCGAGTGAAGAAAAAGCTGGTGGATATACTTAGAGTTAGATTTCATTCCCGGTTGGGGAAGTATTTGGGAACATAATTGATGATCCTAATTCAAATAAAAGGAAGTATTAAGAGGTGATAGAGAAAATTGATAAACGGCAGGTAGGTTAGAAAAGTCATCTTCTCTCCCAGGCAGGAAGACTTGTGTTGATTAAGAACTCTTTAACATCTTTGCTGGTTTATCCTTTCTCGTGCACGAGGTTCTCTCGACAACTTTGTCACAAAATTTCTATGAAGATGGCATATTTCTTCTGGGGATCATCTGGTGATTCAAAAAGGGCTCATTTCCTAAGATGGGAACAACTATGTCTTCCTAAGGATAGGGGAGGCTTACAAATGATTTAGTTGGATAATTTCAATTCAACGCTTCTGGCAAAGCATTTGTGGAGGGTAATAGCTGAGCAATATACCTTGCTTAGTCACATAATGCTCACAAAATGCCTTGACCCGAATCAACAATTTATCTTCAAACCAGATTATAATAGTTCTATTATATGGAAAATTCTTAAAGTTGGCTCTGCAGTATTCGACCATCTTGCTTGGCAAGTTGGAGATGGTATTGCAATCCAGTTGAATAGTCGGTTTTGGTGCTGCTGGTTTGTCATACTCGGTTCTATGCAAGTATTAGACCTTATGCTGCATCCATATGGGAAATGGAATTGGCAGCTTCTAGCATCTCTTTACCCTAGGCAAGTGGTAAATCAGTCTATATTGCAACCTGATCCTTTAGTGCAAGCTCGCGATTCAATCAAATGGACCGAGAACCAGTATGGGGTTTATACGGTATGTGATGGTTACCGCATGTTGTTGAATGGAGAGAATTAGGATACAGGTAAGATAAATATCATATATCAATTTATATGGAAATCTTTAATTCCTCCAAGATTGCGACTTCTCATGTGGAAAATAGTAAAAGGTATTCCGCCAACTTCTTCTTTGTTAAAGTTTAGGCATCCATCTAATACAGAGGTATGTGCTTTTTGTGGTATAGATAATGAATCTTTGGATCATTTATTTCTTTATTACCCGTTTGCTAGAACTTGCTAGTTTGGTAGTATTGTGGGTCTTAGGATTGAATCCTCTCAGTCTAGGTCATTATTACATTGGATAACCATATGGTTGCAGGCCCCAATTGATCCTGTTAATTTTATCTCTATCTTACCATTTTATATTAAAGATACGTTGTGGTTTGCACGCAATGCTTATTGTAATGCAGGGCAATTGTTCTCTCCTATTAAAGTCATACATAAATCAAGGGCGATTGCTAACAGTGTTTCTCTCCAACGGCAAAAGGATTCAAAGATAGCCCGACCAGAGGAAGGAAGCAATGAAATCTATCCTTGCTTATTCCCAGCATACCACGCTCCTCGATGGAACGTGACATTCAAGATTAAGAGAACTCTTTCTTGAAAGCGTTCCATTCTTATTATTGTATGCTTTAATTAGACAGAGTGTAATACATGGTCCATTAGTCCAGGGGTAAAACTAGGTCCTCTTCAACTTTAGCTGATGGTGCTCAGGGATGGGATGACTTGTATTTTTATTCAGTGCGATATAAATCAGCCTCATGCATTCCCATTGTTTGGTACTCTTTGTAACCCCCTACCTTGATTATTGTAATTATGATTCGATATCGCATAATTAAATTGGATTAGAGACCGTCGAATAATTTAAACTCATTTCAACTTCCTACCTTACAGTAGGGTTTTCACAAAGTCTTTCAAAAACTCTTCCCTATCCTGGTCTCAATTTCAAAACTCGAATATAATTACCTATACAGTTAATTTACATTCATTCATATCAGAATGTATAATCAAATCCCCAGCAACTCCCGGGTTCTATATATACATAAATTAAGAGATTATACATCTCAACTAGGGGATTATATGACCAAAATCAAATATAGTATTTACATCTCAAAATATACAGTAATCCCAAGTTCAAAAGTAGATAACCAACTCCCCAAAAATCAAATGTACCCCAAAGGGTCCTAATCGCTCTGGGTTGCCCGTTTCTCTTTATTTCCATTTGCCTTGTCTGAAATGTTAGTAATTGGAAATAATGAGATTCAAGAGAATCTCAGTAGTAACAAATCACTCACACAGTGCATAAACATATAGCATGTATTATCATGTTAAGCAGCATTACAATATATCATGGCTCACACAACAAACAACAGCACTCATGGCTGTAAACTCTGTGTCAGCTTTCGCTGCGATCTCTATGTATCACAAAGTAGCACAATGTATCACTAAGCGTCAACTTTCGCTGCGATTTCAAAGCATCACAATGTATTTACAAAGTATTCTTAATGCATGACAAACATACATACAATGTTTCACACACAGTATAAGAGAAAGAGTCACTACCTTGTTCCTTCCTGACGTTCTTCGGCACCGTGGGCTCTCGAGGACGGCAAATATCAAATCCTATAAACCAAATTAGGGACAACCTGTCAATTTCTTTTCCAAGTTTTCCAATTTCGTAGTACTTTATGTTGGTTATCATTTAATCTCTTTAGGTGGCTATTATAAGTTTAAACATATTCCTAAAGGGTTGAGAGAAACTACCCTGAAGATACATTTTTCGGAAAAAGAACGCTAAGTTTGGGCTGACTCACTCGAGTAAAGAATGCCTCACTCAAGTGTTACCCCCAATTGCACTCGAGTCCCAGCGAGTGAGATACAGATAGTGTGTACCCAAGAGCATCGACACTCCTTAGAGTGGTCAGTTCACTCGAGCACAGACACAAGCACTCGAGTGATGGTATTTTAGTCACCTGAGTCCCATCGAGTGAGGTGCAAGAAGTGACAACCTGAGAGCAACTACAACTCCCAGGTGACAAGTGCACTCGAGCACCAGCCCTAGCACTCGAGTGACTTCCCAATGCTCGTGAGTGCCCATGCGCACTCTTGATCATTTGCCTACGAGTGATAGCCCGAGACGCACACCTATAGTGCTATATGCACTTGTACTCGAGTGATACCATATGCACTCGAGTGATAACATATGTCATTCGAAGATAAAGAAGTTCACTCATGATTTCTGCCTGAAGACTTAACCAAAATACCCAGAATTTCATACTGCACTCGAGTGAGACCCTATCTCACTCGAGTGAAGCTTATCAGAAGCCAGATCGCAGCAACTGATATAGTTTTCCAAATTTACCAAAACTAGCTCCAATGGTCCCAAAACTTCTACTAGATCTCATTCCCATCTAATATGTCATAAGGAACCTATTGGTAAACTCAAAACACTTAAATTCCTTCTCAATTCACACATACCCTGTTTTTACCCAAAACGCAACCCAAAACCACTAACAACCAATCGCACTCCCACAATTTCCCAATCACTTCTAATGGTCCAAGGTCATAGTTTGGTACCAATTCCACCACCAAACACTAACCAATTCATATCTTTCAAAATCACAAGAAATCAAGGCAAAAATCCAGAATTTCCAAAACCAAACCAATAACCAAAACAATTACACCAAACACATTAAATACTCACCTCTTCCTCTTCTCAAAGTTGGTTTCTTGATTTTTCAACTTCCCAAAGTTCACAATCTCTCAAACACCACCAATGAAAATTCTGAAACCATATAAGTCAAGCTCTCAACCTCTTGAACAATATCAATGAAGAGTGTTAGAGCATGTGAAATCATTTAAAGCACCTACCTCAAGTTTTCTTCTTTCTCTTTCCTTCCTTATGTAGCGAAAATGGAGGAATGGAGAGAGAGGTAAGAGATGATGATGATCACTCAATTTTTCCCTTTTCCCCATGCACACTACCGACTTGGAAGAAGGAGAGGGAAGAGAAAATGAGTTTGAAAATTTGACCTTATCCAATGGTCAACAACTTGCCACATGTCAATATCTTATTCTCCCTATCATGAATTCACATGGACTTGCATGCGTAGGATTCCGCCTCTTCCTCTTTCAATCCTAGCTATTGATCTCAATTACCAAGGAGTTTCCTCTCCATTACTAACCAATCGGTCGATAATTTACCATTTTGCTTCTGATTATCCCAATGCTTACTAACCATCACTTAACACACTTTGTATCACAATTCACCTCATATATTTCAAAAGTGCTTAATTAACATTAATTACATCACTTTGAAGTTATTAGCCCTTAATTACAGTTTAGGATATTACACTCTTGTGAAGGAGTCACATATTAAGATAATTACCAAGTCTAGGAGGGTTGCATGGAAACTCTCTTATTTACTAAATGATGTATGTACTATATTACAAAACTTTGTAAGTTTTTCCTTCACCGCATAAATACAAAATTACTTGATTACTGAAAAGAATCATTACCATAAAAAGGGGAAAAAGTGGCACACGTTTTATAGCATTTCTTTAAAAAAGTGCTACAACTTCATTTTAAAAAAAAACAAAAGAAAGTGGCCTTCTGTAGCTCTTAGGCTACAGAAGGGGGAAATTCTATTTTTTTGAAAAAACATTTGCCTTGATGATGGCAAGTGCCACCAAAGGATTATTTTATTATTTTTCCCTACCTAAGCGCTCCGTGCCTCCCATTTCCTTCTCCTTTACCTACCTTATCCTCTTGGTCCCTACTCCCTTTTTCTCCTCCTTCCACGTGCTCACTCCTATTGGCCTTGTCCTTCCTTTATCCTTTTGGTCCCCACACCCTTTTCCTTCTCCATTTTAACCTTTGGTCCCCACATTTCCTCCTCCTCCTCCTTTCATCCCTTCCCCACCGTCCCCACTTCATTCTTCTTCCTTTGGTCCCATTTCTTACACCAAATTGTCCCCATTCCTCTTCCTTCCTCATTTGCTTCGGTCCCATTTCCTCTTCCTTATTTTCGTCCCTACCCACCCGTGTAAGTACCCACTCCCTTTTCTTTTTCTTTTTCTTTTTCCATATATTTTAAAGCTAAAGCATATTGTCTTCTTAACCACCCTTTTCTTTTTTTATTTTTATTTTAAAGTTGCAGCCACTTTGTCTTTTTTTTCCTTTATTAACTTTTTTTTTTAGGTGTTGTGGTTGAAGTTTCAGCTCACTCTAATTAAGCTTCTTATACACTATAATTTTTTTTTATTTTTGGGCTTACAAATTTAATTTTATTAGTAGTTAATAGTTTAGTTTGGTCAATATCTTTTATATTTAATTCATTCTCAGTTTTATATGTTGAAAAATAATCGAGATAAATTTAAATGTTGTTATATATAGGTTGTATGTAAAAATATGTGGTAGTTATAATTTTTAGTTCTTATAGTAATTGTTATTGATGAGTTGTATAAGTAAAATAATTATTTATTTTTAACACTTGTATTTCATTTTTTGGCTTGTAATTCTCTCTAATTTACCTATGATATGTATTGACAAATATGATTTCTGTTGTTATGAGTTGTGAAAAATTATTGTGATATGTTGGATTATTTGCATTGTTCTCTAACCCGGACTGGACAGGAAACCAGACAACCGGCTAGTAAACCGGTTCAGTCCGGTGACCCGATTCGGGTTAAGTTTTTGATTTTTTTCTAAAATCATTTTTTGTATTTTTTGTATTTTTTTCCTTTAGAATTTCATACTATAAGCCTAAAATCTTCCATCTCTCACTAGTTTGACCACGGTTTGACTCTGGTCTGACCCATCGACCCTTGACTCAGTACCCCGACCGGTTTACTGACCGGTTCGGGTTTAATTACCTTGATTATTTGAATGATTATTTGTCAATTAAAAGAGAGGGTTTAAGATTTGAAAAAAAAAAAATCTATTTTTAAGATGTTATGCTACCAATTAAGATAAAAGTAATTAGTAAATGCAATAGTCAAGCAACTAACCACGTTTTCAAAATAGGGTGATAGTATAGATGGATCGAAAATTGATATCATCTGATTGGTGTTCAAGGGAATGCATAGATGGGGTGAAAAAGTTTATTAGATTTGCAATCGAGTATACAATAGATCCTAACAAAATTGTGTCTTTGCTTATCTTCTTGTTATGAAAAGCAAATTAGTCCACTTGATTTTCTAGATCATTTAGTATGTCATGGAATTGATAAAATATATACATGATGGACAAGGCATAGTGAGATAAGTACTTAATGCATGACATGCTTGCATTACATAACTCATACTCACACAATGACATATTTACATGCTCAATGTTTCAAATAACATACTTATGGCCATAGCATAAATAGAAACAGAGCTTTAGTCATTCATATATGTTTCACATAAACAAGTAAAGCAATAACATGCATCAATACACCAACATAAATACCAAATACATGCAGGAGAGGCAAGTTCCCTAACTTAATTGCCTCCCTGATCATCGAATAATGTGCCTCAATTTGTGTGCCAATCCCTCAGGCTCTTAACTCGGTCCTAAAATGTCAAATGTATAATAATTAGGTTAAAACACATTCATGTACCCTTTTAGGAACTTCCATAGTGTTTATTGTGGTTATATTAACCTGTGGTGAAAGTTTACCAAAACACCCTCAGGAACCCAGCCCGGTCCTGCCATACTCGATCCGACTGTACTTTTCCTGAAATTTTTACATGGGCTATTCTGACATATTTTCGCCCAAGGAATCCATTTTCGGACTCAGAATTACCAAAGTCATTGCTGAAAGATGAAATTGTCCTTGGCCGCCTCGCTTTAAGGGTTTTAGTGGCATTTTTGTAGTTATGCTTTTTTGGCCTTTTCCGAAAAAGCGACCAATTGTAACCGCGCCTAATTTTCCCTCCTGAACTCAATGGAATCATCAAATCATTGAAAATACAACTCTAAGGCCCATTTCTAGAGCTGGCAGAAATTATCACATTTCCCGGAAAAAATTGGGGTTTGTCGATTCTGACTCAGCAGACGTGTTCCTTTCTACTCCTAACCATTTTATTAACTATTTAATTAGATTACAACTACCATTTGAACCAAATTTTAGTAGCATAACCCCTAGGCCAATTCAATTGCCAAATCTCAAATCAAAGACAATCCGGCGAAATTTCATCAATTAAATTGTCCCCAGTAGCCAGAATAATCAATGATTGAAGTTTAGAAAGTTACCTCAAGCTCCCTCTGGCGTTTCCCCTTTAGGCTGAAACCCTAGCTCTTCATAACAATGAAATTTTAGCTTCCCACACCTTAATTCATGTAGAAGAACAACTTAGGAAAATGATTACGTAAGATAGGAACTAATTCACCGAAGAAATCACGCTTACCTGGTGAATTTTCTCCTCCTTTACTCTCCTTCTCTTTTGTTCTCTAATGGCGTCGGGAATGGCTAAATAAAGAAGGAAGGAATGCCTTTTAATTTATTGGCTTATGTCATCACATTGTTATGCTTATGTCATTATTTTCAAAAATACCAAATTCCAACTGTTATGTACATAACTTAAATGTTATAAGCCCAAATAACATGTACACAATATTTCCTCTTCTTAGCCCATGCTAAAGATGTCCTAGGAGTCCCTTAAAAGAGCAAAATGGGCTCATATAAATTTTAGCTCAAGATTACATTATTTGCCAACAAAATTTTCCACTTTCGGATTTAATAACAATTCTGGCAGATTTTCTATCCAATCATTGAAAAATCATAACTAATTTTGTAGATATCGTATCAAAGCAATTCCAAAGACTATAAAAACCTTATTGAGTCTAGTTTCAAGGAAAAATATGGAATTTATCCATTTAGAAGCATATCATACCCAGATTTTCAATCTTTGCATGTTGTTCCAGAAAATAATCAATTTCCCTGGACAAACTTCAAAAATTCATAAATTTTTATATATAGCTCTAATTGATTCATATGACTTATTATTTTACTATTGTTAAGTATTAAATTGCATATATTGCTTGTAAATTCACCCAAGAACACTTGTAAATTTTTGTATTAGTTGCTTTAATGTAAATTAGGACTTGTAAATTTTTATATGGATACTTGTTATTTTATTATTGTTAGTTGTTAAAATGCATATGTGCAATTATAAATTTACCTATAAAAAAAAGAAAGAAGGGCATTTTGGTCATTTAGCATCAAACTATAATTTTAATTTGGCCTTTTAATTGTGCAGTCTAATTTTATAATCTCTTAACAATACTTTAAATAATGTAAATTCAGTTAAGGGTTTATTGAAATTTTCCCAACTTTAAAATTAAAGGGCCCGTGTGTTTTCTTTTTCTTTCTCTCTCTTTAGTTAATTCTATGGAAATCGAATCCTTCATCATATACAAAATTTATGACACACCCTTATCATTTATTTAAAGGCAAAGGTGAATGAATTATTTTGTTATGAATATCCAACACAATTATCTTTTGTTAGGTCTAAAAGGAGATATAAACATTTTTTAAGGTAACATATATAACAACGTCCGTTACTTGTTGCACTGTGGGTCTCACCAGTCTTTTCACTATCTATTATTTTAATATATTTTTAGAAATATGTGGATTTTTTAAAATAGACAATAATGCCCTTACTTTATTTTTTTTATAAGAGTATTATAAAGCAAATATGGGCATTTACAAGACAAATAAAAAGATTCAAAGAAAACCAAGGAGTTAATAAGAACATTTTAGCCATTCACAAGAAAAATAAGAGAATTTATGAGATAAATAAGGGCATTACCAAGACAAATAAAAACATTTACAAGAGAAATAAAGGGATTTAAAAGAATCGAAGGATTTAAAAATTTTGGTAATTCACAAAACAAATAAGGGATTATACAAGATAAATATGGGTATTTATTTATAAGACAAAAGTGTTTATGTCTACTTATGGACCCAACAAAAGGTAATTGTGTTGGATGCCCATAGTGAAATAGTTTGTTGGTAAATTTGCACATTCGCTATTCTACAAATATATTAAAATAATAGAGAGTGAGAAGACTAGTGAGACCCATAAAGTAAAAAGTAACAGAAATTAACCAGAGGTTAACTACGTTGTCATATATGCTACTTTAAAAAATGCTTAGGTATATTTTTAAACCCAGTGAAAGATAATTGTGTTAGGTACTCAGTAAAATAATTCATTGCTAAATCTGCACATTCACCTTTTATTCAAGAGTATTAGGTAGGGATATGTGAATTGTGAGCATTCACTTATGTTGTCATCTAAGTACTCAATAACCTAGTAAAGAGGGGAATTTGTATATTGAGGCTATGATGGCTAGTGATTCACTTACTAAAGAATGCCATCATCATTTTATCAACCCATATATTTCACTCATTCTCTCTATTAAGAAACATTCATAAACAAAAGTAAATAGGAACTTTCAATGGAACAAATAATGTTTAACTTGTATTTCGGGTGATTATTAAGTGGGATTGACACTTATTCCATATCACACTATTAGATATTTGTCTATATTTAACGGTTTTCAATGGTTAAATATTTGAGTGCTAAATATTCATATTTAACGGTTGTTAAGCGTTAAAAATTGGGCAGTATATTTCACAATTTTTTAAATTGAACTGTTATTTATAGGGCACTATATTTAACGGTTGTAAGACAATGACTGTTAAATATAGCAATCCATATTTAACAGTTGTTTACCAAAAACCTTGAAATGTTTTTTGCAATACTTAATAGTTAAAATGATGAATGGTAAAGTATTTGTCACTAAAGAAAGGGTTTATTTGACAGTATTTTGGAAAAACTGTCATATATGTGTAATACTTGATGGTTATTTACAAATAATTGTAAAATGCATGACCAATTTTTTTAAAAAATTGGGGGGGGGGGGTCACTTTCAATAAGCCCCTACAAAATTACCTACAAAAACAACATATATATGCCAAACACTCAAACAGATCCAGTTATGACTGGATGCATCACAATATACAAAATAATCAATTCTAGCGAACAAGTGCCAACAAATTAAAACAAAGCATCCAATACTATCTATACATTATGAATACATTAAAGGTAAGGGAATTTACATGATCAAGTGCCCCTTTTTCTTTTCCTAATCTTAATAATTCTAATGCTCTTTTTAGTAACAATTGTTTTCTGTAATTTGCAAAGCAACTACCCCTTCTTTGATATTCAAATTCCTTTATTGTGATCATGCCTAACATACAAAGCATCATCCTCATTGAATTATGTTTCAAGTGACGACCCTTGGAAAGGATTATCCTCATTGAATTCACCTCCTACATCCTCATTTGTTTTGTTTGATAATAAAACAATAGGCAATTTCTTATTAGCAGGATCAGGAACATAAAACACTTGTTTAGCTTGAGAAGCCAAAATGAAAGGCTTTTCTTTATACCCTTACTTGTTCAAATTCAATTGTATCAACTTTAACTCATCCACTTTCAAAGTATTATTATTGTCAACCCACTTACACATGAAAACTGGAATCTAAAATCCTATGTAATCCAACACCCAAATGTGCTCAACCACCCCAAAGTATAACATATTTGCATAGATAGGATTCTTATCTTTTGCACTTGATATATGCAAGGGGTTGGCAATAACAGCTACCCCACTATTTTACATTTTGCTTTTTGCATCCTGTTCTTTAGTATAGAAGGTATATCCATTGATGATGTAGCTTGAGAAAGAGAGGACATGTCTGTTTGGACCATGTGCCAAAAACATTACTTTCTCTAGAAAAGAATTATGATAAGTATTGTACTTGTCATTTACGTGCTACTTCAACCATGCTGTTAATTATTTATCATGTTCTTTGGCATACCAACTCTATACTTTGTTAGGTTTTTCCCTCCTGAGCTCATCCATGCGAATACCTACATACTCGTTAATCTCTTCAAATTTGTAAAGTACATATAGGTGTGGTTGCTCCCACTTTTGGTTAGAGATAGAGATAACATTCTTTTCCATCAACCTTTATCTGGATGTCTTTCCTTCATGCCAAGACATCGGAAGGCCAATATCACATGCATCTTTCAAGTAATTGGTATAGAATTCAGTTGCCTTTTCACAAATGTGCCATTCAATAATGAAACCCTCTGGCCGGTTCTGATTTTCACATACCCCTTCAGGTCCTTCATCTCGTGGTTAACTTAGTACATCCATCTCATATATACTAGGCCACACAATTATACCTCTCTAGCTAAGTAAACAGTTAGGTACACTATTATGTCAAAGAAAGCTAGTGCAAAAAACATGTCTAGCTCACACAAAGAAGTCACGATTTGGGTTATAACATAAGCAATTTCTTGGGGTCAATCACTCTACTGCACAGTGACTTGAAGAAGAAACATAGCTTCGTGATCATAGCTTGCAGTTGCACCTTATCAAGCAAAATACCTTGTATTGCTACTAGAAATTTTTTTTTTCAACAACACATGGCAATCATGTAGTTTAAGACTCTTTAGCTTCAAGTCCTTTATTGACATATGGTTGTTAATGTTTGACGTATAACCCTCTAGCACTTTCACTACAGCAAGAAACTCACAAAAAATATTTTTCCTTTTTTAAATAGTGTGAAAGCCGCAGGCTGAAGGAATATATGAGATCCCCTTTCCTTCCGTGCCAATTCCTCCCTTATTCCCATCTCAACCATGTATTGTCTTGCATTTATGTCATCCTTCGTTTTCCCAGGAATATGGAGTGACATTCCAAAAAGACTCTTACACATATTTTTCTCAATATGTATGACATCAAGAAAATGTCTCTAACATTAAGGAACTCCAATATGGCATATCGAAGAACATAAACATTTTCTTCCACCCACTTGTCCCAACATATTTCCCAAATGGCTTTTCAAATTTACAGTCTATGTGTTTTGTTTTTTCAAAAATATCTTCACTAGTCAAAGATTCAGGTGTCATCCTTTCATCTGATTCCCCATTGAAGTACTTTCTCATTTGGCGATTTGAATGACCCTTTTGCAACCATATGCGATGTCACATATAGAAATTCTTCATGCTATGATTCAACCTTATCGACTGTGTACCCTCTTCACAAATTAGGTATCTAAGTTGGCCTTTAATGTTATACCCTGACAAATTATCATACGTAAGAAAGTCAATGATATTGCCAAACAATATGGCCATCATATTAAATGTTTGTTTCTTGTGAGCATCATATACATACTTCCCTTTGTACCACAAATTCTTCAAGTTTTCAATTAGTGGTGCAAGGTATACACCAATATCATTCCCTACTTGCCTTGGCCTTGAGATTAGAATTGATAACATCATAGACTTCCGTTTCATCAAGAGCCATGGAAGGAGGTTATATATGAACAATATAACCGGCCATGTATTGTAGGTACTGCTCTACATTTCAAATGGGTTTATCTCATCAGTAGCTAATACTAGGTGAAGGTTTCTTGGTTCTTCAGCAAATTCGGGATACTCAAAGTCAAACTTACTTCATTCCTCAGAGTTTGCAAGATGCCGAAGCATGCCGTCTTGAATCCTCTCATTTGCATGTTACCTTGAATTTTTGCATCAATTGCATTGCTATACAAGTGTCTAAATGTAGGTATAATTAGAAAATACCATAACGCCTTATTTGGACTCTTCCAATTCGCTTAGTAGCATGGGTAGAGCACAAAGGAGACTCAGTTAACGATTCATACTCTTTTCTAAAAAAATACAATCATTAGGGCAAGCATGTATCTTTTCATAAATATGATAGTGCGCATCACTTGTTTTGCATCGTAAGTCTTAGTTGGCATATCATTTCCCAGTGGTAGCATTCTTTTCAAAAGTAAAACCATTTCTATAAAGCCTGAGTCACTCAACCCATGTTTTGCTTTCCAGTTGTATAAGTTCAACACTATAGATTAGTTCATCGGCCATATCTTGAAGACAATAAGTATCAAATGTACTTGTGTTGAAGTTACGTGATTCACACCTTGCCAAATTCGACCGACTAGCACTACTATGCACATTCGTCTCCCCATATTTTGTCAAATATATATAACTCTAATCAAATCCATACATCATTAAATGTAACTCACAATTGTCTAGATCAACACACTTCACAACACCGTACTTGACACAAGGGCAAATAATCATACCGTGATCGTCAGCACTATTACGAACTGCAAAACTTATGAAATCACCTACCCCATCCCAGTACTCATTTGATAGACAATTGATAGACATCCATTCTTTATTTGTACTCTCCATCTAGAGCATATCATATTTGTAGAGAAAAATGTGACAACAACTTAACAAAATCACTCAAAAGACAATAATTCTAGAAATTTTTGGGATCAGCACCGTCAATTTGCTGTGTCTACCTCTTTTTCTTTGGATCTACTGGCTCCCGCTGGCACATTTATCATTTTTGAAAAAGAATGAGATTCCAAGGAATCCTAGTAACAACATACTATCGTTCATATAGAATGCAGAAGATATGCACCATTCATGCACCAATTAATGAATAATATAAACACATGTATAGTATATATGGGATAGGGCATCACCACCACTATTCGAGTACCTTGGTTGGATTGTTACTCCACAACCAGGTAGAGTACACTTCTCGCACTCGCTGCCTTTCTCAATAGACCACCCCTTTTGGGCCAAACTGTGTTGATTAATAAAAGTACAAATAATGGCAACCACATAATCATATGAACTACGACATGACATATGAAGGATAATGTCACCACCTCAAGTCTTTTCCTTCTTGATTTGTGTGCCAAACTCAGGCTTCCAACTCAGTCATAAAATATCAAATGTACAAAAATTAGGTTAAAACCCATTCATATACCATTTTAGGCACTTCCATAGTATTTTTAGTGGTTATATAAGCCTATTGTGAAAACTTACCAAAATGCCCCCGGGACCCGGTTCGACCCTGACTTACCCGGTCCGACCGTACTTTTTCCAAAATTTTGACCTAAGCTATTATAACATATTTTCACCCAAAGAATCTATTTCTGACCTCAAAATTATCAAATTCCCTTTAAAAAGACAAAAAGGCCCTTGGTAGCCCCTATTTCAGGGTTTCAGGGGTGTTTTGGTCATTATGCATTTAAGGGCTTTTCTAAAAAAGTGTTCAATTGTAACCCCCACTTAATTTTGCCTCCTGAACTTAATAGAATCATTAATTTCATAAAAATCTAACTCCTGGCCCCTCTAACAGACCTGGCTGAAATCCTAAGGTTCTCCAAGAAAAGTTGGGGTTTTCCGATTCTAACTCCGCAGACTTGCTCTTTTCTACTCCTAACCACTTTATTATCTATTTAATTACATTAAAACCACCATTTAGTCTCAATTTGGGCAGCATAATGTTTAGAACACATCTTTTCTAAAATTCACATTCAGAGTAAATCCAACAGAAATTCATCGATTAATTTACTCATAGTAGCCATAACAATCAATATTTGAAGTTTCAAAAGTTACCTTAAGCTCCTTTGGCTCTTCTCTAGTGTGGTTGAACTCTAGCCTCTTTAACACTGAAATTTATGCTTCAATCACCTTAAATAATATAGAAGAGAAGCTTAGGAAAAGGATTATACACGTTAAGTCTGAATTCATCGAAGAAATCAACCTACCTTGTGAGATTTTTCTCCTTCTCTCTCTCTAAAATTCTCTCAATTCTCGATCGCTCTCTCTCTCTCTCTCTCTCTCTCGGCTGCTAATGGCATTAGGAATGGCTGAAGAAGGAAGGAAAATATTCCTTTTATCTTATATTATATGATATTGTAATTATTTACTTAATTTCCAAAATTTCGGATTTAAGCAAATTCTGGTAGATTTTCTGCCCAAACTTTGAAAAATCATAACTAAATTTGTAGAAATCGTATCAAAGTGATTCTAAAGGCTATAGAACCCTTATTGAGTCTAGTTTCAAGAAAAAATATATACTTTTGTCAATTAGAAGTACAAAATTCCCAGAATTTAAGTTTTTGAATGTTGTTCCAGAAAATCTATAATTTTTTAGGCTAATTTCAAAAATTCATAACTCTTTGTATATAGCTTTAATTGATTCATATGACATACCAAATTAAAGCTTAGGATGTCTACTTTCATTCTAAAAAAGTTCATAAATTGTTGTCATTATTTGGTCATTCAAAACCACATGACAAACTCACTACCGCACAGGCATTTCACTAGAAGTACTGTTCGCCTTTCAATTTTCAATATTTAAATCTTATAACCATGAATATTCACCATTTTATTGAATATTCTGAATAATTACAATACATATTTGGTGAATAAAATTTGGGGTGTTACATTAGGAGTGAGTTCTCTATAACTTGTAAATTTCAAATGTCAAATGAAAATGGGTTTAGAGGATGTTTTTAAAAGAGTACACTGTGTAATTAAACAACGTTAAGTATATAATAGTTTACGATTATTACAAAACAACCATCAAATATAAGTGACCTATATTTAACAGTTGTTTACAAACAATCGTCATGTAAACGGTTCCATTTTTTCCCCAAAAAAACCAAACTAATATAGCACACTTGTCTTATAAAACTGTCAAATATTTTGTCATATAGTTAACAGTTGTTTAAAATAACTGTTATATATTTCTTTCCCATGACTCAACCTCTTTATATTTAACGGTTTCATTAAAATCATTAAATATGGAGTGTCAAATATATGCGATTCTGTATTAGTGAGAGGAATACGATCTAGATTGTCCTACTATAGCCTATAGGGTTAGTCTAGCATATTATGTAGGTGCATTCACGACAAAATACATGTGAGAGGCAATAAAAAAATTGGTTGAAGTCAATCTGTCTTTGACAAATGCACCCTGATTCAGCGCAATATAGTCACCGATGAACCTCTGGATCTGGTTACATAACACCTTCAAGATAATGTCGTAAATCATGCCATACAAAGTGAATAGGACGATAATCCTTAAAATTTTGAGCCTCTACACTTAGAAATAAGAGTGTAATTATAGATCGATTTCAATGGACAACCCCAT
Organism: Inga leiocalycina; assembly: GCA_963242795.1. Taxonomy (NCBI): domain Eukaryota; kingdom Viridiplantae; phylum Streptophyta; class Magnoliopsida; order Fabales; family Fabaceae; genus Inga; species Inga leiocalycina. The sequence goes on along the minus strand of OY725325.1, from coordinate 31,721,327 downwards.
TATCTAAAGTTGAAATCAAACAAGTGAAGGGATATTAGTGTATTTTGTTTTTACAATATTATATACAATAAAATAAAAGGAGTTTTATCATGAGGAGTTGCGTAGTCCTCTCCAATTTTCTTAAGTATTTATTATTTTCTTAATATAACTCATTGTATTTCTCTCTCATTCAAAACCTTATTTAATATAGGTAAAGTTATAATTTTTTTTTTTCAATTTAGGACAAATTTAATGAGTTAGCTACCATTTCTTGGTTATGATGAATTGGTTAAAGTGACTTATATTGTGGACCGGAAAGAGTATAGATAAAAATATTGGCTAAAATTAGTTTTAGGTAATAAATATATAAATATATAACAAATACAATTTATTTTCTAAAAGTTCCCTTGTTAATGGAATGAGAGTGGACAAGATAATTGTCAACACCCATTTTCATTTCGATATATACAGAGTAATAGAGACCAAGTCCCATATACAAAAAAGTACAAATATACTGATAAAAGTATTTGTTTATAGATTGGAATCAACCATGCAAAATTTAAAAATATTTACAAATATGTACAAAAATATAAAAATATTCCAAAGATAGGTTATATATAACCACGAACTTCATCTTGGGAAACGTGTCCGTCAGTAACTCGTATCTACATCCTTGCCTTTTGAGCCACTGGCACCCGCTGGGATATTTTTGTTTAGGAAAAGGGGTGAGATTCCAAGGAATCCCAGTAGTAACATACTATCAAACATATAAAATGCAAGAATTAAATATGCAATGCACCATATAATGTAAAGGAAATTTCACATCAAGTCATGTGTGTACACAAAACTCAGGGCCAACCATCTAGTTAGAACCCCTACGTGTACCTCAACCAAGTCCCTAACTATAGTTAGGTAATATGCCCCAGGCATTACTGCGTATCATAGCTGGGTCCTTACTAGGTCGAATGGTACATATACTCTTCCCCCCGAACAGTACGTATACTCTTCCGCACCACAGCTAGATAGTGTGTTTTCATTATTCATATCATAAAATACAGTAACACACATCATATAAATAGTCACATAGTGTATGAGAGATAGTAGTTACTACCTTAGCCCTTTTCAGCCTTGAAATGCTTGCCTTGTAAAATGTGCCAAGCTTAGACTTCCAGTTCGATCCTAAAATATCAAATGTATAGTAATTAGGTCAAAACTCATTCATGTACCATTTTAGGAACTTCTATAGTGTTTATATTAGCCTATAATAAAAATGTACCAAAATACCCCCGGGGACTCGCCTCAGCCCGGTCGTACTCGGTCTGAACGTACTTTTCTCAAAATTTTGACTGGGGCTATTCTGATATATTTTCACCTAAGGAATCCATTTACGGACTCAAAATTACCAAATTCATTGCCAAAAGACAGATATGTCCTTGGCAGCCCTATCTACCGGGTTTTAGGGGCATTTTCGTAATTATGCTTTTTCGGGATTTTCCAAGAAAGTGACCAAATGTAACCCCACCTAATTTTCCCTCCTAAACTCAATGTAATTATCAAATCATTGAAAATCCAACTCTAAGCCCCATTTCTACCATTGGCTGAAATGCACAAAACTCCGGGAAAAATTAGGATTTTTCGATTCTGACTCTGCAGACGTGCCCCTGTTTACTCCCAACCATTTTATTAACTATTTAATTAGGTTACAACTACCATTGGACCAAATTTTGGCAGCATAACCCTTAGGCCATCTCAATTTTCAAATTAAAACCAAAGACAATCTGGTAAAGTTTTACCGATTAAATTGTTCACAGCAGCCAGAACAATCAATATTTGGAGTTTCAGAATTTACCTCAAACTCCTTCTTGCTTTTCCTCTTTTACACCAAAACCCTAACCTTCCCAAGAGCTAAATTTGAGCTTGCAAAACCTTGAATAACATAGAAGAGTAGCTTAGTAGTAGAGTTATATGCGTTAGGTACGAATTCACTGAAGAAATCGACCTACCTTATGAGATTTCTCCTCCTTCTCTCTCTAAACTCTCTCAAATTTCTCTCTCTCTCCCTTAGCTGAAATGGCATTAGTTTTAGAGGAGGAGGAAGAAGCATCATGTGTTTTATAATATTACTTTATGCCTTTGTTTATGTATTTAAGCAAAATTCCAAAAAATCGCACTTTATGTACATAAACCCTATGTACATGTGACTATGCTCTTTAAATCCAACTAATATTTCCTTCTTCATACTACATGTAGGAGACTCCTAGGTGTCCTTTTCTTTAGTCTCAATTGGCTTCACAATTTGTTCAAATTAAGCTTACACATAAAGTCACAATTTTGGTCAAATTCGCATTTTTGCTCAAATTTTTCATAAATTCATATTTATTTGACCAAAATATTTCAAATATATATTTCCCTTTTATTTTTCTTAATTAATTGAAATTAACTTCAATTAATTAGAAAATAATTTATTTTTTGCTAAAATGGCAAAATTACGAAATTGTCATTACATTTTCTTTCATTTTCGGATTTTCTGGCAGATTTCCTGCTCAAATTTTGAAAACTTATAACTAAATTTGTAGACATTGTATAAAAATGATTTCAAAAGATATAGAATCCTTATTAAGTCCAATCTCAAGTAAAACTATAGCACTTTACCAATTGAAAGCACAAAATTCCCAGAAGTAATTTCTTTGGATGCTGTTCTAGAAAATCAATAATTTTTCTAGGCTAACTTCAAAAATTCATAACTTTTTGTATATAACTCTAATTGAGTTGTGTATACCTATCAAATTAAAGTTTAGGATGTCTACTTTCATCCCGTAAAATCTCATAATTTTTTCTCATCATTTGGTCATACAAAATCATACGACAATCTCATTGCCTAACAGGAAATCTCACTGGCAGCACTATTCACCTTCCCCAAAATTCACCATTCCATTTTATTGCATGTTTTCAAATAATTATAATGTATTTTGATGAATAAAATTTGGGGTGTTACAATAATTAATGTAGTGAAACTAACTACTCCATCCATTATTGTTTATAAGATACAAATAACAAAATTATGTGGGTTAATACAGTTATTGGCCCACAGCCAACTTCATATGGGCCTATAAGGTGGCACACAAGAATGGTCCAACACGAGATAATATTTAATCTAGGGTAGATGAATTTTAAATTTATATATATATAATATAAAATTTGTTAATAATATTATATATATGTGTGTGTGTGTGCGCGCGCGCGCGCGCGTATATATATTATATGATATTATTATATTGTGTTAGTTTTAAATTTAATTTTATTAAGATAAATTAGATTTAATAACTAACATAATAGATATATAGTATCTCGTATTTAATTTATGAAGATAAATTAAATCTAATGGCTCTTTATTTGGATTAAATAAATAGGTTAAATTAAAATTATTGAACAGATTTAATTTAAATTGAATTTATTTAATTAGCTCATCAAGATAATTAATTGTTAATTAGTTTCAAAATTAATAAAGATTAATTTTGAAATTCGAATATAGCCCTCATAGGTTATAAACTTTATAGAGTAGATATACTAATATACGTATGAGAATTTAGAGATACAAGGGAAACCCTAGGAGACATTAGAGGCGCTAGCACATAGTCTATATTGGAGAGCATTCATGTGGGTACTGGTAGAGAGAGCGGACCTGATGTATTGGCTCCTAAAGATCGAAACTATTTTTGAAAAGGTATGAATCTATCTAACTCGGTTTAACGCTATTGATAGATCCTTGATTAGGATCGACGAAAATTTTAAAATTCTTTCGCTGTGCCTGCCTATCCTAACAGTGGCATTAGAGCCAGGTCAATTGTGCGTTTAAATTGAGCTTATGTTCTTATACATGTGATATATATGGGATATATATGTATGCTTATAAGAAGATGATCGAATATGTATCTAATTTAGTTTTCGGTTTTAAGAAAGTCAAATTTTATGCGATCTGTTGCATATTGTATGCAATATTGAAATATGTTTCAGCTTTAAGAAAGGCTAACCTATGCGATTTGTTGCTGTGTCACGATTTCTATTTTGGATTGGATCCGAAATTGGAATTTTCGTCATTCTTGGTTTTGAATTGGTTAAAGATCACGACGTACGGACATGTTAGGGTCTTTAATCGGATTTAGGGATGCAAAATCTTGGAGAAGAATCGGGTCTAAGTTAGGATCTTTATTCAGGTCAGAAGTGTTCTGGGCCGTTTTTGAAACTAGGCCGAAATCTTTTGAACTGGACTGAAACAAATATTTTAAAAAATTGGGTTAGAAATTTTTAAATATTTTAAATTTTCAAATATTTCTTTAGCGGGACTGCCGTGACTACTTGTTCGTATTGCAATATAACCTAATCACAACATTTATTGCTTTTTCATATTGTATGAATTGTTACTTTTTGTGGTTTACTTTCAAACTTGTTTAGGTATGGTGAACAACATGGCTTTAGATTTTTACAAAGGGTTGTAACATTTAAATACGGCCTGCATGCTGTGCCTTTCTCTAAATACTCTTAATGTACATTCTCTTCTCATCTCACCCCCCTCAAATGTTTAAACAAGGTTTCTCTCAATGTATTTCTTTTCTTATTTAGAGAAGTCCTCTCATTGGCTTGGGAGGATTTTAGGTTACGTAAGCCATGTTGTGTCAGTTTAAATTATGCTTTTGATTAGATCATTATATGAATACTTTTGCATTCATATGTATTTATCTGTATGAGATATAACCACGATTTTGTTCATATAAACAAAACAAATTAATTAAGCTCTCTGAATCAAATCTTAAGTCATAATGCCGTCAATTAATGAATACTTGTCAAAACCTAAATCACTTAATTGTGGAAACCACCAAAGTGGATGTACTTGAGTTATCTTGATGAGACAAGCATGAGTAATGGTGCTGCTCATAATATTCATTATTGCTTTGACTTAATTGAGATTAACAAAACGGTTTTGAATCTCAAGGCGTTAGATGGGATTAAACATGTCAAATCATATAATGATTGAATCCTATAAAGATCTAAGAGTTACATGTGATGTAATTGGTAAATAGATTACCTACCTAAATAACTTGAATTTAAGCGTCTTGCCAAAGCAAACTTAAGTTTAAGCCAAATATGGATCTTAGCCCACTAATTATTATATTGAGGGTTGTTAATTTAGTGGGAGATCACTAACTAATTTTGGATATGTCAATTATAGAATCATGTCGACTAGTAATACTGCTATACTATCGTTGCGATCAGTCCTTGAGAAGGACAAACTCAATATGACAAACTTTCTTGATTGGTTCAAGAACTTGAGAATTGTTCTCAAGCAAGAAAGAAAGGCTTATGTCCTAGATTAACCCATTCCTGAGGAACCTACAGCCAATGCTCCAAGAGCTCAGAGAGATGCTTACACAAAGCATAAGAATGACTTTGTGGATGTAGGTTGCCTGATGCTTGCCACTATGGTTCCAAAGCTCCAAAGAGATCTAGAACTTATGGAGGCTCATGAGATGATTGTCCATCTTAAGGAAATGCTTCAGCAACAGGCAAGGCAAGAAAGGTAAGAAACCACAAAGGCCTTACACTCCTGCAAGATGGCTGAAGGTGCATCAATTAGTACTCATGTTTTAAAGATGAAAGGCTATATTGATCACCTTGAGAGGCTTGGATTTCCCATCAACCAGGAGTTGGCTACGAATTTGATCCTGAACTCACTCCTGGAGAGTTATGACTAGTTTAACATGAACTACAACTTGGACAACATGGAGAAATCAATTTTTGAACTACATGGGATGCTCAAAACTACTGAGCAAAGCATTAAGAAAAAGCCCAGTACTGTTTTAATGGTTCAGAAAGGAAAGGGTATGAAAAAGAAAGTGAAGGGAAAATGGAAGGGTAATGGCTCAGGATGTAAGACCAAAGAGTCAAACAAGCCTAAAACCAAGCCTGCACCCAAGAAGGCAAAGCCTCCAAAGGAAGGAGTCTGCTACTTTTGTAATGAACCTGGTTATTAGAAGAGGAATTGCAAACTCTACCTCAAAGATCTAAAAAAGAACAAGAAGGATGGCGGGTAGGGGTAGAAACAGGCCAGGCGGCCTGACAGAGGCCTGTGGCCTAGCCTATTTCCGGCCTGATCAGGCCTAGCCTGTCAAAATAAAAGGCCAGGCCTAGGCCTATTTCAAAGCCTGTTTAGAAAAACAGGCTAGGCCCAGACCTATCAATAAGCCTTTTAGGCTTAACAGGCCAGCCTGTTTATATTAAAGAAAAAAAGATGGTAACCCAAAAAACCAAACACCTACTTCTCATCTTTCGTTTGCATGAGTCAGGCTCGATCTCAATTTCAGAAGCAAGTCTCTAACCCTAACTCTCCCTCCCTACTCTCTTCCAATCTCATTTAGCCTACTCATGCTCACTCCCAGTTACTCAGTTTCTCCGTCAGGCTTCAGATCGTCGTCACGCTCTCACCCACCCTCACTTCTGTCTTCATCTTCGCTTGGTTGCTCTTGAGTCTTGATTCTCTATATTTCATGTACGCTGAATCGCCGATGAGCCCTTGATTCTTGCACAATCGAGAGTCACCGTTTGTCGGCCGGTCGTCCTTTCTCCAAGAGTCAACGTCGCCTCTCTCGCCGTGGCTGTCCTTCCTCCTACTTGATCTCTAGATTTAGTAAGTCTGATAAAATTTTTCGTCCTTTCTCGTCTTGCTCTGATATTTTTCTCAGTTTTTCTGCTGGCATGCTGCTCAGTTTCGTCTATCTCCAGATCTGTTGCTACTTTTTTTATCATTGTGACTATATGTAACGAAATCAAATTCCAAGAGACACAGGAAAATGGTCATCTGTTACTGCTTTGTTCCGACATTAGTCAATTGATACATTATGTCAATGCTTATGAGAATATATTGCTAGTCATTGGTTAATCTGTGGCCTTCTAGAGTAAACCAGAAGAGTTAAAACTTTTGCTGGTCATTCGTTTCTTTGTCAAAATTGTGATTGCATAGATTAAGCTGTTGCTGGTCATTGGTTACTTTTTCAAAATTTCAGTCATTTTATATCTTCTCACTCGTCAATGGAACTCTTTGCATTTCACTTAGTAATTACATGAGATATTAACTATTAGATTGAGCGAAAACTTTTTTTGGCCTTATGACCATTCCCTTTGTTTTTGACATCTTAAAGCTTTACTATAATCTACAACATTGTTTATGTTTAATGGCTACAGGGCACGTGCACTGCACACACCAGGATTAAATATTTAAGGTTATGTTGAGCCCTATATAGTGTATACATTAGCTTCAAGTTCAGCATAATTGTTTCATTTTATCACTAGCCTTTTTAGGTACTTGATATTTGTTTATTCTGTTGAAGCTTTCATGAGTTTTTCACAGAAGTTGTTGCCTTCTTTGTTTGATATAATGTTGTAGTGTGTAGCTCCACTGAACTTCAGCATAATTGTTTCATTGTTTGTTAGATTGTGTTATGCTCTAATACTATGAATTTGATTAATTTTTTCCAAGGTCTTTGAAGGAGAAGAAGAGATTATATTGAAGATTTGATGTGAAGGCGAGAAGGTCCTTTAACTTTATATTGATTCGATCTAAATTGGTGAACTTAGTAATGAAAATTGTAATATTGTTGTATTTGGTTTCATATTTTATGATTTATGTTGGATCATTATTGTAATTAGGCCTATTTTCAACCTGCTTGTAGTTGGCCTATTTTCAGCCTGTTTGTACTTAGCTTGATTTCGGCCTGTTTGTAGTAGGTATATTGTTAGGCCTTTGGCTTATTTTCACCCTTACTAGGCCTCCTTAACAAGCCACAGGCTAGGCTAGGCCTATGTTCAAGCCAGGCTTAGGCCTAAAAAAAGCTTCTAACAGGCCACAGGCCAGGCTCAGGCCATCTTGTAACAAAACAAGCCTGGCCTGTTAAGGCAAAAGCCTGACCTGGCCTGGCTTGGCCTGTTTCCAACCCTAATGGCGGGGCTATCGCTTCAAGTATTTATGTTATAGACATTCATTTTTCTACTTGTAACCCCCATCGTCATTAAGGCCATGATTAGTGTTTAAACATATTTTATAATTGAATAAGAGATCAAGGATAATTTAAAAATTTTTACAAAATGCGTATAATACGATCTCCATTCATTTTTAAATAAAAACATTTGGCCTGTTCGGTTTGTCACATCACAATATCAAAGTGCTAGCAAATTTCCCAACATTCACCCGGGATAATATCATTAATCCAAGAATTTTACAGGGCATCATTGCCCATCTCAATTTCCCATACCGGGGATTATGCAATAACTATAAATCTATGGTCAATCCAATATATACAATTGTCCAAGATGATAACCAAAAACCAAAAGCTAAGACTACCGCTGGCAATCCTAGTCACCCTTATTCACTTGCTTGTGCCTTGACCCACTTGCCTTGGCTAAAATTGTTAATTAGAAAGAGTGAGATTCAAAAGAATCCCAGTAGCAATAGTTTACGTATATGATGCATAATTTAACAAAGCATGTAAGCATATATCACAATGCAGCAATAACAATATTCAAGGCCGGGCTAACCATCACGTCCCCTCAATCATTCAGGCTGGGCTCATGCCACATCCCCTATTCAAGGCCGGGCTCATGCCACGTTCCCTATTTAAGGTCAGGCTCATGCCGCGTCTCCTATTCATTCAAGGTTGGGCTTACCGCCACGTCCTCTCATACATTCAATGATAAATACCAAACAAGCAATGTATTACACATGATATAAGATAAAGTGTTGCTACCTTGGTCTTTCCATCCTTGATCAGGCACAGGCCTTCTATGCTCTGGGTAAATATCAAATCCTAAAGTCATAATTAAGGACGACAAGTTATCACTTACCCTAATACTCAAATGACTTCAAAACACTTAGATTTGGTTATCATTAAAGTCCCTTAGGTGGTTACTAGAAGCCCAAACAACTGCCTAAAGGGTTGAGAAGTACTATTTCAAATGCCACCCTTTTTAGTGTGCCTCGTAAAACGTGCCGCTTCAGGCTTCCGACTCGGTCCTAAAATATTAAATGTACAAGAAATAGGTCATAACCTATCCAAGTATCATTTTAAACTCTTCCATAGTGTTTCTTGTGGTTATATTAGTCTATGGTGAAAATTTACCAAAATGCCCCGGGACCCTGGCCCGACCCCGCCGTACCTAGCCTGATAGCACGTTTTCCCAAAATTTTGACTAGGGCTATTCTGATGTATTTTCGCCCAATGAATCCATTTCTGGGCTTAAAATCACCAAATTCATTGTCAAATTATAAAAATACCCTTGACAGCCTCGAATTAGGGATTTCAGGGGTGTTTTTGTAATTATGCTTTTTTGCCCCTTTTCAAAAAAGTGACCAACTATAATCCCACCTATTTTTACGCACTAAATCCAATGGAACCATTTATTTCATGAAAATCCAACTTCTACCCCCTGAAATAGTATTGGCCAAAATTCTTGAAAGAAATGGAAAATGTAGTTTTGTGTTTTAGTTTCCAAAACTTGTACTTTTCCACTTCTAATCCTTTATTAACTCATTTAAACACTTCTTAATCATGATTCAAAGAAATTTGGGCAGCATAGCCCCTTAGGGTTGGAACTTTCCAAATTTACAAACTTAACAAAATAACCAAATCCAACCACAATCATCAACAACAACCACATATTAGCATAGTTTTAGGATTTGTGAAGTTACCTCTTGAGTTCCTTTCCTCTCCGTCTCTCTCTAGATGTCCTCCTCTCTCTCTCCTTGGGCTCAAGATGAGCTTGCTAAACCATGGATTTCATAGAGAAATAGAGATTAGAGAAGAAGCTTATACAAGTTTAGAAGGAAATCTTAAGAAATAACAAACCTACCTTGATCTTTCTCTTCCTCCTTCTCTCTAAAGCTTAAGTTCCCTTAAGCTTCTCTCTCTCTCTCTCTCTCTTCTCTTGGCTCAAAACGAAAATACACAAAGGAAAGAGGAAGGAATGGCTTCATAAATTTTCCTCCCTTCATTCTACACCATTGATCTTATCAAGGGCTGACATAGTGACACTTGCCAACCACCATACTTCCATACATGCTTCCACCCATACTCCCTTCATAATTGCTCCCTTTGATTCTCCTTAGCATTGAACTAGCCTTCTCCCTTGGTTAGCTCTTAAAAAAATGTGCTCCCCCTTCTTTTGCTCTAACTAAACCATTACTCTTCCAACTAGACCAATTCTTGCACTCAAGGTAGCATACCATTTCATCATTATTTGTCCATATAGCATTATTTTAATGCAATTTGACATGTAATCATAAAAATCCATTATAATTTAATCCCCTCCTTATATGATCATGACACTTGGCATTTTAATTCCATTAATCAATTCATAACACATTTTATTTTCAATTTTCAGAATAATGTCAATTGTAGCAGATTTTCTGCCCTAACTTTGAAAAATCATAACTAATTTTGTAGACATCGTTTTAGAGTGATTCCAAAGGCTATGGAACCCTTATTGAGTCTAATTTAAAGAGAAAAATATGGAATTTTACTAGCTAGGATCATATTATTCCCAAATTTTCAAACTTTCAAAAATTCATATCATTCTGTACATAGATTCAATTATTCATATGATCTATCAAATTAAAGCTTAGGATGTCTAATTTCATCCTGTAAAATTTCATAGTTTTTTCTCATCATTTGGTCTTCCAAAACCACATGACAAACTCACTACCTCGCAAAAGATTTCACTGAAAACACCATTCAACTTTCAATTTTTTCACTAATTATGGCATATTAACTTAAATTGCCACATAACACATAATTAAATTCTTTTCCTTCTTCCATGCGCCGTTTACCCCTATTTTATCTCCCAAAATTATTTTGTCATATAATTATGCTAAAATACAGGGTGTTGAGCATTTCTAATAATTAATTCGGGTCTCAGATTATCTTTAATTCATAAATCATTCTCAATAATTATCATTAGCCCTTAATCAAAATTTGGGGCGTTACACTACTTCCTCTACATGGGTATTAGATACTGTATATGGTTCTCACATTTGTACAAATGTGCAGGGCTAAAGGACAGTAGAAAGCTAAAAAAGGGCGAGGTGGACCTACGAGTTGGAAATAGAGCAAGAATTGTTGCTTTAGTTGTAGGCACTTATGAATTAGTTCTACTCAGTGGGCTTTTGTTATTTTTGAACAATTGCTATTATGTTCCTGTTTTGAGTAGTAACATTGTTTCTCTTTCTTATTTGGATAAGGAAGGTTACACTTCCATTACTAGGAATGGTAAATGTTCTATTTCTTGTAATGACATTTTCTATGCTGATGGTGATTTGCATATTGGTCATTATATATTAAATTTGGAACATCTTAATAATGGCAATATCTACAACGTAACTACTAAAAGGATAAAATCAAACGATTTGAATTCGACCTACCTATTGCATTGTCGTCTAAGTCATATAAATGAGAAATGCATTTCCAAACTTCATCAAGATGGATTTCTTAACTCATTTGATTTTGAATCATATGATACATGCAAATCTTGCTTATTAGGAAAGATGACAAATGCACCTTTTACTGGGTATAGTAAGAGGGCCACTAAATTGTTGGGCCTCATATATATAGATGTATATGGACCATTAAATACAGCTGCTAGAGGAGGTTATGACTACTTTATTACATTTATAGATGACTTTAGTAGATATGGCTATATCTATATAATGAAACATAAATTTGAATCTTTTGAAATGATCAAAATATTCCAAAATGAAGTACAAAACCAACTTGACAAAACAATTAAAGCACTTTGATCTGATCAAGGTGGTGAATATTTAAGCCAAGAGTTCATTGACCATCTTAGGAGTTGTGGGATAATCTCACAATTGACTCCTCCAGGAACACCACAGTGGAATGACATTTCTGAACAGAGGAATTGAACACTATTAGATATGGTTCGATCTATGATGAGTCAAATAGATCTTCTACCGTCCTTTTAGGGACATGCCCTAGAGATAGTTGTATTCACATTAAATCATGTTCCATCTAAGGCAATTGAAAAGACACCATATGAGATATGAACTCCAAAGAAACCAAGTTTATCTTGTCTCAAGATCTAGGGATGTGAGGTATATGTTAAGCAACAAGCCTTTGATAAATTAGCACCCAAATCCTCAAAATGCCTTTTCGTGGGGTATCCTAAAGAAACGAAAGGATACTATGTCTATAATCCCACTGATAACAAAGTGTTTGTTATTCAAAATGGTAAGTTTCTAGAAAGAGAGTTTGTCTCTAAAACAACCAGTGAGAGCAAGGTACATCTCGAAGAAGTTCGAGAGTCACAAGATAGTATAGAACCACAGATGAAAATTAGAGAAGACTCACAACAAGTTGTTGAGCCTCCTCAAGTAACACAAGGTCCACGGAGATCTAATAGGACATGGCATCAGCCTCAGAGATATGGATTTCTGATTACTGAAGGCCGTGATGTGTTGCTTATTGAGCAAAATGAGCTAACCACCTATCGAGAAGCCATAGTGGGACTAAACTCTGAGAAATGGCTAAATGCCATGAAGTCTGAAATGCAATCTATGTATGATAATCAGGTATGAACCTTAGTTGATCCACCTAAAGGTGTAAAAACCATTGGGTGCAAATGGGTTTTCAAGGAGAAAATTGACTTGGATGGTAATGTAAATGTCTTCAAGGCACAACTAGTTACAAAAGGATTCACTTAAACTCATGGTGTATACTATGATGAAACCTTTTTCTCAGTTGCAATGGTCAAATCAATCAAAATCCTTCTTGCCATTGCAGCATATTATGATTATGAATATGGCAGATGGACATCAAAACAGCCTTAATGGAAAGCTCCTTGAGGATGTGTACATGACACAACCTGAAGGTTTTAGCGTCCAGAGGACTTTGGTAAAGTTTGCAAGCTTCAAAAATCCATTTATGGATTGAAGCAAGCATCTCGGAGCTGGAATCATCATTTTGATGAAGTAGTCAAAGAGTTTGGATTCATTCAAAATATCAATGAACCTTGTGTTTACAAGAAGGTTAGTGGGAGCACAGTTGTATTTCTAGTGCTTTATGTAGATGACATCTTACTTATTGGGAATGACATTCTTACTTGGCAGAATGTCAAGTCTTGGTTAGGAAAGTCCTTTTCAATGAAAGATTAGGTGAAACCACTTATATCCAAGGGATTAGGATCTATAGGGATGATCCAAAAGACTAATAGGCCTAAGTCAAAGCACATACATAGACAAGATACTGCATACGTTCAGTATGCATGATTCAAAAAGGAGTTATATGCCCATATCTCATGGCATCCATTTTAGGAAGGATATGTGTCCCAGTACACCTGATCAGTGAGATCACTTGAGTAAGGTTCTATATGCCTTGGCCATTGAATCTATCATGTATACCATGTTATGTATTCGACCAGATGTCTTATTTGCCTTAAGTATGATCAGCAGATATCAACAAGATCCTGGTGAGGGTCATTGGACTGCTGTCAAGAATATCCTAAAGTACTTAAGAAGGACTAAAGACTTACTTTTGGTCTGTGGTGGATTGGATGATGAGCTCTATGTAACCGGTTACACAGATGCAAGTTTCTGAACTGACCAAGACGACCTTAAATCATAATCTGGATACGTATTCCTCCTAAATGCTAGAGTAGTAAGCTGGAAGAGCTCTAAGCAGAGCACTGTGGTAGATTTTGCAATAGGAGCTAAGTATATAGCAGCATCGGGTGCAGCTAAAGAAGCCGTTTAGATCAGAAAGTTCATTACTGAACTAGAGGTGGTGCCTACCATCTCAAATCCAATAGATTTGTTCTGTGAAAGTAGTGGTGCTATTGCACAGGCTAAGGAACCTAAGTCACATGAAAGGACCAAGCAATACTCAGGTGATTTCATCTTATTAGAGAAATCAATGATAGAGGTGATGTAAAGATATGAAAAGTAGAAGGAGAAGACAATGTTGCTGATCCTTTTACTAAGCTGCTTGTATAGGCAAAGCATGAGCGTCATGTTAGGACAATGGGAATTTGGCAAATTAATAATTGTACCTAGGGCAAATGGGATGATGTTGGAGATTATGCCATAAGGGCCAATCATTATACTTTGAACATTATTAATTTAATGAAAATTTTCCATTATGTTATCATATTATTTGCATGTTAACTGTGATAATTGTATCCCTGGATAAATCATAAAGATTGTCCTAAAATGTCCCTGGTCGGTCATCTATACGAGAGAAGAGATGAAACAAGATCAGTATGACTTTGATAAGATATAGAGATACAAATCAAAGTCTTAGACACTTGTAAGAGTACAAGGTGATGAACCGACCCACTATGAGAAAGCTATATGAATCAAGTCATAAGCTTTTCTCATATAAAACCATGCCACATTGCCCTTTGACTTGAGGTCATCATGTATTCCTACATGAGTTACTAAGCTTTGAACTAGTCAAAAGTCACTTTGGACCGAGTGATGATAAAAGCTATGATCGGGCTTTGTGGTTTTTCATGCAGAGGAATATAGATGATCAAGATGGAATTCGTCCCTCACATTAGTAGAGGGATATTACTGGGCCCCTTGATAAGTGAGTCTGAGAAATGTATGGCTATACTACAATGGAAAGAAGTTTCCGTTTCTATTGTCAGATTACTCAGGAATCGAGAAAGTAATGGTTAGGAATAAGAGGATGACATAATCCATGCCTCATCCTTAACCGATATATCGTGTGACAAAAGAGACATGACATGGTTATATGACAGGTTGCCTCGTGTTAACGATCCTCATATAAAATTGGGTAGTCGTAATATCTTGCTAAAAACTGCTTGTGACTTGTGGGTTAGTACATTTATTGGCCCACTGCCAACTTTATATGGGCCTACAGGGTTGCACACAAGAATGGCTCAACACAAGATAATATTTAATTTAGGGTGGATGAATTTTATATTTATATATATAATATAAAATGCGTTAATAATATTATATATATATATATATATGTATTTTCGAAATACATATTTTATATATATGTGTATATATATTATATGATATTATTATATCGTGTTAGTTTTAAATTTAATTTTATTAAGATAAATTAGATTTAATAACTAACATGATAGAAATATAGTATCTCAGATTTAATTTATGAAGATAAATTAAATCTATTTGCTCTTTATTTGGATTAAATAAATAGGTTAAATTAAAACTATTGGATAGATTTAATTTAAACTGAATTTATTTAATTAGCTCATCAAGATAATTAATTTGTAATTAATTTCAAAATTAATAAAGATTAATTTTGAAATTCGAATATAGCCCTCATAGGTTATAAACTTGATAGAGTAGATATACTCATACACAAATGAGAATTTAGAGCTGCAAGGGAAACCCTAGGAGACATTGAGGCGCTAGCACGTACTCTATATTGAAGAGCATTCGTGTGGATATCGGTAGAGGGAGCGGATCTGACATGTTGGCTCCTAGAGATTGAAAACCCTGTTTTTTAAAAGGTATAAATCTTTCTAACTCGATTTAAATGTCTTTGATAGATACTCGACTAGGATCGGTAAAAATTTAAAAATTCTTCCACTGTGCTTGCCAATCCTAATAGGAAATGTATTTTTTTTCCAAATATGCCCATATTTATTAGTCGGTAGTTTTTTTTTTCAATACAATTTATTATTGGGTGATTGAGAGATTATAATGAGAAAAATAATGAAAGAGAATGTACTCTTTTAATTCTATTTATAAGTCATTTCCAACATATTTTTCACATACAAAGGAAAACTTTAAATCATACAATTGTGCTATTAAACTTAAAAACTTTTCAACTGTACCCCTCTTTAAAGTATAATATATGTCATTTTAACAAAGTTAATATAATAATAAATTAAGGGTAAAATTGTACATTTATATAAAAAATTTAATAACATAATTTATAAATATGACTAAAATAAACATTCTCTCATTCTCTTTGCCTAATAAACATGACTAGAGGAGTATGTGGAAAATATATTAGGAGTAAAATAGATAAAAATATATCTAACACTCAAATAACCTAAAGTAAATCTTATAAAAAGCACCATTTAGAGGGAGTACATTACATGGAAGAGGAAGTAATATGCTAATAATGGGGAGCGAAACTCTTAAAAGCAATGTTTTAAAAGCCGGACCGGATGTCATACCGGAGAGGCTATCAGGTCATGGGTCGTATGATCAGACTGATAACATAATAATTAAAAAAATAATAATATTATACGTATATATAATTATATAAATATAAAAAAAATGAAATTTTAACATTACTTAAAAATAAACACATACAAAAGCTTATATGTATCACTTTCCTAAATCTCAAGTTCTAATACATTGAAATATTAAAAATAACACAATAACATGGCAATAACACCAATAAATGGTTCCCAGTTCAACCACTTCGGTTCTCGGTTCAACCCCGGTTCCCGGCCCCAATAGCCGGTCTAAAGCGGCCTAAAACAGTCCAAATGGTGAAACGGTTGAACTATCACTAGTGCAAAAAGTTAATTTGGCATTAGTTACAATTGTATTTTCGTCACAACATTTAGAATGTAGCAGAATTAGCCGTAGCGAAAAATATATATTACGGCATCACTTGCTTATGATATGTCACCGTAAATAAATATATTACGGAGTCAATTGCTCAAGATATGCACTGCCATGTGTCACCTCCTACCACTGCCACATGTCCACCCTCCTAGCAGTACACCACGTGTCCCTCCTTGAAGTGCGCCAAGTGTCACCTCCGAGCACTGTCACGTATTTGTGCCTCTTACACCCACGACCTCATGCTCCTGATGCCTTCACGCTCGAGCCTTTGCTAGTTGCGCCGAGATGAACATACGTTATTTTATTGCATAATGTTATATATATATATATAATATTATAATATAAAATTAATTATATACATAAATATAATATTATTAAAAATAAAATATATTAAATAAAAATTCTAAAAAAATATTTTTATATTTATGATTAATTAATTTCAAATTCAATAAATTTTAAATCTTTAATAAATATTTTTATAACTATATTTTAATCAATTTTCTAAATCTAAATTATATTTTTAATTAAAATTACTTATTAACAAATAATTAATATTATAAATATTATTTTTAAAATAAAATGTTAAATATAACATTAATAACTAATAATTTATCTTTAAATAAAATTAAATAATAACAACTATAATAATATTAAAAATATTATTTTAATAGAAAATTTTAAATATATTATTAATAAATAATAATATAATATTCATTACTAAAAATAGCTTATTTTTAATTAAAATTTTTTAATAATTAATTTTATAATATTATTTTTAATATAAAATTTTATAAATTTTAAATTTTTGAGATAGAATTTTCCATGGCACTGTGGCAAAAAAGTTTGCCATAGAATTTGCAACAGAATTAGCCACGGAACTTTTCTTTGGTTAATTCCATGACAAATTTAGCCACAGAAAAATTCATTTGGAAATATTTCCAATGGAATTTTTGATGAATTTTCTATGAAATTTGCCACAGAATTTCTATTGGAAATTGAGTGTTTTTTTTTTGTAGTGTTCTATCTGGAAGCCGCTATGTCAACAGTGATGAAGGCAAGTTGCGAAGTTAGCAGAGCTGGAGCAAAATTCATATAGAAAAGCCGTGAAGTTAGCATAGTAGTGGAGGTTTCTTTTGAAGGCATTAAGGTGTCGGGTGGAGTGGGAACTGACGCAATATTTCCTTTTCTTTAGGAAAAAAAATAGTTAACATATTTCTAAGACTTTCTTAGAGCCATGTGGGTTATAATTATGGCCTTAGTTTCCTATAAGACCTGACGTTATAAGTAAGCTCGATAAATAAATTATAAATTATGGGTCAAGTTCCACTCATAAATTGATCATCCATTTTTTTTAATAATTAACTAGGTTTAGTTCAATAGTTAAAAGAAATTCACTAATTTCTACCAGATAGTTCTGAGTTATAAACGACACACTTAAAAAAAATCATTTATAATATAACTATAACATAATTATATTTTGAGAAAAATTATTTTTTAAAATTTATTTATAGTATTTAATTACAGTTATGACATGTTATATTTCAAATTTATTTATTACAAAATTAAATTCTAAAACTTTATATTAATTATGGCTTCTTGTGCTTATTAAACTGATTCCATAATTATTATTGTTATAACATATTAATTACGACATCAGTTGAATATACAATTGATGCCATATTAAACATTACTTCATTAGTTACACTTCAAATAGAAGCGAACTTATGTCATATGAATTATCACTTCTATTCTTCAAGCAATTGATGTCATATTGTGTATTACAGTGTCAGTTAGACGTAAAACATAAGCAAAATCATGTTACATGAATTAGTCAAACAATAGAGAGTATGAGAGCGCCGACGAGAGTTCCGGGGAGTTTGAGAGGGAAACCTGGTGGAGGTTTTAGTGGCCCTGGGCCTACTAATCCGACACCGGAGGAGGCGGCAGAGATGCTACGGAGTCGGAAGAAGGTACGTAAAGGGCAAACTGTGGGGGTCTCTGGCCGGCCAGTGATCCCTCGTGTGGAGGATTGGATGGGGGGCTCTGGAGTGGATCCCGTGGCAAATGAGGGTAGACAGGGGACGTCAGATGTTGTGGTGCAGGCTGAGGACGGATCCAACGCACCACCAGTGGTAGCCAGGCTATCATATAAGCAAGTATGTGACGGGCAGGGGAATGGCGAGCCAGAAGAAACAGACGAGGACGACGGCTGGTGGCTCACTGAGGGGTGGAAGTCAAGGATTAAGGTGGAGGTCACCCCTACCGGATCGAATATAAGTTTGCTTCCAGAGTATAGTAACCATGTAGCACGAAAATGGCGGTTTGCAACCATCGTGACAGTTCTTGGACGAATGGTACGGGAGGATGTGATTAGAATGAAGCTGTCTTCGTTGTGGGGCGAGGTGGATGTTATTGATATTGGTTTAGGGTTTTTCATCGTGGATTGCAAGCGTCAGGAAAATTATGATTTGGCTTTGACTGGGGGTCCATGGCTTGTGTATGACCATTACATCAGTATACGACCATGGAGAGCAGACTTTGATCCAGACGAGGGCGCGGTGACTACCATTGCTGCGTGGGTTCGCATTGCTAAACTACCTCTGGATTACTATGATAAAGGCACACTATATATCATCGGCAGTCAGATCGGGAATGTATTAAAGGTGGATGCTAATATAATGCGCAAGTCTAAAGGCCGTTTTGCAAGGATATGCATTGAGCTGGACCTTAATAAGCCTTTAGTTCCAAGCATCTTGGTTAATGGCAAGGTTAAGAAGGTGGAGTACGAAGGACTGCACTTGATCTGTTTCACGTGCGGAAAGTATGGCCACGATGCCGATCATTGTCAGTTGAAAAGAATCCAGACGACGAACGACAAGGGAGGTGTGGAGGTCAATAATAAATGTAGCATGGAAACCAGGGTCCCGGCTCAGGGGCCTGAGGAGTCGGTGGGGACGCCGTACGGTGGATGGATGGTCGTCCAGTGGCCGTGGAAAGGCCAGAGAATGATTAGCGGTGCAAGCTAGGTAAGTGACGGTTATGGGAAGATTTCAAGCCGCCAATCGCGCGATAAACATGCAAAGATTTTGGGATCCCGTTTTAATGCCTTAGATATGGTAAATGAAGATTTGGTGGCGTAGGTTTCGGCCACAATTGCACCCGCTGTCCGGGATCAAACTGATGTCCAAAATCCCGCATGCATGAACGGTGTAGGAGATAAAGAAGACCAGTTGGGCTCACATGCTGGGCCACACATTAAGACTAAAATGCTGACTACTAAGAAGACCACTGCAACAGTAACAGAAAAGCCCAAGGAGAGAAGTAGACCAGGGCCGACGGCTATGGAGGAGTATTTGGAGGCTAAGAAGAAAATTCAGGAGGGACCCACAGGTTTAAATGAAACGGTGCGTGGTGATGATGGCATGGAAGAGGTGGTGGAGACTTGTGTGGACTATCGAAATGAGGTGTCCTGGGCGAAGAAACAGCAAGGGAAATTTGGAACACATGCAACATTATCAGCGGCGACCTCTGATAACCCGATGGACCCTGGGGAGGATTGGCATTCTAGATTTGTGACTCATACTAACCCATTATCTAGGGAGGTCGTGATTAGGGATGCGCTGGTGCAAGCTTATACCAACCTCATGCAGGACGGTTGAGTTGAGGTGTGCTTTGGTCATTCTCTATTTAATGGTTATTATGACTTGTGTGGTTTGGAACTGTAGAGGAACGGGGGTGAGACTCTTTCCTTCTCTAATTCAGGATATTTCTCGTTTTCATGATATTGATTGTCTGGTGCTTCTGGAAACTAGAGCTAGTGGAGAAAAGGCTCAACGAACAGCGGCGAGGTTGGGTTTTCAATTCTATGAATTAGTTGATGCGGTAGGATATAGTGGTGGGATATGGTTGCTGTGGAAGTCATCAATGGGTCATATTGAAGTAATTGAAAAGCATCATCATTCATGCATGTGGCGGTTAGGGATATCCACGGGCGAAACTGGTTTATGACGTTTGTTTACGCGTCACCTAATATAGTTACGAGGAGAGTGCTTTGGCAGGAGTTGGAACGGCTGAAAGGCACTATTCAGGGGGCATGGGGGATTATGGGAGATATGAACGCAACACTATCATCGGATGAGAGGTTTTCGGATGCAGCTGCAGGTGTCTCCGTCGACAAGGATTTTAAAGAGTGGTTTGGGCAATCAGGTATGACAGATATCGGATTTGCTGGGCCAAAATTTACATGGCAACGTCAGGGGTGTGGGGCTCGTCTTGATAGGGCATTGGTTAATAATGGCTGGCTGCTTACCTTTCCTGAAACGAAAGTGGTTCACCTACCAAAATTGAAATCTGATCACATGCCCATCCTAGTTCAGCTGGTGGAAAAACGGAAATTTCTCAAGTCAGATCGGCCGTTTCGTTTTATAGCGTCATGGGTGTTACATAATGAATTTGGAGAATTTGTTCAGAATAACTGGGATCAAGATGCTACGTGGGCGGAGACTGTGGATAAATTCACGAAAGCGTGCTTTTGGTGGAATAGAGAGGTGTTTGGCTTCACAGATCATAAGAAAAAGCAGTTGCTAAAGAGACTACATGGGATTCAAAAGGCCCTTGGTCGGGGAGGCATGAGGCCGGACCTTCATTCCTTGCAACGGAACCTCTGGAAAGAATTGGAGACCTTACTTACCCAGGAGAATTTGATGTGGGCCCAAAAAGCTAGAGCTGATTGGAATGCAATGGGGGATAAGAACACACGATACTTTCACCTTCGAGCTAATGGGAGACGTAGACATAACAAAATTGCAGCGATCAAGGATGAGGAGGGGTGCTGGATCTATGATGAGGAGGAAATTAAGATTAAAGCAACAAATTTCTTTAGCCAATTATTTACGGAAGAAGATAATGCCAGGGAAGCTCTTTCTTGCTCGGTATCATACCCAAATATTAATATGGACCAGATCGAGGCTTGTGGTAGTTCGGTTACGGATGAGGAGATCAAGACAGTTATCTTCGAGATGGGAGCTTTGAAGGCTCTTGGTCCAGATGGGCTTAATGCGCTATTTTACCAGCATCAATGGGAGAAGGTAGCATGTTCTGTTGATAAAATATTTATTTGCTAATCCCAGAGAAATTGTAGGAATTAACGGTACCCTGATTGTCTTAATTCCAAAGATAGACCCCCCTAAGACTTTCCGGGACCTAAGACCAATTAGCCTTTGTAATGTCATTTACAAGGTGATTACAAAAATCGTGGCAAAGAGAATTAAGGTCTTCCTACCAGAAATCATCAGTCCTTTCCAGTGTAGCTTTGTCCCAGGGCGGTTAAGCGCAGATAATATAATTATTGCACAAGAGGTGATCCATACTATGAGGGTCACAAAAAGGAAGGAGGGGATGATGGCCATCAAGATTGATTTGGAGAAAGCCTACGACCGGTTGAGTTGGGAGTTCCTTACTCACTGTTTAGCCGAGCTTAAAATTCCGGCTAAGCTACTTGATGTCATCAAGTACTGTGTGTCTACCCCTTCTATGCAGTTGCTTTGGAATGGAGGGAAAGCAAACCAGTTTAACCCATCTAGAGGGGTGCGACAAGGAGATCCGATGTCACCGTATCTTTTTGTCATCTGCATGGAGAAACTGACTCATATTATCCAGGAGAGCATTCAGAAGGGTGAGTGGCGGCCTATCCATCTCAATAGGAATGGACCCCGTTTATCCCACCTAATGTTTGCAGATGATATTGTTATTTTTGGTGAAGCGTCAATGCAACAGGTTCAGGTGATTAAGCAGTGTCTTAAACTTTTTGCGCGGCTTCAAGGATGAAGGTCAACTCAGCGAAGTCCAGGGTTTTCTTCTCACCCAATATTACTCACAATAGGAAACGTGAGTTAAGTGAGGAGTTGGGGTTCACAGTCATGGAGGATCTAGGGAGATATTTGGGAGTCCCGCTTGTACATAAGAGGGTCACTAAAGAAACGTTTAGAGAAGTTGTGGAGAAAGTCCAAAAGCGCCTCTCAAGTTGGAAAGTCCATACTCTCTCACTTGCAGGGCGACATACTTTAGCTTCTTCGGTCACAGCAGCTATTCCAATGTATACTATGCAAACCGCTTTGCTCCCTCCTCCCACTTGTGCGGAGTTGGAGAAGTGTAACAGGGATTTTGTGTGGGGATCCACGGTAGCAAAGAGGAAGCTTCACCCGGTGGCTTGGGATAACGTATGTAAGAGTAAGGCTAGAGGAGGATTAGGGTTACGTCATGTGAATAAACAAAACCAGGCTTTTCATATGAAGCTGGGCTGGGGATTGATTAAGCGAAGGGATGCTCTATGGGTTCAGGTAATTAGAAGCAAGTATAAGTGTGGTAATGATGTGATTCCACAGATTCACTCAAGATTACAAGGCTCAAATGTATGGTCGGGTATAAAATCAGCATGGGAAGCTACGGAGGCTAGTCTGCTTCGTAATATGGATACCAATGAAGTCCGTTGGAAGGGCACAAGGGATGGTGCTTTCTCTGTTAAATCGGCCTATGATAGCTTGATACATTCTCAGGGCCCGCGCGATGGTACGTGGAGTAGGATATGGAAGATTATGGTCCCTCAGAGGTGTAAGACGTTTATGTGGCTGCTCTATCATGATCGCTTGCTCACAAATGAGGCTCGGTGCCGTAGGAATATCTCCCCAAGCAGTACTTGTGATCTATGTCCTACTCTGGTTGAGACAGCTCTCCATGTTCTTCGTGATTGTGGGGACGCTCGTGCCTACTGGAGGCAGGTGGTGCCTTCCCGAGTTGCTCGAAGGTTCTTTAATGTTGACCTCCGTGAATGGGTGGGCTTCAATTTGTCATTGAAAGGTTCTGACTATGAGATGGGATGGCCGAGTGTCTTCGCTACTTCATGCTGGCTGCTCTGGAAGAAACGGAATACACGCATATTCAAGAATCGAGTCTTATCCAACCGATCAATTTTCCAGCAGGCTATGGCATGTTTGAATTCTCTGTTTGAAACCTGTCATAAACTGCGAGGGATACGTTTCCAGGAGCATTCTCATGTTGTGACTTCTCCCCGGTGGTTGCCTCCGAATCGTGGGAGTGTTAAGCTGAATGTGGACGGCGCGTTCTCGGAAGTGGATGGTGCAATTGGGTGTGGGGGTTTGCTGAGAGATTCGGCGGGGAAGAGCATGGTTGGTTTCTTCTACAGTGCACAGGGAGGGGATAGTTTCACAGCGGAACTTTGGGCTTGTTTGTTAGGCCTAAAGCTAGCTTGGGACACTGGTGAACGTAGCATCATGTTGGAGAGTGATTCGCTTGAAGTGGTGGAAATTCTCTCTACAGGATGTGCGGCTTCACACGATGACAGTCAACTGATCTCCGAGGTGAGGACTTGGTTAGCTCGGGATTGGAATGTTGTTGTTGCGCACGTTGCTCGCGAAGCCAATGAGGCTGCAGATTTTCTGGCTAAGTCCTCCCTGTCACGAATGCCAGGCTTGCATCAATTCCATGGCAGCTTTGTGGATCTGGACCCATATTTGCTGAAGGACAGCGCTCCGATTGCCACGCAACCTAGGGATTGTGCTTAATTGCGTCTTTGTATCAAAAAAAAAATCATGTTACATGAATTATCACTTTTATTCTTCAAGTAACTGATATAAAATCATGTAGTTAAATTAGTATTTTGCACAAGTGCATGTTGATCTAACCGAAAGCCTTCCCGGGCACTAATCCAACCAGTTTGACCATCCGGTCCGGTCCGGTCTTCACAACATTGTTTAAAAGTGATATATCACGATAAAAAAGTTATATAATTTTCTCAAGAGGCGAAAGATTGAACCGAATGAGAAAACAAATCGTTAAATTAAATGAGATATAATGATTCCATTGTTGAACTTTTTCATATATTTTATTACTCTTCATTGATTATAGTGTGGACCAAAACTTGATCCTGTACTTTTCCTTTTATCCTCTTCTAACTAATTCATATTCTCTTTTCGTGTTCACCAAAATTTAATGACATGCGTCTCAAGAAGACCCAATTCAATTAATTCCACTGGAGAAATCAAATTGGAACATTAAAAGAATGAACTCTCTATAAAATCAATTAGTCAGAAGCAACAAAAATCCATTAACAATCAGTCAAAAATTAATAATATGTTATTTTTATTATTTTATCTAATAATAATATATACAAGATTAAAAAAATTGTGCACTGGTTTGTTTCCCCAGTGAACTGAGAAATTAAACTTAAAGTTTGTTTGAAGCTTTAGAATTTTATATATTGAAACGATTAAAAAGTGGTCAGAACCAATAAATCAATTACGAATTGATAAAAAAAATTAATTAAGATTACTAATAAGTAAAAACTGACAAAACATTTTTGTTTTGAAAAAAATTGATATAATTGTTTTAAATATAAAAATTTTTAAAAATCAACTTATATGATTTTTTTCAAGAACTTATATATGATTTGCTCAGTTAAAATTTCATTACAATATATATAACCAATAAGTTTTAAATCAATGACTCCAAAAGTTCAATTATCAATATAATTTGAAATTAAACATTGTTCCGTCAGTTTCTATCTACATGTTTATAGATTTAGTATACAAATTAAGAAATACATAATAAGTGATCACAATTTTGAACTTCTGAAGTTAATGAAGATAATAATAGATTAGAATAGATTGCCGCGTGGTAAGTACTCTAATTTGTTAAACAAGTGGTTGGAGCTAACTGAGTTAGGAGGGATCTGCCTAATGCATACCTTGAAGGAGATTAGTCTCTAATATTGGGTGGAGAATAACATTAGTCTCAGATAAATATATAGGATTGGAAAATAGTAATTAATGTTGCCCTTAAAATCTTAAAATATAAATTAAATAGAAAAAGTATTTTCTTAGAAAGTATTTCCTCTGTTTTAAAAACAGAAATAACTTTGATGTTTGGACTTTATTTTCAAACAATTGTCGCTTTAGATTTTCCATAAAGCATCAATTATTCACTTAACAATTTTATCCTTCAACCATTAAAGTAGGTGAAATATTAAGAGCTAAAGTACCAATACATAACTAAGAGCTATTTGGTTCAATTGATATCAAACACTTTTTTTTTTAATCTCCGCATAAGTAAAAGGTTGTGAATTCAACCCCATTTGAGTATTGTATTTGTTAAAATTTAAATTATGTATTAATTTTCTTAACCACGATGCATGGTTCCAAATAAAGCAATTATGTTTGAAAATGGAGGTAGTAACACTTAAAAAAAATGAGATTGAGGAAGTATTGAATTATTATTATTAAATCCTAATTAAAGCTATTCAAATAATATATGAAAGCCAACTTACCAACTTACTCCACCCCAACCCGAAGATCTTTACAGCATATCCAAGAAAAATTGACAACATTCTCATTATTTATTGTGATTGAAAGATGAAGTAACACCTAATTTTGGGTTTTCAATCAATGAAGGAGTCAAAATATGTTTAATAAATTTTACTATTAAGGTGATCATGAGGTTAATTTTGAAGTCAACTAAAATGACTCCACCAAATAGGAACTTATAGTTGAATAATGAAATTACCTTTTTTAACAGTGGTAAAAAAACATAAAGTCAAGGCCAATTTGCTCCCAATATTTGAAATGAATTTACTTTCTTAGTTGAGTTAGAAACAAATTCATGATCTCCACACTTAAAAGTCAATATATTACATAACTTAAAATTATTTACTCATTATTTATTGATATGATATGAGTAATAAAATTTACTAATATATCATCATTAATTTACTATTCATTGAAGTGATATTTCTTAAATATGCAAACAATTTATTTGTGCACATGTTTCTTCAAATATTTTGTGTTCATCACACTATATTAAGTTTGGTGTACAATTTGTGAAGTCTCACCAACATAAAAAAATAATTTTTTTTTTAAATTTAAATATTCTTTTCCTGGTGACAAATTAATATTATGAAAATACTGCTTCAAATTTTATTAACTCAATTACAACACATACTTAAGTTACTATATTTATAAATTTTTTGGCTTTTAAGAATGTAGGCTCACTATAGGGAAACCTTGCAACCCCGAGTAAATATATTAATAAATTTTTATAAAAAGACAATGACCAATTGCTTAGGTCCTAATCAATTTTAAAAGAACACAACAATATGAACTTAGCTTTCATTTTTTTTTAAAAAAAAAAGGAAAAGTAGGGAATTTATCAGGTAAACAATCCCACGTATTATCTTCTTTCTCGAGAATTCACCACATAAATTTCTCTAAGTTGAAAATATTTTCTCCAGTCTTGAATGTAGGAATTAAATAACTAATTTATAGATATTATAAAAATTAAATTAGTTAATTAATTGTAACAAATATATATTAGTTCTCCTAAAATACTCTATTTAATCATTTTATTCCCATTAATGAAAAATTTCCTTTAATATATGCAAATAGTAGAGACAGCTTGGGAAAAAATTATAAATTTGGAAAGCAAAGTTAATTGAAATATTATATTTAAATCCAAATCAAACCCTTAAACTAATTTCTACATTTAGATTTGGAAAAAGTATATTGCAACACAAACTTTTGTTTTTACAATGATAGGATCATATATGCCGTTTCAATCAGGGATTCAATTGCTGTTATGCTTATTGCAGAAGGAGGAGCAGACAAAAACCTGACTGATTAGAATGTATGATCAAAGTTAATATAACATAGACGCAAAAGTCAGATTGCTTCACAATCACTCTGCTATTTTTGCGGCTTCAAATTATGTGAACCTGACCCTAATTTTTGTTGTTCAACTTGCAGAAAGAGATTTGCAGATTTGCTGCATTATGTTCATTGGGTTTGATTCTTGTGTGTGGTGATGAGTTACGTAGACTTTGTACTTGCCACCACTTTTCATTCTCAAGTCTTCCACCTCATAGCTGAAATATTAATATTAGTAACACATGAAAGGATGTTGATGTGAAAATGGTAGAAAATTATATGAAGTGTTTGAAACATGTACAAAAAAGAGTGTTTGAGGCGCTCCTAATGAGAGTAGATCGAAAAATATAAAGTCATTTGAATATATGTAAAAAAGGATATAAGAAAATACTCAATGAAAGTATCAAATGAAAAAAAGGTAGAAAATTGTCTAAAATGATTCGAATATGTGCAAAAAAGACTATTCAAAATGGGATTTAGGGTGTTTGTTGTCCTATCTCTGCCGCCCCTTGATTTCCCCCAACTTCCAAAATGTTCTTTCTTGTTTTTTTAATCATTAAAATTGTGTCATTTCTTTTTTAATTTAAAGACGTAATCTTTGAAAAATAATAAAAAAAATGGAAAATTACGCCAATTTTTCCCCATAAGATAACCAAAATAGCACTCATTTTTTATACAATCTAGGGACAAAAAGAATCAAGAAAAAAAAACATTTGGGAAGTTAGAGAAAATTAAGGGGCATCATAGAGGGTAGTAGAGAAGGGGGCAACAAATACCCCAAATAATTTGAGAAGCTGTTGGGAGAGTAGTAGATCAAATAATATGAAGTCATTTGAAAAAAATGTTAAAAAAGACTGAAAAGGATATTCAATGAAATTATTGAATGAAGTTTTTTAGTTAAGAATTTATCTAAGGATTTTGAATTGATATACTCCCTCCGGTCCTAATTATAAGATAAAGTTGACTTTTTTAGGAGAAATTAAGGAAGCCAATTAAATCACTTTAGAGTATTTATATTTTTAGTATATTTAGATTATATATCAGTTTATTAGTCAAATTAATTAGTTTGAAGAAAAAAATAAAAAAATAAATATTCTAAAGTGATTTAATTGGCTTCTTTAATTTCTTCAAAAAAATCAATTTTATCTTATAATTAGGACCGGAGGGAGCAGTACATTGTGAAATTTTTGGGCCCCGTGGAAGAAGAATTTTTGTTGTTGTTGACGTGTGGAAGGATTATGCGAAGAATGTCAAGTTGTATGTAAGGGTTCATTTTAGTTGTCTATTTGTAATTTAAAAGAATCAAGTGAGTGATGTGCTTTGATTCATATGGATTGGTAAAAGGAAACTCTAGCTTAGCCAACATATATATATATTAATCTGCAAGACTTGATTATATTCAATGTCTAGGTGAAGAGGCATTAAACTTTTTATTAGCCAACCAAATGTAAACAATTAAACATTGTTAACTAGGATATAATCATATAAATGATTTATACTTTTCAAAATTATTTAATTTTCTCCAAATTTTATGAAGAAATAAATATCTTTTCCATGCGCAAAATAGGTGATAACTTAATAAATTCTGAAAATTCGTTCTATGTTTTAATACTTAAATTGTGTTAAAAAATTACAAGAAACCTAATTAACTATGTGAGAATGATTTCAAAAAATAAAGCACGTTGCACAAAACTAAAAAAAGTTATGTTGTTGTGCCCATATTTTATATTAGCCATTTAAAATAAAATTTCATAATTCTTCTATTTGTTACATCATATTTTTTTATAATTTCTTTCCATTTTAGAAGAAAATAAAATGGAACAAAAATACCTTTTTGTGAACTAAAAAATGAAATAATTTTTTGAAAAGAATTAATATATAATAAAATGGACACTAATTGAAATTTGGATCAATATGTTGTGAATTCATACCATGTAAGCACGGCGTCTAAATACTCTATCAAATCCCTATTATAACAAACCACCACTGCTTAGTTCCGATTGGATAGCAGAAAATGCTTTATAGTGAAAATTGTTTAATTTTTAGGGGGGGGGCTCTTGCCTTTGGATTAGCAACTTGATAGTAGTTATTTATGTATTTTATTTTTTTCTGTTTATATTTTACAATATGACTCTAATAACACTTACATGAAATTTTTGAAGCCATTAAGAACAAATCCTAAAACAGTTGCCTGTTCTAATCATTTTAAAATTCAGGTCAATCAAAAATCTGATCATTATAATCTTTAAGATTCTTTAAGAAATATATATATATATATTCAGTCATTCAGTGTTTATATATAAAACTAATAAAACCCAATATAATTTATAATTTATGAGCTATAAATAATTTGACACACACACACACATATGTTGATCGAGTTAGTGTAACAACTTAACATAGGAGAAGCAGCTTCTTAAAAGCTTTATAAAAAGAGAGAGACGGACCACAAAAGTCCCAAGTCAAATGCGCCTCGCTGACACAAAAGCAAAGGAGGAAAACACAAAGTCACAAACGACCCTCCCCGCAGGGACGCTCGGCCCGGAGCAAGCTCTGAAATGACCTTTATGCCCTTCCATCCTCCTCCTCCGCCTCCGTGCATCGAGACCCTGCTTCTTCCGCTTTGACTCTCCCCCTCCGCCTCATCCTCCTCCAATCCTCCTCCTCACTCTCTCATCAGTGTCGACCAACAATGGAGGCTACTAATCACTCTGCTTCGCAGCTCCAGGCTTCGGATTCCGATGATGTAGCATTTAACGATCTGAATCAGCTCGGGTCGCGGCAGAATTCGGACGCCGGAGCATCTGCCTCTGGAAGTGGAGGTGCCAGGTACAAGCTGATGTCGCCGGCGAAGCTTCCGATCTCGAGGTCGCCCTGTATTACGATACCTCCCGGGCTGAGTCCGACATCGTTTCTGGAGTCCCCGGTCCTTCTGTCCAACATGAAGGTTAGCTTGTTTTGAGTGTTTTTTCATGGGATTTTGGTTTTTTCCCTTTGTCTGAAAATGTAGTTGGTGAAATTGAGAGTTGGGGGAATCGGGTCAGTTCTGGTGAAAAAATTAGGGAAAGTGATTCACTGGCGAAAATTCCAAGCAGTGGGTGGGGTTGAAATTTTGTTATTTTCACCTTACTTTCCTGCGGACACTCAGTGACCAAACATATCGTATCTGAGTCTATTCATCTGTGAGCAATAATTGTTCTACCTGAAGCTTTTGTTGTGAGGTGTCATGCGTTGACAGGAATAAATTAAATGACATGACTTATACGTTATTAAGCTAAAGATGCTCTTTTTACATAAATTAGGCTTCTTTCATCTCGTGGCATTAGTGTTCGAGAGTTCGATTTTTTATGTTTGATCTTTCCCTCTGTGGATTTTATATATTTGTGCTTTTGTTGGGACTGCTAGATTCGGATGCTTGCTCTTAATCAATTCTGTATAGGCTGCTTTATTCCCAATTGGGTGTTCCGTGGGAATATGGCTTTCTCTTACGATCACTCAGTATTCTTTTTTTAATCGAAGTGTTGTTTTTTCACATTATGAATCTTCCTTTCTGTTGGTGCTTGCTCTTTTTGTTTTGACGGTGTTCTAGGATGTGCTGAAAAACTTTTTCCATTTATAATTATGAGGAACAAACGAATAAATGATTAGTGGACTGACTTATGTTATGGGTGTTATTGGAATAATATACGGAATGTCAGAAAGATTGTGGGTGAAGATTTTTTGTGGGAGGACAGGATTATCTAGATGTTAACAATCTGGATGCTTCTAAGCGGTGCAAAAATTCTACACAAGATTCATGTGGGAATAACTTTTCTTAATTTCGTTTATATAACTTCAACAGATGATCAGTTATTGGTCTATCTTTCGTTGTATGGACACAAAATCAACTGTGAATTATGATCAGAGCAAGAAAGTGGAGAAAATGACTTTGGCTTGGTTATAGTTGATCATTTTGAATGGCTGGATGGTAAATCTGCTCGGAAGTTCGTTTATCTCAGACAACTGTATGTGTGATCTCCTGTTATTTCTAATACTTATGATAAGAGATATATGTACACCAGAAGTCAGCATGGTATCCCTAAATTGAGGTTCTTGCTTGTATCTTGGGCAAATTGATTGCAGTTTGGAAGGGACCTTAGGTTTTGTAGGAATTTAGAACTTTCTATGATTTGTCTTTTGGTTTTTTTATGTACTGTTTCGTTCTAAATATTTTCTCCATCTTTATTATATATATATGTATGTATATATATATTTTCTTATTTAATTCAGCAGTTACTTCTCATTAAGCTCTATTTTTCATATAGGCTTTTTCTTTCCTTGTTTTGCAGGTGGAGCCCTCGCCAACAACAGGGTCCCTCACTAAGCCTCAAGCAGTGTTTGGTTCTGTTGCTTCTGCAGCATTTCCTGTAACGACTATATTCTCAAATACCAATACTGTTGATGACAGAAAATCTGGCTTCTTTGAGTTTAAACCACGCAGTAGCACAGATATGGTAATGAAATATTGCTTTTGAATTAGTATGGTGATGAATCTTTTGAATTACGTGGTCATGTAGACCTGGCTATGATATTTCTGTCTTCTACTTTTTTGACTGCGCCTTAACAAGAAGGAATGATTAATCACAGATTATTTTTGTCCAACAATTTTTCAGAAAAGACTAAATCTAATGTTTCCTTGTTAGGCACAATTGTTAATAGACAAGAAATTGGTTGCCATTTATAATGTTCTGATTTCAACATTGTTATTAAAAATTCTTTGTTGCATTTTCCTAATCTAGTCCTATTCCCTTATTTAAAGGTTCCTGCTGATTTTACAAACCATGTGATAAGTGAACAGTCCAGGCAAATAGATGGTCCACGGCTTGTTCAATCATATGCCTCATCAACATTAGTTAAGACTGAGACAGCAGTGCCATCAAATAAATTGTGTCTATCATCGACTATTCAAATGGTTAGTTCAGGTGCTAGTGCTCCTACCGAAGTTGATCTGGATAAACTTAACCAGAAAGGCAATGCTGGCCCTGGGCTTCAAGGATCTTTAGTTGATGGTAGAGGCAATGGCCTTCCAGTTGCAGCTGAGAGAATATCTGATGATGGATACAATTGGCGAAAATATGGCCAGAAACATGTTAAGGGATGTGAATTTCCGCGCAGCTACTACAAGTGCACACACCCAAACTGTGAAGTAAAAAAGTTATTTGAACGCTCTCATGATGGGCAAATAACAGAGATAATTTATAAGGGAAAACATGATCACCCTAAACCTCAACCAAGTCGCCGATACTCTGCTGGTACTATGATGTCTATACAAGAAGAGAGAATTGACAAGGCTTTGTCTGCCAACCAAGATGGTAATACCAACTACACACTTCTCATTGATATGCATTTTGTTTTTATTTATTAGAAAACAAATAATCTGTCTTTTATTTTTCTCCCATTTTTGCTTTGTAGACAAATCATCCAATATGCATGCTCTGGTGCCTCACATTGCTGAACTCAACAGTAACCGAGATCAATCTCCCATACCTGCTGATAGTCCAGAGGGTGTTGGGTTAGTGTCAAATAGGGTTAATGATGAGGTTGATGATGATGATGATCCCTTTTCAAAGAGAAGGTATGACAATTTTGGTGGGAGGCCAATGTTCTAGATTTTTTCTGCAACATGTGCTCTTGTGCTGACTTTTAAGTATTTTATTGGGCAGCAAAATGGACGATGGAATTGCTGACATTACTCCTATAGTTAAGCCAATCCGGGAGCCACGGGTTGTTGTACAAACACTAAGTGAGGTTGACATATTGGATGATGGTTACCGCTGGCGTAAGTATGGGCAGAAGGTGGTGAGAGGCAATCCTAACCCTAGGTATGTCCTAATTTTAATGAGAAGGAAGCTTAAGCTTGCCTAATCAAGGCCAATATAAAATATGCCATCCATCAAATAAATTTTTAATGCTAATTGGAAAACAATTTGTGTTTTGCTCTATCTAAGCTACAATTGAAGTGAGGAATCAATATAATATGGTGTCGTTGAAGCATATATAAATTATAATCAATTCTCAGTCATTTTGATGTGAGTCTGTCTTTTGTGACGTCATTACATATGGAATTTCAGTAATTGATTTTGCATGTGATTATTTTGTGAAAGTTGAATGAAGTCACTGTTCTTGTACTCCTCCTGGTGCTTATAAGATTCTTTTCTATAGTACTTATTATAAGGCCCTTTGTGACTTGTTTAAATTTTTTTCCTGTTTGCCCTGTACTTTGATGTTTCATTACTAACTAAACAACCTCTCAACCAATAAATTATCCTTGATTTTATGGACTTCACATAGAGTAATTCTGGAAATTTAAATGCGTTAACTAATTTTAATTTAGTTCCTTAACCTATGTAAGATGTTAATAAGCCTTTTATGATAACGACTGGAGGTAGTATTTTATTGACAGATGACTGCTTTTAGTATATTTGTGTTTTTCAACATAAAAGCAACTGATAATTTTTTTCACCTTTCTAGAACATTTGGTTTTTTCCTTTCTTTTTGTTGATGTTATTAAGCAAACAGATATATTGAGTTCAAGCACCAATTTGTATGAATGTTACAATCAAGAAAACTTGCAGTACTGATTACAGATGATATTTTTATTGTTAGAGATGCTCAATAGTGGGATGTACTTGTAGGGATTTTCAGTAGATAGCGTTTATGGTAACAATGTGGGGAGTAGATGATATTTTATTATTAAGGATGCTAAATGGTGGGATGAAATTGTAGGGGTTTTTGGTACATAGTGTGTAGTGTGTTTAAGATAACAATGTGGAGAGTTTGTTGGGCTTTGATATGATAGCTGTGACTTTTTGATGCAATTCCGCCTCATGCTACTCATGGGACTTTTATTTTCCTTGCTTTGATCTATCAGATATGATAGTTGTGAAGGTATAAAAGGTTGAATGTTGATATCACAGAGATTGCTGGTATTTACTACTTGCCGATGGT
Organism: Inga leiocalycina; assembly: GCA_963242795.1. Taxonomy (NCBI): domain Eukaryota; kingdom Viridiplantae; phylum Streptophyta; class Magnoliopsida; order Fabales; family Fabaceae; genus Inga; species Inga leiocalycina. The sequence continues at coordinate 31,687,007 of OY725325.1, read as the reverse complement.
GTTTGCACTAAAATCAGGTGGTGATATGCGATCTTAGGGAAGAGAGTTATATCTAGAATAATAGAATTTATGACTAGAGTAATAAAACACAAATGGGTTGTTTAAGTAAGATAAGAATATGAAGGAAAAAACAACAACAAAGTCTTATCCTGCTAGGTGGGGTCGGCCACATGGATCATATGGTGCCATTATGCGTTATCAACAATCAAATCTTTAGTTAGATTGTTAATTAAAAGACTTCATTCAATACTTTTATTGAATATTCTTTTCGATCTTCCTCTACCCTTTTAAGGGATTCCATACTACTTGATCAACCCTCCTCACCGGCGCATTCAATGGCCTTCTTTGAATATGAGACGATTTTCTACTGTTTTCTCTTCAATAGATGCCAAAACAGCAATGTTTGCTGTTAGATATTGAGAAAAGTGTCAAAACGTACACCTTGATTGAAAAAAAAAGGAATATATGATTATGAGTGGCATGTGAATGCAGGCTTGCTGAGTTGCAAGGAAACTCAGAAAAGGAGGTGTAAAAAATATTGACAACTAACTTGATTGAAGTTTAATATAGAATGGACAATATCGAGGACTTCTTAATGTTGTAAAATTGTTTACACATTCATTTCTTATCCACAAAAAGTTGTACTTTCTTTTAGCTTACCTTTATGCTGAAGTACTTAACTTGTCCGATATCCTGGAACAAAACTAACAGCTACTCAAATTTTTAGCATTAAACCATTACAGTCTACTTGAATTTCACTGGCATGATAAAATTATGCCAGACTTCCATATAACAAAGCAAAATGAGTTGGGATATTTCGTATTTTTATTTGGGACTTGGAAGTTATTTTTATTGTCTTGGTTTTGGGTTGTCGTAGATGACCCAAATATTACAATTATGGCTTCTTGTTGATGTCATGTCCTCAGTTTCTTGACCACTTATGGGCAAGTAGTTATAAGTTTAGCTATCTCATCTACTTATCTTGTTCCAGCACCAGTAAAAGAAACTGCAGATTTGATACTTTGTTCAAGATTCATGCATCTCTATATGTTCTATTTGTTGGATAATTGACTTGGCTGATGAATATGTAGACTCTTGACATGTTTGAAATGATTACACTGTGATTGCTTCTGTTTGTGCAAGAGTTTGAAAGCATGGAACGAACATTAAGTGTTTGTATGTGGGCTGTGATGCATGCAGGAGTTATTACAAATGCACAAATGTGGGTTGCCCTGTTAGAAAACACGTGGAGAGGGCATCTCATGATCCCAAAGCAGTAATAACCACCTATGAGGGCAAACACAATCATGACGTGCCTACTGCGAGGAGCACTAGCCATGACACAGCAGGACCAACAGTTGCTGCTGGAGGGCAGACCAGAATTAGACCGGAAGAAAGTGATAATATTAGCCTTGACCTTGGGATGGGCATTAGATCAGCTGCTGAAAATATACCAAACAGACAAGGCCAATTGCTGCTCTCTGAATTTGGTAACAGCCAAACGCACCACAGCAATTCCGGTCTCAGATTTGTTCCTAATACCCCTCCTCCAGCATACTTCAGTGTTCTTAATAACAGCTCGAATCCGTATGGTTCTAGAGAAAATCTGAGTGATGCTCCATCTTTGAACCATTCCTCTTATCCGTGCCCTCCGAACATGGGAAGAATACTAACTGGTCCATGAAGTTGCTCGCAGTGTTAGCAGGAAGAAACAGAAATAAAATCTGGGTACAAGTTTGTTTTCATCTTTTCGGCTGGTAAAATCTCCCAAAAGGTAAAGCATCACATCACAGTCTCAATCTGAAACTGCAAATAGTTCTCTTTCATGTTTTAAATTACCATTTGAGACCCGCTCTGTAAGTTGGTGGAGTACGAGTCTCTCTTGGGACTGACTGAAATCTAATTGCTGTTTTCTGTAATAGTTGTAATTGTAATTCTTCTGTACACACATGAAGCTGATATTGAAGTTGCTTCACTGGAATACCTTTTGTAATAGAGCTTGAATGGAACTATTTATAAGAAGTAACATTTAGCCGTTATACTGAAATCTCATGATGTAATCAGAACGTTGTTGGAGATTGCATAATTTTTAGAGCTGGAAACTTAAGTCTCATTCATTTGAGTAGGGATAAAATGAACTTTGGGTTGGTCCAACATTATAATCTCTTGTAACTTGGTTCTCTATCTATAATTACAAAACACTGGTGAGACATTCCCCTCCATCAGGGTTTTTGAAACCAATTCTAGATTTAGAGTATTCATAAGGAGATCAGTACCATATTTATTCTCTTGGATTGTTTATGATTTAACTTGGCCTTTTTTGGTTAAAAAACATTTTTTAAGTTGATACTTGAAAGATTATTTTCTTATTTCATGTTATGTTTCATTAAAAATAAACGTTTAGTTTTTGAAAAGGTGATGATGGATGAATGCAATATTGATCCACATGAGATGAACTGAGAATAAATTTACTTCGGCCAAGTTGACAAAACTGTGCAGATGTTGCCCATGAAAATTTTATTTGCCACCTAGTTAAACATGGAAGGATAGTTGGATTCAGGGTCCCTAAATAAACCAGCTTCTGATAAATCAACAATGACCCACATATTTCTTTCCCTAAAAAAAAAAGAAAAAAACTTATAGGCTAAAATGGTGGTTCAATCTCATATGTTCAAAATTACCAGCTCTGACCTCTATACGGCAATTATATGAAGGAGATTACTACGTAATAAAAAAGAAGAAATAAAGAAATCTTTTTTTTTTTTAATACCAATGATAATGCACTCACAGGAGTGCATACCTTCATCAAGGTCAAACTTCAATTTTACTTCCTAATTTATAAATAATATTTCCTCTTGTCCTAAATAAAAGATAAAGTTGACTTTTTTCTGGAGAGATTAAGGAAACTAAATAAGTTAATCAAAGTAATTTAATTATATATCAGTTTATATATAAGTTTATAAATATGTTGTGTATCCTTTTATTATATATTAGTTCATAAGTTGGCAAAATAGTTTGGAGAAAAAAGTGACAAATATAAATATTTTAAAGTAATTTATTTAGTTTTCTTAATTTCTCTAAAAAATCAATTATGTCTAATATTTAGGATCAGAATGAGTATAATTTTTTATGAACTTCATAATAAAAAAATAGTTGGGTTAAGGGGTCAAAATGCCCATGAACTTTACCTAATGTGCACCTGGCATCATATGCATTTTTTAGGTGCAAAAATGCTTATGAAGATTACAAAAAGTTGCAAAAATACCAGCGTTGTTTGTTTGAGCTAATGATGATTACTTTTTATTGGTGGGCCCCATATTGTTTTACATGTGTCAATCCAGTAAGGTGTAAAAATACCCATGTACTTTTACCAAATATGCATATGACTATATATACATTTCTTGGATGCAAAAATGCATATAAACTTCTTTGAATAGAGCAAAAATGCCATATTGGTTGACTGCATAAACACACGTTACTTTTTGTCTTGGTAGGCCCCACACTTATCAACATGTCAATTCCTCTTTCTTCCAAGTTCTCTCATATATGTCAATTCTCTCTCCTCTTACTCGCCCTTCCTTTCTCTCATTGCCCTCTATCACTCTCTCGCCAAATACCACTGGATTATTGTTTTGGTTCTTGCTTTGGTTGCCTAGGATTATTGTTGAATCAGACTTGTATGATGCAATCTCGTTGGCAAAGGAGGGAGACATCTCTCTTCACGCATATAACTCAATAATCTTAGAAATCAGGGATCTCTTAAGTTGAGATTGGAATTTCCACTATTTAAGCCAATAATATAGCGAACCAATTAGCTCACTAGGCTTTAGAATCAGCACACAGTTTGAAGGTGATATCTTCGAGTGAGGGTTTATAAGCTTTAATGCAAGCTGATTGTAATAATCTAGGCATATATGTTGGTTAGAGCTGGTTACCTACAAATATGTAAAAAAAGTAATTAACTAAACGAGACATTAGTTATTCAAAAAGATTAAATAAAATAAATTGAATTCAAACTCATTTAGTGAATGAGAAAATGGGTCAATTAGCGTTAACAAACATGTACGGTGGTTAGAGTTAGTTATTACCTTCGATATGGCATTTTCCCCTCTATTTGAAGAAGTTGGTAATTGTATATGGCGCTAGATGCACATTTGGAAAAAGTATATGGGCATTTTTGCACATTAACCCTTTAAAATAAATGAAAATTGCATTGTGGTCCCAAGCTAGAGAAAATATGACTCCAAGTTCCCTTGAAATATGCAATTTGCAGACAAGTCTGGTGGGACTTTGGTAATATAATCCAATTGTGTAAAAATTGAAATACCCTTGGTGAATTTGAGAAAAGACGGACAAATTCAAAACCCCAATTCTGCTTTCTCTCTCCTCGATAGCCCCAGTTCTTGTTCTTTTTGCTTGATACCCATACTTTGTTGCCCCACCTAAGCTGGTCTCGTTGCCATCGCGATTCGTGCTAGTATAAGCTTTTCACCCAAGAGGAGGGAGGTGAATTAGGTGATTATAAAAGTTTTAAACTTCAACACACATTAAATAAAGAGAGGAAAGTTAGAAGGATATCACCAAAGGAGGACGCGAGAAATTTATACTGATTTGGTCTAATCCACTTGACCTCATCTAGTCCCCAAAAGGTCTTTTTGAGATTTCCACTATCTTTCCTAGATTCATTGGGCTCTTGGTGCCTCAGTACAAGCTAGCACTTCTTGAAAGAACTCTTGCTCCCCCTTACACTTTGCAATCAATTCCCGCTCAAGGTCCCATTATCTTGAGTATCTTAGATGAAATAAATGCTTAAGTATTTTCTCACACAAGAGTAAATGAATAATCACTGAAGTACAAATTCATATAGAGAGCTTTGAGACTTAAGTAAAATCAATGTAACAGTAAATGCACAGTGTTGAGTTGGTTTCTCTATCTTTAATGCTCTTTTATTTATAGTGTGAGAATATTCGAAGATCGTTGCTCTTTGATTGTAGTCGTTAGAGTGTATGGTCTTGCTTTTATCTGTTGAGAACGTCAGATTGTTCTTAGCATCTTTGGATTTAACTGTTGAGAGTTATGAGAATGTGAACCATTTGAACTTCGGTGCATTTAATGCTTGACATAAAATGTTTTTTGCTAAGCTTTATTTAATCCATGATTAACCACCTGCAATATGATTAAGTACTAGTATGATGAAGTGTTAGACCAATTGGAAGAACTTAGAACAAGTTTAGAACATAGTTGAATGAGTGTCAAGATTTACGATACAATGCTCTGTTTCTGGAATATCATCACTTGAGTGGTCACTCGAGTGATTTTTACTTGGTTATTTTGAAAACAAAACAAATCACTGGTGGTTCACCATGGTGATGTGGTAGTGATGCATAAATATATGATCACTCGATTGGTCACTCGAGTGATCTTGTTTCTTTTCAAAACAGATCACTAGATACTTCACTGTGGTCAGTTGGTGGTGATGAATATAACAGGATATATTGTAATTACTAATTAGCAACAAAAAATTCTTCTTCATAAAACTTTGTAATTATTACAACTCAATAGGATTGTACATTAAGATTTTTTATTATTTTCTTGTATTATAAACAATATTTGTGTGTTTTCCCATCCCAGAACATTGTAAATTTATAGTCATTTCATTTTAATTCCAACAAAAAACAACTCACACCTATCATATTGAGTAAATATATCATAATTAAAGACATTTCAAAAAATCACTATGCCATCCCAACAATGTATCCTTGCATGCTTTCTCTTACTTAATACATTATAAATTTAATGGTATATATTCTTAAATATCTTCTATAAACAACATTCATCTTAGTTTTTCACACCTACTCCTACCTCTTAATCAATTACTTTTGTGGATGCACAAGAAGCTTCTAATCAACTACTTAACATTTTATGGATAGGGCTCTTTTCTTACTCGTGTTCTAATCCCCTAATTCCTTTTCATACACAAATAACTAAAGCTAAGCTATAAGTTTCAAGAAAAAAGATTCATCTATTATGGTAGCTTCAAAAATGGTACCACTTCATAAGGTGACACATTAAGATTTCTATATAACTCCTTGCACACAAATTTTTTTATTCTATTCTTGCACCCACTTTCACTTTTATAAGCAACAATTATTAAAGCTACATAAGTAGGAACTATATAACCTAAAAAGCAAAGGGGAACTTTCCAAGTAATGAACGTATCTTCCTTTCAAATGAAACACTGACACCACCTACTAATCCCACAGAACACTATAGCATGAAGGCCTATTTTTATATTGATTTTTTGACTAAGATTCAAACAAATGGATTCCTTCATAAAGTGTAAAGGTTCAGTTTGCAGTGCCATCAACTTTTGCAATATTTCAGATGCTCCTTGTTGTATCCAGAATGCCTTTATATATTCCTTGTTATTACCACCTTTTGTGGATATCTTCAATGGAAGAATGTCTCTTTCACAAAAGAAGGAATTATACATAATATGTGCATTTTTCCATGCTTGATAGATGTTGGAGCTAGACTCCAAAAAAAACACCTACATTAATATCTTTTTAATGCTGCCAACTAACTTTTCTTGGGTCTTTGAATAAGACCATCCACTTAAAGTTCATGTCAGCTAGTTGCGATCCACCTTCCATGTGAAGATATATTTTTCCCATAAAAAAGAATCATTTTTTAAATTTTCATGTATTTTACAATTACTAATATCACAAAGAAGAGTCAAAAACTCAAAATGATAACCTTAGTGTACAACCCATACCAAAATAAAACAAAAGCATGAAAAAATTACATTTTGAGTTTTTATTGGAAAAATGCTTTAAATATTGCTGACAGGTCAGCCTATCTATAAGACCCTATCTTACATACCACTTACCATTGACATTAATCAGAGTACTAGAGTGTAGTTTGGTAAGCAACACAGGAATAGCGTACTAGAGTATAGTTTGGTAAGCAACACTGAAATATAGCACATGATTGCATTACAAGAATCCCTATAGGGTTTGATAATATTGACAAATTTAAATAAAATATCCAAAATAATGACTACATATAACCACTAGCTTCCATCTCGAGATTCACACCCATCACTTTCTTGTGTCTACCACCATGCCCTTGGAGCTGTTGGTTCCCACTAGAACATTTTTCTTTATGAAAAAGGATGAGATTCCAAGGAATCCTAGTAGCAACATACAATCAATCATATAAAATGCGATAATTAAATATACAATGCACCATATAATGTAAAATGAAAATTCATATAATAATGTGTGTGTACACAAAGCTCAGGGCCAAATGACTGCTTGGATCCCTTACATGTACCTCAACTGAGTCCTTAACTACAGCTAGGTAATATCCGTGTACCTTACCTAAGTCCCAGACCATAGCTAGATAATGTGCCCTAGGCACGTGTTCATATCACAAAATACAACAACATAAGTATATCAACAATCACATAGTGTAGATGAGATAATAGTTACTACCTTAAGCCTTTTTCACCTAGTAATGCGTGCCAACAACTCAGTCCTAAGATTGTAAATGTACAAGAATTAGGTTAAAACCAATTCATGTACTATTTTAGGCACTTCCATAGTGTTTTTAGTGGTTATATGAGTCTATGTGAAGAATTACCAAAATACCCCTAGGACTGGCTTGGCCCTAACTTACCTAGTATGACCGTACTTTTCTCAAAATTTTGACCTAAGCTATTCTAACATATGTTCACTCAAGGAATCCATTTCTACCTCAAAGTTACCAACTTCACTATCAAAAGACTAGAACGCCCTTGGTAGCCCTTAACTTAGGGTTTCAGGGGCGTTTTGGTCATTATGCTTTTTAAGGCTTTTTTGAAAAAGTTGTCAATTGTAACCCCACGTAATTTTCCTTCCTGAACGAAATGGAATAATCAAATTATCAAAAATCCAACTCTAACCCTTGAACTAGAACTGGCTAAAACCCATAATTCTCCAGAAAAAATTCGGGTTTTCCAATTTTGGCTCCGTAGACTTGCTCCTTTCTACTCCTAATTACTTTATTAACTATTTAATTACGTTATAAACACCATTTAGACTCAATTTGGGTAGCGTACCGTCTAGGGTTTAACATTTTCCCAAAGTTACAACCACAGCAAATTCAACAGAAATTCACCAATTAAACTAACCATAGTAACAGAATAACCAAAGATTGAAGTTTAGGAAGTCACCTTAGCTTCCTTCTGGCTTTTCCCTTGTTGGCCGAAACCCTAGCTCTATCAACACTAAAATTCTTGCTTCAAACACCTTGAATTACATATAAGAGAAGCTTAGAGAAACGAAGTTAGAAGCTCATTCACCAAAGAAATCAAGCTTACCAGGCCAAATTGCTCCTCCTTCTCTCTACAAATTCTCACAAGGTCTCTCTCTCTTCTTTTTGCAAATGGTGTCAGTTTGGAGGGAAAGAGATGAAGGAAAACTGATTTTATGATATCTTATATTATCCTTTCATTATTTAACAAGTCAAAATGAGTTTTACAACTTTGACTTTTGTACATAAACTTTATGTACATGTAATTGTATGCCATAAGCCCAATTGACATTCAACTAATTTTTTCCTCCTCTTTAGCCAGCTCTCAAACATGTCCAAGCCCATAGGAGAAAGAGAAATAATCTGATATGAATTTATCCCATAATTTTCCTTCATTTTCAGATTAATTGCAAATTCTGGCAGATTTTCTGCCCAATCTTTGAAAAATCACAACTTTATTTGTAGATATTGTATTGGAGTGATTCTAAAGGATATAGAACCCTTATTGAGTCTAGTTTCAAGGATAAATATAGCCTTTAGCCAACTAGAAGCACAAAATTCCTAGAATTTAAGTTTTTAGATGTTGTTCCAGAAAATCAACAGTTTTTTCTAGGCTGATTTTAAAAATTCATAACTCTTTGTATATAGCTTCAAATGATTCATATGACCTATCAAATTAAATTTTGGGATGTCTACTTTCACCCTGTAATATCTCATAATATTTAGTCATCGTTTGGTCATCCAAAATCACATAACAATCTCATTGCCTCACAAGAGAAGTGAAATAGCATTCACTTGCAATTTTAATAAATTCTGTTTTTGTATACAAATTTCCCATATTCTTTAATTCACCATTTTATCCCATTAAATGTCTCATTACATAAAGGGAATATTAGTGATAAAAATTGGGGTATTATGCCATCTCTCCTTTCCTACTCACTTTACTCAGTTTAGACTTGCTTTCTAACCTTTTCAAAAGGAAACATCATATAGGTATCATATAAAAGAAAAGGAAGACTAGCTTCTCATTAGTATTATAAGTTGCATTGATGGTATGGATGTGAACATGTTTTCTCTTTTTTTGACCAAGTGAACATGAATTCTCACAACCAATTCAAGCTAAGTTAAAAATGTTACTAGCAACATTTATAAGACTCTATTACAACCTATAAAGAAGACAAAACCTATACCAATATATAGTCAAAATTGTTCACTTTATCATCTTCACTTTTTCCTGTAATCATCTATCAAAAAAGCATTGTCCCAGTCACAAAAAACAGACTTTTCAAACAAATTGCAAAACTAACTTTCCTTAAAGTTTGATTGATCTCAAACAAATTGGTTTGATATGCAAGATTGCTAAAAATTATATTCAAAGAGCAAGAATGAAAATATATATAACAACAAATATAGAGTGAATGAAGGTTTGGTTACTATGGAATACCTTCATTTAAATATAGAGCAAACTTTTCAAAAGGCATAATCAATAGGGGCAAAGCACTATTGATAACTTGAAAAATGAAGTGATACAAAAATATGTATAACATGAAAGAAGGAAGAGAAAAATGATAAAAATATATGTAACAAAGGAATCAAAAAAATAGTACAAAATCATCCCATAATCAGATTTCATAGAAAAGTGATTCTCCAAGCGTTTATTGCACAACTGCCAAAATCTCTTACAACACTCATGATTTAGACTTAAAAAGGAATTTATTGTATAATTTATATTGATCAAGAAATAGCAACAACTTGCAACTTCTATCACATTTGTCTCATTGGTAGAGCATTCTATTATATAGTCTACTGTTTAAGAAATCATGTGTTTTATTAGTCCCAGCTTGTATTTGATAGCAAAATAGCATTTGAATTTTCTTCAACTAATTCAAACTGGTGATTTTGTAGATTTTGCTCATTTGCTATCATTTACCATTTCTTTGACATATTTATAACAAAAGTTAAAATGATTGTGCAGGTACTCTATAGTCATCTTAGTGAAGTTGAAGCTAGAAGATTATTCCAGGCTAACAGTTAGTGATGTAGATTATTACAACATTAAGGGAGTTTATCATAGATATTTAAAGTTTTGCATATACTAAGAGGTGATGGCTTAGCACACTAGTGGAAAAATCACTTTTAAGACCGGTTAAAAATGACATTTTAGACCGGTTTTGGAGGCAGTCTAGATACAACCTATCTAAAAAGTCTGCTACTTTTTAGACCGGTTCAGGAACTATTTTTAAAAAATTGTTTTAAGACTGGTTATTGAGACAACCGGTCTAAAAATAATTAGTTTTAGACCGGTTATGAAAGAAACCAGTCTAAAAGGTGAATTTTTTTGGACCAGTTTTTTAAAAAACGGGTCTAAAAGTTCAACCTTTTAGATTGGTTGTCTCAATAACTGGTCTAAAAGAAATACTTTTTAGACCGGTTGTTAAAATAACCGGTCTAAAAAGTACATTTTAGACCAATTTTTTAACAACCGGTTTAAAAAGTTGATTTTTTTTAAAAAAATTGTTTCATTTAAAAACATTTACCCAGCAAGCCATTTCCTCTATTAGGACATTTCACTTAGCAAGCAGCCATTTCAACGACATCTAAATAAATTTTTCTCTTACACATTATATAACAAACATCTATCTTATACAGGAGCATTTTCATCAAGCATTTCAATTGGATATGCATGCTGAAATACTTACATCATTCATCTTATACCCAACATTCAACAGAAGCAACAACAATAAATCATTTTCCTAAGCTCTTCATAAATAATTCTCTCTTACACATTCCCATTTCATCAAGCATTTTAAAACATAATTTGAAATCTTGTAACTTACATTATCATTCTTCCGACACCCCATATTCCACAGAAGCAACAACGATAAATCATTAAAAATCAACACATGATCACACACAATATGAAAATTATGGTATGCTGCTAAACATTTTTATGCCCATGTTTTAATATTACAGTTTGACAAAATAAATCAAAACTTTAGGTAAGATCATAATACATGTAGTAGACAGTAATCTATAGCTGATGATCACTAGCTAGTTTCGAAGCATCTACACTAAGACACCTCATATCCTTTATTTTCCTATGACGACAACAAAAAAAGTTGTTTTATATATATCAATAACAATATACATAATTCAAATATATTTTATGATAGTTATTTTAGATAACTAACCTTTAAGGTAGTTTTATAAAGGGATATCCTCCCATATCCCTTCATGATGATCGTTTCTTGTGTCGTGTTCATTGTCTACTTCATCTTCTTCGTTCAATTCTGCTAGACCCCTAGAAAAAGGAGTTGCAGGAAGATTATTCATTGAATGACTTTCTTGATTAATATCAATGACCCTTTTTCCTTGGAGAGTTACAGACCACATTTTATTTGCCTGATCAGTAATATAGAATACTTGTTTCGCTTGATATGCCATAATAAAAGGTTCATCTCCAAAACTTCTACTAATCAGATCAACTAATGTAAATCCCAACTGATCAATCATCACACTATTGTTAACGTCAACCTACTTGCATTTGAAAATGGGAAATTTAGTTTTAACATAATCAACCACCCAAATCTCTTCAAGAACACCATAATAAGTATTGCTGCCAATCTAGGGTTCTTATCTTTCGAACTAGAGAAGTGCATAGATTCAGCCACTAACATAGCCCCACTGTTCTGGACGGTGCTCCTATCATCAAGGGACTTCGTGTAAAACGTATAACCATTGATCACAAAGGAAGTCTAGCTTATAACATCAACCTCAGAACCACATGCTAACCATTTAATTGTATGAGAAACACATTCTTCTCTGTCAACCTTTTGCTTGAACCAATGTGCAAAAGTTTTGTTATGCTCCCTAATTAACCTTTGTTTAGTCATTCGATTATTTCCTTTCTGTACAATTTCTTTATGAGCATTAATGTAATCTTGAACTTTATCAATATTATTCAAGATGTACAAGTGGACTTGTTGCAATTCATTAAGATCCATACTCTTTACTAAATCCCCGCATCCACCGGCTTCTTCATTATGACATTCAGGAAGTCTAATGTGTCTTACATTTAACAAGTAATCTTAAGAAAACTCCATGGCTTCTTCAGAAACATATTTCTGAACAATAGATGCTTCAGGCCTGTTAGGGTTCTTCACATACCCTTTTAGGATTTTCATAGTTCTTTCAATTGGGTACATCTATCGTAAATAGATAGGGCTACACAACTTGATCTCCCGGACTAGATGAACAATTAGATGTACCATGATGTCAAAAAAAGAAGGAAGAAAAAGCTTCTCAAGCTGGCACAAGATCAAATATCCTTCATTTTCAAGTTCATCCAATATTTCTGTCTCAATGACTTTACTACAAATAGCATTGAAGAAGAAACAAAGTCTAGTCAAAATATGTTGAAGATCATATTCGGCAATGCCTCAAATAGCTATTAGGAGTAGTTGTTGCATTAAGACATGACAATCATAAGACTTTAACCCTACCAACTTCAAGTCTTTCATTGACACAAGTTTCCAAAAATTTGAAGAATACCCTGAAGGAACTTTGATGCCATGTAAACACTCACAAAAGCTACTTTTCTCATCCTTAGACAAAGTATGAGCAGCTGGAGGACAAAAAGTTCTCTGACCATATGGCTTTGGATACAAGTCTTCTTGTATCCCCAATTCTTGCAAATCTAATCTTGCCTTCACGCCATCCTTAGAACTACCTTGTATGTTAAGCAGTGTCCCAACAATACTATCACATACGTTTTTCTCCACATGCATGAAATCAATGCAGTGTCTCATATCAAGATTAGGCCAATATGGAAGATTGAAGAAGACAAACCTCTTTTTCCATTTATTTTTTTCATTACTATTCTTTGCTATCTTACCAAAGATAACATTTATATTTTTCACCTTTTCATAAACTTGCTCTCTAGTCGATGCCTTCGGAGCATCTTCAAACTCTTGTCCACCTAAAAAAGCTTTCTTTAATCTACGATACGGATGGCCTCGTCTAAGAAATCTCCTATGGCCAAGATAAACTGTCTTTTTTCCATGTTGCAATTGATGGTAGCATGTTCCTTCTTCTCAAATCGGACATGCTTTATGGCCTTTAACACTATATCTTGATAAGTTTCCATATGCAGGGAAGTCATTTATAGTACAAAAGATCATGGCTCGCATTTTAAAAACCTCCTTCTTGTGCGTGTCAAAAACATCAACACCTTCATACCACAACTCTTTCAAGTCTTTGATCAAGGGTTCTAGGTAAACATCTATATCATTTCTGGGTTGTTTTGGTCCCAAAATCAACATAGACAACATGATGTACTTTCGTTTCATGCATAACAGAGGAGATAAGTTGTAAATTACCAACAGAACAGGCCATGAACTATGTATACTACTTGGGCTACCAAAATGATTCATGCCATCCATGCTAAGCCTAAGCCTAAGGTTTCTAGGCTCTTCACCGAAGGTAGAAAATAATTAATCGATTTTCTTCCATTAAGAAGAATTAGCCGGATGTCAAAGCTTTCCATAAGATATCCTCTAATCTATATGCCATCTCAAATTTTTTACATCGTTTTCATTAGCAAACAAGAGCTTGAACCTTGGTATGATTGGAAGATACCACAACACTTCAGGGGCGTTATTTGATTTGTACCTCGAGGTTTCACATATCAGACACTGTTGTTCCTCTTCATGCTCTTTTCTATACAATATACAATCATTAGGGCATGCATAGATCTTTTTATACTTTATCCCTAGTGGACACAGTATTTTCTTAGCATCATAGTATTGAGAAGGCAACATATTATCATCTGGAAGCATGTTCTTAAAAGCCTTAAGCATTTCTGAAAAATTCTTATCGCTCTATCTATGTCGTGCTTTCAAGCTTACCAATTTCAATACTGCTTTCAGCAATTGGTATTTTTTATACCCCGAGTACAGTAGCGTCTCAGCATCACCGCACATATTACCATATGCATATGATTGCTCAAAAGCCTTTTCTCCTATATCATGAATAATATCCTCTATCCGATCATCCGTATTCGTGTCATTATCATCAAAGGTCACTTCCCCCCTGTTGAGATGAACTTGGCATTTCTAATTCTTCACCATGCTATACCCATACTGTATAACTTTTACAAAATCCTTCACAAATTTAATGTGTATATATATCTGCAGTACTCAATCGTTTCTCATTCAAACATACAACATAAGGGCAATAAAACTTCCCACTACCATCATTGGCATTTCTTCTAGTGAAGTCTAAAAAACCCCTCACCCCATTATCATATTCAACATTCATTCATTTAGCATTTATCCAACTATGATCCATATATATCTCAACACTTGTAGCACCCTCTATCCAACAGCAAAAGGATTGACAAAAAAACAACAACCATAGAGTTTTAGAGATTTCAACGAATTTTAACATGCACCATTTGAAACTAGTATTGTTTCAACAAACCAATAACATTGATAATCAAACAATCACACTAAATTAAAAAGAACTTAGAATGGTATTACTCCAAGCCAAATATCACAAGTCAGAGCATCTTATTTACTTTGGGTTCAAAACAAGAAAAAGTATATGTAGTAATAAACTCATCACGCAGTTTTCCCTTTCATCTTAATTACTTTTTTCTGTAATTATTTCGTGTCTAACTATATTATAAGAGTTAATATTGTTGAGAATAAGCAAATACAAGATAATAGTTTAGGGCTTTAATTAACAGAACACTAACCTGATTGAAAACCAAGGAGTGAGCTTTTACCCAAAGTCATGGTGGGTCGACTGAGGTTAAAATGAAGTCCTGAAATTTCACGGCACTGATAAAGGGAAGTCACGACAGAGGAGAATGGTCACTATGGAGAATAGAGGTGGCAGCGGAGAAGAGTGACAATGACCAAAGAATAGTGATGACAAACACAGGAATGGAAGAGGTAATGACGGAGGAAAGTTGAGCAAATAAGGAACGGGGCATAATGGATGAGTTCAGAACAAGTAAGGAAAGAGCTCACAGAGAAATGGCGAAAAGAGAAGAAAGGGTTTATCTGGGCGCGAGAGTAAAAGTACGGGCAAAAAAGCTCACCTTTTAGACCGGTTTTTGATGGTCTTAAAAGGGTGGAAAAAATATTTTTTTAATTTTTCACATTTAAGACTGGTTTACATTTAAGACCTGTTTTAGGGGGAGGGGCCCCGGAGGTGGATCTAACTAAAGAAAGGGAGGAGCATGTGAAGAGGAAAGAAGATAGACTTCTTAAGGTGTAATTACAAACATAATTAAAGTATTAAATGATGCATGCAGAGGGGATGCTCTGTAATATCCATTGAGATTGCAAATGAAATTAATCGGCGGTGGTAGAACCTGCCAGTGATTAACTCATTAAATCTGCTAATCCCGGGTCATCAGAGGAGGAAAGGATATAATGCAAAGAAAAGTAGAAGAAACTGATTAATTTTATTGAAAAGAAAGCATAAGCACTTATAACAGAAGAAACGGGAAGAAGGAAGAAAACTTGTCGGAGGGAGGAGAGGGAGGAGACTCATCGAAGGAGCTCAGAGCTTCTCTCTCTAGTTCTCTCTCTAAGTGCCTAACCAAACATGTCTCATAATGAGACTAAATCGACTTTAAATAGACAGGCGAGGTTATTGTTTAGGGTGACTAGTAACCGGCTAGCGACCTGCACTATTTGAACAATTCCAATGAACAGTTGACTGGTGACTTGTTACTGTTTAAATAGTTCTGGTTGGTACTATTTGTACAGTACTGCCGATACTACGGTGTTACTGTTTGACATGTGGTGTTACAATACTATACGGTGAAAGCCACTGTGTATGCTACGGTGTATGGTGCTACAGTGCTTTCGTATGTTTACTTCAAAAACCTAAAAATAAATCAAAGTCTTCGAGAGTTTAATCTTCATTTAAATCTACAACAAATTCTTCTTCTTTATCCTCTTGATTGTCTAAGTTTGCTGAAGTGACTGGCTGACTGGTCGAAGCCGTTTGGTCTTGTTGTTGTAGAACTTGTAGCATTGAGCTGAGTTGACTAATAAGATTAGCCTTATTTGTGGTTCCAGCTAAGATAGACGTAATCCTTGATTTTTGATTTAGGAATTTGCTTTGTTCCGTCATACAAAGATATTGAGGATTTTCTTTGAACCATTTGTCAACTGCTCTTGTATCAATCCTGGTAATGTCAAATTTGGCCCACCATCTTACCGAAGGAAGTCTCTGTAGAGTTGGTAAGAGGGTTGATCCTTGGTTTGTTCGAGAAAATCTGTAACTCTAGGCAAATACCCAAGATACAGATAATTTTGAAAAATAGTGAAGATCAATTGGAAAAGGATATTCACCAATGTTGAATTTTTGTTTAAATAATTCAAAGGCTTGTACAACCTTTAAGGGTAATATCTCTAGTACTGGACCAAAGAATCCCCACTAGTGAACAAACCATTGAGGAAAATCATACTCAGTTTTTGTTTTGAAGTAGATAAACCAAGTATGTGTAAAAAGTTCATTTTGATCCCAAAAGACATTGGACCATGCATCAACATAATCCCAGTAAGTATATCCTTTGGGTTCATAGTCAATTTCCCAAAATTTTGGTTTAAATAAATTTTGTCCCCACTGGGAAGGGGTGAGAACTTTAAAAATCTGGAGAAAGGAATGAGTAATCATTAGTCCAGCTATTTTTTCCATTTTTTCTTCAATTTTAATGGACCCAATATGAACTAGTATTATCTTATACCATTCTCGAGTTTTTGCCAGATCAGAAGGCCTAAAATGAAATCCTGGAGGAAAGACATTTAAAGCTAACTGATTTGGATTTTGGTGAAAAACTCTGGTTCCACCTGTAGAATGTGTTTTGCATAAGCCTCTTTGTGAGAATAAGGCGTATGCGTACTGGCTTGTGTTTGGGTTTGACTGAAATTGCCTTGGATGAAGAAGCCGCAATTGTCAGTTGTTTTTGAGTTGGAGTAGAAGGTCTTGGCCAAACTTGTAGACTTTGGTGTGGTTGGCTTAACCTGTCATACTCTTGTTTAGTCAGGTGGGAAAATGGTACTAGGGCTGTGTTTTTCCCTTTTTTCACTACCTATTCCCATATTTGATCTGGAAGTTTCCTCTGGGCATATGCCTATTCATAAGATTTTAAAATCTCATTTGTAGAGGTTGCTTCTGTTTGAGGTTTCTAGATCGATGACCCAGATGGAGTAGATGACTCGATTTGAGACTGCTTCTGCTGCTGGGATCCTTGTGTTTGGGATCCATATTGTTGTAGAAGTTGTTACATAATCGCCTCCAGACTTGCGCTAGAGACTGTTTGATTTTGAGCATCTTACATGACACTCGGGAGTTTATCACTCTTTTGTTTATCATCAGGTTCTTTCTTTTATTTGAGCATTTTGTTGGTTCACTCATTACCTACCCTGAAGAAACTCACGGGTAAGAAAATCTGGTAAGGAGTTTGAAGTTCCTTTGATAAATTCAATGTCGAAATAAAAAACACTTAAAATCGCTTGCCATCTGGCAAAAATTTGTTTAGATGCAAGCTTTTTAACATCTTTTTGTAAAACGTCTTTTTCCGATTTACAATCAATACGAACTAAAAACCTTTGGTTTAAAAGATCATATTGAAATTTGAAAATGCATAAAACAATTGCCAAAATTTCTTTTTTAATTGTGGAATAATTCTGCTGTGTAGTATTCCAATGTTTAGATGTGAAAGGGACAATTTTTTCTTTTCCTTCTATACACTATTTAAGAATGCCACCATAACCAATGTCAGAGGCATCAGTCTCAACAATTTTGTAAGCAGAAGGATCAGGAAGGCTAAGACAAGGAAGTTCCTTAACCTAGAGTTTAATATGCTTAACAACATTTGAATGAATATCCGTCCAAGGAGGAGGATTCATTTTAAGACACTGGT
Source organism: Inga leiocalycina (assembly GCA_963242795.1). NCBI lineage: Eukaryota > Viridiplantae > Streptophyta > Magnoliopsida > Fabales > Fabaceae > Inga > Inga leiocalycina. The sequence goes on along the minus strand of OY725325.1, from coordinate 31,668,766 downwards.
GAAGTGGTTTAATGAAATTGCTAAGATGAGAAATAAACTCAGCAACATAGTTTAGACATCCTAAATATCTTTGAAGTTGTGTTTTATCAATGATTTGATTGGGAAATTTATTTGCAAATTGGATTGCACGTTCAATTGGCGTTATGGATCCTTGGTAAATCCAATAACCAAGAAACCTAACCTTAGTTTGAAAAAGATTATTTTTAGGTTTAGAAACTACTAAACCATTTGTTTCTACAACTTTAATGAAATGATTGACATGTTTAAAATGTTGTTCTATTGAATGAGAATAGATCAAAACATCATCAATGTAAACGATAATGAATTGACTATAATCATTAAAGATTTCATTCATGATTCTCTGGAATTCAAAAGGAGCATTTTTTAAACCAAAAGGCATCACGTTCCCCTCTACTGACCAAAAGGCATAGTAAAAGCAGTTTTATACTTATATTTTTTAGAAATTTGAATATACCAAAATCCAGATTTCATGTCGAATTTTGAAAAGATTTTTGCAGAATACAATCGTTTAAGTATATCAGATTTATTGGGAATTGGATACCTAATCCATTTTAACACTTCGTTTAAAGGTTTATAATTGATTACAAGCCTAGGAGCTCTACGTTCTATCTCTGTATTTTTATTTACATAAAAAGTAGCACAAGACCAAGGGCTTCTAGATTTGCATATCAAGTTTTTATTTAGAAGTTCTTGAATTTCCTTTTTACAGGTTTCAAGAAGTTCTGCAGTCATTTGAATTGGTCGCGCCTTTGTTGGTATTTGTTTTTCAAAAAAAAATTGTTTCATAAGGCAAATCAACCATATGTTTTTTGTGATTCCAAAATGCATTTGGTAAATCTGAACAAATTGTTTGATGGATTTTCGCAAGACAATTTTGGATTTTTTGTTTAATTTGTACTTGACATAACTGAGTTTCTATATGTTTAAAAGAGATATCTTCCTTTAAAAAATTAACTTCTTGTTGTTTTGAAGAATGAAGATTTAATTCTTTAACTCTGGGTTTTTGAGTAAAAGGGAATAAGATTGTTTTACCCAGATGTTGTTTTGAAATTCCATTTTCATTAGTCATATATGGGAATAATAGCCTTGCAAATGGCGCCCCAAGAATAATCTGGTTCCCATATCTTTAACTAATATAAATGGGGTTTCAATCTTTAAACCTTCATTTTCAATAACAACATTTGAAACTTTGTATTTGACATTTAGTCGTGACCCATTGACGTCATTAAACCTTTCGGTTGTTTTTTCAAAGTATTTTGTAGGAATGATTCCTTCTTTAAAACAATTAGAATCAGCTCCTGTGTCAAACAGAACAGTTTGGTCCAAGACAAAATCATTATTAATAATAATCTTGGCTTGAACATAAAAATTTTGAATTGATATTTTTGAAATCAAGTTTAAAAATGGTTTAGAAAGATCAGAAAGATTATTGTCTTCTTGATCGGATGGTGTTTTATGTTGCCCTTCAGTTTGAGTTGCAAGTTGAATATCCTGTATTTGGGATATAGCAGTTGCATGGGTGTCTTGTTGAAGTTTGATAAGACTAATTTCATTTTTGAGGTTATTTACCTCGTACTGAAGGTCTTGGAGGGTTGTTGGTCTAACAGAATGTTTGAACTTGTTTAAAACATTTGTTAAATCATATTTTTTGAAAAGAATAGGAGGTTTAGAGTTTGAAGAAGTCGGAAGTTTGATTGAGAATTTCTCTTAGTTTGAACAAATATTCTCCTCTATCAGAATCTAGAAGTTTAGTAATGATATCAAGAAGTAAGTCATGTTCCTTCGTGATAACATTAATTTCTGAGGAAGAGTTTTCTGGAAGATCTTCATTTTGAATTTGATTAAGATCTTTAGAAGAACAACTTTCAGATTCAGATTCATAAGTTTTAATCAAAAGATTGTTTATTTGTTCAAGAAGAGGTTCTTCAATACTCTTAATCTTTTTCAACTTTCAAGTCAAATGACAATACTTGGAAATATGACCCGGTTTACTACATTTAAAACAAGTACCTTTTGTTTGTTTAGGAAAATCAACTTTTGGTTTTGAGCGAAATTCCTTTTCAAGTCTATGAGGAGGTGTATTGGGCGTATATCTTTGGTAGACATGTTTTTTCTTTTTGTGGTAAGGTTTGCGGTGAGGTTTAGATTGCTTACAAGGAGAAAAGCCAAATTGTTCACAGAAAGTTCCTAATTCTTTCTTGTTTGTGGCCTTTTCTTTCGCAAATTGACGTTGGATTTTATCATCTTGACAAATCTTAAGAGCAGTTCTTTGGACATAAGAGATCAATTGACCATATGTCAAGTGCTCATAAGGGATGTTGCCATCATTTTGGTTTCTAAATTTTTCTCTAACTTTATTACCTAAAGACTTAGGTAATACAGCTAGGAATTTTTCTTTCCAAAATGGCTGATAAGCATCATCTCTAGTGAGTACTCTAGTAAAAGAAGTATCTCCATACCATCTAAAATCAGATAATATACTACATTTAAGATTTGAAAGAAGTTCAGACGACCTATCTTTCTAGATAGATGGATCTCCAACAAAATGTTTAATAATTGTAAAAAGAAAAGTGTTTACTGAATCTAGAATGGGTTGGTCGTTTGAGGTAATGGGTGTTCCGTCAGATTTAGTTTTAACAGATGTAAAGATGGTATTTTTGTCTTTAGGAGAAAGATAATTATCCTACCAACCTTTAAGTTGTCCAGTAAACCCAGAAACTATAAGATTAGTAATCATTTCATTTGAATAATCATGTTGAGTTTGGTATGCGGTACTTACCATGGACATTTGTTGAAGAGTTTGGAGAATGTTTGATTCACTTTGACCATCTATGTTCCATCCATAGATATTATTAGCATTAAAGGATTTAAAGTTTTGGTTTATTCATTCTTCAACCAGAATATCTGGAGGGCTAGCTCTATGGTAATAGAGTTTTGAAGGCTTTTTCCAGTGTTGATGGTTGATCTGGAGTTGCGACTCAGAAGGGTTAGAGTCTGTATCTCTAATTTGGGAATCCTTTTCAAAAGTCATAACATCTTTTGATTTGGTTGATGATGTTTGGGGTGTGTCTGGGACAGTCGTAGTTTGAAGTTGGCTAATTTGTTGATTAACCTTTCTTAATAAATAAGATCTTTTAGTTTGAAAATCTGACTTAATTTTCGAGTTTATTTGAAAAGGTTTAAAAAGAGGTGTTTCAATTCTAGTTTCGACTTTTCTTGAAGAAACTGGTGTTTGAACAAAATAATCACCTAATACCTGAAGGTATTGGTTTGTATAATTGTTTTGTTCAACAATGTTCTTAATATCCGTTGGGTCAATGAGTTTTTCAATGTTTTTAAATTTGAAAGGTGTAGCCATAATTGGTTGGCGTTTGTTGTCAGCTAATTGTGGTACTTGCATTGGTTTTGGAGGAGGAAACTCAAAAGAAATAGTTTCACCTTCAAAAGTTTTCCATTGTTTCTTTGTCATATTGATAGTTTGTAAGAAAGGATATTCCAAGTTTTGATATCCTGCATAAGCATTAAACCAATCAAAAAATGGAATATTTTCTTGTATTTTTTCAAGAAATCTGTAGAATTTTTTTTGAATTTCTTTTCTTGCAGATTTTTTGAAATTTTGTAGAAACCATTCTCTCTGAAGGGTGTATTTCTCAGAGTAAAATTCCATTTGCAAGGTTTGTTTGTCAATTTGAAAAACATTTTCTAAAGCGTTTATGATAAAAGGTTCCCCTGGTTCCCCAAGAGATGAATAGGTTGGAGACTCAATTGATTTCAAGTCATCATCCTTTTCATAACTTGTTTGTGGGATATTTAATTAAATTAAAAATGTGAAACATTTAAGACCGGTTTTTATTAAAACCAGTCTTAAATGTTTCACATTTTTAATTTTTAATTTTTAATCTATTTTGATATTTTTAGACCGGTTTTATTTATAACCAATCAAAATAATTTTTTTAAGATCGGTATTTTGGAGAACCGGTCTTAGAAGTTTTATATAATTATGAAACTGCCACTGGTTAAATTTTTTAGACCTTATCCGCCATAATCAGTCTAAATGTGGCTGTCTAAAAAATGAATGTTGTACTAGTGGTATTAAGTTTCTAATGGTCAACATTGCTTCTTATTTTGTATTTATGCTGGAATGAAATTTAGATTATCATTAAAGCTATGGTTCTTTTATTGGCTCTTATAGACAGAGAATGCAATGTTTACATGATCTTTTCTTAGCACTGTTTATTTCTCATTCTAACTCAAGATATGCCATGTTTTGTCTTCTCCAAGTTCAAGTTTGCTACCATTACTATGAATGGTCATATTGCTTTTTCTTGTAGCCTTGCAATATTTAATTCAATACCATATTAAGAAATGAATACTTTTTTATCCATGTGTTCATTGTTTCCTATAACTTGGAATTATATTTTTGCTATCTATTTTTTCTTTCTGGTATTTTATTTTGTTTTTATCTAGTTATGAGCTTTTCCTTCTAAAAGCAACAACATGCTAACCTTTGTTCCATACAAATTATGATTGGTCTTGCGTTTTCTCTAAGGTAGCCTGTTAGAATTTTTTTGGGGTATCTTCTTACCTTTCCTTGCTTTGGTTCTTACAATTCTCCGTTAGAAATATTTCATTTGGAAAACTTCCAACAAAAAAATGACACCTTACCTTCAACAATTTACCTCGTCCACTACCTGGTAAGACATGCACTTTTTTCCTCATTCTCTCTTGTAGAAGTGGCTTCACAACCTACCACTGCCAAGTAATTAACATAATGTTAAGGTCTAACTACCCATAGCTATTTCTTAACAGAGACCATGTCATAGTGACCAAAATATAAATGCCAAGTTTACTTTAATCTAGTTGGCAGGACTGATGAAAAAATAACATTATTTTTGAACATATCAATTTCACTGTGACTATATTTTAGCCTAAGTTCATGCAAAAGGAAACTATGAAATTGTGCATCAAGGGAGAAATTGTGAAATCATAAATGAAGGGCCACTTCCATATGTGATCAAGCAATGCTCAGTTCGTAAAAAGATATGTGAGAAAGTAAAGCTTATTAAAGCTTGCCATATGAACTATATATTGCTATTATATAATTTTGTCTCTAAGATGCTATTATTATAATTTTGTCTCTAAGAATATCAAATGTTAATCGTTTACATTACTTAGTGCACTTCTACATCAATTAGCTTTCGTTATTGATAGGACCCTTACCACATTTTTTTAGTAGAAACAGAAAAATTACCAACAACTTGGATGGTTTTCTTTCTTTTCCCCCCAAATTCCATAATATTGGTAGACACTAATGGAAACATTCATGGAAAGCAGAATACTCACATATTCGCCAAAGCATGCACATAAATATTCATTGGGTGAGTCGAAACTAAGCAGATCCACAGACAAACTAATACACACTAACCTGGTGATGAAGATTCTCAGTCTTTAAAATAAGAACCACAGCTCTCATCGTTGGATTCTTTAGATCTCACACTGATGTCTTTCTTGCATGTTCTTTCAATAATATATCCTGATGTCTTCTTTTCTTCTCTTACATAAATTTCTTGACCATTTTTATGGTAGGCGATTATTGGTCTTATTCTCCCTTCTTTCCTATTTTGCTTCTCTTACCTGTCATCTACTCTAACTTTTCTTTTCCTTTGATAGCTGATGGTGGATTTATTTTTTGTTCATTGATGTTAGAGTTAAGTTATTATGGGTTCATTTTTTCTAGATATTGTTATATGTGATTGTTTTGTCTATATCTTTGATGATCTTTTTTCTTGTTAGATATGATTAGCTTTGATGATGTCAAATATAGATATGAAATGATAAGAGCAAAAATTTTATATAATGTATTTCTTTGACTAACTACTATATTTAATGTTACATATTTTGTCGATTAGTCAAGCAAAGAATGAAGAAGATTGAATTAATGAAAATGAACAAGAGGAAGAAGAAGAAAGAAATTGAAGATAGTCAAGGAGATGCTTACTTGGGTTATGGAGAATGATTATCAAAAGAAAAATAAAAAAGAAAGATATTGAAGAATGAAGAACTTGGAAGATCTATAAAGAATATCAAGATTCAAGTTGTTAGAAGTGATACTGAAGGTTTCTATGATGATACCGGAGGTTTCTATGATCAAATGATGGTTGGAATAGGTTAATACGAAGCTAAGATAACTTATATGTGAGTTATAGCACTTCTAGGGGAGTTATGCTCGAGCACAGAGCTCAATACTCGAGCACGGATGAACTCACTCGAACACGGGATGAGCACTCTGTTCTACTCTGTTTTACGTTCAGTCTGACAGAGGTCTGGTATTTTGATCATATCTCTCAAACCACACTTCGGATTGACCCGAAACTAGTGGCATATGAAAGAGGACTCACAACACGTAAAATGTGCACCAGGATCACATTGAAAGAAGATCAAATTAAGGAGATATGATTCGTGGACAATGAAACAGAAATCACCGTCACTTTTCAAGACAGGTTCGGTATTTTGCACGTAACTTACAAACCACACATCGGATTGAGACAAGACCAGTGCCAAATGAAACTAGACTCAAAGAGCTTTCCATAGATAGGTAGTTTGCCTTATTTGAATGTATATTCTAGGAGCCATGCCTTCTGGAAGTTGATGCTTGTGCAGTCTAGTGAAATAGACACTCTTTCGATCATAACTTGCAGAATACAGCGAGTTTGGAGCTGTTTCTTTTTTCATTGGAATGCATATGGCAAGAGCTTTCTTATGATACATCATTAGAATAAAATAAACAAATTTTTTCTAAAGTGGCCCCACATCACCCGCGAGTGCAAAAACTGACTCTTTGAAAAAGTTGTGCGAGTGATGTCCAGAAGCAGCTGAAACGTGAAGAAATTTGCAACACTCGAGCACTAGGATCTATGCTCGAGCATTAGACCATTTCTCACTCAAGCACATGCAAGTTTTGACAAGAAAGTGTTAACCTGAGAAGAAGCTTGTACGTGAAAGCAAGAAGCGTACTCGAGCATGAATGGTTGTGCTCAAGTGATGTTGATATTTCACTCGAGCATATGTGAGTGAAGAGCAGCGAGTGTTTGCCCGAGAGGAAGCCAGAACGTGAAAATATAAAATGCACTCGAGTGAGCCATAATGTACTCGAGTGACAACGTGGTAGAATGCAGAAACGAAACAGAGCCTCACAGCCATCAATCCAAACATGGTTAAATGTTATACAATCATTATGTTTTCACTTGTTATTGTTCCTAAACATTAACTAACATATATTTCAAGTGTAAAATAGGAGATTAAATATTTGGATTGCATCTTCAAGAACAGAGGTCACGTACGGCAAATATCATCACTCAACGAACAATCCGAATATGGTTACATGTTATTGAATCATTGTGTTCTCACTTGTTATTGTTTCTAAATGATAGGTAACATATATTTCAAGTGTAAAACAGGATATTAAACGTTTGGATTATAGATTCAAATAAAAGTCAACTACGGTGAACTTCATCATTACACACCGAATGGCGGCTACCAACCATGACAAGTAATTGAGCCACCATGAGAGATTATCTGAAACACAAAACGCTCTACAACGTGATGTACAGCTCAAAATGAATCTTCTTGCTGTTCAACGAGACGCTCTGCTTTGCAACGGAAATCTCATGGTAGCTTGTTTTTCAAATATGCTCAAACGGTCAAAATGACTCCAACGGACGAATGCTCACAACGGTCATCATCTTCATCAACTATAAATGAGAGAGCATTCAACTTTGATGGAAAACAGAGAAAAACAGAGACAGCGAGCAACTATGAGAAAAATGATAGAAATGTGAATCCTCTGCTTCTACCCAAACACTCTCTGTTTTCCAGTTTCTATATTACTTATCATTGAGAGAGTGATTATTTGTATTGTACTTCAGTGAGTATTATACCCACTTTGTGAGAGAGTCTGTAAACACCTCCAACTATATTTCTGAGTTGATATCAAGGTAGAGGGACCTTGAGAGGGTTGATTTTCTTATGGAGAAGCTGTAGAGAGAATTGCCAGTAAGACATTCTGCTCGTAAGACTTACAAGGTGCAAGCAGTAGAAAACGTTGCTGCTCATAAGACTTATAGGGCTGTAAGCAGGAGAGAACGTTGCTACTCGTAAGACTTGCATGAGTAAGCAGGAGAGGAAGATCTTCGAGATTGCTCTGCTCGTGAGACTTGCCGTAAGGGGGAGTATCTCAGTGAGAGATTAATAAAAGGTTTCACAAGTACCCGGCTAAACTTGTGGGATTGTAAAGGCTTTTCTTGTGCCTGGATTAAACGAGAAGATAGTGGATTTGAAAATCTTAGGAGGAGCCTGGGGACTGGACGTAGGCCATCACAGATTGGACTGAACCAGGATAAATCACAGTTTGCATATTCTCTTCCCTAAACTCTTATATTTCCAGCATATATTATTTAATCTAACTGTTGATTTATAAACCTTCATACTTACCACTTTCGTTAAGATACGAAAAGATTTCTAAAGTTCTTAAGTTTTTATTATACACCCAATTCACCCCCCTCTTGGGTGATATCCAATTCTAACATTTCTCTCTTTCATTGAAGAAGAATTTAGCTTTTAAAGAAAGGAGGCCTATCGCAGGCAAGATCAGGATATATCACTATTAAAGAAGTCGAACAAAGGTTTTGGAGGAAGAGAAGGCTTTTGAGGTAGAGATAGAAAATCTGCAATGGTGTTATGTGACCTTTAAGATGTCTAACTATGAATTTATAGCAAGAAAACCAGTTTTCCATCTAAGTAACTGGGCATATGGTAAGATCTTTTTCCTTGGATCAAGCATCTTAGGAAAAGATGTATTGTTTATTTCTACAACAAAATAGTAGGGGCTCAGATGAAGCATCTTTTTCAATCCCATGCTTGACTGCAAGGATTTCTTTGTACATTGCATGATAATGCTTTTCTGGTTCTCTAAATTGTCCACTAGCGTGTCCACAGTAATATCTTTTTCCATTTACTTCTTCAAGAAGTATTACACCCTAAAACTCATTACTGGTGTCCGTTTCTAAAATCCTTTCTCTTTGATCTGGAATCTTCAACAACTGAGGAGTTTGAGTGATTCTTTTAAGGATTTGAATAGCTTTTGTTTGTTGCTTTCCCCACTGTGGAGGACTCTTTTTGAGAAGCTTGGATAGCTAGCTAGTATAATGAGACACATAGGGAATAAAGTCTCTGAGATAATTCACAATTTCAAGAAACTGTTGAACTTGTTTAGGAGTAAGACTGTCATCAGGAAAATTCAACAATTCTTGTGCGATATGAGGTCCAGGGCTATACTGACCATCTTTGAAATGCATGCCCAAGAATTCAATTTCTTTGGCTCTAATTTCACACTTCTTGGATGATAGCATATTGCCATATTGTTCCACGATTTTAGTAAATCAGGTTAATAAGGCTTTATGAGATTCTTCATTTTCAGAGAAAAGGAGAATATCATTAATATATATCAGGGCATTTTGGAGAATAGCCTTCTAAAATAGTAATGGGGCAACTTTGAGGCCAAAAGGCATAATAGTTCACCGGTATTGGGTATTTGGAATGCAGAAAGCAGTTTTGGACCTATCATTTAGGTGAATACCCAATTACCAAAATCCTGCTTTAAGGTCAAACTTTGAGAAGATTTGGGCCTTCTTAAGATGAGAGAACAAAGTGTTAGGCTTTGGTAAGGGAAACTTATCATCTTGGAGAAAATGATTCAATGGCTTGCAGTCAATTACAAGTCTCTTTTTTCCTCTTTTTATTTCTGATCTTTTTTCAACATAGAAGGCTTGGCAAGCCCAATCAAACTTTATAGCGTCAATGAGTTCCTACCTTAATAAATCTACACATTAATCTCTAGCAAGGTTCAAGTCATCAGGATTCATACCTGTATGAGAAGCTTTAGTCATATTAATGTCCTCATTCTTCTTGAAAGGTAGTTTGATGAAGAACTCCTGATTTTTCCATAATGGAAAAAGATGAGGGAATTGATCATGATTGTTTGAACAGTGTTGAATTAATTGATCCTTGATATCTGAATATTGAGGCAGAGCTTGTTAAAGTTCAAACAAACTTGAGATTTCTATATAAGGACTGAAATTTCCTTTCCATTTAATCCCTTTGGGTAGGATTATAAGATTCTGGGTAATATAGAAAGCATCAAATCCCAATAGAATATCTTTACTTGGAAGATCACTTCCTAATACTTTAGTAATATCAGTAAAATGTTCTTCTAAATCATCATCAGTTGTAAATCTAGAAGAATTATCAGATTGAATACTAGAGTCTGATTGAGAACTTGATGAATCCACTATAGGTTTAGCTGGGTTATGGTTTTGGAGGATAGCCAGGGTAAAATCTTCTGGTTGAGGGTTGGTTATTGGTTTAGTAACTTGAAAGGTTCAGGTGTCAGAGTATTTTTGTTTTTCTTTTTGTGGAGTGATTGGCTATGAAATAGGTTGGGAAACAATGAGAAGCAGGACTTTTTGGGGTTCAAAACGTAGGTCTTGAAATGGGTTTAGGTTGTATTGGTGGAAATTGTATGGGTGGAGGCTGTTGAAGTTGTTTGAAAATAGTATAGTTCATTTTGAAAACTCTACTAGTTAGTTTCTTCAGGATAAGTAGGGGGTGATGTTGGGTATGCAAATCATGGAATACTAGGATAGGTGGGATAGGATTCATATATGACCTGTGATTGTTTCTTGGCCAAATCAAGTTCTATTCTCTGTAAATCCTGTTAGATTGCTGATAATTCTCTTTCTTTCTATTTGAATTATGGGCCCATATAACCAGTGGCGATAAATCTTTTTTAAGTTTGGATCCAATTTCTGAGCTTGCTGTGTTTGAAAAATGTTCAATCGTCTGACTTCTTTAGAGAGTTGACCCATTTGAGTAGTCAAACTGTCTGTCTTTATTGTCAATGAATCAAGCTTAGAATCAATTCTAGTCAGTGTTGTGTCTTAACAAACAACATTCTGAGTATGCCAGTTTAAAACTTCTTCAGCTACAGATCCTGGAATAAGATTTCATTGAGAATCAACTGTATCAGGAATAACATAAGGTCAAGCAGAAGCCTTAGTGTCTTTATTTTTTTCCCTTAAGAGGAGGAAATTCAGAGTTATAAGGATGTCTAATAATCCCTTTGCAAGGTAATGGTTGTACTGATGCAGATGGACATAGAATGGTTGGAATTACTAGTTCCAGGTTTTCTGGTGGATCTAGAAAGAACCTTTTGACAAGATCTGTATGTCTTGTTTCTATTATCAATTCAACAAGGGACATATCTTTGGATGATCTTTCAGGAGAAAGAGGAAGTTGCCATCCTCTTTTCTTTCTCAGAGCAGGTTGTGAAGAGCCATAATCATTATCATCTTTATGGTGTTTATTAAACTTATGTGAACAAGAAGATCCTTTAAAGGATTTGTTTTTCTTAGTTTTCTTGATTGCATATTTATATGGGTAAAGTCCTTGTTCATCATCATTGGACTCTTCCTACCATTCTGGGGTATCGCACTCATAGTCAGAGTCACACATTCTTGAGCAGGTACATCCCATAGAAAGTGGCAGTTTAAATAAGAAACATAGCAGGGGTTTGCATGATAGTCTACCCATGCTATAATTGGATCTTTTCTAGAGGGTGTATAAGCCGGAGAGAGAGTAAGGATCCTTCCAAGGGGAACATAAGGTGTTTGTGGATTCGGTCTTTCAAAAGTAGTTTTGATAGTACCATCTAGAAGTCTCTGAATGAGAGGAGGCATAGTAGTATGGACATCTGGCTGAATTCTATGGAAGATCTTTTCATAATTATTAATCCATTCAAGAGGCATCAACTAAGAGAGTTCTTCTCAAGGAATTTGTATGGGAATTTGAATGACAGAAGTATCATCAAATCTGTTGGAAATGGCAAAAAGGGCATCTTTTGTGGAGTTTGGAAGGTAAAGGTCAAGAGAGTGGTTTTGAAGTCTATAAACCACTTGATGTTGTAGGGTAGCCATGATGGCTTTAGGATCTTGATCTGCTCCAACAATCTGAACTTGTACCTTAAATCGATTGGTAAGAGTTGAGTCTAGCAAATTGATGTTGAAGTCTGGTTGAATAGTGAGAATAACACTTCCATTACTTAAAGTGGTTAGGAGAGCACCAATAAGAGCATTAGGATAGTGTTTATACATTGAGTCAACTAAGTAACTCGAGCAGAAATAGGCATGCCTTTTCTCCCATAAAGAGTTAAAGCAAGTAGGATAGCTCCCTTGTAAAGATGGGTATATCCTTCAGATCTCCTGTAATATCCCAAAAAGCGATTAAGGGCTAATGACTTCAAAAGTGACTGTAATTATTGTTGAATAAACACTTTTGGAGAATGGGTTATGGGAATTTGGATGTTTTAATGATTCCAATGGCTTCCTTGTGAAAATTCATGTGGGCAGAGTGTTTATTGTGAAATTGGAACTATTGGGAACAATTGTGCAAAAGTTGGAAACTCTGTCCATTGAAACTCTGTACAGGGCAGTCGATTTGTATGGACGTTTTAAATAGGCAAATGGTGTCTAAAAATTCTGAAATTTTCCAGTCTTAAATTTCACATGTCAAGCTTCAAAATGGACATATAATTTGTATCATTTTGATTTGTGACCTAAGAGTTTTGGATTTTTGAAGTTTGCACAGCGAAATTAATTATTTTCTAGAACAGTATGCAAAGATTGAAATTCTGAGAATTTTGTGATTCCTTCCAGATAGATTCTATATTTTTCCTTAAAACTAGACTCAATAAGGGTTATATAGGCTTTGGAATCACTCCAATTCGATTTTTCTAGAATTAGTTATGATTTATCAAAGTTCGGTCAGAAAATCTGCCAACAAATCCGAAAATGGGAAAATAAGGAATTATGACATCAACTCATTAAAAGATGATGTCAGCATGGATTATTAATCAAATTGCTCATCTTCTTCAGCCATTTCACGCCATTTCCAGCTGAAGCAAGAGGAAAAAACGTGAGAGAGAGCTTGGAGAAAAATAGAGAGAAGGAAGGAGAAATCTCACAAGGTAGGTCGATTTCTTCAGTGAATTCGTACCTAATGTGTATAATCCTCCTCCTAAGCTATTCCTCTATGTGAATTAAGGTTTTGAAGCAAGGAATTTCATTGTTCAAATAGGCTAGGGTTCAGCCATATTTGGGAAAAGCTTGTGGGAGCTTGAGGTAACTTCCAAACTTTCGTATATTGCTTATTCTGGCTGCTGTGGGCAATTTAATCGGTGAAATTTCGCCGGATTACCATTGGTTTTAAAGTTTGGAAATGATGTGGCCTAGGGGTTATGCTGCCCAAATTGGGTCTTAATGTTAGTTGTAACCTAATGTAATGGTTAATAAAGTGGTTAGGAGTAGAAAGGAACGCGTTTACGGAGCCGAAACCGAAAAACCCCAATTTTTCCCAGAGAACATGTATATTTCGGCCAAGGATGTAAATGGGTCTTAGAGTTGGATTTTCAATGATTTGATGATTCCATTGGATTCAGTGGGCGAAAATAGGTGGGGTTACAGTTGGGCACTTTTTCAAAAAAGGCTGAGAAAGCATAATTACGGAAACACCCCTAAAACCCTAAAAGTAGGGCTGCCAAGGGCAATTTCGTAATTTGACATTGAATTTGGTAATTTCGAGTCCGGAAATGGATTCCTTGGGCAAAAATATGTCAGGATAGCCCATGTCAAAATTTCAAGAAAAGTACAGCCGGACCGGGTACGGCGGGCCCGGGCCGAGTCCCCGGGGGTATTTTTGTAAATTTTCATTATAGACTCATATAACCCCAACACTATGGAAGTGTCTAAATGGTGTATTTGGAATTGTAGGATTCGATATTTGCCGCCCTCGGGAGCCAACTGCGCCGAAGGACGTCAGGAAAGGACAAGGTAGTGACTCTCTCTCTTATACTATGTGTAATGCTCTGTATGTGTGTGTTATCACTGTTCTGTGATGAATCTTTGATGCTGCTGGGGTTACAGCTGGTGATAGCTGTCGTTTACAGCGCAAGCTGTCGTTTACAGCGCAAGCTGTCGTTTACAGCGTAAGCTGTCGTTATTGTGATTACAGCGTAAGCTGTCGTGATGGTGATTACAGCGTAAGCTGTTGTGATTATGATTACAGCGAGAGCTGTCGTATTGTGTATACAGCCGTGAGTGCTGTCATTTGTGGTGAAAACCATGTATCTCTGAGATTGATGCTGCTGTTGCTGTTTGTGATTTATGTACATACTTTGTGTTTATGCATTGTGTGAATGGTTTGTTACTACTGAGATTCTCTCGAATCTCATTCTTTCCTATGACTAACATTTCAGACAGGGCGTGTGGTTCAAAGGAAAAGCGGCCAACCCGGAGCAATTAGGGCCCTTGGGGGTATATAGTTGAGTTGGAAACGTTGGTTAAGTATTTTGAACTTGGGATTACTGTATATTCTGAATCAGGAACACTACATTCGATTTTGGTTGTGTAATCCCCTAGTGTATACTTATAAACCTTTAGGTTTTTATGCATAGAACCCGGGAGTTGCCGGGGATGCGGTTATACACTCTGATATGATTGAATGTACATTAACTGCACAGGTAATTATATTCGAATATTGAAATTGAGACCTGGATGGAAAAAAAAGAGTTTTGAAAGTTTTGTAAAAATTTTACTGTGAGACAGAAAGTTTAAAACGAGGTTAAAGCATCCAATGGTCTCTAATCCGATTTAAATATGTGTTATCGAATTATAATTACGTGTTTAAAGGCAGGGGGTTACATCTCCAGTGGTTGATAAGAGGCTGTGGTATTTCGATAGTAGCATATTGTTCATTTGTTGTAGCTGGAAGATGATACAGTTCCAACTTTATCGTTTGGGCAATGTCTTTGGCGTGAGGTCGTCTGGTAGTCAGAAGAGTTTTGATATTTCTGGTGAAACTGTTGGATCTAAGGTAAACACTGTATGGGCTAAGAAGAGGAAGATCAGTTTCAGAGATCAACACATCTTCTGGAAGATGAGTAATTTCTAGAAGGTTTTCTATTTTATTGGAAAGAGTTCTTTTTATAGAAGAAGAAAGATGTCTATTTTTAATCACCCATTGTTCTCAATACCCACATAAATATATAGTGTATTTATATGTAGTATGGATCTTATATTTAAATCTAGAATTGGGAATATAGGCTGGCCTGCACCAACCCATGGGCTAGACTATACAGGCTTGTGTGGCCCTCACTTTTGTGGGCTGGCAAAATGCCAACCCTAATATGGGTTAGTAGACCAGCCTGTGGGCTTATATTTTTTTTCAAAAAAAAAATTCTATTTTCTAAAGATTATCGGAAGTCTGAGACACATGTATATAAGTTATCAAATTTTCCTTCTTAGCATCAACTATTCCACATAAAGGTGGTAATATGGTCCGACCCATTGGGTTCGGGCTAACCCGCCACAAGTTGAGACCATATAAGTTCAGGCCTAAATGGGCTACATCAATATAGGTCGACATTTAACCAACCCAACCCATAACCTCTGGGTTTGCGGGTTAGCCCGCCCAACCCATTTTATTATTTTTTTTCAAATTTTTTTAAACAATATACTAAAATTATTTTTTCTACAAACCTAAACCATAAAAAAATTAAAAATACATTACAAATTAAATATTCATCACAAGTCCACACATGACAAAATAAACATAAATCCAAAAACCATCATTATAACTTAGAAATATTCAATAATTAGTTAATATTAATGGTGTTCAAATTTGAAGCATGATATAAAGCTGTAAGATTTTCTTGAGCTCAATCACTTTTCTTTTCCTTAAGTAAATCCCCCGCTGCCACAGATAATAAAACAAAGTAAAAGATAATATTATGCTAATTTTAAATAAATGAGTAAGTATAATTAGGAGATAAATGACAATAAAGAGTGGAGTGACAGTAGGTTAGGACAGAAAATTGAGTCAAAACTTTGGGTCTGTTGGCTTGGGACTTCCAGACTTGGGTCTTAGTTACATAAAAAACAATAAATATGGGTCAACCTACCAACTCGGTGGTCCAACTCGCCACTGGTTGGGACCATATGGGTCTGGGCTTAAAAGAACCACTCTCAAACCATCCCAGTTTTTCAAAGCAACCACCCATTTTATCAGGTTGGGCGGGCTCGCCCTATAGTCTAAACCCATATTTCCATATCTAATTCCACATATAAAAAATTCAAAAATATAATCCATAATTCAAGAGATAAAGTTATCAAAGTTGCTAAAGTTTACAAAGAAAAAAATATCAAATTATCATCAAGCAATTAAGATATAATAATTTGGTTTAAAGGAGGAAGTATGCTAAGATTTTTCTTCTTTCGAATTGACAGGTACCAAGGTGGGAGTATGGGACTTATAGGCTTTATAATATTATTCATATTTTAAAAAACTTGTGTGGGCCAACCCAGCAACCTGTGGACCAAATGGTGCTGACCTATGTGGCTTGCACTGTTGCTAGCTAGGAAATCCCCAACCCTAGCCTTGTCCAAACCAGCAGGCCACAGGTTGAGCCTGGGGTAAGCTCATTTTACTGGCTTTATTTAAATCTATTGTGGTATGTATAAATTAATTTCTACTTTTAGCTAATGTAAAATTTGAACATGAAAGACTTCATTTTGTATAGTTAATATAAACTACATTGATTTTTAGAAGTTAGCTTTAAGTCTTTGGAGTAGTTTTAGGTCATAGATTGATAGATGTTTATGTTTGTGACTTTATAGATTCTCATTGAGAGCTTTAGGGTAGCTCTTGTTTGATTAACTGAGTTAGGGAGTAGTAGGTAACTTTAAATATTCTTCCATATATTTTTGAATTGTGTATGATTGTAAATGATTATCTTTTATTTTTTAAAAATGGACTGAATTATATGTATATTGTACAACCCCACTTTAAATAGCGTATACATATAGGTTATTACTTAATTCACTTATATGTATTTATCATACCGATTTTAATACTATCGTCTTGGTCGTACCCTTTGATACCACTACTCTTTAATAATCTAATACCACGCTCGGGTACTGATACCCTTAACTTATGACCTGATCTTGCCTTTATATGGTTGATATTGGCAAATATGTAAGTATTATGATAAAATAACTAAGTGTTTTGATATTGCCTTATACTATTGTTATTACTACTTGTGTCAACAAGTATTCATATACATACATACATACTTGTACAATCATTTAAGGCTATCAAAATACTACTTTTTAAAGATATCTAACAAAATAACTTCATTTCTTCAACTCCTTCCTTTACTCATCAGTGCTTACCTCTTTGCCCTTTATGACGCTTGTCTTTGTTATATAATAAATTTCAGAAAGGATGAGATACGAGAGAATCTCAGTAGTACCAAGCATTCAATCATATAAAATGTAAGTACACAAAGCATGTAATATAACCATCACAACACAATGAGCATTACAGGAGCATTTAGCATATTGTCATGCAGCACAACATACACGAACGTCATTACCACAACACTTGATTACAAACTCAAGCTTCTGGCCATCACATGTTTAGTTACTTTGGGAGTCCACCCGACATGTTCCGCATGCTTAGTACACAACCTACTTGATAGTAAAACACACATGCAAAGCATTATATAGTATATGAAAGAAAGAGTCACTCTTTCCAATGACTAACCTTTAGCCAGGGCAAGCGGATCAAAGAATAAGCAGGTGAATAAGGGCTACTAGTGCAAGCTGGTAGAGAATTTTGTTAGTTAGTTATCAAACTTTTGGATGAATGTCTATATATATTCTATAGAATTGTATTTGCATGTAACCCCAATAAGGGAAACTAAGAACGGGTAAATATGCCTTTAGACCCCAGTAACCCATAAATATAACCCGGATGTATGTTAGAAAATTTTGTTAAGCACTCTGATATTAATGAATGGAACAAAATCAAATAGGCCAAATAGATTCAAAAAGTGAAGTAAGACCCTATTATACAAGTTTTGAAAAGTTTTTGAAAACCTACTTTATCACCGGACAAAATCTTGTCTTAAAGTCAGGACCACTAATGAGTGGAAAATTATTCTCTGGTCTCTAGTTTAACCTAATGACACGTTTTAGAACTATTTTCAAGGCTTATAAGGAAGGGAGTTACATATAACAAGTTATTGGCCAGGTTGAACCCTGAGTTGCTGGTGGAGCCTGCAGTAATGGATCACCATTTCATGTTTTGCTAGAATGGTATGGTTTCCCGCAAAACCAATATGTTCTGCCTTATGGGGGTCTTTGATTCCTATGGCCTCCAGCTTGATATGGCTTCTTCTTTTTGCCCCTGGGTGGTCCACTTGGTTCTTTTCATTTCTGGGAAGAAATCGTACTACCAGACGCACCCTTATTGTTGTTATTTCTATCTGAGTATAGGCTCAACAAATTATTCTTAGTAATTCGGCATTCTTCCACTACCTTGTTAAACTTTGTAAAATGTTTGGAGACTAGCTTGTCCTTTAATTCTTATTTCAAAACTTGGGTCATCATATCTGAGCTCCATTCTTTATCATCCCGATACTTAAGGTATAATGAGTATCGTGACAATCGAATATAGCGAGCTAAGTACTTGTTGAAGCTCTCTTTATCACCCTAATTGCTCTGGGTCAGCCTCTTCTCCTTTGAGCCACACACCCTGTCTGCAATGTTAGTCATAGGAAAGAATAAGATTCGAGAGAATCCCAGTAGTAACAAATCACTCACACAATGCATAATCATAAAGCATGTACATAAATCACAAACAGCAACAGCAGCAGCAATCTCAAGGATACATAGTTTTCACTACAAATGACAGCACTCACGGCTGTATACACAATACGACAGCTCTCGCTGTAATCATATCATGACAGCTTACACTGTAATCACCATCACGACAGCTTACGCTGTATTCACAATAACAACAGCTTACGCTGTAAATGACAGCTTATACTGTAATCACAATAACGATAACTTTCGCTGTAAACGACAGCTATCACCAGCTGTAACCGCAGCAACATCAGAGATCATCACAAAACAGTGATACAACACACATACAGTGCATTACACAAAGTATAAGAGAGAGAGTCACTACCTGATCTTTTCCCGACGTTTCTTGGCACTGCGGGCTCACGAGGATGGCAAATATCAAATCCTGTTCAATCTCTTTCCCAAGTTCTTATTTCTCTAATACTTTAAGTTGGTTATCATTTGAACTCTTTAGGTGACTATTTTAGGTGTAAACATATGCCTAAAGGGTTAGGAGAAACTACCTCGAAGACCCTCCTTCTAGGAAGAATTTTTGAATTTTGGGCTGGCTTACTCGAGTGAAAGGAGTCTCACTCGAGTGACACCTTCGTCAGCACTCGAGCACCAGCGAGTGAACCTCAGAAAGTGTTTGCCCGAGAGCAAACCCTGTTATATCATACACTCTCACTCAAGCACAAGAGACTGTACTCGAGCAATGACCTCAGGTGCACTCGAGCACCAGGAAGTGAGACCTAGCGAGTAACTACCCGAGAGCAACCATAAATTCCCAAGTTTTAAATCGATTCCCTCACTCGAGCATGCCCATGCTCACTCGAGTAGGATCGTATCTCACTCATAAGTCAGGAAGTGTGCTTGCGGTTTCTGCTTGAAGACCTTCCCAAGATACCCAGAATTTCACACCGTGCTCGAGTAAGTTCCTCCCTCACTCGAGTGATGTCTATCATATGCCAAATTGCAGCAACTGATATAGTTTTCCAGAATTGACCAATTAAGCTCTAATGGTTCCTAAACTTATACCAACACTCATTCTCATCCAAAACTTCACAATAAACCTATTGGTAACCCAAAACAACCAAACTTCCACTCAACAACACAAACTCAACTCTAACTCACAAAACCATTCGAAACCATAATTTGTCAACTTCTTCTTTTCAAATCCAAACCAAAACCATTTATATCCATACACTTTTTGACATCTATTCCACTACATTACATCACTTAATTCCTATCTTCTAAAATCACAAGAAATCAGGGCAAAAATCCAGAATTTGCTAAACTAAACCAAAAGCCATAACATTTATACCAAAAGGTCACCAATGCTTACCTTTTTAACTTGCCAAGATCAAACCCTTGATTCCTCAACTTCTCAAATCTCACAATCCTTCAAACCCCACCAATGGAAATTCTAAAACCATAGAAGTCAAGCTCTCAACCTCTTGAACAACATCAATGAAGATTGTTTGAGCATATACAAGCATCTACTGACCAAAACTTAAGCTTTTTCTCTTCTTTTTCTTGGCTAGCTCAATGAAAATAGAGGAGGATGAGAGATGAAGATGAAACAATTTCTCTTTGTCCCACACACACACACAACTGACTTTAAGAGTGGGAGGAAAGAGAAAGGAGTTGAATTTTTGACTTTAATCCCATGGTCCATAGTTTGCCACTTGTCATGATCTCTCTTCACCCTTACATGAACTCACATATTCCCATCCACACTTGATTTCACCTCTTGTTCTTTCAATCCTAGCCATTGATCTTGATTACTAAGGAGTTTTCTCATCGGTAACTGACCAATCGGTCGGTAAATTTACCGTTTTACCCCTGATTGTTTCAATACTCATTAAACCATCACTAAACATCTTTATATCATGTTGCACAACATGTACTTCAAAAGTACTCAATTAATATTAATTAAATCACTTTGAAGTTATTAATCCTTGATATAATCCAGGATATTACACTTTAGCTTGGAAATTCTGGAAATTTGGCTTGAAATTTCAAAAATGAGGGTCATTATGTTGTGGGCATGTTGTTGTCATGGAATTAGTGCTTTGATATGTATTTTGGGTTGACGGAATGGATTTAGATTGGAAATGTGAAGATTGGCAACTTTGTGTTGGTTTTATGCATTGGGCAAAACAGGGCATGTGATTAGGTTGTGATTTTAGTCATTTTGAAGTTACCATTGTGTTGCTTGTGGAAAATTGTATGGGAATAGGTTTGGTTAATGATTTTGGAGTCACTGGACACTGGTAGAAAATTGAAAATATGTCATATGTGAACTCTGTTCTGGGCAGTTAGTTTGTACAAACTTTTTGAATGACCAAATGGTGTTACAAAATTATGAAACTTTCCAGTCTTAAATTTCATATCCCAAGCTTCAAACTGGACATATAATTTGTGTCATTTTGTTTTGTGAACTGAGAGTTATTCTTTGCTAAAGTTGGGGACAAAAACTGTACTCTGTTTTGGAGCAGTGTTGAGTTTTGTGTAATTTTGGAATTTTGTGGTGATTTCTAGTTATAGTCCATATTTTTCCAGTAAAGATGACTTGAATACCTTTCATTTGGCTTTAGAATCACCTCATTTCAATTTTTCTAGAATTAGTTATGAATTTTGGAAGTTCAGCCAAGAATCAGGGAATTTATTGACCGCGGCCCAAGGTGGCTGGCCGCGGCCCAAACCTTTCTATCCTGATTCTGGCCGAGGCCCATGGGTGGCTGGCCATGGCCAACCCCTGTGTTCCAGCACTTTGAGTTTTTGAAAGGAGATCTTTAACTTATTGTTTCCCAACCTTTTAGGGCTTTCATTAGAGGCATTTGTGGCCTCTTAAGGGTCAATTATGATAACCAAATTTAAAAGTTATGAAGTAAATTAAGTCTTGGAATAGAGTATAACTCTTCATCCTTAACCATGATTCTAGGATTTGATATTTGCCCCACTCGGGAGAGACCGGTGCCAGAATACGCCCGGAAGGACCAAGGTAGTGACTCTTCTCTCATGTTGTGTATGATGTTTTAGTATGCATAACTTATCATTGAGCTGTGTGAACTGCATGTGCCATGGTCTATTACGGCATGAGCACTTCAGCGTGAGCCGTTTAGGGAGTGACGGTGGTCATCTCTAGCTCGGCCGTTGAACTACCGTTGTATTCGACATAGATCTTTGTGAATCTGACCCATGGGGCGGTGTTTGTGAATCCAGCCATAGGCTGTGTGTTGATCTTGCCAGTATGGCTTGCGTATGAAATGCTTTATATGAATCCCATCTGTGGTGAAATATATTGTGTGGATTGTGTTGTGCAATTTAGTGTGAGCAATCACAAGGGTGACATGAGTCATACCTGCCTTTGCCATTGTAACTACCGTTGTAGTTGCAATACGTGTGTGATGATTTACTTTCATGCCTTATTGTTGTGCATACTATGAATGATTTGAGACTACGGGGATTCTTTAGAATCTCACTCTCCCATAAACCAAATTTTTAGACAGGGCAGAAGGATCGAAGGGAAAGCGGGAGACAAAGAGTGAATAGAGCTCCGGTTTAGGAGTTTTACTTTGGTTATCATGTAAAAACCATTTGGATATATTTTTGGGAAACAATTATATATGTTTTGGATTAATGTATAATTTTGTGTAATCCCCAAGAAAAAGGAAAAAGTGTATAGGCTTTGTGCCTCTATATAATCCCTTTATTAATTAATGGAACCCGAGTGTGTCGGGAATTTATGATGTACTCTGATATGTATGGATGAAATCAACCTGTACAGGCCATTTAGTATTGAAATGTGAATATGAGACCGTCATGAACATGTTTTGTAAAAATTTTTGTAAGCCATGATTTTGGGGAGTTTGATTTTGTTTAGGTCCCAAAATCATCTAAGGTCTCTAATTCTACATCAATTAAGTGTTTATGAACTAAATCTCGGCCTATGGTGGAAGGGTGTTACAGCACGAGCAATTCAGCTTGAGCAGTCGTAGGGGGTAATGGTTATCACACATACCCCTGCCATTGTAATTGTCGAGGCTGCATTGGGGAATTGTGAATTCCTGTTTGATTATCCGGCCAATGTGATTGTGTGTATGTAAAATATTTTATATGTATCCCAATTGTAGTGATATATGTGATATGAACATGCGGTTGTGCAACACAGCGTGAGCACTTCAGCGTGAGCAAATGTAAGGGTGACGCAAGTCAAACCTGCCCTTGTCACGGTAACTTCCGTTGTAGTTGCTATGTGTTGTGTGATTATTTACTTTCATGCTTTGTAGTTGTGCATATTATGGGTGATTTGACACTACGGGGATTCCTTAGAATCTCACTCTTCCAAAACAAATTTCAGACAGGTTTGGAGGGTTTAAAAGAGAAGCAGGTGACAAAAGGAGGATAGAGCTCCGGGATAGGAGTTTTATTTTGGATATTAGTTATCATAATTTTATGTATTTTGGATATGTAATAGGAAGCAATTGTATATTTTGGAATTGTGATATAGTTTTATGTAATCCCCTAGTTAAGGGAAATAGATTATAGGTATGTGTGCCTTGTAAAACCATTATTCGATTAATGGAACCCGAGTATGTTGGGAATTTGCATTGTACTATGATATTTATGAATAAAATTGTACTGTACAGGCCATTTGTGTATTTGAAATATGAATATGAGACTGCTGTTGAATAGGTTTTAGAAAGATTTTTGTAAACCCTTATTTGGGAAGTTTAATTTTAATAAGGTCCTAAATCATCGTACGGTCTCTAATTCCACATAATCACATATTTATAAACTTAATCTCAGCCTTGGTTAGAAAGGGGTTACACTGAACACCGAAGGTAAATGCTTGTAGAATTTTGAGACCTAGAATTGAAGATCTCTCTCTTCTCTCACTGGAACCCCATGAGATTCTTGGTTTGGTTCTGTGTGAGGAGGTGACTCTAAGGGTCATGTGGACCCCTCCGCAGTTTCTTCTTTTTGTGTCTCTTCTTGGGTCCCCTCCTAGCTGGATTGGACCCAGTCCTCATTTTGTTTGGCTCTTTTTTCTCTCAGCTCTTCTCTCAACTCGTTAATCATATCCCTTTGTTCTTTAATTAGACCCATCATCTCCCGCATAAGATCCGGTGGATTATCATTAACCACCTCCACCTCTAGGTCTACACGTCTGATTCTTAGGTGAGCCATTATACCTTTCAATTTCACAATAATTCACCACGTCAGAATTACAGATAATGTATACACATAGTCCACAAAACTCATATATCCATAACATCAAGAACATACATGCGTATACATAACAAACACTTATAGGTTATCTTCTATTACTAAAGCAACTATCCTAGCAAATTCTACCCTTGTCAGGAACTGCAGTTCTGATACCATAAATGTAACCTCCTGGCTTATAAACCGTGATTATAATTCAAAAATGTGCAATTAAGATAAATTAGAGAAGATCATATGTTAAAAGACTTATTTCCAATCTCATCTACAGGATAATGTTTTCAAAAATTTCTTTCAAAACATGTTTGATTCGGTCTCATGCTCACATTTCAAATACAATTAACCTGCGCAGTTCAATTGTATTTATACATATCAGAGTGTAAACCAAAATTCCCGATAACCCCCGGGTTTCCATATAATAACTTAAGGGTTTGCGGGCATTTCTGCCCCAACAATTTCCCAATTAGGGGATTACATAACATCATACAGAAATTTACATCCAAAATATGTACAGTAATCATAACCAAAATTTGACAACCAACAACCAAAATCATATCCCTGTAAGAGTCTTAGCCACCCTTGGTGGTTTGCTTCCCCTTTGAGCCACTTGCCCTGTCTGTAGGTTAGTCAATGTAAAGAATGAGATTCAAGAGAATCCCAGTAGTAACAAATCACTCATACCACATATAATCACATAACATGCAAGTAAATTATCAAGTAGTACAACAACAACGAACACAATATACACATTGCCTTAACGACATACACATAGTCTTTACAGCATACAAATAGCCTTGCAGTTCACACATAGCCTTTCGGCTTTCACATCCACAAGCTTTGCAGCATTCGAAATCATCACAATTCAATGATCAATCAAACATACAATGCATCACATATAGTATAAGGAAAAGCGTCACTACCTTGTTCTTTCCGGGTGTGCTCTGGTACAGGTTGCTCATGTTTAGAGCAAATATTGAATCATATCAACCAAAATCAAGGACATAGTATTATTCCCTTTTCAATTTCTTAACTTTAAAACACTTAAGGTTGGTTGTCATTTGAGTCCCCTAGGTGGCTTTGGTAAGCTCAACAAAAGCCTAAAAGGATTGGGAAGTACTAGGTTAGGAACCACTTTTCAAAATCACAAAGTGCTGAAAACAGGGGTTAGCTACAGCCAAGAAAACTCTAGCTGAGGCCAAAAATAGCACAAAAATTTTTTGGCCGCAGCCAAAACTGCACAAAGAGTTTTTGGCTGTAGCCAAAGACTATTCAGAAAGTTTTGTGCTGCAGCTAAGGAAACTTCTAAAACTCATAATTAATCTAGAGAAATTGAAATGGGGTGATTCTAAAGCCAATGGAAATATATTTAAGTCCTTTTTATAGAAAAATATGAATCAATGCTGTTCATAACCAAGAAATACAGAATTACATGAAATCCCATACTGCTCCAAAATAGCTTCCAGTTTCAACCCCAAATTTTAGAAAATCGTAACTCCTAGATCATAAATTGAAATGATAGGAATTATATGTCTATTTTGAAGCTTGGCATGTGAAATTAAAGACTAGAAAGTTTTAGAATTTTTAGACACAATTTGCTTATTCAAAACATCCATGCAAACCAACTGCCTAGCATAGAGTTTCAATGGACATAATTTCCAATTTTCAACCAATGTGTTCAATGGCTCCAAAATCAACAACCAAACCTATTCCCACACAATTTTTCACAAGGAAACCATTAGAATAACTAAAACAACCAAATTCCCATCACATACACATATATTCTGTTTGGACCACATTGCAACACAAATCCACTAAATTGCCAAGCAAGGAAATGAGGATGAAGATAATCAGTTTTTCCCTTGCTCCTAAGCTAACTAGCCGACTTTAAGGGAGAGAGGAGAGAGGAAAAAAATGTTGGAATTTTGACTTTGATCCCACAACCCATACGTTGACACTTGTCAAGATCTTGAGCCTCCTCTCAACTCTTTCCATGCACAAGTAAACATAGGATGATTCCCTCTATAACACTTGCACAATTGTCATACTTCTTAATCTCTTATGTTGCTAATGAGTTCCTTCTTCGGTTGCTGACTATTTGGTTAGTAACTTTTATTTTTCCCACTTTGCCCCTAACTATGGGAATTCCTCCTAAATCACCACTAAACACATTTTGTCATTCCATTGCACCTTACCATGCTCCCTCCCTCTAATTTAATTCAATTTAAATATTAATCCATAATTGAAATTAAATACAGGGTTTAGGCACTGATTATAACACATTCAAATCACAATTCATATCATATTCTCCAAAAGTGTTTATTTAATAGTAATTACATTCACTTTTGAAGTCATTAGCCCTTAATCACATTTTAGAGCATTACAGTAAGCCCTAATGTACATGTTTGTACAAGGTAGTAATACCTAATGGGCTATATGTCTTGAGGTTGTTAGTATTGATATGTATTTAGCAAAGATGATGGACATGTCCTAAGGCCATATGATCTATGGAATAGTATATCCTTAAGCCGGCAACATATTATGTATTTGAGAAATTGTGATGAGCAGAGGCTCGAGCTAGTAAGTCTCAAAGTGCTTGTTATGATCGTTGCCTGGGTGAGTGAGGTCAGTGCCTGTTATGATCACTGGGCAAGTTAGGTCTAGTGTTTGATGTGATTGTGCGATCCGGACAGAGTCCTGAAGAAGCTATGAGGCCTAAGGAACCAAGCACTGTAGGAATGGACAAGTGGGTCTAGTGTTTGATTGCACGCTACATACTATATACTGAATTAATGATGAATGTTGAGTACTATCTGAGATCTTTGATGAGAAAATGATGATTGTGTTTCATGCTCAGTTCGCTTGCATAAGAAAGAAATAAATTGAATAATGACTTGTGTCGCATGCTTATTAAGCTTACACATGAGAGGGATAGATTGAATGTCTAAAAGAATCCCCGAGGTATAGGTGTTCAAAGTTTGAGGACGTAATTTATTGAACGGGGGAGAAATGTAATATCCCAAATTTCAGGATCAGTGCTATGATTAGATGGGAGGAAGAGTTAGGAGGAAAGAAAATGAGAGAAGAGAAGAGGAAGAGAAGAGAAAACTGAAAAGAAAATGTTAATACTCATGCTTGGATGGAGGAGAGAAAATAGAGAGAAAAGAAAATGAGTAAAGATTTAAATGACTAAAATATCCTTATCCTTGTGTCAGAATGCATCATGCTTAAAATTAAATTAAACTTTACATTAAAAAAATCATATTAAAGTTACTTTCCTAAAAAATTTAAAATCAAATCATCTGATGAAAATATATTTATATTTTATTATATTTGAAAATAAAATAATCTGATGCAAATATATTAATATTTTATTATATTTTTCTATATTTTAAAATAAAATAATTTTAAAATAAAATAAAATGAGACTACTTCATAATCATTGTTGGCTTGAAAAGTTGAAGAAAATAGCTGTCACAGTACTATGATTTTCTCCTCAGTGGCCGAAGTAATAGGCATGGGTGAAAGAGCTGGTTCGGTAATGAGGGATCTGAACGAGCTAAGCTAGAGGGCATAAAGGGAAATAAGATTTTTCTCTCAAAATCTCTCCACTTGTGGAGAGAAGACTTGGGGAGAAAATGAAGCAAGGGGGCTACCTCATTTTCTCTTTCACTTTTCTCTCCTCCCTCATTTTCTTCTCTAGCCAAGCAGGGAAAAAGTTGCTACCCCCCTCTTTTTGCAACCTCATTTTCTTTCCTCCCTCATTTTCCCTCAATCCAAGCAAGGGCTAGAGGCTTGAGAATAAGCCTAAATCAAGTAGACTGCTAAGCCCCAGTTTAGAAAGAGTCCCAGGAAAGTAAACTATGCTGCCAGTGTGTTTTTCCTTTGTGGCAGTGAGATTGTCATGTGTTTTTGGATAGGCAAATGATGCTCGATGTCTATGATATTTTTTTTAATAAAATTAGACTTATGAAGCTTTAATTTGATAGGTTATAGAGGTCATTTGGAGCTATACACAAAGAGTTATGTATTTTTTAAGTTAGCCCAGTGAAACTGGCAAGTTTCTGTGACAACATCCAAAAATGAAAATTCTAGGAATTATGAGCTTCCAGTTGGTTAAAAGCTATATTTTTTCTTAAAAATAAACTTAATAAGGGTCACATAGCCTTTAGAACCATACCAATTGAACATTTGTACAATTATATATGAATTTTTAAAGTTTGATGAAAATTTTGCTAGATTTCCAGTAAAGTGTGAAAATATAAAAAATGTAAGGGTAAAATGGTCATTTGACCAATAAAGTAAGAAGCCATATGTTATCCCTTTAATTGGGATAAATTTTGGTTGAAGTAGGGAGCAAGAAAGTAAAATAATTTACTTGGTCCATATTAATTTAAGAGGGATTAATGATAGTCAAGTAAATAATGCACATATTGAGTTAGCATTAAACAATATTATTTCATAAAGTAAGAAGTGATACTTTATGAGTTCTTTATCCTTCCCTTGCGCCATTATTTTGTCCAGCTGCCCTAAAATAGAGGGAAAAATGAGTTATGTATTGTGAAAATAGAAAAAATGTAAGGGCCAATAGTCATTTGACCAATAAAATAGGAAGCCATATGTTTTCCATTTAATTGGGATAAATTTTGGCTAAAGTAGGGAGCAAGAAAGGAAAATAATTTACTTGATTTATATTAATTCAAGAAGGATTAATGATGGCCAAGTAAATAATGCACATGTTGAGTTAGCATTAAACAATATTATTTCATAAAGTATGAAGTGACATTTTATGAGCTCTTTACCCTTCACTTGGGCCACTATTTCATCCAGATGCCCTAAAATAGAGGGAAAAATTAACAAAATCATAAGAAAAAGAAAGAAGAAAGAAAAAGGATGAATAGTGAAAATTTTTGAGCTTTGAAGCCAATTTCACCTCCGATTCAGCATTTTCAGCTTCTACAGTCTTCTCTAACGTTGTTCCTCTCATAAAGAGCAACATTTCTATGGTTCTGGATTTTCAATCAGAGGTGTTTGATTCCATCTACTCAGAGGAGGTGCTGCCAAAATAAAGAACATATCACATATTTGTGTTCTGGTAAGTCTATGCTTTGATTTTAACCAAATATCCTAAGATTTTGTTGAGTATTTCTTGAGACACCCAAACCCTAACTTTTGGCTCGAGGGAGTCTTTTAGGTTTTTATGTTCATATGATGATAATTATGATATTAAAAGAGGTTTTATGATGATTTTGGAAGTTTGTATTCAAATCTACCTGAATTCGTGTTCTAGAGGCAGAGAAATTGCAACTTGTTTTTTATTAGTCATACTTGGTCCCAATGCTATGAAATTTTACAAGATTAAATTAGACATCTTGGGCAATTTGATAGGTATTATAAGCCATTTGGACTAGTGGATTGAAAGTTATGATTTTTCAAAGTTTGATGTTGATTCTGGAATAAAACCTATGGTAGTCTATGTTTAACGAATTTCTAGAAAATGTGTGGCTGTAATCAATGCTATGTGATATTTTTCACTGAAAGAGGACTTAAAGAAACTTTTATAGAACCTAGAACCAACCTATTTGGATTTTAGTAGAATTAATTATGAATTTCCAAAGTTGGTCAATAAAACTGGCAGATTGTGTCAAACCTACAAAATTATGGTAATTAAAGTAATTTGGGTACAAATATAAGAGACATGTCCCAAAAGCCCATGTAGTCCCATTGGACATTCAATTTCATGTCTCTAATAATATGGGTATTTATTGAGGGTCATGAGAAGTCAAGAAGAAGCATCTTCAATGATTGGAAAAGAAAAAGGTACAAGAGGAGGACTCAAGACTCAAGGTAGTAAACTTACCTCTCCTGTATGTATTTGATATTTGTGCTTATGTATTGATGCATGTGATTGCTTTGGTTCATTATGTGAAACATATATGAATGATTGAAGCTTTGTTTTTATTTATACTATGGCCAAAAGTATGTTGTTTGAAACTTTGAGCACGCAGATATGTCATTGTGTTAGCATGAGTTTATGTAAGGCAAGCATGTAATGCATTAAGCAATTATCTTGCATGCCTATTGGTATTATTTGCTACTGAATCTCTCTCAAATCTCACTCTTCCCTACCAACAATTTAGACAGGTGATCACAGGAGGCGTGCTAAGAATAGAGAAGAGGACGCATGTAGAGAAATGCTGTAGTAGAACGAAGACGGAAGGATGTCTAAGTTTTATTAAACGGGTTTAGACACCCTAATAGCCCTGTTTGGCTACATTATTTGTAATTGTTATATACATTCCCTATGGGGAATTTCTATAATCAAGCACGTTTTATTAGTACATTTATGCTATTCCTGTTTGCCTACCGAACTACACGCAAAAACGTTGAAAAATGTGGAAATAAGATAAGGGTGTTACATAAGGGGTAACAAATTCTAATTTAAGAATTTATTCTAACTTAGTAGAGGTTATATTGATTATTAAACTTAGATTTGAGGTTTATGGTGAAATGTAAATATTGAAAATTTTTTGTGAAACTTTAAGTGTTGAAAATTGGGTGTTTTTGAAGAAATAGAGGCGATATATAACACCCCAAGTTTTATTCCCTAATATGTATTATAATTATTTGAAATATTCAATAAAATGGTGAATTTTGGAGAATGTAAATTGTGCTACCAGTGAGATTTTCTGTGAGGTAGTGAGTTTGTCTTGTGATTTTAGATGACCAAATGATAACTAAAAATTATGAAATTTTATAGGGTGAAAATAGACATCCTAAGCTTTAATTTGATAGGTATATGAATCATTTGAAGCTATATATAAGAAGTATGAATGTTTGAAACTAGCCCAAAAAAACTATTGATTTTTTGGAATAGCGTTCAAAAACTTAAATGCTAGGAATTTTCTGCTTCCAATTGGTAAAATGCTATATTTTTCTTTGAAACTAGACTCAATAAGGGTTCTATAGCCTTTAGAATCACTCCAATTTGAGGTCTACAAATTAAGTTGAGTTTTCAAAGTTTGGGCAGAAAATCAGGCAAAATTGCCACAAATCCGAAAATGGAAAAATATTTGTGATGGCAACCTTGTAATTATGAGATACATGGTGATTAGCCTATTTTGGCACTAACATGGACCCATGGGATGTGGTAATGGCCTGACTAAAGAGGAAAAGAATAGTTTGACTCTAATTAAGCTTATGACACTAGTTTCATATAGATAAATTCAAGTACCACAAAAGTCAAAAGTTGGGAATTTTTGTATTTAATTAGATCAAAGAAAAATGAGATATTTTAAAGAGCTCATCCCTTCATCTTTTTCCTCATTCCCGTCAAGCACAAGCATGAGAGAGAGAGAGAGAGAGAGAGAGATAGAGAGCTTCATACATTTTAGAGAGAAAGAGAAGCAAATTGCAAAGGTAAGTTGAATCCTTTGGTGATTTGGTTCCTAAATTGTCTAATCCTTCTTCTAAACTTCCTCTCAATATGATTTAAGGTGTTTTGAAGAAAAATTCTAGGGTTTGTGGAGGCTTGAATTTTGGCCAACTGAGATAGAGCAAGAGAAGCAAAAGGTAACTCTATAAACTTCAATCTTTAGTTATTGTTGTTGTTGTGGTTGGTTTAATTGGTGGATTTCTGGTTGATTTGCTGTGGATTGTGAAATTGGGAAATGATGAACCCTAATCTTTACACTACCCAAATTTGGTCTAAATCATGTTGCGAATGTAATTAAATAGTTAATAAAGTGATTAGGAGTAGAAAAGAGCAAGTCTGTGGAGTCAGAATTGAAAAACCCCAGATTTTCCCAGAGTTCTCTAAGATTTTGGCTAGGTTAATATCTAGGGTTAGGGATGAATTTTTGGTAATCTGATGGTTTTATTGTGTTTAGGATGAAAAATTAGGTGGGGTTACAGTTTATCACTTTTCCATAAAAGCTTTAGAAAGTGAAATGACCAAAAAGCCCCCGAAACCTTAAATTAGGGGCTGCCAAGAGCCTTTTTATCTTTTGTCAGTGAATTTCGTAATTCTGAGGCTGGAAATGGATTTCTTGGGCAAAAATATATTAGAATATCCTAGGTCAAAATTTCAGGAAAAGTACGATCGGGTTGGGTCCTTAGGGGTATTTTAGTGATTTTTCAAGATAGACTCATAATCACTAAAAACACTGTATAAGTGCCTAGAATAGTAAATGAATGGGTTTGACCGTAATTCTTGTACATTTGACATTTTAGGACTAAGTTGAGAGCCCAGTTGTTGGCATGCTTTACGAGGCACACGTTTCGAGGTGGAAAAGAGTGAAGGTAGTAACTATAATTTCTTATATACAATGTGATTGTTGATATATTGTATGTTACTATATTCTGTGATATGAACATGATGCCTGAGGTATGTTACCTAGCTTTGGTTAGGTACCCAGCTGAGGTACGCCTAGGGTATATTACCTAGCTGTAGTTAGGGGCACAGCTGAGGTACACGTAGGGGATATAAACAGCAATTTGGCCTTGAGCTTTGTGTACACACGTATTGTTATGAATTTTATTTTACATTATATGGTGTATTGCATATTTAATTATCGTATTTTATATGATTGATTATATGTTACCACTAAGATTCGTTTAAATCTCACCTTTTTTTTTCAAATAAATAAACATTCCAATAGGAACCAATGGCTCTAAGGGCAAAGCAACAGGTATAGGCAATTGAAGGGTGTGAATATTGAGATGGAAGTTAGTGGTTATATGTAGTCTTTATTTTGAAATTTTGGGATAACTTTGTATATATTATCAAACCCTGTGGGGAATACTAGTAATGTAATCAAGTACCTTGTGTTAAATGTGAAAATAAAATAAGGGTGTAATATTTTGGTATCAGAGCTTTGAGCAGTTTTAGAGGAGCCTAAGGGTTCTGGCAGAGCAAGCAGTTCTGGCAATAGGATAGTATACTGATATGGTCTTGATTATATAATAATTGGACACATGTACAGATGGGGGTATCAAAGGAGTGAAACACCTTAGCTTATGAACTAGCCTCCACTGATCAACGAATATGTGAAGTGCAGCATGTAGTGCAATACTGGATGGAGAATGGTCTAAGGATATTACGAAACCCAAGGAAGCAGGTACGACCAAGACAATGTGCAAATCACACAGTATTTAGTCAGCCGGAGGTAGCTGGAATAATGTTTTAGATGAGGGTAGTCTTCGGGTACTGGTAGTCAAGAGAAGATAAAGCCAGGTCTGCGTTTTGGCACAGGCACACAAAAGTTAAGCATCTTTACCCAGGAAAATATTAGGGTGGGTGACCCCCTAGGAAGTTAAGTTGGCAAGGTCATGGAGACTTGAGGAATAGTGATTGTCTTAAGGTTTCTCCATGACTAATAATCATTTTAGTTAGACAATTTAAATGATGTTTAGAAGCATGGAGATGTTGATGATGTAAGTATTAATCTAAATTTGAACCATTTATGTTGCAATAATTACTGCGCAGCAAAGTTCATTTGATAAGGTGATGGGAAACTTGAGGTGTAGTAAATGTTTGAGGCTTCTCCATGCTAAGAGATGATCCTTAGTAACACCGTGATGTTAAAGGAATATAGACATGATATACGATGCTATATGATGAATGGTGATTATACCATATATTATTCCTAGAGGATTTGATTTGATGATACTGAAGGTTGAGAATAGGCTTGAATCATATCTAAGTTGAAATAGTGCTTAGGTTGAAATATGAATTGGTTGCACTATGGTTATATTCCATGATGGAAGTTTAAACCTTGTGAACCTTATGGATCGTGTTAAACCTTCAATAATGTTTTGAGGATAATACCCGAATACCATGAAGGTTAGAATAAGCGCTATTGACCCTGATTCTTAGCATGCCTATTGGGTATAATTGAAGGAAATGATTTTCAATATGTGTGATGTTGAGGTTCTAGATTTCATTATAAACCTAAAACTTGGGTTAAAGCCCCTAGGCTGTAAAATCCTACATGCTAGAAATCCTGTAGTGGACATATGTGCCCAGTGTAATGCCCCAAATTTTGATTAAGGGCTAATGATAATTATTGTGAATGATTTGGTGAATTAAAGTTGATTTGATATCTGAATTAGTTATTGGAAATGCCAACACCTTGTATTTTAGCATAATTATGTGACAAAATAATTATTTGGGCTGAATATGAGGGAAATGGAGAATGAAGAAGAGGAAAAGAATTTAAATATGTGTTATGTGGCAATTTAAGTTAATGAGCCAAAAACAATGGAAAATTATCAATTAATTAGTCAGTGATTAATGAATAAATTAATTACTAAATAAGAAGAAATGAATTGTATGACCAAATGACTAATGGAGTAGTTAGAGTAACTAATTAGTTACTTACTTTATGAGAGCCAATGAAAATGAGACATGTGGCAAGTTGGTATGAAGAGAGAGTGGGTGAGAAAAGTCAAATAGAATATTTTAAACATTCTTTCTCTCTCTTCCCTCCCTATTTTTAGCTTATAAGAGGCATGAGCATGGAAGATCATTATTTCAACTTCCTCACATACTCATCTATCTCATTCTCTCTTCCATTTTCGGCAGCCACGAATGCTTAAGAGAGAAAGAAAAGCTTGATATTAAGGTAAGACAATGACTCCAAATGCCAAAACTCTCTTCTTTAATCTTGTTCCTTGAATTGAGGGCTTCATTTCCATTATTTTAGATTTTCCATTGGTGTTGATTTGTGCCCTCAAGAAAAGTTAGAGGTTGGAGAAGCAAGGAACACCTTTGGGAAAGTTGTTGAGGAGAGTAAGATGAATCTCTCTATATGAGTTTTGTGGCTATTGGATTTAGTTTTGAATTTCTGGGATTTTTGTCTATTTTTGAAAATTGGGCTCATTGTGTGTATAGCATGTTGTTGTCATGGAATTGGTATCTTGGGATGTGTTTTGAATAGATAGAAATGGGGTTAAGGTTGAAATAGCAAGTTTGGCAATTTTAGGGATTTTGTGTTAAATGTTGCCTAAAACAAACCATAATACTGGAATAAGAATTTGGTAGTTTTAATGTTTCCATTGGATTTCTTGTGCAAAATTATGTGGGAATAGTCTTAGATTAGAATTTTGGATCAATGGAAACATATGGTTAAAATTTGGAAAATGCTGTCAACTCTGCTACTTTTTGGCTTCTAATAAACATCACTCGAGTGATCTGGGGTCTCACTCGAGTGCAGCATTGCATGTTCTCTTTTTCCTTTAGTTTTTTTGTTGCACTTCTGTGCAAAAAGCAAAAGTGTTTGTCTCACTTGCGAGTGTTGTGGGTTTTTACGCGCGTGAACCTGGTCTCACTCGAGTGCAAGTGTATTTGACACTATAAACTCGCGTCTCAGGATATCACACGCGATTAATTTTCAAGAGTGTGTCTTAACACTCCTGAGTGTTAAGCTGTCACTCGAGTGCCAAGGTCCCTGCTTAAGTGCTCTTCTCCTTTAAAAGTTTCTTTTGCTCTCGGATGAGTACTTCCTGAACCTCACTTTGTAGAACTCGAGTGAGCATTAGGCTATCACTCGAGTGTTACTTCCATGACTCGAGTGGAGTGAGCATTTCTTGTCTTTGCTATTGCTTATTGTCAAGCACTCGCACAAGTGTGCTTTTCATGACTCGAGTGCAAGTTCATCATCACTCGAGTGAGGCCTTCTTTACTCGAGTGCAATAGTGAAAATTAGTACTTGTACTTCAAAAAGGGGATCTTTGGTATAGTTCTTCTAACCCTTTAGGACTTTTGTAGCTTCCTAAAGGAAATTATTGATAGCCAAATCTAAATGTTGTAAAGTCATTTAATTGTTGGAATAGAGAATAACACTTCATCCCTATTTATGAATTATAGGATTTGATATTTGCCCTGCTCGTTAGAGACCAGTGCCAGAGCAAGCACAAAAAGACCAAGGTAGTGACCTTTCTCTTGTATTATGTATGATGCGTGGTATGCATGACTTATCATCGTGTTATTGTTGTGAAAAATGCTGCTAAAACCTTGAAATTGTGAAAATTGTGAATATGAAATGTGCCGTAGTGCATTACAGTGTGAGCAGTCGTAGGTGGTTATGCGTGTCACACCTACCCCTACCGTTGTACTGTCGTTGTAATTGTCATGGCTGTGTTGTGAATTCCCACTTTGAGAAACATGCCGATGTGGCTATTTGTTGTGAAATGTTTTATATGGAACCCAGCTGTGGTGAAATATGTGATGTGAAACATGTCATTGTGCATTACAGCGTGAGCATTTCAGCATGAGCATTCGTAAGGGGTAATGTATGTCACACCTACCCCTACCATTGTAACTGCCATTGTAAATGACATTATTTTTGCTATGGTGTTATGATTTGCTTACTTGCTTTGTTGTTGTGCATACTATGAGTAAATTGTTACTACGAGGATTCTTTAAAATCTCACTCTCCCATAAAACAAATATTAGACAGGGCTAATGGTTCCAAAGAGAAGCAGGTGACGAAGGGCGGATAGAGCTATAGGCTAGGAGTTTATATTTTGGATAATTGGTTATCATGTACAAATCATTTGGATATTTTGTTGAGAATTAATGTATATGTTGAATACATTACGTAGTTTTGTGTAATCCCCTTGTTATGGGAAACAAATTATGGGCATTTGTGCCCTGTAAAGGCTTAATTGATTAATAGAACCCGAGTATGTCGGGAAATTTTATTACACTCTGATATTTATGAATGGAATCCAACTGTACATGCCAATTGTATATTTGAAATGTGAATATGAGACCGTGTTGAACAAGTTTTTGAAAAGTTTTTGAAAACCCTGTTTGGAAAATGAAAATTTTTATTAAGTTTAGATTCATCCTGTAGTCTCTGATTCAACAAAATTACATAATTTTGAACATAAATCTTAGCCTTGACATGAAAGGGGTTACATCCAGAGGCCCTAAAACCTAGTGGACTAGTAGGTCCTTAGGCTAGCAGATGTAGTCAGCATTGTGTTGAGTTAGTAATGATCCATGGAATCGCGGAACAAGATTCTTATGGACACGAATCCTTGTAGAGAGGGATTTTGAAAGGTTGCTAGATGTTAAGCCTAGCATAGGGAAAGATTATAATCATAAAATATTCCCTTAAAGGATTGATTAAGGTGATAGCTCTCTGACGAATGAGGGACAGAATTGATCAACCTGCTATTCCATTGACTTGAGATTATATTAGGAGTTGATTAGTGGATGGCAAATGAGGGTTACCAAGAAAACCATAACCCAGGAATCAACTACTAAGCTTTGGTTCCACAAGAATTTGAAATGGCCCAGAATGGTTTAAGTTGAAATGATTTGGGAACTAGTACAAGGAAATGCATATTTCTAGTGCAGTCAAGTGATATAAGAGGTTCCTGTGGGACTCCTACTAAATCATCCTGACATTATTAAAGCCTACATGAGGAAAATACAACATCAGAGTGGCCCAGCGGAAGCCAATATGAAACGGTAGACAACTGAGTGGCACAGTAAATTTATGTGTAATATTTAAGGACAACTGAAGAGGTTAATATTCACACCAGTGTTGATCATCTCAGATCATGACTAGATCCGTGTGGTCTAAAGTGACACAGCCTATGTGGCATATGGTGATTTACCCTATGTAATGTATAGTGGTATGGAAGCCCATTAGAGAATGTTAATCAACCCCATGATTAATATGCAACCCTGACATGGCCAAGAAAGAGTCCTGGTTGCACTGGCGAAAATCATGGGTAGCCTTGCAGCTGAGAGGCAGTGCGTAAAATATGTTGCTGAGCGGTGTGCTATATTGTGATATGACCTATGTAATCACAATGTTATGACTAATGTGGTCACTATAGTATGACCTATGTGGTCATAGTGATATGCACCTATGTGGTGTACAGTGTTATACACATGTAAACCTATGTCGTTTACAATGACATGATTTGTGAGGCTAATAGTCACGCAGCCTATATGGTTTGTCTTAACACATGTAAATAGAGATTGGGGTAAGCCTTAGTGTAGTAAGGTATAATGGTGGTGAATATTCTAATAGTATAGCCTCACAGAATGATTACCCACTTGTGATATAGTGCATACAGTAAATGATGCGCATAGTAACTAGTGCACACAGTACGACAAGTGAATAGTGCACATCATATAGCTAGTAAATAGTGCACACAGTAGGCCAGTAAGGGTCAAATAGTCATTTAATCTTGAACACCGAATAGGCAGGTATAAATGCAGACAGTCATATGCACAAGCATATATATTGGTAGTACATCCCAGTGTACATGTTTGTACAGGGTGAAAAGACTAGGATATTCAGTGTTGTAAGAGTATAATGACATACGTCGTAAGGCTAAATACACCAGGTAGTGTCCCGACAAGACAACAAGGCCCAAAATAAAAAACTGAGTGTCCTGTTGGACAATCAATATAGTAATAGGTTGGGTAGCCCATGAGTACAAAACAGAGAACAAAGGCAGTAAGACCGATATATATGTTTGCATGGGGCAATATCCTTGGGCAGTAAGACCAGACAAACTGTTGATTTTCTGGAACAACGTTAAAAAACTTAAATTCTATGAATTTTGTGCTTCTAATTGGTAAAAGTCTATATTTTTTTCTTGAAATTAGACTTAATAAGTGTTTTATAGCCTTTGGAATCACTCCAATTTGAGGTATACAAATTAAGTTATGAGTTTTCAAAGTTTGGGTAGAAAATCAGCCCAAATTGCCATAAATCCAAAAATGGAAAAATATTTGTGATGTCAACCTTGTAATTATGGGATACATGGTCATCAGCCTATTTTTGACTAACTTAGACCCATGGGACGTGGTAATAGCCTGACTAACGAGGGAAAGAATAGTTTGACTCTAATTAAGCTTATGACACTAGTTTCATATAGATAAATTCAAGTACCACAAAAGTCAAAAGTTGGGAATTTTTGTATTTAATTAAATAAAAGAAAAATTAGATATTTTAAAGAGCTCATCCCTTCATCTTTTTCCTCATTCCCATCAAGCACAAGCAAGAGAGAGAGCAAGAGAGCTTCATACATTTTAGAGAGAAGGAGAAGCAAATTGCAAAGTTAAGTTGAATCTTTTGGTGATTTGGTTCCTAACTTGTCTAATCATTCTCCTAAGCTGCCTCTCTACATGATTTAAGGTGTTTTGAAGAAAAATTCTAGGGTTTGTGAAGTCTTGAATTTCGGCCAAGATAGATAGAGCAAGAGAAGCAAAAGGTAACTCCATAAACTTCAATCTTTAGTTATTGTTGCTGTTGTGGTTGGTTTAATTGGTGGATTTCTGGTTGATTTGCTATGGATTGTGAAATTGGGGAGGATGAACCCTAATCATTTTGCTGCCCAAATTTGGCCTAAATCATGTTGGGAATGTAATTAAATAGTTAATAAAGTGATTAGGAGTATAAAGGAGCAAGTCTGTGGAGTCTGAATTGAAAAACCCCAGATTTTCCTAAAGTTCTCTAAGATTTCGGCTAGGTCAATATCTGGGGTTAGGGATGGAGTTTTGATAATATGATGGTTCCATTGTGTTCAGGAGGGAAAATTAGGTAGGGTTACAATTTATCACTTTTCCATAAAAGCCTTAGAAAGCGAAATGACCAAAAGACACACAAAACCCTAAATTAGGAGTTGCCAAGAGCCCTTTTATCTTTTGTCAATGAATTTGGTAATTTCAAGGCAGGAAATGGATTTCTTAGGAAAAAATATGTCAGAATAACCTGGGTCTAAATTTCAGGAAAAGTACGATCGGGCCGGGTCCCAGGGGTATTTTGGTAATTTTTCAAGATAGACTCATATAACCACTAAAAACACTATGGAAGTGCCTAGAATAGTACATGAATGGGTTTGAACATAATTCTTGTATATTTGACATTTTAGGACCAAGTTGAGAGCCCAGTCGTTGGCACACTTTACAAGGCACACGTTCCGTAGAAAAGGGTTAAGGTAGTAACTCTAATCCCTCATTCACTATGTAATTGTTGATATACTGCATGTTACTATATTCTGTGATATGAGCACGATGACTAAGGTATGTTACCTAGCTGTGGTTAGGTGCCCAGCTAAGGTATGCCTAGGGTATATTACCTAGTTGTGATTAGGGGCCCAGCTGAGGTACACGTAGGGGATCCAAACAGTAATTTGGCCCTGAGCTTTGTGTTCACACACGTATTGTTATGAATTTTCATTTTACATTATATGGTGCATTGCATATTCAATTATCGCATTTTATATGATTGATTGTATGTTACTACGGAGATTCATTTGATCTCACCCTTTTTCAAATAAATAAACATTCCAACGAAAACCAGTGGCTCCAAGGGCAAAGCTGCAGGTACATGCAATTGAAGGGCGCGGATCCGGAAATAGAAGTTAGTGGTTATATATAGTGTTTATTTTGAAATATTTTTGATAACTTTGTATATATTATCAAACCCTATGGGGAAAATCGGTAATGTAATCAAGTACCTTGTGTTAATATATTAGTATATTTATGTTTTTCCTGTGTTATTCACCGAACTGTGCTCAAGCACTCTGAAAAATGTGAAAATAAGATAAGGGCGTAACACAATAGTTATAATTGAATGATTATAGCAAGTGATAAAGAATTAATGAAAGGAAGAAATGAAAATGGAATGATCATTTTGAGAAATAGTTATCTATGCGATTTTTCTAAAAGATTTATAGTGAGTAAATTTTTGTGGATTTAAGGATGAATGGAGGAAATGTTGTGGTCCATAATTTAAATGAGTGAAATAGTGATTATTGGATGATAAAACTATGAATTGAAATAGAGAATATAGAAATTGAGTTATGGTGGTAAATTGAGAATTTTGAAAATTTGTATTTAAATGAACAATTCAAAGTTTATATAAAGATTTGAAATAAAGTTTGATTTATGAGTTAGATTTTGTGTTGGTATTGGTAATGTGATTGATGGAAATAAGGTTTGGCAATTGAGTTGATTGGAAATGGTCAAAGATGATAGTTGGGACTTATGCAAGGACTTTAAGTCTATAAATTATTTTTTTTAACCCCTCAATTAGTTTGAATATTAAATTGTGGTTCCAATTTATTGTTATAGATTGATTTGTGAATTATGGTTGAGCATGAAGATTGGATTCTTGTGGTAAACTTAGCTATGGTCAGAGGTAACCACTTTCCACTTGTTATATTTTTTGGTATGTTGTTTGTGAGGATTTTGTGAAATGATTATGAGAATGAAAATATTGCATTAACATTGATTAGATACTTCAATGAATACTTTGAAATGTTTATTGAGATTGTGAAAGTTATCATTATATTGATGAGTATTTTGATAGAAATTGCCTTCTAGAACCTTATGATTTGAATTGTGATATATATATATATATATATATATGAGTTGAGAAATGAGACATTATGTCATGTATATGAAGATGATTTGAACATCATTGTATGAATGTGAAAATCATGAGAAATTCTGTTGAGCTATTTATTGATAGTTATTGTGATGATTGGATTGGGATGAGATTGAGTAGTTTGTTTTACCATGTGGTATAGCCTCTATTGTGTACGATGGTTGGCTTTCTATTGTCCTACTAATTTAATGATGGACTATCCCACTAGTTCAATAAGGGACTGCCCTACTGGTTCAACGAGAGGCTGCAACACCCCCTAGTTCAAAGAGGGAAAAAGACCCATGGTCTGGGTATATGCTCTATAAATTTTGGCCGGTCCTCATCACATGACCAGTGAGCTTTTGAGTGGCCGTAACATGAATAGTAACTTAACTTATGGGTCTTGTCAGCAGAATTAAGGCGGTTCAGTTGGATTGATGGGAGGCGACTTGGGAATTATGATATAGAAATTGTGATACAAAATTTATGATATAAAAATTGTAATATGAAAATTGTGATACAAATTTGTGATACTGAATTTGTAATACAAAAATTTGGGATGCAGAATTTGTGATACGAAGATATGAAAATTGTGACATGG
This sequence comes from Inga leiocalycina, assembly GCA_963242795.1. Lineage (NCBI taxonomy): Eukaryota > Viridiplantae > Streptophyta > Magnoliopsida > Fabales > Fabaceae > Inga > Inga leiocalycina. Next base: position 31,626,716 of record OY725325.1, on the reverse strand, counting down.
AAATTGTGATACAGAATTTGTGATACGAAATTTGTGACATGCAAATTGTGATACGGAATCTATGATATGGAAATTAAGATATAGAATCTCTTATATGGAAATTGTAATACGAAATTTGTGATATAGAAATTATGATACAGAATCTGTCATATGGAAATTGTGATACAGAGTTTGTGATATGGAGTTTGCAACATGGAATGTGTGATATGGAATTTTGTGAATTATATCTTTAATATTTTGTTATATAAATTGTTCCATTTGGCACCTCACAAGCACATATTAGTATGAGTAATGAGTTGGATAGCTAGTTATTGAGGCTATTGTGTCAACCTATTAATTTAACATTTTTCAGGTAATAGTTATTATATTGGTTAGTCGGGGAAGGCTTCAAAGGCTTGATTATTGTAATAGTCTTTGTAAAGCCTCATCTTTTTTATTTATGTGATGAATAATTGTGTATTGTCGTTGTAGGGCTCACGTTACATACTCTGATGTGATATTATGTTTTCAATTATATGGTTTTATATCGTCGATAAGTAACTCAAGTGGATATTTGAGAAAATTGTTGTTTCGATATTTTGATAATTGAGTTTGATATTGTCTTGTGGACGAATTATTATATACTAGACTTTGATAAGTCCAAGGCTCAAGTATGTTGATTAATTATGGTTTAGTTTGTGAAAAGATGAGAAGAGTTTTATGAACCATGATAGATTTTTAATGCTTGATTGGTGAATAGTTGACTTTTGACACTTTATAAATGTTTGAAAAAGAATAGTACTAAAAATTGAGTTTTATCTTTAGGCTTATGGTTGAATATTATATTCTGAGCTTCAAGAAACTTAAGGCCCAACTGTTAATTGGAATGGCTTTATAAATATGTTGATTTGCAATGGTTTAGTGTATAATTATTTAGAAAAATTTATTATCCATGATAAATTTTAAAGAACTAGTTTATTATTTTCTGTCACAAATAGATATTTGCAGTGACTTAAATCCTTTATAACCATAGAAGTGTTTCAAAAGGTTAATTGAACAATTTTTCTACCATGGTTAACTTTTGAAAGATGAGTTGTAATCTTTTCTACTATAGTAGATCTTCAGATTTAAGTTTTCTCTTTTACGCATAGTATTGTTTATTATCTAAAGATTTGATTAAGCATATGAATAATTGATTTTGAAGGAAAGGATTTTATATGAGACTTAAGCTCTACACATTTGACCGAGTGTATCTTAAAAAATGGTGTGCTAGGGACAATCAGTCATACTAATGAGTTTTTGTTGGACTATGTATTAGCCTATAACTTCAATCAGCAGAATGAGAATGGATGGTGATATAGGGGAGGTTACATATTGCATAATTGTATTTTACATGTTATGAATAAGAATAGAGGTTTGCTTAATGATAATTAATTTGAAATCGTTTTATATGGGGATTGTGATATATGCAAATATATATGTATGTATGTATGTATGTATGTATGTATGTATGTATGTATGTATGTATGTATGTATGTATGTATGTATGTATGTATGTATGTATGTATGTATGTATGTATGTATGTATGTATGTATGTATGTATGTATGTATGTATGTATGTATGTATGTATGTATGTATGTATGTATGTATGTATGTATGTATGTATGTATGTATGTATGTATGTATGTATGTATGTATGTATGTATGTATGTATGTATGTATGTATGTATGTATGTATGTATGTATGTATGTATGTATGTATGTATGTATGTATGTATGTATGTAATCATTTCGTTATTTTAAATCATATGTGGTTTACTTGTGTACAGTAGAAACTTTCAGTAGTTACTGAGATATGGAATCTCATTCCTTTATATTACTCCCTCCGGTCCTAATTATAAGACAAAGTTGACTTTTTTGGAGAAATTAAGGAAGCCAATTAAATTACTTTAGAGTGTTTATATTTTTAGTATCCTTAGATTATATATTAGTTTATTAGTCAAATTAATTAGTTTTGAGAAAAAAATAAAAATATAAACACTCTAAAGTAATTTATTTGGCTTCCTTAATTTCTCCAAAAAAGTCAACTTTGTCTTATAATTAGGACCGGAGGGAGTAACATTTTTTAGGTGATTATTTTAGTAGGGAGCAAGGGAAGGCACCCATGGAGTAATCGTTGAAGGCTCTCTTGTGCTCCTAAAGCACATATTATATTGTTTTTATTTACCATGACTCAAAGACTTCTGCATTTTATTTTTACTTATTAAATTATTTTAGGGATTTAAATTGACACTAGGGTTTTATTTGAATTGATTATATATTTTGATTATTTGAATGTTGGACATCCTTATTAACTATTTATTATTAACTATTTATGAGATACTTTGGTTAAGTATATTTCTATTTGGTTTGAGATGTTACATGTTTGGCAATATAGTTTTATATGGGTTGGTATTTACCCAATACAACTTAGACAGTTGGCGAGTTACTTGGGCCCATTATTATTACCATTCCCATATAATTTCATCCCATAGAAAAAGAAGAGTATATGGGAATGGGATGAATTTTATTACTTAATTGATGCGTAGCTTGTTGTATTCTAAATAACAATAGTAATAATCTACAATACTATTCTTATAATGAATATTATTCAATGAGTGTTGATCATAGTAAAAGAGATTATGACTATTTAAGCTCAAGGTTTTAAATTTGAGCTTGTGTTGATGTAGAAAATCACTAAATAATCACTAATTAGGCTCACAAAGATTGAACGTGACCCCAATAAACTTGGATGATAGCCCAGCTAGGTTTGGAACAATACCTAAAAATTTAAGGGTTAAGGGGCAAAAACACCTACTAACTTTTATCAAAAGTGCGTCCAACATCATATATATTTTAAAGGTATAAAAATACCTACGCGTATTCAAAATATGAGCAAACATGTCAGCACCGTTGAATTTGACCTAACACCATTATATATACATGTGCAAAAAGAGTATGGGACCCACTACAAAAAGTAACGGTGTTAGGTTAAATTTAACAGCGCTGACACTTTTTCCTCCCATTTTAAATGTTTATGGGTATTTATGTACCTCTGAAATATATATGATGCTGAATGCATTTTTTATAAAAATGTATGGGCATTTTTACACATGCACCAAAAATTTAATATAAGAATAGTATAAAATATAATATAAATCAATGTAATAAATTAATGTAATTTATTATTAAGAAAATATAATTAGTTTCATATAAAATATATTCCTTTGAAAACCGATTTTAGAATCAAAAGTTAAAATTTCTAAAATTATGAATACTGAATAATAATTATACACTATTACTTTAAATAATATTAAGTTAAGAAATTAATAAAAAAATTTAAATCCTAAATTGTCTCCAAAATTATAAGACAGTTAAGTTACAAGATATGCGTCAAGAAAAACAACCCTAGACATGGAATCAATCAATGTTAATAAAAAAATAAAAGGCATAATTTATATAGCATGTTGCATGTGGCAAGCGTAGATATATTTGATAGGATTGTGCCACAAAACTTGTTTCTTTTTTAAAAAAAAAAATTAGGAACAACTACAATTAGAGATGCTATGGTTGGCACATGATCTATGAGATAAGAAATAGGAAATGGAATATATTTCTTGCATAACAAACGTGGAATATATTTCTCAATAGTGCTACCTATAAAGAAATATGGAAATGGCAAGGAGTTGAGAGAATTAAAGTATTCATGTGGTTAGCCTTCAATGATCGTCTCCCAACTAATGCTTGGAGGAGTAGATGGTCAACAACCTCAGCCATGTGCTCTTATTGTGGTAATCATATAGGGACTGGGTCATCCTACGAGACTGTATTTATGCACAGAGGTTATGGAATTCATTGATTAATCCCAGGTTTCGTACCAGTTTTTTCTCAGCTGCACAGCGTGACTAGTTTGCAATGAATCTTAAACAAGGTTGGGTGCTAGATCTGATGGGAAATGGTGCCTTCTTTGGGGAGTATCGATTTGGAAGTTATGGCAGTGGTCTAACCAGTCCATTTTTTAGGATAACTTCATCAAACCAGCAATCCCTAGTGAGATACTGCTTCAATTGTGGAAACATTATGTCCAGATTAATGAGTTAACAACTGCTACAAGTCTAAAGTATAGTCAAGTAAATTCTGGACACCTCCCTCGATTGGCTGGGTTAAGGTTAATACTGATGGAGCTGTCTCTTCATCCAATTGGAAGGCCAATTGTGGTGGGGTGATTAGAGATCACAATGGTGCGTGGATTGCTGGGTTTACACATTTTATTGGTTCATGTGCCATTTCGGATGCTGAATCATGGGCTATATTTACAAAGCTCTGACGTTAGTTTGGGACGTTGGTTTTAGAAGAATTATTTTCAAATCTGACTCAAAAGGTCTAGTTGAGATTCTGCTTGATGAGAGTAGTAGGAAAATTTGTAGTAATCTACTCCTGCGTATTAATCTCATGATAAAGAACAATTGGGAATTGATTATATAGTTCATCCCGCGAGATCTCAATCGGATTGCTTATTCCTTGGCTAAAAAGGGCTTGAGGAAATCTTCACTACTGGAAGTGTGTCCACCGAATCTGTGGTCTTTGTTTGATAAAGATGTGATAGGACCTTCCAGTGCCACTAGGCGTAGTGGTCACCTACGTGGCCCTAGGCCACTTCCCCCCTTATAAGGGTTTGATCCCGTGCCACTATGTAATAAAAAAAAAAGATGTGATGGGACCTAGTGTCCCCGTACCTAGTTTTTCTTCTTTTTTTTTGGTTTTGCTACTAAAAAGTTTAGGTGGGTTCGACATCGGTCCCCCATCAAGGTCAGGACATGGCCCTAAGGCTCTTTAAACACTTACAAGGGACTTGCAAGATCGCCTACCAAAGAAGCCCTTACAACAGCAAAGGGAATCGAACTTACATCCTTTTGGGTTTCCAAGCCCATTCCTTACCATCTGTGCCAACTCTCATAAGCCCGTACTTAGTTTTTCTGTTATTACTTATTAGGCATTTGCCTTCACTAGTATCAATTAAAATAAAAAAAAAAACGTTGAATAAAATTATATGATATAGATCCAATTCACTTTTTTTAAAAAAAAAAAAACACCATTTAGGGGAATGGGTCAAGCCTATGCCAGCACATTTAGGGCCAAAAATGGATGGGGTCAAAAGCGAGATTTAGATCTTCAAAGGCTTATAAAGGCTAGTACTAATGATGCTGCAAAACTTGTTATTGACTTTTTTTTATGATTGAATTTTATATAGTAGTTTTTGTTTGTTTAGTTTTGGACTATAGTTTATTCATATTTGAAATATAAAAAATGAGTTGATTTAGAATTTCGATAATGATTTGATTTATATTACGTGTTAATATTTTTAAATTAATATATATTTATTTGATAAGAGAATATTTTGATACTTATATAACTTGTGATTTTATTATTTGAATTAGAGATTGGAAGAATCCTCGTTAAATCCTGCTGAAATATCTGAATCCAAATTCAGGCTTATGTTGTCATCAAATCCCTATTAAAGCCAAGAGCCCCAATTAAGAGTTTCTGAATATTGTTAAAAGATTAGAATGCCCATCATATAAGATTTAAAATAAATATATTTTTTATTTATTTAAATAATATACCTATACCTAAAATTTCAAAGATTAATAATGTTAACTACTTAACCCCCAGATAAAGAATCTAAGGCTTTGTTTGGTTGAGGGTTAAGTTAGGTTGGGGTGGGGTTGGTTTTGTTTGGTTGGAGGTTAGGTTAGGTTGGGGTAGGTTGGGGGTAAAAAAGTGGTGTTTGGTTGGAAGGAGGTTAGGTTAGGTGTTGGATGTTTTTTTGTCTTTTAGTGGTAACCTAACTTAGGTTTTGAAACCTCCAAAATTGGGGTTTTTCCTAGGTGAGAGAATATTTGTCTTCAATTGTGACTAAATTGCCCATAACAATTTTTTAAAATTCCAACACTGCTTTAACTTGACCTCCTGATTCAACGAACTTTCTAAATAATAATAATTTTATAAATAATTATTTATATGCTTACACGAATAATTATTTTATAAATAATAATTATTAATAAATACATTATAAAAGAAGAAGGAAAATATGTAGAAGGGCATTTTAACCTCCTCTAACCTAACTTAACTTAAATAAACCTCACTTAACCTAACCTTCGTTGAACCAAACAACATTATAACCTCTTCTAACCTAACTTAAGTAAACCTCACTTAACCTAACCTTCATTGAACCAAACAAAGCCTAAAGGGATGAGAATTGAGTCTGTTCTAAATTTGTGATTCAGGAGTTTTTTTTCCCAACAAAAAAAAAAAGTCCGCTATCATCGAGTGTAAACTGTAATCATTGTTTTTTTTTTTTTTGGCATCAATAAAGTTCGTGTTGCGATGAAAATAACCTTTTTGTTAAATTGCCTTGTATTGTCCACAAAAATTGCAGTTGCAAAATGAAAATTTTAGGTTGAATCATATCAGATAATGGGTTTATACTATTTTTAGATTCTGCCATCAGCAACTCAATTGAGTCATTTAATTTATAGGCAAAGGAAAATAATGAAAAAGACAAGAAAGGAAGTAGAGGAAAGATATTGAGGATGTGGGAGAGAAAAGGAATAAAATTAAGAAAGGAAGAAAAGAAAGAGAGGGAGTGGATTAAAGGAATGAACATATATATATATATATATATATATATATATATATATATAAAGAAGGGAGAAGAGCTTTGCTGACAATATATTCAGGACAGGGATACTGGAGTTGATCTGACCAGGCGAAAATCAAAGAGACTTGGGGGAGGCTGTGTTGAGGACGAGCAAGGGAGGCAACATATAGGTGTATTTGATTTTAATAAATAAGAAATATATTTTTTTAAATCACATCATAAGGACATTTTGATTTTTTAACAACATTTACAAATTTCTAATTAGGCTACTTGGCCTTATTAAGAATTTATTAGAAGTATAGGCCTAAATTTAGATTGAAGTATTTCAGCAGGATTTAATTGAGAATTTCCCTTAGAAATTTATGAGTTTAAATGTTTTGTTGATTTTTAAAATTTTGATAATGATTTTTTCTAACAAAGTCCTTTTTGCATTTACAGATGGCGTTAGACTTGGTTCTTTTAAGCCAGAGCCAATCAAAAGCTAGTCTTTTATATTTTTTTCGGTTCTAAATATAAGATAGAGTTGATCTTTTTTAAAAATATTAAAAAAACTAATTAAATTACTTAAAAAGTACTTATATTTATAGTTTTTTCTCCAAACTATTTTTCCTAACTTATAAATTAATATATAATATAATAATATATAATATATTATATGATTAAGTAACTTATTTAGCTTCTTTAATATTTCTAAAAAAAATCAATTATGTTTTATATTTAAGACCGGAGGGAGTATGTTATATGGTTGGGCCAGCCTGTCCTCCTAACTCTTACCTGCAAATCAACATCTTAGTTACAATGTTATTTACTTAGAAATTAAGTTGCTTAACTTAGAAAACAAACCAGTATTTTCATTTATGAAAGTCCCCTATTCGGTTCCTTCTTAACGTACGTATGCTTTTTCAAAAGTAGTTAATTAACTAACAAGAAATTAAACGGTTTGATTTTTTTGATAAAGGACAAAATGCTATTAACTTATGTATTACTCTTATCTTATTCTTCTTCCATAAACCATAAAGGATAAAATGATATTACTTAAAAAAAATCTTCACAAAGTATCAAAGAAAATACCAAAAATAAAATGACGAAAATAATGACAATAGAAAGACTATGAAATAACATGAACAAGCTGCAAAATAAAATCTTCAAGAAGTGTCAGAATCTCTCGTCATGTGATGATGCTGATAGATGGTGGTTGATTTGGGAACATGAGAAAAGGTTTATTGACACAGGTGATTATAAGACGTTGTCCTCGACTTTCCTTTATGTTAGATTTAGTAATCCATAATAAAGAAGCCCTTAAGCTTCTAATGTGAAATAGAATATCAGGTTCACTGAATTTCTCTGTACAAACTGAATCAATGGAGATCCTTGACACTCTTATCTTCTTAGTAGTATTTATGTTCGAATGAGCCAACTATTGTATACCCTGGATAAGCAACATACTTATTATTTTATAAAATCATTATTTTTCCCCAAAATATTTTATAATTGTTTAGTACACATGTTTTTAGACTAGATTTTAGTATTGTCCAACCAAAATAAATAAATATTGTTCGAACCCTTGACCAGTGGACTCAACATATTTAAATGCAAAACAATATATTATATGCAGCTGATATTATTTATTACTTCTGTAAATACACAGATACTTTAATTATGTTTTAAATTATGTATGTATGTCTTAAAAATGATTACATATATGTACCGTCTAAGGGTAAAAATAATGGTTAATGACTTAGCCAGGACGGAAAAAAGAACACCCACACACAGTTAATGGTACCAGTACCACCTGTAAATGCTTGTGAAAACACGCAAGGTTAGGTTCCATTTTACCATCCTAGATGTTACCCCCTACTTGTGCCATCATGGTTTTTACTTTAACGTTTAAATACTTCCTCTCATGTTCAATATAGGAATGTTTTGTTATTAAAAATATAGGATTTTTTTTTTCACTTTCTTAAATATAAGACATTACTCCTATATAAGATCATATTTATAGGGTAAAGAGAAAAAGATTATCTTGATCATATTTATAAAGGTTAAAGTATACATTTGATCCTTTCTGTTTGCGTCAAGTATCATTTTAGTTCCTTAAATTTATAAAGTGTATTTTTAGTTCTAAGATCTTAACACTGTTAGTATTATTTAACGGAAAATGATGCCTCATCAAATTTAAGTGATTATTATACAATTAAACGCTAATAACAATAAAAAAAATGACTTTGAATGAAACACCCCTTAATTTCTATACTTCATCCCTTCTAACAATCATCGCACTCCATGTCATTAACTCTAATTTCAGAGTTTCATCGAACACCTTTCTTGCAGACTCAGACTCCCTTGTTACACCAACAATACATGAAATCATTACATTCTGGACATGAAGACCGTCATCAAATTTGAACTTCATGGCAAACCCATGAATAGATTTGCCTAACTTCAAATTGTGCAATGCCCGCATGCGACTTGAGCACATATGGGAGAGTGAATTTATTGGGCAAAACTCCATAATAGTTCGGTAAAAATATATGGCCTTTTCCCTTGAGTTGCCTTGCAATTTAAAATGATGTTCCCAGGGATGAGGTGTGGTAGCAAGGAAGAAGTCCAGAAATTTAGGGTTTTTCTCGTTCAAAATAATTTTTATTTTCCAAAATTAAAAATATAAAAAAAAATTATGTCAAAATAATTAAAATAAAAATGCAAGCATGCCTTATTGTATAGTCATCACTTAAATTTAATGAGTCATTATTTTCCTTTAAATAATACTAATGGTGTTAAGATTTTGAGACTAAAAATGCACTTTATAAATTTATAGAACTAAAATGATACTTGACGTAAACATAAGGAACCAAATGTATACTTTAACCTATTTATAAATCACATCATTCAATCTTTCATATAAACATACAATTACACTTTTAATTTATTGTTGTATTGACTTTGTTTTCAAGGAATATATTTTATATTAGGTAGAGATAAAATTGAAAAATTATTAAATTTTAAGACAAAATTAATAAAATTTAAAGTTTCTCTTGGTTTGTATGAAATATATATTGGAAGTTTCTTATAAAAATGATAAGAGAAGTATGACGTATTTCAAGTTGTAACTACCATTTATTACGGTAAAAGCATATTTTTAGTTCCCTAACTTTATACAATATTTTAATTTGAATTTTTTAATTTTATTAAGTATTTTCAGCCTCTAACTCTAACAATTAGTCTCAAATGATATTTTTTTGTACCAATGTTGTTTTTAAAAATTAATTTTATATATTACCACCTTGGATCCTTGATACATGAGTTAGGTAAATGATTTATAAATATAAATAAAATTAGTTAAATTAGTTATTTATAATAAATGAGTGTTGGTTTCATTAAAATACTCTTTTGAATCATATGATTAAAACTACCTCTTGGTTGTAATTACCACATTAAGAAGAAGAATCACAAATAAAAAATGGTATATAATTTCTGATAATAGTCATTGGAAAAAAAGTAGAGAACATGAAAAAAATAATAAGGTAAAATGTTGAATTTTTTTGTTATTGATTTATTACAGTGAATTACACTAGATTATATTCACCAAAAATCAATAACAACTTTTTCTCCTAATTTTTAGCAATTAAATCACAATCTATTTAAATGTTGGTTAATTCCTTAATTTTGAGTATCTCACGTAATTAAACTTTAGCAAACAAATCAGATTTGTTGAATTAGGTTCGAGATTTGCTCAAGTTTTTATAATTGGCAATTTTTACTATATATTCTTATTTTCATATTTATATTTCAAAATTTTCTCAAATTTTTATATTTTTATATTTTTACTATATATATTCTTATTTTCCTATTTATATTATCATTTTGCAATTAAATGATATATGACAAGAACTCTAGGAGTATACGTGACCTATGGACTATCTATAACAAATGCATTAGAGAATATTATGAAATTTTTTATTAATAGATTTTCTTTTAGAATTCAAAAAATTATAAAATGACATTTATTGTGAGAGTGTTTAAGTGATTAATTTCTTTTAAATTGTATGATGTTTATTTATAATGTATTGAATTTTGAATATAATAATCATAATTTTTATTTAATATTATTATCAATGATTATGTTGTGTCTTATATAATAAATATTAACAATAAAACTGAATAAAAAATATTAAAAAATACTCCCTCCGGTCCTAATTATAGGACAATATTTGAGAGTTGATCTTGATCCTAATTATAGGACAAAGTTCTAATTTTTGTCAATTTCTTCCCAAAATAACCCCTATTGATACTTTCTCAATAATAATTTAATAAGAGTATATCAGAAGTTGTTGAGGGAAATTGACGATGTCAGATTGTGTGAGGACTTGGAGAAGTTGTGTGTGAAGCAAGAGAGTACAAGAAAAAACAGAGAATTAACGTAATTGAATGTCATTTTAAATTTTAAATAAGGGTGTTTTAGGAAAATAAATATGATTAACTAATTTAACCACTATCCTTAATTTCTCCAAAGTTAGGTAAATATGTCCTATAATTAGGACCGGAGGGAGTAACTATTTATAATAAAAATAAAGCCAATATATTATGATTATTAACAAAGAACTGTTATGTATATCCTAAATACATTACAGTTTGGAACTATTACATATCTGCGCCGAACATATACAACGCCTTCATATGGCCGATAATAATCGTCATATATATGTGATTCTGTAATAGTGTCGCAACACCTAATTAGAAGGGCAAGATGGGCTATTAAATTTGTTTACTTGTGAATCCATTCACAAAAATGGTTCTTGATAAATTTCTTTGTGATAAAAATATTATTCTTCAAGAAAGCCTTCCATCATCTCAAGTCCAATGATAAACAGTGTTGGTTTATACATCAAACCAACACAAGTCTCAAAATTGATAATCCCTGATAGGTCATCTAAAAGCCACCTATCAACACCCGTTTCCATTTCAATAATCGAAGAGTAATAAAGATGGAATTCAATGGGTATACAGAAAAATATAATTATACTGATAAAAATATTCGTTTACAATACCGATATCGTTCAACGATGAAATACAAAAAATACAGCGGAAACTTAATATTTACAAATTTCTTCAGAATATCCAAAACAAAGATGAAATACAACCACTATCTTGTCCTCACCTCGAGACATGTGCCACTCACTTTCATATGTCTACGTCCTTGCCCTTTTGCCCACTGGTACCCGCTGAGGTATTTATTTAAAAATATGGTGAGATTCTGAAAAATCCCAGTAGAAACATAATATCGTTCATAGAAAATACAAAAAGTAAATATGACATGCGCCAAGGTATGCACCAATTAATAAACAATATAAACACATCATCATCATGTATACATGAGTAGGGCTCAGCCCCACAATCTACACTAGTTGGACTTCATCCAACTCCCAGTGTAAGTGCACATCGGCACTAACAGCCTTTCTTTAAGCAATTCATGTTAATTAATAAAGTGAATTTACAAACAATGGCATCCACACACTCATATAACTATGACATAATGTATGAAGGATAATGTCCTTACCTTGAAGCTTTGTAAACCCCTATTTAGATGTGTCTCGAACCGGCCTCGGACTCAGTCCTAAAATATTAAATGTACAAGAAATAGGTCATAACCTATCAAAGTATCATTTTAGACTCTTCCATAGTGTTTCTTGTGGTTATCTTAGTCTATGGTGAAAATTTACCAAAATGCCCCCGGGACCCCGATCTGACTTATTTTCTCCCAAGGAATCCATTTCCGGCTCGAAATCACCAAATTCAATGTCAAATTACGAAAATACTTTTGACAACCCCTATTTAGGGATTTCAGTGGTGTGTTCGTAATTATGTTTTTTCGGCCTCTACCGAAAAAGTGCCCAACTGTAACCCCACCTATTTTTACCCACTGAATCCAATGGAATCATTTATTTCATGAAAATCCAACTCCTACCCCTTGGAACAGTGCTGGCCAAAATATTAAAGAAAATGGAAAAAATAGTTTTGTGTTTTATCTTTCAAAACTTGTACTCTTCCACTTCTAATTATTGATTAACTCACTTAAACACTCCTTAATCATGATTTAAAGGATTTTGGGCAGCATAACCCCTTAGGGTTATAGCTTTTCAAATTTCATAACTCAACCAAAAATCACATAAACCAAACAATAATTACCAACAACAACTTCATGCTAATATAAAGTTGAGATTTGTATAATTACCTCTAAAACTTCTTGGGTGCTCTTACTCTAGGCACCTCCTCTCTCTCTCTCTCTCTCTCTTCTTGATCTCAAAGTGTGACTTCACCACCATGAATTCATGAGAAACAAGAGTTTAGAAAAGAACTTCATGCATGCTTACAAGAAGAACACTTAAGAGACATACTTATCTTAGTTTCTTCCTCCTTGAGCTCTCCTCTTCTCTCTATTTCTCAAGCTCTCTCTTCTCTCTTTTTGCCTATGACTTGGACGAAATGTGCATATGGAAAGGAAGAGAAGGTGTTTTATTAACTTACTCTTCTTTCCTCTTAGCCATTGATTTAATCAAGAGTCCAAAATGTGACACTTATCACAATCTTCTCTTCCTTCATGATTACTCCATTGTCTTGCCATTGATTTGAATCAATTGCTTTCCTTATTTTGCCCCTCAAAACTGTGCCCTCCTCCTTGCTCCACTAGTCAACCACTCTTCCAAATAAGCCTAAGTCTGCACTCTTCCATGCACTCATTTCTTTCATCCCTTCACTCAAGTTTATCCTCTCATCTTACACTCAACATTTAATCTGCCATCTCACTCAACCATTATCATCATTGACCATGTAGCTTTGCCATCATGACTCTCTTCTTGTAGCATGTGATCATGAACTTAATATTTTTTCCTTATTTTCATGCTTTGGACGAAAATAATGAGAGGAAATGAAGAAAATTGTTTTTCACAATTCCATAATTCACATAATTGGTTTATGTATAATCCCCCTAATTTCACAATTCTTGATTTATTTTATCAAGAATAATCCAATTATATATTTTCCTTTATTTTCCTTGATTAATTGAAATTAACTCCAATTAATTGGAAAATAATTAATCTTGTGCAAAATTGGCAAAATTTTAATTTTGCTATCACCTTTGTAATTTAATTCATTTCTTGAATTTATTTGCCCATTTCCTTGTGAATATGAATTTTTCAAAATTCCCAAGCTCCAAATTTTTGGATATTCACTATTTTATTGAACTACTCAAAATAGTTATAATATATTTTTTATGAATATAAAATTTGAGGTGTTACACCACCCATTAGAATCCCTTACAACAAAAACCAACCACTCTCCCAATGGTTAAAAAAAAACCAGTTAATGTGAAAAATGGTTATGTATTATTCCCTCCAATTCTTAATATAAGAACTATATAATTAATTTAGACGGATTACAAAATTTAGTTAAGTTAGTTATTAATAATAAATTAGTGTTAGTTTTTTTAAAAAAATTCTCTTTCTTATCATGCACATTATAATTACCCGTTAATGCAATATGAACAATCAATATGGATGCTTTGAGGGAAAAAATTATAGATTTGAGAGATAAAGTTGATTGAAGTCTTAAATTTGGGACCAAAATAAAACATTTCTTGACCTTTTACAGGAGGTAGTATAACATTTCAACATTTGTTAGCAATTGAAAGTACGAAAGAAGACGAGTGAATTTCCTTCAAAATTACTCGCACGTCTTGGCTTGGCTCCATGGTCCTAACCGTTGTGACGAAAACGACGTGGGTGTGTTAATAGCTCTGTTCATAAACAACCAATTCTCTTTAATTTCCATCTCATGTTTTGTCTTTGCCTTCTCCAGCAAGCACTGGAGAATTCTGCAGCCACGTTATCCCTCTGTCTTTCCCTCCACAGTTGGATAAAACTAACGACGATATAATTTCAGACACTCCAATGTTTTCATTCACCATTTGGATATAACGTGAGAGGCCAAAAAATCAGAGACTTGGGAAAAGAATCTCCATAAGGATTTTCATTATTATTGTTACAGAGATGAATTCCTTGTGGGTTTCGCTGAAGGAGAAGGTTAAGTGTGGAAGTAAGCTCACTGATGTGATGATGAGGCAGCAGCCTGCAGCTGTGAAATCTTATAATGACAAAAATGGCCATTCAAATCCTGTGCAATCTCAGGCTAGTCTTGTTGCTAGCACACCAAAGCTTCAAGGTAGTTTCTTTGCTTAGTATATATTACGAGTTTAATATTAGAGTTCAGAAACTTTGAAGAAGCAAAAATGAAGTTTTACTGATACCTATATATTATTATCTAACTAGTTTCTTCATTGCAACTAAATTCTTTGCCTATATTCTACTATTATACTACAACTTCAATGTCAATTCAGAAGTTCATGTCATATATTTATACATATGACTTGATATCACTTCATATTATTTGAAAAACCAAAGTGGCAGGTTTTAGTACTGATATATCTGTATGATCTAACTAGTTTCTCCATGGTAAATTGTTTGTTCAATTTCTTCTACTTGCAGAAACACTACAGTATGTTACGGTTACAGCCTCATTAAAATTTCTCATTATGCTTCAGCCTTTTGATCCAAGTTCATGCTGCTAACAAAGAAACCCGTTCATTCCATTTAAAACTCATTTCTTCTTATTTCTTTCCAATTTTCATTTCATGAAATTGACATTCTTGCTGGTCAAAAACAAAAAGAAATTGACATTCTTGGAAGAGGGGTGTACAGAAACTGACCTGATCCCATAAACCTGATCTTCCTCATCCATTATGGGCTGGGCTGGACCAGACTAACAAAGAAACTAAGCCCAACTGGCAAAAATCGCTTTGGGCCACAGACAAAAAATAATCTCCTTTGCAATAGACTCCCTCAAACATTAAAGTATTACTCGTTCAAAAAAAAAAAAAACAAGAAGAAGAAGAAAGCATTGCTTAGTATTTGCTTCAGTACTCAAAAGTTTCGTTTTGTTTGGTTTAGATTTTTTTTTTTTAACTTATTTTTAGTGCTTTCTATAAGGTAAATATGTGAGATAAGTTTTAACTTGAGTTGCATAAATAAGTGCTTTCGAAGTGTCCAATAATCTCAAACAAGCACTAAGGCCTATAAAAAATTTGTCCATCAAAAGATTATATTTTTTTTTTATAGTTCCATTAAAATATTATATTATTACTTCTCCCAGCATGAAATTCTAATTAAACTAAGCTTCCTAACTGTAAAATGATTTAAGAAAAATGTTCAGTTGGTATTAAAGATCCAGCTAGTCTAGTTCATTCATAGTTAAAACTACTCTGTTCATTTTCTTTCTATACGTAAATTATCTAACTCCCTCCTTGTCCCTATGAATCTTTGACAGAACTCAGTATAGGAGACCCATCAAGGAAAATTGTTGAGATGATATTTGACAAAGCTTGGATGAACACCTCAAGTCCACAGAAAAAGGTCAAAACAGTCTTCAGGGTGATCGTTTCGCCGGAAATGCTTGATGGATTCGAGAAATACAGAGAAATGGTTAAGGAAAAAGCCTGTGAGCAAAATCCAAGGCACCCCAGAAGCATTGTTGATGGGAATGAACTTCTGAGATTCTATGGCACCACAATGAGGTGTTGCTGCCAAGGAAAATCTGTGCAGAAAGTTAAATATCTCTGTAATGACCCTTCTTGTAGTGTTTGCCAAATAATTCAGTTCAACTTTGACACAGAATTATCCAGAATGTTCTCTGCAAGAGTGAAGACTGAGAAACGTGCTGTAATAATTTGCAGGATCATTGCTGGAACTTCAATACATGAAGTAAATAATGGTCAAATTGAAGGGTCTTGTTCAAATAGGGTAGGAAAAATGCAGTTTAGTTTGGACAAGTTTGTAGTTAGAAATCCCAATGCTATACTTCCATGTTTTGTTTTAGTTTTTGATTGACATGTTTTGTTGGCTTAAAATGACCATATTACTAATATAAGATTTCACTTTTGTATCTATAGTTTAAAAACTTGTAATTGAACCTATATCGCTTCAAATATCTTCTTTAATTTGATTCTTGTCTATGTTCTAACGTTATCTCATCCACTTTATTTAACCTTATAGAGCATTAAATATTATAGACGTCCGTGAATTTCATTTCATCTTCTACTGTTACCCTTTTACAGACAACAAACATATTTTATCCAAGATATTAAAATGAGACTCAAAATTTTCCATGACAATGGAATTTAATGGAACATATTAAGCTTATTAATGATATACTCTTTGTTTGAGTACTCAAAATATAGCTTACTGAAATTCTGGATGTACATCCTGCTTGTTACGGTTACTGCTGAAACAAGATCTTTAATGCTATATCTAATAAGACAAGGATGAAATATAACCTCAGAACCTAATCTATGAGACTGAAATGATGAAAATGACTGATCTGACATTGGAGAGTCATCTCCAAGCACAAGAGGAAACAAGAGGTTGATTCATCCAACCAAGGTATAGAGCACCATCTTTCTCTTGTAGAGTGTAGTTTTTGGAATAATCCTCCAGAAGATTCTTGATGGTAAAATTAATGAATGAGCTCAATGGATATGGACCAAACCCCGCCATTCTGAAACGTGATCTCCAAGTTTCCAAAGTCTCGTGTCGTTCCACTCTATCTTCCCCTTCACATGCTATCAAGTTCACAATCTCTAGAGCCAAACAATGTTGTTCCACGTTGATCCTATCCTTGTGATCCCTTGCCATGACATTATCAATTGATTCAAAAACCGGCAAGTAGTAGTTCAGAGTCTGAACAAAACGCGGGTAGAAAGGGACATGATTGGTTTCACTTTCTTGCTCGACAAGGGTCACTACCTTGGGACACAAGCAATTAACCAATCTCAACAAATGCTCTATTGTCTCATCTTGAAGATGGTGTAGCATCATGGTGAAGTTCACGGCAATGGCTTCACCAGGTAGAATCTTAAGGTGTTGGAAATCGACATCTGATGCAGAAACTTCCACATCAAGGAACTGAAATGGGACATTACATGACTGTGCAAGTGCTGATAACCTTTTCCCCACAATCTTAAGTCCTCCACCTCTCGTAAAAGCCGAAGTGGAGTCATCAACACCTGTGATTCTAATCTCCGGGGGCCCTCCTGGTCGGAAGGCGAGAGCTCGAATGAGACTCACCCACTGGATGCCCTGATTAATCTGAAAATCAATTATATGAATCTTATTCTCTTGCTTCATGGCTTCAGCAATCACCCCATTTGCTGATAAATAGCCAAATTTGAAGTATGGGCATATTTCATATAATTTATTCATATAAGAAAGGAGTTCAGAAGCAGTAGGCTCTTTGCATTTTAAGGATTTGCATATTTTGCTTCCTGAAGAAGACAATCTAGCCACAAGAGCCTCTAACGCATATGCACCTAAACGTTGTAGAGGATTTCCAGAAATGGACACCATTTCTCGCAGCTCAGATATCAGCCATCCGCTCCTCTCCATATCATTCTCCTCCATTGCAAGGGCACAAGCACAAAGCATCTCTTTCAAGTCTCCTCTAGATATCATCTCTATTGTCTTCTTCCATCTCTCTGCTTCATACATGACTGCGTCAGGATCACATGTGACTGAAATTTCTTCATCAGGTCCCAACATCGCGGTCTCCAGCTCGTGTAGCTTGTGGCTAAGATCATCAATATCTTGTGTCTGTGTCAAGGAAGATTCAAAAGAATTTTGTGTCTTCAACATGTATGAGTTTAGTACTGGGCTTCCGTTGGCTGATGGAGAACTAAGGTCAGGATTACTGTTACTTGTTGAGCAAGATTCTATGGCTTGAGCTAAAGAAGAATGATATGATTCCAGAGTTTGCACAGAGCCGTAGCAAATCTCATGTTTCTGAGATGCCTGCATTTTAAATTAAGCACTTCTTTCACTATCCTCAATAAATTTTAGTGTGGTCTGAATGTGGGTCTTGATCTGCATAAAGCTAAGGGAAAGTAAATGTTTGAGGTTGGAGATGAATGGAATTTATTACTGACATGAATGTGAAATATAAAATAGAAATACAGTATAAATGTCACATAAATGTTAGTGCAGATTTAGAATCCACATACACAGAAATTGAGTGTTGCATTTTTCATTTTACTCACCCACAGCATGTTTAACAGTAAGTTTATCAACAATATGGCCTTTGATATAGAAACACAAATAAATATTAAATTTAGAATAAGTTGGACAATTTATAGGTTATGAACAACATAGCTCACTTGTCTTATTCCATGCAATACATAGGAAAATATGCATGTGGTAGTTCTTGGAGAAATGACATGAGGACTAATATATGAAATTGATAAAATTTAAGGATCTTAAAATCAAAATTATTGAAACTAGCCCGTGTAATTTTCAAAGGTATACTCGTACTACATATTATTTTCCAAATCATAATTTGGTCATATGGATATTAAAAGAATATTTTAGATTTATAATTTTAAGAACTTTGAGTAATAACTTGGGGATAGACAATAAAGTTGAAAAGATAAAATAATACTTCCTCCTGTTCTTAATTATCTTGGGATTGATCCTAATTCTAAATATAAAATATATTTTTTATATTTATCAATCTTTTCTTAATTTACTTCTATTGATGCTCGTTAACAATAATTAAAGAGGATATGGAATGAGAGAATTAACAAAGATGACTAGAGTATTTTAAAAAATAAGTGTCACATTAATTAACTTAACTAACATATTTAATCTAATCAAATTAGATAAATATGTTTTATATTAAAGACTAGAGGGAGTACTAACTTTGATTAATAAAAAAGTTTTGAAGTTCTTTTGGTGCAATTATTATCTGATATGGGTCATCAAATATCACATATTTTTAATTATATAGATATTATATATAAAAAAAATTTGTTTGAAAAAGTACTTATGTTTTTCAATATGCATTATTTTTTATCAATTTATAACTAATTTTGACAGAAGTAATTTTCACGTGATTTAGACAACATTAATTAAGAAGTGCATCAAACTTTAAGGGTTTAAATTTTTTTATGTAAAATTATAATAATATTTTTATAAAATATTAAAAAAATTTAATTTAAAGCTCATTTTATTTTTATAAAAAGATAAGAGTTTTGATTCCTTAAGTACAAGGTCTACCTTTGAGAGAGCTTTTCTCATTTGGACATATAGATATATTTAAAAAAAAAAAGAGCAGGAAAAGAAAGGAAAAGAGAGATGCTGAAGAGAAAAGGAGACACTCATCCTCGTGTTTGATTAAAAAAAAAAAAGTTTTAATTTTAAAAATGATAACTACAGTCTATAAAAAATTGAAAGGGAAAAAAATACTGTTAGTTTACCAACCAAACCGACTCTTGTCCAATTTTCACATCACATCCGAGGATAATGGACGACACTGAAAATAGGGATTTCTGAAACACCCATTTCAACGGAAAACTGAGAACTCGAAGCTATCTAAAAATTATATATTCAAGCGCGCAGAAACAAGAGGACAAAGTGATTGGGATCAAACATATATATATATATATATAACCCAGAAACTTGAAAACCATAGCCACAAATTAAACAAATGAAATCAACAAGAACAGTTCAACGATGTCACAGAGAGAGAGAGAGAGAGAGAGAGACTCGTACCTTGTTAACAAAGTACAATAGGGTTGTTGAATTCTGAGCTCAACCTCATAAGAATTTGATGACTTAAGTATAAGGTTACATTTTCTGGTTTGGTTTCTTGGAGGTTGAATGAAGAAGAAGGACACGGCGACGCACCCTTGTTTATGAGAACTTCAACTAACCCTTTCTCTGAAATGCATCTCCGTTTGTTGATTTATCGAAAAGTCTCGCTTTATGAAATTACTTTTCTGCCACTGACATTTCACTCACGTTTCTTCCCCTTCTTTTGAAATTTTAATTTAATTTATTGTTTGTGGCAACAGGGGTTGTTAAGGATTTGGGTACCTACGTGCTGACTTTCGTGCTCAGTAGCGGTATTTATTTATGGCTTTTGGTGCAACTGAGGCTTATGGCCAACTTGTTTCTCTGCTGCGTCTTGCATGGTAGCGGTGTCATGGCTTGTGTGAATTGTTGGTTCTTAGAGTTTGGATTTTGGGTTTTAGTTTGGATTAGTTTAAGGCCCTATTTGGTATGAGGGGAAAGCAAGTGGATGGAAAATTTTTTAGTTGAAGTTAGAAAAATTAGAGAAGTGAGGTTGCCACCATCACTGGAACACCACCAGCGGCCGGCTGTTGGAATTCTAGCGCCAGCACCCTCACCAATGTTTTAGGGGGGGGGGGCAAGGGTGTTAATTTTATTTTATTAAAAAAAATGTAAAGTTAAGGTGGTGAAAGTAGGATTTGAACCCACCCAACTTGGGTTCTCTAAGTCACCAAGTCTCTTTAATATATATATATATATATATATAGGGTTAAAGGGAAAAAATACTTATGAACTTATTCCCAATGTGTACGTAGCACCATAAACTTTTCTTGGGTGCAAAACTACATATACATTTTCAAAATTAAAGAAAAAATAACACCACCGGTAAAACCCCTTAACTGCCGTCATAATGTGAAAGTTGTAACCCTCTTCACGATCAAGGCCGAGATTAGTTCATAAATATATAATTATGTGAAATTAGAGACCGTAAGATGATTTGAGACTTATTCAAATTAAACTTCTCAAAATCAGGGTTTACAAAAATTTTTACAAAATCTGTTCATAGCGGTTTCATATTCACATTTCAATACATAAATAGCCTGCATAGGTTGATTTCATTCATACATATCATAGTACAACATAAATTCCCTACACACTCGGATTCCATTAATTAATAAAGAGTCTACAAAGGCACAAAGCCCATAACTTTTTCCCTTTTACTTAGGGATTACACAAAACTACACTACGAATCCCAATATATACACAATTGTTTCCAAAAACATCCAAATAATTTATATAACCAAATATTCCAAAAGTAAAACTCCTTACCCGGAGCTCTAACTACTCTTCGTCTCCCACTTTCCCTTGGATCCTTCAGTCCTGTCTAAAAATTTATATTTTTTGGAGAGTGAGATTCTAAAGAATCCCCGTAGTATCAAATCACTCATAATATGCACAACATCAAAGCATGAAGTAAATCATCCATACAACACACAGCAATCCCAACAACAGTTGTAACGGCCGGGGGTAGGTATCATAGGCATCGCACCTCCTACGACGGCTCACACTGAACTACTTGCTGTATTGCACATCCACATGAACATATCACATATATCACCACAGCTGGGATCTATATAAAACATTTCACAACACGCAGCCCCACGAGCTGGATACTCAAACAGGAATCCAAGATTCCATAACCCAGCCTCAACACTTACAGCGGCAGATACGACGGCCGGGGTAGGTATCATGAGCATTGCCCCCTACGACGGCTCACACTAAATTGCTCACACTGTAATGCCCTATGGCCGATCCGATAACACATTCACAATGATAAACATGCATACCAAGTATCATACACAACATGAGAGAAAAGTTACTACCTTGATCCTTCCGTGTGTGTCCTAGCGCCAGTCTCTCTCGAATAGGGCAAATATCGTATCCTAGAATCATAATTAGGGACGAAGAGTCAATTCTCTATTCCAATTCTCAATGACTTCTTAACACTTAATTGGTTATCATTATTGCTCTTTTAATACTCAAGAATATCTCTAACAATAGTCCTAAGGGGTTGGAAGATTATCCCCAAAGATCCCCTTTTGGAAACACAACACTAACATATTTCACTACGACACTCGAGTGAGATTGTACGGATACTCAAGTGAAGAAGGCCTCACTCGAGTGATGGTATGGTTTGCACTCGGGTACTAGAGAGTGAAGGATAGCAAGTGAATACCCGAGAGCACAAGAACTTTTCAGAAACTACAACACTCGAGCATACTAGACCTTACTCGAGTGAAGGCCAAATGCCTCACTCGAGCACCTAAGAGTGAAGTCTAGAAAGTGAGACCCGAGAGCACAAGAGAAATGGCAGTAGCCCTTATGGCTCATTGCACTCGAGCACAACACAGCTTACTCGAGTGAATACCCTATACCCACGAGTGAGAAGCCGCACTCTTGCACCATAACCTCGAGTGACAACCCGAGAGGTAAGTCCTTGGTGTCAAATACACCAGCACTCGAGTGAACTTACCCTCACTCAAGTGATGTTCATCCCTCACTCGCAAGTGAGACTATACACTCTTGGATTTTCCAGAAAGCAAACAGAAAAACTGAAGAGAAAACAAAATATACGCATAGCACTCGAGTGATACTCAACCTCACCCGAGTGATCTTCATCCCTCACTCGAATGAATCCCAAATCACTCGAGTGATTCTATCAGAACCAGAAAACGCAGCAAAATATAGACATTTTCCCTACACTTGGTCAATTGATCCCAATGGACACAATACTTTACCTAAAGTCACTCCCACAGAAAAACACCCAATAAACTCAATGAGATCATCAAAATCATCAAAATCCTATTCCATTATCATGCTTTGGGTTTTGGGCAACTAAATCAACAAAGTATCAATCTCATCCAAACATCACATTTCAATCACCAATCAATCTATCTATCCTAAACTCATTTCAAGATACTATTCTCATGCCAAAAATATACCAAATGAACAGTGACACTCAATTTCAGATTCAAGCCAAAATTTTCAGAAATTACAAACTACTTCAAATGGCATGAAACATAGATAGATAGATTGGTTTCACATACCTCTTTAACTTCTCCAAAAACACTCTTTGATTCTCCAACAAACAGATTTTTGTGTGATCACAAACCACAACCAATGGACAAGCTACAACCATCAAAATGAAGCTTATCACTCATAGAAACAACGTTAATGAATGATGTTTGAGCAATGGAGGTCATTTACTTACCCAAATCACAAGCTTTATCTTTCTCTCTCTTAGCCAACCATGGAGGATGAATTGGAGAGAGAGAAAATGAGAGAGAGATGGAGTGTGGAGGTGAAGCAAATGATGATACTCACTCTAGCCTTGCTGCAGCCGAAAGAGAGGAGAGAAGGAGAGAGAAAAACATTTAAAATTCCCTTGTTGACTTCCTCACACACACATACTCTCTCATACCCACTTTTGCCATATGTCCTCTTCCTATTGGCTCTCACAAAGGTAAACACCCAATTGGCCACTTAATCCCTCCATTAGCCAATTAGTCACACTTCTCATTTTTCCCTTGTTAGTAATTAATTTCTCCCTTAATTACCAACTCATAGCCAATAATTTCATTCTTCCAATTTTTCACTAATTATGACATATTAATTAATATGGCCATAAAACACGTAATAATTCCAATTAAATTCATAATTATCCACAATAATCATGATTAAGCCTATAATCAAAAAATTGAGATATTTAAAAAGTACCAAACTACCCCAACACAAAAAATCTCTCCCTCTCAACCTGTTAATCGATCGTCTACTTCATCATTCGCAAACATCATCAACAACTCTTCTCAGCAAGCTAGTGAGATTCATCATCAAACTCAACTAGAAACTAAACCACAAACAATCAATCTTTCTTTGTTGATTCAAATCAAGTGACTAATCTCCACAAATCTCTCCAAATCATTAAAAAACTAAAAAAATAAAAACCAAAAGCTAGAAACACGAAATCACCGTACACCAATCTCTTCTTCTTAGTTGTTTGGGGTTGAGGGTTCCAAAAGCTTCAAGACTATGGGGATTAAGGAGAAGATGAGTGTTCAATCTAGTCCAAGGAACATTAAAAAATGAGCGTTCAATTCGATCTACTCCTTGAGATGAGTTAGCAGCTTTTGGATTTTCAAGACCTTGATCTCACCACCTCCTCTGCTCTCCACCACGCTTTCGATCTCCTCCAATGAAAATGACATTGCCATCCTCCTCTCACCACGTTGCGACGTTGATGGGGCAGGATAGCAAAGATGAGGAAGAAGAAGTCAAGCCTTCCGTAATTGGTTCAACATTGTTGATCGGGAAGGATGATGCCACAGTTGACGGAGAAGGATGTCGTCGTCTTCGCATATGAGGGTAGTGGGAGATGAAGGGGGCAGTGAGAGAGTCCCAGAGGGGGAGGGACGATAGAAAGTTGAAATCGATAAGGGTAAAAAAGGGTAAGTAAAAGTCTTAGGAAATTTTTATTTTTTAGTAGTGTGGGTTCCACCACAAAAGTAACGGCAATTAAGAGATTTTAATGGTGATATTATTTTTGCTTTAATTTTAAAAGTTTATAGGTAGTTTTGCACTTGAGAAGAGTTTATTGTATTGAGTGTATATTGGGAATAAGTTCATAGGCATTTTTGCCTCCTAACCCATAATATATGCATAAGAATATATGTGTGTGTGTATATAATATACAAATCAAGACGTACTGATATTTGACTAAATAAATAATAGAAATGATTAAAAGCGTAATGGTATTGATTAAACGAGTTATAACATTAACTAACAGTGTAAAGATATTCACTAAATAAATAATAATATTAATTAAAGGCATAATACCATTACGTCTTTAATCATTTCCATTACTTATTTAGTCAATACGTTTACATTTTTAGTGAATATCTTTACTCATTTAGTCCATATCTTTACTCATTAAGTCCATATCATTACGCCTCTGGTCAATACCATTATACTTTTAGTCAATACGTTTATATCTTTAGTTAATACCTATACTTTTTTAGTTAATATCATTATGTCTTTAGTCAATATCATTCTTCATTTAATCAATGCTATCATGCTTTTAGTTAATATGTTTATGCCTTTAGTTAATATAATTACTAATTTAATTCATACATTTACTGCTATAGTTAATACCATTATGTCTTTAATCATTTTCATTATTTATTTAGTTAAATACCTGTTATGCCTTTATTTATATTATACATATATATTCTTATATATATATATATATATATATTAAATGAGCTTAGTGGCCCAATGGTCACCAAACTTTTTGAGGAACCAAGGTGGGGGGCTCAAATCCCACCTTCACCACCTTGGCTCCACATTAAAAATAATAATAATCCCCTCCCCAAAAAAAACAGCCAGCAATGTCGAAGCTCCAGCAACCAGCCGATACTGGTGTTCTGGCGAGGGTGCCCTTTTCTTTTTTTCTTTTTTTAAAAATTGGGGGGCATTATTGTAAAATCACCAACACTTTAAAATATCAAATTAATCTCCTGTCACCTTTCTATCATTTTTATGTCATAACAGACATTTTAGGGTTTTATAAATTCAAAAGGTATTTTATTGGAATTTTCCCAAGTTTTTAATTAATTATTCTTACTTTATTATTTTATATCTTATCTTTGTTTAAGTTTAATAGGAAAAAGATAAGAAAATATGACTTGAACTTGAAAATCACAAATTAGTCTTATTGTTATAAGAGTATAGGTATTAACTATACTTGAGTAGCAATTAATAACTCATTTTAATAGGAAATTACTGATTTGAGATTTTAAAATTCAAGTGATATTTTTTTATCTTTTTCCCAATTTTATAACCCAACTATTTGAATTTTTTTAAATCTAACTCACAAAGATTTTCCTTTCTCTGCCTTCCTATCCAAATCCCTCATACTAAACAGCTCTAGGGTCATCTCATTTATAAGTCTTTAATTATAATTTGAGTCTATTTATTACTTTAAATTATCAGGTATTTTGCACTGTTTCATCTATATTGAGCTTTTGTACTTTGTATTAGTTTACGTGTGTGTTTGGATCAGTAATTGGTAATTAAGCTTATTTCAATTAGACTTTTGGTAATATTACTTTTGGTAAAAGTCAGATTGTATATTGTGATTTATGTTTGGATTAGCGGTTGTATAAATGACTTTACAAAAGTGAAACTTGTTTAGATTGACTTAATCACAAGTGACTTTTATGATAATAGTAAGAGAGAGTGGATGGAAAAATATTTAAAAAATCAATTAAATATTTAAAAATTACTTTAAAATATTAGGTGATATTGGAAAAATATTTTAGAGTGGTAGAAATCAATAAATCAGTATTCTAAGTTTTGGGTGTTCTTCACTACTAAAAAAAAATACATTAAAGGTAAAATTGTATTTAGTCTCCTAACACTGGGTACAACTGAAAGCACAAAAAAATATTTTAAAGTAATTTTTGGAGTTAAAAAAGTATATTAAGAGTAAAATTGCAATAATTTTG
The DNA here is from genome assembly GCA_963242795.1 of Inga leiocalycina. NCBI lineage: Eukaryota > Viridiplantae > Streptophyta > Magnoliopsida > Fabales > Fabaceae > Inga > Inga leiocalycina. The sequence goes on along the minus strand of OY725325.1, from coordinate 31,599,802 downwards.
ATAATACACTAAACACAACTGGAAAAATATTTTAAGGGGTTAAAAACACCAAAAAAATATTTTAAAATAATTTTTGGAGCTGAAAAAGTACATTAAAGGTAAAATTACAATTAGTTTAATAACACACTGGGTACAACTGAAAAAATATTTTAAGGGGTTTAAAACACCAAAAAAATATTTTAAGGGGTTAAAAATACTCAAAAATATTTTTTGATACTACATACTATTTAAAAAATATTTTATAGAAAAAGCCAATATCATATAACTAATTTTTAGACAACTCAATCTAGTATAAAATGTCATTAACTTTTAACAAAAGCTCCATTTTCTAGTATCTCCTAATTGAGCTTTCACCAATTGGGCTTTGGTAAAAGCTCAATTGTCAATTAACCTCTCCAAACACTCAAAATTTGAGTTTTCAATTGATAATTGAGTTTATGATATTCAATTGGGCTTAAAGGGGTCCCAAAGACAAAATACATCATCTTGTAAAAGCCCTATGCCTTTTATATATCTTTTTTTTTTACCATTTTTTAAGTAAAATTATCCTTTATTATTAAAATATACATTTGGGTATGTTACCCATCTCGAAAGACTATACTTATTTTATTTGCCTAGCAACGTGTCAATAACAAGCTGTTTCAGTGATAGTACAACTACCACTTGTATATTAAACTATGTCATTAACATGTTTGTGTGTATTTAAATGGAATGTAATAGAAAAAAGTATAACTCAAAAGAATTGCAATGTAAGAAAATTATGCTCAAAATTTTAAGGGAAAATCTTATATAAAGGTGATTGAATTACCCAAAATTCTAATTTAAGTCACTAAATTTAACAAATTACATGTTATGTTATGCATCATAATTAGGAATTTAAAAAATTTGGGTCAAATTACATTCATATCCCTTATTAAAATAGCAAAATTAAAATTATAACCCTATTATTTATTCTATCAATTAATTCCTTCAATATATAATCTGTCTTTGGCTGCTCTATCAATTAATTGAAATAAATAATAACTAAATTGTAAATTACCTCCATTATGATAGCTACAGTGTTAAACTATATAGCTAGAAACTTAATTTTGAAAAAAAACCTTAGTAGTAGTAAACTTATTAGTTGATCTTGATCGGGCTATCGGATGGGATTATTCGGGCCAGCAGCTGTGATGAAGGTTAGTAAACCCATTCTAAAGGACAAGATACTTCCAATGAAGTTTTAATAAACCTTCGGCTACCAAATCTACTTCCATGACAACACATATGCAAGGATGATTTCTGATCAAGATCCTTGAGACCAGAATATTCTCAAGGAGTGCAACACTCCTCACCATAGCAGAGAAAACACAGCTATTATAATGATAAAGGAAAGAATCACAACTCCAACCTGAAAATGAACAATAATGCCATACATATTGAATTAGCATATGTCAAACCCAAAAATAAACAGTGATGGCGTAAATACTGAACAAGTACATGTCGAGTCAAAGATGGACAACATGTACAAGTCTACTGGACATGCACAAGTTAATGATTCTTACTTGAAGAGCAATGAACTATGCATCAAAAATTCAAACAACAAACAACTCCCTCCCATATAGAAATACCTCAAACCAATATTACAATGCTTAGTAAACACCCCTGGGCCCCTTTTTGTATCACTAAAGTACGTCATCCATCCCACCTCCTCCCCATCTAAAAGCCTTCAACATCCATTTGAGCAGTACAATAACAATTTGTTGAAAATGTATTGGTATATATTATGCACAGATCCAATTATAAGTGCACTCAATAATATAGATGAAACAAACAATAGCTTGTTTTGACACTTCTAAGAAAACAATATAACTCAACATAGAGACTCCAATATCAAGAGGGTCTATCGTACCCTTCTCAAAACTTAATCTCAAAACAAAATCAGTAGAGAAATACTAGATCTTTAATAAACCACTAACCTTATAGTATGTGGCTCTCAATGTTAACCATCAATTCTTTGCTCCTCTACCTTTGATTTACCCAAATCTTAACCATCAATTCCTCAAGCAAATTTACCTATTGACTGTGAGAATAAAAAATCCCCACCGTGACCCATCTATCAACGTCAAGAACCTTGGAGACACCCATCGCATATCGTTAGTAGAGGCCATTCCAATCCTCCTTGCGTCAATCCATGTAGCCACCCTGTTCGCCTCTATCGAAGAGTAGCCTTGCATCCAGTGCTGTTGAAGGCCATAATAGGGTGATATTGTCAAAAACTTCCACTAGATGAAGAGAGAAGGCTACCCAAGTATGAGGGGAAACCATCTTGACCACACAAGAGACAAACCCTAATGCCTCGTTTGGTATCATAGAAGTGTTTTTGATGGTAGTGGAAGTGGAAATAGAAGTAGAAGTGGAAGTTGAAATGGGCCGGAATTAGGCTTTAAAAAGTTTGTTTGGTAGATTAGAAATGAGTAGGGAATTCATATATATTTTAATTTTAAAAATAGATAAAATAAATAAAATGGAGATGAAAATGACTTTTTTGCCCTCAAGAGCAAGAAAAACATAAATAAAAAATAAAAAACTTGCTTACCCAAATTCCCTCATGGTCAGGCATTCTTCTAGCTTCCAAATCCGTTTTTGCATGTACCCACCTGGAGAGTTAAAATCGAATCAGGGAGGAGAGTAATGGGAGATGAAGGATCCCCAGAACATCAACGATCAGTAGCAGCTCCGTTGATATTTTTTATCGTTGTCGGTTTTCATCTCGCATCTAGGTGGCTCGATCAGTTGAAGAAGGTAATCATTGAACCTCTTTTTATCATCTTCTTCATTCAAAGATTGTGTTCGGTAGACACAACGGCAACCGTGAGGTGATAAATGTGAAATACGCTTCTCAATTTTGAATTTCTCGGTTCCCCGATTCATGTTACCGTTCTTATGAATGAGGCATAATATGTGCAAACTGTAGCAATAGAATGGCATGACTGGGAAAGTATTCATCCCCGACTCCCGCCTCCCTCAGTAAGTGAAAAAAAAATCAACTTTGATTTGATTGACGGTCTTGCTCATTTGAATTTCTACATCGATACTTGTTGTTACTGCCTCGAGATATCCCTAATGCCATTCAAGCTTCGCACAGCTTCAGTTCCAAAACAAACCAAAACAAAAAATCACTTTGCTTCTTCTTCCGGTTTTAATTGTTTATTCTATTTATTTTATCATTTAGTTGCTTATTAATGATGTACGATTTAGTGTGTGTGAATTTTATACGAGTGGTGACACCTAAAAAAAAGCAAACTAAAAGTAGTTAACTTTAAATACTTTGTTTGGTTTTGATTGCGCTCTGGTTTGGACCAAGTTAGGATTTAACTTCGGGGAATCGTATCTGGGTGTAGGTATAAGACGTAAAATTCAGATACATTAAACTTATAGTTTGAAACTCCAGTCATGGAATATGTTATTATGGTGGATTCCTTAGAGAGATCATGACTTTAGAATCTATTTTACTAATGATCTGAAGTCATCTAAAGAAAGAATCTCCACACCTGAAGTTATTGGGGGCTAAATTCTGAGTCCATCAGAGATTATTGTTTCCTCCTCCCCTCTCTTTGTTCTGACTAATGAAATTGTTAATTTTGTTGCAGTGAGTTCTGAGCAAAATTTGACCTTACTTTGGTGATAAAGCTCCTAGAATTTCCCGGGTTGCACAAGCTTAATTTTACTGACAGTGGCCCTATGGAGCCAGACAAGTACGATTTGTAACTGAGTTATATGAAATAAAGTGAATTGTGATTCATAAAATCCCTCCTATTTGTGTGACTCTAATTTGTATTTGCAAGTGTAGAGCTGTAATGATTATGGCCTTATAGGATTATGAAGATCATTCCCCCTTCCTATTCTAGCTAGAATTTGTTGTGTTCTAAAGTTTGCCTTTCTTAATATCTATCATTATCATGCCAGATTAATTCCCCACAACATTTGAAATGCCGTTGGAGATTTTGGGCCATGAGTTGTAGTTTTGTCAGGTATGATTTCTGTTGTTTAAGGCCTATAGTTTTTGAGTTTTTTGAACTTTAAAATGCTCATAGATTAATAGAATAATGACAGGTGAATCATTTACCCTTTATTCAGTGAAATAGATATAATTATCCACTGAAGTTTTTAAAACTTGATGATTCTTATATATATATATATATATATGTATGTATGTATGTAGTATTTTTTTTGGTGAAATATATATATAATATTCGGTGTTATATATTCTTGCGTCTCTTTTGGTCTTTCCGTAAATTCTCTGACAATGTAAATGGATTTGGACTGTGGTAGGATCCTAATTCCAAGCACTTGGGAACTATTGTATGGGATGTATTGCTTGTGTTTGTCAAGTTTCTAGTAAGTTGGATACCCCTTTATTTTTCCATGAATGTATAATTTTTGTTGCATCCTTGTTTTTCTACATTTGTAGGACTTAGTTGCTTCGCTATTCATATTCCTGATTTCTATAGCATCGGTAAAACTTGTGTGTATTTTTTGGGCCTTTTTTGATGAAGGGAAGAAATAAAAGTAAGCCTTGATTGAATTTATTCTCAGCTCTGAATAATATCTAAAAGGCTGGAAAATACCTCTATGATGGTCACTTCCATTCTTTTCATTTTCAATTTGTTTTTCTCATGCTATAATTTTAGTATCTATGTTATATCTCTTTGACTCCTAGGAAGTACTAGGAAGATAGAGGAATGCCATCCTAAGTTAAACTTAGATCCTGTCAGGCTAGGGAATTATCTAAAATTTCAATTTCTTTGGGTTTTGGCATTTGGTTTATGCAAAAAGTGTATATTTTGAAACATCTAGTTATATGTTTGAATTATAATGATTTTAACTTGCAAGTTGCATCTTTTATTGATTCAGGAAAAGAATTGCAGAAAGGGAAAGTTTCCCCCAGCTAAACTTAAAGGAAAACGTGTAATTATACTTGGAGATGGTTGTGGAGTTTTTGGATTTGGTGGGTTTTAATATTGTAGTCAATGAATTAATAAGATGTTTGAAGTTGCACTGACTGAAGAGTTCAATATGTTCAGATGGATGAAACGTTCCAACATCCTAGTATTCAGCTCTTCGTCATGGGATCAAAGCCTACGATAGAGCGCCTAGAAAACACAGGTCTCGCTACCACTAAGAAAGTTGATGGCGTTGAAACTAGTGGAGAAGACAAAATTAATGAGGAAAATTAAGCAAGTATAATTTAGAACTGCTAGGGTGTCAGTTTCCCTCAAGCTCATTCATGGTGCCCTTGGATCCTGTATACATGATTATAGTTTTGACATTAGTGGAGCCCCGATTGGTGTGAATTAAAGCTGATAAAACCATTAAGCTCCACTGTTGATGATGTTCAGGGTTTGACAGCCCCCTGACTTTGCCTGGATTAATGGGCTTTTGTATTTTGTATACCTGTGCAATTTCATTGACTTGAGTGATTATCATGATCTGGCTACTGGATTTGAAATATAACCTGAATTGATGTTTCTATTATCACTTTGATGTTGCTTTCATTGACATGCAATGGTTTCGTCATTTTCAGGAGGTTGTTATGGTAAATGAATGTGAGCTGCATTAATGTTTCTATTATCACTTTGATGTTGCTTTCATTGACATGCAATGGTTTCGTCATTTTAAGCTTCAGTCTTTTAATGTTGAAGGCATCAAGCAAGATTACGATACTGGTAAAGATGGCACAACCATGGTCACCTTTAAAGTTGATTTTGATCAGGCTCAGAATTTGGAAGATGCTCTGAAAGACAATTGTAGCAGAAGTCTGATCTTCTATAAGCGATGATAGAGTGTCCTCACACTTGTTTCTCACTGTGGAAATAGCATCAATGAAGTTGGCAAGAATTGAAGCTACAAGCTGAGCAGATAGCCTTTCATTTTGCCCCTTTTTGAGGGAAATTGTGCTAGTAATTGAGCTGGTACTCAGTTGTATTTAATTTTTTATATATATAAAGCAAAATGATGTTCAAATTAATAAAAACTTACAGAGGTAATTCCTGACATGTAGCCCAGTCCTTAGCTTATGACATGTGTATACAAATAGATTGAAGTTAGTAAATTTTTTAGTAGTCACCAATCCTCATGTGGATGATTTTTCCTTTAAGTTGACACTGTCAATTATAATTTACAATCTTCTATAAGGTTGAATTCAAATTGTTTCCATATTACCATGAAGTTAGTAAATTAAATGAAACTAAAAAAACTTGTTAATATAGTCATATAATCTATTTTATATTATTATTCTATCAATATAAAAATAAAAAATCAAACATGAAATCAAACTCTCATCATAAAACAAAGGTTATACTTCAACAAAATGCAAATTCAAAGATTCTTTCTCCTCTTTTTTTTTTAACCGTCTAACCTTCAACTTGCTATGTTGTCATATTTAGATGCTATACAAAAGTTTTAAAAGGCTATGCCCAAGTTTTAAAGAAAATAGATAAAATCCCTTCAAACATTTCAAAGACAGCAATGCCCTTGCTATGGAAACTCAAGTCTTAGAGAGTTTGCCTTGTCTGCTAGCCACCCACATATTGTTCTTCATGTCCTCACAGCATGTGATTTGAATTCTGAGGACTTTGCTAGGCTGGAGGCAAGTGCTCTATATATAATTGTGAAGTCCTTCTTGAATGTTAAACATGGCCATATTTTTCCTTCTTTAAAAGCAAATAGGAAAAATATTAACAGCTCCAAGCTCAAACTTTTGCAGCAAATATACTGAACAAAATATGTTAAACATGGCCATAATATAATCCCGCATGTATCATAAACTAAATAGCAGGGGCTCACTTACAAAAGATATAAAATATATGGCCAACAACGTTAAATCAAAATATGACCTACTGCTAATCCTATGATTCATATGGCCATAATATATTCCAGCATATACCAAAAACTAGATAGCAGGGGCTTGCTTACTTACAAAATATACAAAATACATGGCCAACAACATTCACCAAAATATGCCTACACCTTAACCATTGTCATCATCTCCAACTATGCAAGAACCCTACGAACCATCTCCAATTTTTCCTCGTATGGAAGGCTTGAGAAGACAGCAAGAATGTTCTCATTAGCAACAATTTTAAACAAAGCATCATGTTGCTCTTAAAAAGTTAGCTCCTCCAACTTGCATAGCTCTTCATAAAGGGACTCACGCTTTGTATCTAACACGGCAGGCCTTGCAAGCTTTCCAATCTGAGACCTTAAAGTTGCAGCAGCTTCTTGCATACCTTGACAAGTGGTATTCATCATTTTCTCAAGCTCCTGCAAGAAAAGGTCATCACGATCATCGCTGTTTCTTTTTCTCTTCTTACTTGCAGATTTGACAGTATTGGATTCTTTAGCTGTGGCAGCAACAAAAGGGTCCCCATCTTCTTCTAAATCAGCATTCTCATCATTGTCTTCAACATCAAGAGGTGGGGGAACATCACTTTCATCAACCTGATCTTTAAGTCCAGCTATAGACCCATGTCCACTAGCTCTATCCTTCGCATAAATTGTGCAAAGTGCATTAAAATGGGGAAAAGCTTTTCCATGAAGATAGGAAGCTTTTTTGTGGCTCTACAATTAGTAAAAGAGAACAATGTATAATTAATTATCATGTTGTATAAATCATAAAAAGATGTATGAACTTAATAATAAATGTTACCTTTATATACTCGTCCCAAACATCCTTCTCAGTTGTAACACATTGGCTTTCGGGATCCCATCCAAATCTAAATGTATTAGTCCCAGTAACCATATCATATAGAGCCTGCCAATTTTGTTTCAAAGTCTTCAGGCGAGATTTAATGTGTGGATCAGCTTTAATTCCACATCCAGGAGCCTTATCATTCAACATTTTTGCCAATTTAGTAAGCACTCCTGACTTAAAACCATTATTTGAAACCAAACAACCTTCTTCATGAAGAGTTAACAAAGCATTAACAAGCATAGCATCCTCTTCAGAAGTCCATTGACGTTGCTTTCCTTTCAATGTTTCGTCTACTTCCATAATCTACATAATAAAATAATAAAGCAATCATTTAAGTTAAGGCATAAAGCTACTATTATCTTCATTATTATTAGTTGATATAACATACATTAATAGCACTAATTCAACCATACAACTACCAGTCCACTTATAATACATAAGACAGAAAAGGCATTAGTACACCAACAACAAAATACAACTACTAATCCACTTATAATATATAATACAAATTAAAAGCATTAGTACACCAACAACATAACACAACTAGTTGTTCACTTATATATAAAATTTATAGCATACTACATTTATCCTTCTTATCTACTATCCCTACGAGTCATGAAGTCAGCAAACATTTCATTGGCTAATTGTTCACGAAAGTTGCTCCATGCATTAGTTGGCTCAATTGTCATAATATGTAGAGCATCTATGTTAGATGTGTCCATGTCCATTTCTTCAAATTCAATGTCAAGAGGATCCGATCCTTGTTGCCGAATCAAATTATGCAAGAGACAACAAGCTATGACTATTCAGCTATGAGTTCGAATAGGATAAAATGCATGACTCCTAAGGATAGCCCAACATAATTTTAACATCCCAAAGCAACACTCAATGACATTTCTTGCTGATGCATGCCTCAAATTAAAGCATTCATGTGCATTTACAGGGTGTCTTCCACCTCTCTATTCACTTAAATGGTATCGTTGACCACGATAAGGAGCAAGGAATCCGTCACAATTTGTATAGCCAGCATCCACTAAATAATATTATCCTGTATAATGTAAAATATAAGTTACCAACAGTTGCTTCAAAGCTTAAGACATGGCAATGCAATAAAAGCATCACATTCAGTGTACAGAAATAATATTTACCTTGAGGCACTTTTAAACTTCCAATTCTTCTATGAATTGCATCTCTCAAAACTCTCCCATCGGCAGCCGACCCTTCCCAACCAGCAATGACATATATAAATTGTGCATCATGGGAGCAAACACCAAGCACATTAGTAGTTATTTCTTCCTTTCGATTCCTATACCTTGCTTTATCTTTAACAGGGACTTTCACTTTAACATGAGTACCGTCAAGGGCACCTAAACAATTCTGAAATGACACGAATAGTGGCGTAAGTGAAATAAAATAAATGATACAGTTAATTATTTATAATGAATGACAATATACCCTAAACTACTTCCACTTCTCGTCTATTGAATCCTCGCGAATTAGCTCTGGTCTCTTAAATAGCTCCTCACTCAATCGCATTATATCCATCAAGACTATATTAAAGTATCGACTTATAGTTTCACCAGACCTCCCAAAATAAAACTGTACAACTCTGTTTTTGACATGATGGGCAAGAATATGGAGAAACATTGCAACTTGCTCATCAACCAACATATGTTTAGTTGGTTTTAAACCACCTCTTATATCAAGCATAAGACATAACTTGTCAAAAGTAGCCCTATTCATTCTAATTAGATTAAAACAAGTGGTGTCACTATTATACACTAGATTTTGAAGGTGAACTCTCCTAGAATAAAAGTCCACTTTGTAAGGATGACGAGGAATACGTCGTCTACGTGCACTAACAGCCATACAGACACTCATAAAACATTGGTGCATAGCAAATACAACTTGCAACCACCAACTTAACATATGCACAATCATTTCGCTTGTTTTTGAATCCATGGCTATATAAGAATATGTTAAATTGGAATAAGCAAGGAGATGTTACAAAAAAAAAGAATACATAAAGTTTCTTTTCATAGAATTGCAGCACATGATGAAGCACAGTTTGTATCATATTCTTTAGCACTGAGTGTCAATTGTATCGTATTGTATTATTTGTCACCATATGTAGATCAGGATGGGAAAACTACTGCCAAGTTTTCAAACAAACCCCTAACTTGACTTTAAAGAAATTATGTTCATCAAGCTGGAGCAACATAAAATTCACTTATCTAAAATTTTGGTGGCAGAAGTTCTAGTTGAACCATGAACTAAATTGTGGATTCAAATAATCAAGAAACTTATGGCTGCTTCATTTTTTTTGGCCCAACAACATTATCTATAACATTAATTGTCCTAGCCAAATCTGAAAAAGAAAAGAAAATTGTTAAAACATTTCCTCCTATGAGCTTTAGGTGGCGGCCTGAGTACTAAATATAGACTATGAAAGTAGCTTCAATTGCTTTATTAGGTTGGCCAAGATCTCTATAAGCACAAATCCAAATAGCAACATACAGCAAAAGGGAACAAGCTATTACATACAACTATATAAGCACAACAATGAAACCTTTGGTCCCGCATGCTATATTATTCATGCTTTAAACAGATTGCTGGCTCTAACATTAATGCACTCTGTAGCAATTAAAGCACGTAGTGGAACAACATCCTCGTAAAAGATAAGAACTTTTATCAACTACTAAGTCACGGTCAGACTCAAGGGTTGCAGAACTTTTAACTCAATCCAATCAAAATATCTAACTCACGGACATGTTACAACCTCAGCCTAAAACAGACCACAATACCGACCGAAAGCAGACCAGGGAACAACTACAGTGACTTATGGGAAGCCAATCACCAGCGATTTCAAAAACCTGTCAATGATCTTCGCTTTCCCTCAAAACTACCTACCGAAACAAACAAATCGAACAAGAAATCAAAGGGAGAGACAACGGATGGGAACAAGAGAGATAATGGGAGAGAGTACGAGACGCGTAGGTAAACAAATAGGGCATAGAGTGAGCAAAAGTTACCTTTCTCAACTGTCCTTCTCCTCTCCGATGTGCTTTGCACAGTCGTGCTCAAACCTCCGCCGCGACGTTCGCTTTTCTTTTGGAGCAGAGAGTAAGAGATGAGAGGTGCAGATGTTCGTGTGGCAATTCCGAATAAGGCAATAGGGTTTTTTGATTATATTGGATGAGGGATAAAATAGTCAAGATATTTGATAACCTAGGACAATAATGTCCACAATTTTTCACTTCTAAGGAAGTGAGATGAGTTCCTTGGCTAACCCCAAGGAACTGATCACTTCTATCATTATTGATGGAAGTGACTTCCATGAGGAAGTCAACTCCCTCCAACCAAACAACTTAATATGTTGAATTGACTTCCACTTCCACTTCCTTTGCTTTAATTCCCTCCTACCAAACATGGCATAATTGAGGGAAGTCACGTAACTACAATTTTTCTTAAAATATTTGTTTTTAATTAAACAAGACATATGGATTTTTTATGCATTGCTTATGGCATAACAAATTTTTGTTATTAATATTTTAAAATTTAATTATTTTAAATTAATTGGATAAAAGTATATAAAATTAACATTATAAATTTTTTCTTAATATAATAAGAATTTATTAATCAATCATTTAGTTGAAGTCATGACATGCGCAACATGTGAGGCTATGTACCAGTAATATTTTATTCTAAATATTAGGAAAATCAAAAGGTCATTTCGGTCATTTTGTACTTCCGTCGTTCCCATCGAAAAGAGACCGAGATGCCGGTGAAACTGTTTTAAAGGTTGGCGTTCCAACGTCCCCGGGTGGAATTGGACCCACACGGTTTTAGTCCTCTCTTTTTCTCTTTTCCAGTTTTCATATCAATAATTAAAAAAAACTAATATATCATGAATATCACATTTGTGTATATTTATGTATGTATCTCCCATATTGCATTAAATTTCTCAAACAAATATAACTCCCACATTTTTTAAATTTTTCCTTAAATTTATAAAATTTATATATTAATTATGTTCAACTATTTCACATTTTGTACTTATTTGGTTTTATTTATTTTAAGTACTTTCTTAAGTATTCCGAAGCTAGCCCTACATGATAAGATTTTTAGGCTGTAAAGTTGTGTTAGAATGCATGTTTCATGTAATTAGGATACATTGGTAGTGAATGATAAATATTTTCTTTCATTTCTCTTCTCTTCAATTCTCTACTCCCGGCAATTCTTTCTTTATCTTATTGAATATCTTGAGTTTAGTTTATTTTTTAACAAGTCATCAGCATGATTTTCTAACAAGTTTTTTTAAGGCACAAATCTAACAGGTTCCTTAATGGTCACTAGAAGGTTCTTGCCCATCATTTGATGAGGCACGATATTTTGATTCTCTTATTATTTTATACTCCTTCTGTTCTTAATATAAGATATAATTAGTTAATTGATGTTGATCTTAATTATAAGACTTATTTCACACGTTTAACAATTTTTTTTTTTTCAAATTAACCTTGCTAATATTCCCTTAACAATAATTAAATAGAAGCGGGGTAGGGGAATTAATGAAGATGATTAGAATATTTTAAAAAATAAACATATCATATTAAATAACTTAACTAGCATATTCTATCTACTCAAATTAATTAATTAAATAACTTAACTAGCATATTCTATCTACTCAAATTAATTAATTAATTAATTAATTCTTACAATAAGGACCAAAGGAGTATTATCTTTATATTTCATGCTTTACATCTTTAAATGTTCAAGATCTATTCTTTTGCATAGTATAATTGTAATTTTCAATTTAATAGAGGAAAAGTATTGAATTATGTCTATGAAGGAAAAGTATTATTTAGTGTAAAATAATAATTGTAATTATCAACTTGATAACATGGTTAACTCTTAATTTTGATCGTGGTCTAAATACATTAAATGAGATTTATTTGATCCCTATATATACTTAATAGAGTTAACTAAGTTAAAACCGTTAAACTTAAATAAAGTCTTTATGAAACTATAACAACTAAAATTACGGTTCAAAACTATTTGGATCAAAATTATAATGTGATCGAACTATAAGAGTAATAATATTATTAACCCAATTTTATAAAAGAATATCATAATATATAATTCAAGGATATTTATATATGTCCTGCTTGTTTTAAGAGAATTTAATTAATATGAGAGCATCTTTATATATACGCCTATACTTGAGATTGGATTCAGGTAAATGTAAAATGTATAAAAAATACACACAAATGCTTATATATGGACATATATGTGTGTGTGTGTTACGATATATAATAGACAAGACTAGTATTTAATCAAGATAAGATATGCATTTATAAAATGGTTAACATTTTTCCATGCTTTTTTTCTTTTTTTTATAACTTGCCTGCAAAATACTGTGCTTATAAATGTTGGTTGAATTACAATATAAAGCCGCATAAAAAATCAATTTAAAATAAAAATATTAAAATTGTAAGTCTAAAACTTTGAGTTAGAAATTTAAAAATTCAGACTGTACACAAGTCTTTATTTTAGATTAATATTCTTACCGTGTCTTTAATTGTGAATCTCCTTAGGGTTGGAAGCTGGTACGAGGAATGTAGAGGGAAGAAGGAGAAGACAAATTTTTATAAGTTAAATTGTTTTAAAAAAAATTAGAGAAGTAAGCTTAAAAATTTTTAAATAATTTTTTTATCCGCTTAAATATTTTTTCTTACTTAAAGATCTTACACCTTCTATTTTTCTTCAATTTTGTTAAATCCAACTAATAAATATTTTCCTTCTCATGTCCTCTAAATCCCTCATACCAAACAACCCCACTATTCTCCCATATCAATATGATAGGGCGTATTTTTCTGTCTTTTTTGTTAAATGGCAAATTAAGCTTGTAGGTCCTATATTTCTACTTCATTACCTTTTTATAAAAAGAAAAAATAAAATTAAAACAACCAAGGTTTACAAGTTATATATGGATAAAAGGAAGATTCTAGATGTTACCAAATTATAAAATACAACTTGGTAACAACCCTAATACTAATAATAGAAAAATAAAAAAAAATTGATATGGTATATGGCAAAAGGAGAGAGTATATATCATAGTCCACCACTTATATATATATATATATATATATTACTCTACAATTTTCTGAAAGTTTTATAAAATACTATAATACTTTAACCTTCATTGCATTTTATTTTAGTTACACATATTTTTCCACTATTTTATCTACTCATAATACTTTAACCTTCATTGCATTATTTAAATAAATTTAAATAAATATTTAAATAAAAAATATTTAAACACATATTTTTCATCATTGTAAATCGATAATTTTGGTTTGGAATATTTTGAAGAATTTAAGAGTTTTTCTTCCTTTGATTTATTTTTCTTACTGAAAATAGTTATTTATTTTTTTATTCTTATTGGGACAGAAATTCAAGTAATTTTGCTAAAGTATATATAAAAAATTGATTAAAACATGAATTAATTCTGCTTATAAATATAAATCCTTGACTCATTGTGTTTATAGAAGTTTGTAGCAAATCAAATGTGCTTAAAAATCATAAATTCTAACTTTAAATGATTTATATAATATCTCAAACTTTTAAGGTATATCATTTAAACTATAAAATGAAAAAAATGCATTTGAAATATGTGTTTAGCCATTCAAAACAAACCTAAATAAAAAATTTTCAATAAATGTGATGAAAAATTAAAATTTCTAAATTTTATAATATAATTAAAATTAAAAAAATTATAACATATTTGAAGTTTGAAAATGAATGTATTAGGATTATTCCTATGTTGTATTAAAATTATTTGTATTAAAGAGGAGAATTTCAGCCAAAAAAAAATTTTATAAGTTAAATTTAACAATAAACTAACAGTTTTAGATGGATAGAAATAAAATTTCAGATGTATAAGGGGGTATAATGTAAAATACATTTTAATTTCAATGAAGGTTAATAAACATTTTTAAAATAGAGAGGAAGTTATTGTAACTTTGATAAAATAAGGTGATTAGTATAATTTACTCTTAATAAAATATATTAATATTCATATCAAAATTAATTACTTTAAGTTAATAAAACATAAATCAATTTATTATAAATTATTTAAAGTTGGAACTTCGAAATATGGATTTAACCTGTTGAACTAATCCAGTTAACCTACCTTGGAAAATGAGCCATGTTAAGAAAACATTGTCATGTTTTAAAATGGGAAAATTTCTCTTAAAGATGTGACTTAATTTTAATCAAACCTCCAAAAGATTCTAAAACTTTATTGCCCCCTTAGGTAAAAATAAAATTAAGTTTTGTGAATGAACATATAATGATATCCTTCTTTTATTATTTTTTTCAAAAAAGTATTTACAAGATAAACAAGACAAATAAAGACATTTGCATGATAAATAAAGATATTTATAAGATAAATAAAAGGATTTAAAAGAACTTAGGAAATTAAGACATTTTGACCATTTAGAAACCAAATATGAAAATTCATAAAACAAACATGGTCACTTATAAGATAAATAAAGCGATTCGAAAGAACCTAGGAAATTAAAAACATTTTAGCCATTTATAAGATAAATTTAGAAATTCACAAGATAAATATGTGTATTTACAAGAGAAATAAGACAATTCACAAAACAAATAAAGTAAGAGCATTGTTTTTTTTCACCTATAAAACTTTATTTCATTTTGACTCAGAGGGTGCAATAAAGTTTCAAAATTTTTTAAGAGTTGACTAAAATTATATCACATCTTTAGAGGTTACCTGAAATTCTCGCTTTTAAAATAAGCTAATTTAGGCTTGGCCTGCTTAGCCCTTCGGAGAAGTGGGACTACCCATTTTATTACTCCTTTAAAATTAAAATCTTAACCCTTTCCTTCCAAGTTATTTATAGTCGCTCGTAGTTAATATATTGAGTATTTGTAATGAATTGTCTCCATATTTTAGTATTTGTTCCTAAATCCTAATCATAGACAAGATATGAGGATACAAAACACTTTAGTATTCTGATTGTTGAATTGATTAATTTGACAATTTATTGTGTTTTTGATTATTTTTTTAACAAATATGTGCTTCCAAATTTACGAAATATATATTAATCTACAAGTTTATATAGTTTCGACTACTTTTAAATTAGGTCTTTACAGTTTTTTTTCCTTTTTATCAAGTTACTGTGATTTCACTTGGTTTTAATCACTTCCTTATATGTTTTTATCATGTCCTTATAATTTCACTTGATTTTTGTCCTTCTAGATGTTTTTGTTTTTTAGTACGTTTTTCTAAATTTAATTATGTTATGATTTGAGAAATTGAGGTTAGATATAGAAATTTGTTTAGAAAAACCCTTATTAATTATTTTTTATTAAAAAATATGGTAAAAAAAAAATAGGCCAATCCACTTGACACACCAATCCACCAAAAGTCTTCCAACTATACTATTCATCATATATATTTTAACAACAGTGAAATATGTGTTTTATCAAAAGTGATATTCAACAAAATTTTCAAAATAATTTGTGGCTTTCATCAAATTAAACTCGTTAATTATTTCAATATCACTGTTGATAAAACACATAAAAGTCTAAAATGATGGCTTTTCATATGCATTCAAATTCAAAGCTGATGATTCCCAAAGAAGTTGGAGCAAAAAGAACGTAACTTCCATTATCATGGTACGTACTATGTCATTATCAGTAAATTAAAGTCATAATTTTCTGCATCATCCACACCAACCAAGTCAATCTAATTCCTCAATTAACAACCAACAATATAGTGAAAACCTTGTAGATTTGGACAAAAAATCACGTTCTTTGGAGGAAACTTGTGTAACACATGCTTTTCAAAATTCAAAGTGAAGAAGGAAATGCAAAAAAAAAAAAAAAAAAAAAAATCAAAGTCAGTGCAACAAGAAGTTAAAGGAAAATAAGTGAAGACATTTTGGTCCAAGGAGGTGAATCATAAGTCAGCAGATAAGGTTTTATGATTCTTTTGCCGATTTGTGCTGGGATATGGTTGAAAATAATATACATTACAAAAGGAAAAATACGTTTTTCATGAAATTAAAATGTATAATATTTATTATTTAATTGCTGATACTATTCAATTTTATTTTTTTAGATCATATTACTATGTATATTGTGAGTACATGGACGTATTTGGAGTGTGGCCTGCTACCTTGAATACCTACACTAAATTGATTGAATCACAGTGATAGATATGGTCATGGACACATAACAAATACACCACTTACATACAAGGAGAAGAGAGAGCACACAAAGCACACCTATTCAATATGCAAAGAAACCTATATATCTGTGCGTGGATTAAAAAGAAACAATCCGTTCTTAATGGACTTGGGAGTTTTATGTGTACTCATTCATTGCACCCATGGAGTCATTGCAGTTCCCTTGTTTTAATCCAAGAGAAACATCCTAGAACATCAACTCATGGAGTTTCAACAAAAGGGGAATATGACAATTTCAAGTTGGGAAAATTGCATCCAAGTCCCAATTAATAGACTTAATGACAACCAAGTCCCTTGAAATCATCAAATTGTATTAAAGTTTCAAGGGACCTGAGTGCTATTAATTCCAAATGTGAAAGTACAAGTTTGCCCCTCTTTATTTAAAATAGAAAAAACCAATCAGAAGAGATTCTGACCTTATTTTGTGTGCGTAATCTGGCATTAAGAGAAAGAGAAGCGTTTCACGATTTTTAGGTTAATAGCTTTCAGATCAGCATTATCTTGATCATCCACGATCTCCATTATCTTGATCATATTTGCAAATCTTTAGTTAAAAGCCTTCATCCCTTTTTGATGTACAATATGAAAATTTTTTTATTTTGGTATGACAATGATTGGATTAAGGTTTTTGGGCATAGATGATATTTTACTATGGAAAGATTTTTATTCATATGACATCTTTACAATTTATGCTGTTGTTTCATTGAGTGTGGGAGAGGGTTTGGATTTTTACTTTGTTCCTAGGGAGAGTATGCTTTGTTTTCACTTGCTTAGATAGCGGTGAATGCAAAGGATAAAGCTTTATGTGTTTATAACATCTGTTATGCGATTTCAACACACATCATCAATACATGCTCAATAGTTGTTAATGTAGCTCATATAGTTGTCAATAACAACTTTGTCTATCCCTTTTTGCTGGACAATATGAAAAGTTTAAATTTTGGTATGAAATTAATTGGGTTTGGGTGATAGGGCATAGAGGATATATTTCTATGTAAAGATTGTTAATTGTATGATGCCTTTATGACTTATATTGTTGTTTCTTTGAGTGCGTGGGAGGATTTGGATTTTTGTTGCAAAGATTGTGTTTAGCCAGAGATGTATGAAAAGGATGAAGCTTTATGTGTTTATAACCTCTGCTATGTGATTTCAAAACATGTCATCAATACAACGCTCTAAAGTTGTTAACGTTGCTCATGTAGTTGTTAATAACAATTTTATTCTATAGGGTGACAGAAAAGAAGACGAGTATGTCTAGAAAGCATATATTATGTTTCTTGCAAATAGGGGGTCAATTTTTAAATAAAGGAGAAGGTGATTTGCAATTGTGGTGGGTAGTTTAAATGGACTTGTCAATGACTACTCTCGCACTTGCCAATTGCTGCTCACGCACTTGTCATTACCTACTCATATGCTTGTCAATTGCTACTTACGTACTTGTCATTGCCTGCTCACTCACTTGTCAATGATTGATACACTCTCAATAGCCCTATCATCTACTAATCTTTTTAACACATATTAATTATACTACATCTTCAAAATTAATGGTTAAGGAATTTTCAATGTTTTCATCTTACTATTATATTGGTACTTGTAATTTGTTAGTAGAATGATTGTATACTCCAATGCTTTATAGTTCATCAACGGCCATGAAATTGTGTCAATTCTTGTTGAAGTGTTAAATTTTGGCTCTAGGCAATTGCTTCCAATCTGTTTTACTAGAATAAGTCAACACAGCATTCATTGACATTCTAAGATTTATTTCTATACTTCTACAACTTTTCAATATGTTTTATAAAGATAAATAAGCAAAGTATTCCTTGACATTCTAAGATTCGTTTCTATCCTTGAACAACTTTTTAATGTGTTCAACAAAAAAAATTCAATGAAGCATTTGTTGACATGCTGAAACCACTATAGATCACTCTATACAATATGTATATTTAATTTAAACAACTAATAATTCCAACTTAATGGCCCATTTGGTATCATGAAAGAGTTTTTGATAGAAGTGGAAGTGAAAATTGAAGTGGAACTGGAAGTGGAAATTGAAGTAGAAGTAGGGTTAAAAGTGTGTTTGGTATGATGATGGAAGTGGGATATCATTTTTAAATGATATGTTAATTTAAAATCTGAAATGACCAATATACCCTTTCACTAAAAAAAACCCCCAAAATAACCACAGCTACCCTAAAAAACCATCACCAACTAGCAGTCCACTGTGAAAGCCATTGCCAGCACCATCAACCATCAATCATAGAAAAAACATAAGTATACGATGGCAGATAAAGGAGGAACAAAAGGCAACCGTGTATGCCTCCTTTTGTTGCTCACAAATTTGAAGTTGACGATGAGGGTCGTGATGCTTAGAAGTAGATCAATGTCACAGATCTAAGACAGAGAAGGAGAAGACTAAGAAGATCGATGTCGTCTGTCACATACATAAAGTCTCGTTCTCCATCACAGATCTGAAGAGTTCGTCTTCCTCATCACAAATTTGAAGTTGAAGTGTCATTCACCATCAAAGATCTGAGTACTTCTCCATTGTGTGCCTCCATCTTCATTCTAACAAGGATGGGTTGTGGCGATAGAGGTTGAAGTATAAGACACCCATTAAAGAAATTGAGAGAAAGGCGAAGAAGATAGAGTGAAGGGGGAGGTGGTGATAGCGATTGAAGAAGGCAAAGGGTTGTAGCCATCGCTATCAATGGTAGAAGGCCGTCATCGGTAGAGGGTCGTCGCCTCTAATGGAGGATGGTGGTTGGTGGTGGAGGGTAGAAGAAAGATGAGAAGGGCAAAGGAGGAAACAAACCCTTAGAAGTGGAAGTAGAACTCACTTCCATAGGGTGAGTGGTGGAAGTGACTTCCATCATTTTTTATGGAAGTAACTTCCATCAGGAAATGACTTCAGTTGCACCAAATATCCCAAATGGTAAATTCCACTTCCTCCCTCCTAGTTCTATGCTACCAAATGGGGAATAAATGTCTATTTCTTCCTCTTGCTTCGTTGATTGTCAGCTACCACTAAAAGTATTTTGTCAGTATATACGTTGTTCGTATGTATCATAAGCCACCAAAGGCATTCAATCTAGATATTGTGGAGTTGGTCATCATAGGAGTACTTGGGCAATGTATACCCTTCAGCATCATGCACACTGCCATTCCACATCTGTAACCAAGTAAGCATATGAACCCCATAAGAATCACTACAAGTAAGATAGCATACATAAGCATCAAGTAGTTATAAAGCAAAATACCAACCAGCAAACACTCACGTATCAGGTTGGACGTGCACCATTACCCAATGAAATTTTTCTTTTTGTGTACTCTTTTCAGAAGTTTTGGCTCAACCTTTCCAAATATTCTGAGTTAGCAATCCCTCTGCATAATTAAAATACATATAGTAAATAAAAACATCAGTGCAGTCAATGACAATTTCACAGCAGGAATTTACAAGTTATGAGAAGGCGGTAACAACTTAAAAGCAGGCATTAACAACAATCTATAATAAGCTAATGGGAAAGAATCATACACAGTGGCTAGCCAATCGATCTATATATCCTTTCAAAATCTTCTTGACTTTTTTTTTTATGTTTTTCCTCTTATAATATTTTAGCTTCTCTCCCATTTCCTTTGCTACTTCTTCACATGTGGATTGCCTTCCTCCACAGACTTGTACTTCTTAAGGTTTCTATTACAAAAATCCTTAGTGAATAATGAATACCCTGTTAATTTAGTGCCCCTTTGTCCAACTTTCCTTTTCCTACTCTTTTATCCATCTTTGTTTTGTACCTTTCTATTCATCTTTTCTTTTTGTAATCTTCTATCCAACTTTGCTTTTTGTACTTTTCCTCATTTTATTAACCTATACAAAAACAGTGAAGTTATTAAAATAGGACTACACACACGCCCCTTGAATGTCGACTCCAACATCTACAATTTATACACACAGCCCTTTAACATATCTTTTAGCAAATTAGATCAATTAAAACTATTTTTTTTTGCCAATCAATTAAAACTAATCACTTCAAGTTATGAAGCGAATCTTAAGGCTATAGATGCATGCTTTGCCATCACTTGGGGGAAGAAAAGGCTACAGGCATACTGCATAATTAAGAGTGACTAAATGGTAATCGTGGTAAAAACTATTGACACTTCTAGTCGAAGAAGTATTGCACAAAAAGGGTGAATGGGAATATGATGCACAATTTTGACCAAGCATTTATTGTAACTAGGTTAATTGTTGCTGAAACAATGGTGTGTGACTATGCACTAGGCTCAGTTTGGTTTCCAGCAACAGGCTCTTTGGAAAGATAATATATTAAAGGAGGAAATCATAATTATAGTCAAAACAAAGGTAACCCAAATTAAATGTTTCCAGCTTGTAGAAAGATGAACAAAAATCAAAGTTCAAAATTGTGAAGGGAGAAAGAAAATTTATATCAACAAAAAAATGAGAAAAATATGGTCTTGTACGTGTAAAAAGCTACAAGTCTTTGGATTAAGGATGCTGTGACAATGCATACAAAACTTTTACATATGCAGGACAAAGGTAAACTTTCAAATCTAAATAATAATGCATGAAATCAGAAACATTTTTTCCTTTTGTTTGTAACCTTAGGATGGAACAGCAACAATACCTCATAACCCAGTAGACCATGACCGACGACGATTAGCTGACAAGACGGTGACAATACATTCTTAGACGCGACCGTGGTGAGGTGAGAGAGAAGACTTCAACTGAGCCCTAAATTCCTGCTTTTGATGATGACAGCCAACCACAACCCAAAAGATAAGGATTGACGATGATGAGCTGCACAGACGGTGACCTTCGATAGATGTTATGAGGAGCAAGCATGGTGAGGTGAGGGAGAAAAGTTTGACTTTTTGGGAACACCACTGAGTCCTAAAAATTTCATCTTTTTTTCAAATTTAGTAAGCTGCAAACTTGTATTTTCTCATTTGGAATTAATAGCACCTAGGTTCTTTGGGACTTTACTATAATTTGATGATTCAAGTAACCTAGATGTCATTAAGTCTGTTAGTTGGGACTTGTATGCAATTTCTCTTTCAAGTTTCATATTTTGTGTTGTTTACCTTGGTGCTCAAATGATTAACGAATTTGGGTCTAATCTATCAAGGGTGGATCATCCATAGTCCAATATATATGATACTTTTTCAGTCCTTAATGTAAGGTCTAATTTGAAAGTTGCACTTAGTCTTAAATATAAGACCTAATTATCATATTTATAATTTTTTTTCCAAATTACCCCTATTGATATTCGTTAAAATATGAGAGGGGAGAGAGGTAATTAAAGAAGATGACTAAAGCATCTTATAAAAAACATGTCATATTTATTATAATTAATTAACTTACACTAGTATAAAAAACATCTTTTAGACCGGTACATTTAGATTGGTTATAGCGGATAAGATCTAAAAAGTATAAGCAGTGGCAATTTTGTAATTATAAAAAACTTGTGAGACTAGTTCTCTTAATATAAGGTCTAAAATATATTATTTAGACCGGTTGTCCCTTAAAACCGGTCTAAAATACCAAACTTTTTAGACTGGTTGTTATTAGGAACCGGTCTAAAATGTTAAACAATAAAAAAATAAAATATTTCTTACTTTTAAGACCGATTATTTGGGACACCCAATCTAAAATATGATATTTTAGACTGGTTGTTGTGTGAAACTAGTCTAAAAGAATCCGCCTTTCTGCATTCCATTGCTCATGCCTAATTCTTGCTCCCTCTGAATCTCAATCCTCTCTTCTTTACATGATTTATCTGTTAGTCTTGAAGACTCATCCCTTGCTCTCTCTCTTTGTCTTATGGGAGGAGAAATGAGGATTATGCCGCATGCTTCACTATTCATGAAGATTAGGGTTCTCCTCTCCGACTGGTGGGAAGAGATCAACGACTCTTCTCAGTGGCACAACTGGTTAGGGTTATTTATGCCGCTTGCCATGATTCTGGATTTTCTTCGTAGTTCTCGTGATTGTGTTCTTGAGTTGTAATCTTCTGAATTGGAATTTCGTTGTGGTATATGTTAATTTTCTTTCTTCGGTCATTTTGTTTTAGCTAAGCTATTTTGAACATTAGCTATGTCATTAGTCGCTCCTAGTAATCCTCATTTATATGGGATTATTTTTCCACCATGGGTCTATAACTGTGACTCTAAACTCGTTGTAACTCTAGTCTATTTCCTTGCGAAGTTTTGACTGATACATCATTGTTGGATGATATCCCAAAAGCTAAAATTAGAAGCTGTGGAATAGGTTAGAGGAATAAACTAAACTAGTAAGTAGGTAAAAAAATGCACCGGTAAAAGTTGGTTCTGGTGTGCCATCCCTATTAGAGGTTTGGAAAAATTTTGGTCATGTCTCATATCATATTCTCTGCTTTAAAGTGATGAGCTTACTTTTTGCCATCACATGATAGACCGGTAAAGCTTTTACTACAAAGGGAATGCAAGTACTAGAATATGTAGGTAAGGAGACAATGGACTTGTTAATTAATGAAACTGGAATTGAGGTTGAGAAGGCTGATAAGGAAGCTGGAGAACAAAATGAAGAGGATCAATCATTTGAGGAAATGACATTTGATCGATGCTTTTACATATATGGATGTCCAGAGCAGTTGGAGGTAACCCTATCACAATTCTAAAGCATTATTGTCTATATCATGGCTTTAGCTAATCATTTAATATGTGTGATATTGTCAGAAACTGGAGGCCTTGTCTAGTCATTATGCCCTGTTGTTCAACCGAAGAAAAACTAAGTTATCACCTGAACAAAAATCTTTATATGATGGGAAGCTTAAAGAGGTCCAACAAATTTTCAATTTGAGTGATGAATATTATGGAAGCAATGTTGATTTAAGCAAAGGAAAGAAAGTGGAAAAGGGAAATGAGGGAAGCAGTGATGAGATGAAGAATTTACATGACTCAAGTGTCTGCAACACTGCTAAAATGGTTGCAGGGTATTTAAACCAGCCCCTCTCTAATTATTTATACTTTTGTCACCCATCATTTAAATCTGTTCCATTTTTAATGTGCTCAAATTTGCATTTTACTGTGTAGGAGATTGGAAATATGAGTATGACCAAGCTAGAAAATAAGCTGATTTAAATGTGAGGTCATCGTTATATTATATGCCCTAATTAGCTCTTCCCATAATGTGTTTTGCAGTTTTACAAGCACCTTGGGTGGACTCGCTGTCAATGATATAATTCAGCGAACTGCCAGAAGATTAGAATCTCTTCACTCAGAGGGTGTTCATATATGAGAAAAAAAAGTATTTCAATTTACTATAACATTATGAATAAGTTCTATATTATTTATAAAATTCCTTATTGGAACTTCTGAAGTTTGTTGGAAATTTGAGTGAGGCAGTTTGCATTACTTTGCAGAGACAATCAGAAATGTGCTGTTTTGCGGTGTCTCAACTGTTGATCCTTGGCAAATCCATCATATCTATTGTCAATAAAGCCAAGGATGAAGATGACAATGAACATACGGTGAATATTGAATGGCCTGAGGACGTCATTGAAAAAGCTAAAAGGATCAGAGTAAATGCCCAAACAATGATAGGATATGTGGAAGCAGTTTCCAATAGTTTTCTTACAGGTTAGTTGTCTATCACTTTCATCTTGTATAATTATATTCATATTGGTGGCATTCCAGTTAGGTACCATTGTAATTGTAAATGTCCAAATAATTGTTACCTACAGTACCAAGATCTTGATAACTTTTCCCCACAAACAGACGTAATTTTTTCATCACATAAACATATTTATTTAAGAATCTACTGGCATATACCCGAATAGTTCTTGTTTATCATTACAAATAGCATATGAGGATTTTCTTGACAGGCAACGATTACAAGCTATGTTAATGTGCAAACAGGCATATATGACGTAACTGAGGCATATCAAGCAGCCATTAAAAGTGCTATTGTTGAGTCTCATAAAGTTCATCCGGAGACTATGATTCAGGAAAAAGCCGGTTTCGTTGATAGTAAAAAAATAGGGCACTTTTTTTTTGGATTGAGATCATTTTAAATCCTTCCAATCCAAAAAAAAGCCCTATTTATTTTTTTTAAAAAAATATCACTTTTTAGACCGGTTGTTATAACAACCGGTCTTATAAAAGTCTTGTAAAAAATTTTTTTAGACCGGTTTTCTAAAAAGTCTGGACTTTTTAGGCTTGGTCTTCGGGCAACTAATCTAAAAAAGTAATTTTTAAGACCAGTTTTCAATCAGTCTAAAAAGTAATAGATTTTTAAGAACGGCTGTATCAAGACCGCATCCAGAACCGGTCTAAAATGTCATTTTTAACCGGTCTAAAAAGTGTTTTTTCCACTAGTATTACCTAGCTTCCCTAATCTAATCAAATTAGTTAAATATATCTTACATATAAAACCAAATGAGTAGTTTTCAGCCAAAAAAAATGAAATAAGAAATAAGTTAAATAACATATTCATAAAGAATAATCACCGAATTAATTTAAAAGGAAGGATAAAAATTAAATCTAAAGATTTGTGTTATGTTAGTTTTAAGTTAAAAAATTATGATCAATTTTAAGAAACATATTATCATATTTTAAGAAAGTTGCTATTAAATTTAATGTAAGTTATACCTTAAAATATTTAAGAGAGAAAAAAGATACATGAACCAAATTAAAAATTGGGGGATGTTATGAAAATGAAATAAATATGAGATAAGAGAGCAAGAGATAAGATAAGAGAAAATTTGAAAGAGAAAGTAGGGAGCAATTCTCATTCAACTTTTTGTACTTACAATACTTGTACAATGCCTCTATTTATAGGCCTCAAGGGTCACCACTAAGATATAATAAATGGTACAATAAATACAGATGAATGTACAATATATGACTCTTCGTATCATACATGTATCTAAATGTACATTAAATAGCATTTTAGTTTCCCAACTACTATTCATGAATGGTGATTAGGATATGAGAGATCAAGAGTCAATGAACATCCACATAATTGTTATATTTATGACACTTTCCCTTAGATGTTCATTATGAATGTGCCTTATTGAAAAAATTTAAAAGGAAAAACCTAGTTGGATAAAAACCTAGTCAAAGAAAAAGAGTATAACATTCATTGATACATTGTCCAGTGCTGCCTCATTAAAATCCTTTATAGGAAAACCCAATAGGATAAAAGCTATATAAGGGAAATAGAGTACAATGTGTATCAAATACCCCTCTTGACAACATCAGTTAAGATCATTGAGTTTGAGGAGATCGATGTCATGGACAAGCTTTTCAAAGATTGTACCTAGAAGTGATTTGGTGAATAATCTGTTAGATTTTCAATTAAACAAATTTGCTGGGTATCTTGGTCACTATTCTTTTGAAGGTCACGATTAAAAAAAGAATTTTGATGAAATATGCTTCATTATACCGCCTTTGACATATCCTTCATGTAACATTAGCTTCATATAGGACTGTTGGGATCAGTTTGCCTGAAGATAAACCACAAGTGGTTTGCATATGATGTATTATCGATCTTAACCATACACATTCTTGACTTTCTTCATGTATCGCTAAAATTTTTGCATGGTTAGATGAGGTGGCTAAAATAGTTTGTTTCATAAATCACCAGAAATAGCTACTAGGGGTGTTCATCAGTTTCCCATCCTGGTCTTTCCGTCCCGATCCAGAGCAAATCAGGACGGGAAAATCCTGTCCTAAAAATTTTGGGATCGGGAATGTGATTTCAGGATCGGGAAAAATTTGGGATTGGGAATAGGACTTCCCGATCCTAACTTTTTCCCGATCCCGAATATATATATACACATGTACATTTTTTTAAAAAAAATTTAAGAAAATAAGACCAAATGTAAAATAAAACGTAAAAATCCCTAACACCCTTAAGGTAATATCTATTCTTTTAGTTTGTTTAGTTAATTCGTTTATTATTTATTAAATAATTCTAATTTTTTGTTCTTGTCTTTGTTTTTTTGCAGTGAATCGACAACTTTAAACATGTATTGGATTAATTATACATTTGTATTATACTTATTTTGTACAATATGATATTAGACAAATTATATATTTATACTAGACTCAAGGAAACACAACAAAAAATTCAATATAGAGATTTTTTTTGAGAAAAAGGAAATCCGGGATCGGGAATTGATCTTGAAAATTTCCCAATTTTCAGGATCAGGAAATTTTCGGGATCGAGAATGAAAATCATTCCCGAACCCTTCTCTAGATTGGGATCGGGAATGGCATTTCCCAATCCTATCCCGATCCCGAACACCCCTAATAGCTATACCTCTACATTGAAACAGATAGGCTGTTTGTGATTTACCATCATGTGAATCAAAAAAAAATCCAGCATCTACATAACCAACCAATTCATACTTGGATGTATTTGAATAGAATAACCCTTAAAGGTAATGAAGAATGTGCTTTACTCTATTCCAATGTCTCTGTGTTGTTGAAAAACTATATCTTGCTGATAATCTAACAACAAATGATATATCAAGTCTTGTGTGATTAGCAAGATACATTAGTGCTCTAATAGCACTAAGATATGCTACTTTTGTATCAAGTAGTTCTTCATCACCTTCTTTGTAATATCCTGAATTTTGGGCCTAGGACTTTGAGGATAACCTTATATCAAGCAGATTACTAAGCCAAGTTTGGGAAGAGTCAATGATAAGAGATAGAAAGACTCTCGGGGACTATGTGACTCGGTCTTACTGAGCAGAGGGCTCAATATGCATAGGCAGTAGGATTAAAACGTCGGTGTAGATGTGAACATGACACATATACAGTTCTATTGGGTTGGTAGAAAGACGCCACCTAGATATGTCATGAGGTATGGGACTGATTGGTCGAGTGAAATATGCCGTATAGGTGTGCACATGGCATTTTCAGGGCAGACATGTGCACCTTGCATTTTTGGAAAAGACACCGGTATGTGGCGCCATGTGGGCTTTAATACGTGCAATGCAATCTCGAGGAAGTCCTAAGTAGATACTGATAAAGTAACTTTATTAAAGTAGGTTTAATAAAGTAAGCAATCATGACACCACTTCATAGTTGGCACCATAGGAAAGTGACATGTGTCCATATTGATTACACTCACTATTCCTGCTTGTGTGTTGGCTCACCATGAGATGCCATATGTCCACTAATGATGAGGGTTATTTTTTCCTTTTAAGGTGGCACTCCCTGAAGGCACCACCTAGCCATTAAGTTCGGGTAAATTGTCAGGCCTCTCATTCCCCTGACATGAAAGGACAGCTAGGAGAAAGAAGAAAGAGAAAGAACAAAAAGCCAAAGACACATGGATGGCTAGGATTTAATCTAGGACACTTGTCACCATAAGATCATAACACATGAGATTAATATCCAAACACTCAACCCTCTCTCTCTCTCTCTTCTCCTTATAATTCGACCAGCAACCCAAAAAAGAGAGAAAAATGAGAAAATTAAAGAGAAAATGGAAGATTAGAAGGTGGATGAATAATGTTGTGTTCTTAAGCTCTAGAGACAATTTCGACTCTGAATCATCATTATCATCCGGTAAGTCCTTCAGGAAAGTTGTTCTACTCACTAAGAGCTTTCTTTCTATAATCTTAGTTTTCTATTTAGAAGTGTTTTATGTTGTCTTGTTAGACAGAGTGTTTCCAGAATTTCGAACCGATTGTAGAATCGTGAAGAGGTAAGCCTCGGCTTCATTTTGAATTGAGTATCTTGAGGTTTTGACATTTCTTTGATATTCGGTCAAACCCAGAACATATTGAAAGAAGATGGTTTTGGTGTTTTTGAGGCTAGAAATAGATTCTACACAAGAGTTTGTGTGGGAATAGGTTGTGAACATGATTTTAGAAGGGTTGGATTGAAAACCTAAAGATTGAAGTCAAAATAGTAGTGCTGCCATATTTCATTTTCTGAAGGCCGTCTACTTGTGATAAGTTTTGAGTGATCAAATCTTATCTAATGGCCATGAAACTTTCCATACTTGTAGTAGACCTTTCAAACTTTAATTTGATAGGTAATATGTGCCATTTAGATCAGTATATTAAGAGATATGAATTTTTGAAGTTGTTGCCAGATTATGTTTCTGGAAATCAGATTGTTTGTGGTGAAATTTTAGAAGACTAAACCTTAACCAAAACTTATAAAACTTTCTAGATTTAAAGTAGACATCATAAGATTTAATATAATATATAATATGTGTCATTTGGGTTCGTATATTATGAGATATAATTTGTTAAAGTTTGGGCATTAAATATGGAAAGAATCTTGAGATTGGGTTATTGCTTGAGAATTTTGGTATTGTGTGCTCATAATAGGTAGTAGGAGATATTTTTCCTTTAAAATAGACTTAAAGAGCTTCACATGGGACATTGAACCACTCGATTTGGAGTTCTAGAGATTAAGTTATGAATTTTAAAAGTCAGGCCTTTAAAATTGGGACGATTATGTGGTAGTAAGGGTAAAAGGGGAATTCTGGAACTATACGTTTCCCGGTAGAAGTGGGATCCATTTTTTCCATAAAATAGACTTAATGAGGGTCACCTAGGTCTTCGAACCACCTAATTTGGATATTTGTAAAAAAAGATATGAATTTTCAAAATTTGCTAAAAATTCTACCAGCTTTTGGAAAATGTGCAAAAATAAAGAGTAAAGGTAATTTGAGCCATGTACGGGCCCAAAGATTAGAGACAAGTCCTAGAGGCTAAAGTAGCCAATTGGACATTTATTTTTCATGTCTCTAATAATATGACCATTTATCTAGGACCATGAGATGACAAAGAAGAGGTAATGGAAGCAACTTCAATGGTTGGAAGAAAAGGTATAAAAGGGGACTCGAAGACAATAGGTAGTGAACTTACCCTACTTACATATCCATGATATTTATGCTTATGTGTTAATGTTTATAATTTCTTTGCTTGATTATTTGATGCATATATGACTAATTGACGCTCTATTTCTATATATGCTATGACCATGAGTATGATGTATGATACATTGAGCATGCAGATATGTCATTGTGTTAGCATAAATTCATATAAGGCAAGTATGTCATGCATTAAGTATTTATCTTACAAGCTAAGTAGTATTGTTTACTATTAAAATTCCCTCAAATCTCACCCTCCCTCAACTAACCATATAGGCACCTAAGCATAGAAGAAGAGTGTAGGACAATATGCCAGATAAAGAAGTTGCGATGAGGAGATGAAGACTAAGACGTGCTAATCTTTTTTGTATAATTAATATTTGAAATAGTTAATTGTATAACCCACATGACGGATGGATGTTTTACTGAAGCACAATAATTGAACTAGTAATGGGTAATCGCATGGTATGAGCTCATTAGTTAAATAAGTAGAGTGGTTTAATAAATGGAGAGATACACTGATAATAAGGAATGAAAAGAATTAAGTAACCTTTTGAATAAAGTTAAACAATCTGGTAAATATGTCATTTACCAAATGAATAATGCCCTCAGAATAAATGTGAAAAATTGTAGCTAGGAGATTATTTACTGATTCTCTTGAGCCGTAATAATAATGACATCACTTCTTATGCATAGTAAAGGGGCATAAGGAATGGGTGTTACATTCTTCGCTATTCACTCGAGGTTTAAAAGGGTCTTTATCCACCTACAAAAACCTTAGAACCATTGGGGGACATAATAGATGTGACTTATCCATATAAAAATGCTCTAGGACCTCTCTTGTGTAAGCTTCTTGAAATACAAAGATCTCATTTTTTGAGTACTAAATCTGTAATCCAAGACCTAATTTTGTTCCTCCTAAGTCCTTTATTTCAAATTCTTTATTCAAATAATTAATTGCCTTTTGAAGCTCTTTAGGAGTTCCAATGATGTAGATATTATCAACATAAACACCAATTATAGCAAACTCACATTCATATCTTTTCATAAAAATGTATAGGCATATTGAATCATTTTTGTATCCTTCTTTCAATAGATATTCATTGATTCAATTATACCACATATGCCTTGATTTCTTCAATCCATATAAGGACTTATTTAACTTAATTGAGTATTGTTCTCGACAACTTGCATTTGATGGTTTTGACATCTTGAGTCCTTTAGCGATTTGTGCTTCTGGCACTTGGAGTCCTTCCAGGACTTGTGCTTTTGGTGACTTAGTCCTTCAGGGACTTGTGCTTCTGGCACCTTGAGCCCTTCAAGGAATTGTTCTTCTGACACTTGCTAATGAATTTTGGCTCATGATCCTCATTATCATTCATGATATCAAATGCTATATCATAAGCAAAGATGTTATCAATATTGACTTCATTTTGGTCCCATCGGATTTTATTCTTAACATAATTTATTGAAATCTCATTATTTTCACACGTTTCATGTACCTTAGTCTCTTCTGGGACTACGACATTCTCTTATGGAGATATTTCTTCTTAAGATAATAACTCTTCAGGAGATGGCTCTTCTGGAACTACTAACTTTTCTTGATTATCCTCTACTTAACCATCTATATTCTTAGCTCCTTTTCTATTTTGAGAATTTTTATCTTTAGAATTGATGGGCCTTCCACGCTTTGGGCATTCTTTAGATTCATTCACATTAGATTGTCCTTTAGGGACATCAATTTTGGAGCTATTAAGTTTTCTTGATTATCCTCTACATGACCATCTATATTCTTAGCTCCTTTTCTTTTTTGAGGATTTTTATCTTTGGAATTGATGAGCCTTCTGGAGGTGGCTCTTCTAGAGCTACTAACTTTTCTTAATTATCCTCTACTTGACCATCTATATTCTTAGTTCCTTTTCTCTTTTGAGGATTTTTATCTTTGGAACTGATGGGCCTTTTACGCTTTAGCATGCTTCAGATTTATTTACATAAGGTATTCTTGTAAGGACATCAATTTTGATAGGAGTATTAACAGCTGGGACATGTGACTTTGTCACTTTCTTTAGGTCAGTAAATACTTCTGGCATTTGATTAACTAAATTATGTAAATGAATTAACTTTTGAACTTTTAGCTCACATTGTTTTGTATGAGTATCGAAATGAGCCAATGATAATCTATTCAAGCTAATCTCTTTACTCAACTATTTACTTTCTCCCCCTAATGTTAGGAAAAGTGATTCATCAAAATGACTATTGGGAAGTCATGCCTTAAATAAATTTCCTATAGACGGTTCTAAATATTTTATGATCAAAGGAGATTCATACCAATATATATTCCCATCCTTATTTAGGGACCCAATTTGGTGCATTGTGGTAGTGCTACTGGCATATATACTGCACAACCAAACATCCTTAAATGGGAAATACTAGGTTTTTGACCAAAAGCCATTTGTAAGGGGGAAACATTTAGATAACTTGTTGGCCTAATTTGAATTAACATTGTTGTATGCAAAATGGCATGACCCCAAGCAGAAATTGTGAGATTAGATCTCATAAGTAAAGGTCTTGCAATTAATTGCAACCGTTTAACCAATAATTCTGCAAATTCATTTTACATATGAACATGAGCTACATGATGTCCAATATTAATTCCAAGAGACATACAATATTCATTAAAAGCTAGTGAAGCAAAGTCACCAGAATTATTAAGAAATATTTTCTTGGGAAAATCGCTAATAAATACTGAATAAGCAAATTAATTGCTCTTTGCCACCAACACACATGGGGTACTCAACTTGCATTAAAATTGAACTTAAAAAGACAAAAAAGCCCTCAGTTTGATAAGAAAATTTTAGGCGGGAGAAAAGAGCAATTGCATATCTGAATCCCTTCTTCTTCTTCCATTTCCGGCCTGCAAAAGTTCAGTGTCGTCTCCCCTCACTCGGCCATCTCCTTGGCTTGTGTCTGTCGGCAGTGTCATCTCCGGCTACTCCTCCAGCGGCTGTCATCTCATTAGCTCGTGTTCTTCGGATCTGTCGTCTCCAAGTGCTCCTCCAGCGGCCAACGTCTCCTTGGCTTGTGTCCTTCGGTAGTGTTGTCTCGGGCTACTCCTCCAGCGGCTAGCACCGGCGCCTAGTCCTCAAGCGACCGTCGCTTGCTCCTCCAACCTAAATGCCTCCTTCATTCACCTGATCTTTTTCATACGTGCCCAATGGTCATCAACGCTATGTCCAAAGGATGAAGATCCATTATGTGCCAATGATCTGTCGTTTTGTACAATTACTCTTCCTTCATGTGCCAATGATCTTCCGTTTTGTACAATTAATCTTTCATGATGTTCAATTGATCTTCCATTATGTGCATTTGATCTTCAGTTTTGTGCGATTACTCTTCCATGATGTGCAATTGATCTCCCATTTAGTGCAATGGATCTTTTCCATGGTGTAAAGGATGATCCATTGTGCCAATGATCTTCCATTGTATGCAATTACTCTTCATTGATTTGTAATTAATCTTCCATTTTGTGCAACGGATCTTTTCCATACGTGCCCAATGGTCATCCACGCTATGTGCAAAGGATGAAGATCCATTATGTGCCAATGATCTGTCGTTTTGTGCAATTACTCTTCCTTCATGTGCCAATGATCTTCCATTTTGTGCAATTAATCTTTCATGATGTTCAATTGATCTTCCATGATGAGCACTTGATCTTCTGTTTTGTGCAATTACTCTTCTATTATGTGTAATTGATCTCCCATTTTGTGCAATGGATCTTTTTCATGGTGTAAAGGATGATCCAATGTGCCAATGATATTCCATTATATGCAATTACTCTTCCATAATGTGCAATTGATCTCCTATTTTGTGGAATGGATTTTTTTCATAGTGTGGATAACCATTGGACACATATGGAAAAGATCCGTTGCACAGAATGGAAGATCAATTGCACATCATGAAAGAGCAATTGCACAAAAGGAAAGATCAGGTGCACAACATAGAAGATCAATTGCACATAATGGATTAGTAATTGCACAAAACATATCATTGGCATATGAAGGAAGAGTAATTGCACAAAACGACAGATCATTGGCACATAATGGATCTTCATCCTTTGCACATAGCGTGGATGACCATTAAGCACGTATGAAAAAGATCAGGTGAATGAAGGAGGCATTTAGGTTGGAGGAGCAAGCGATGGTCGCTTGAGGACTAGGCGCCGGCGCTGGCCGCTAGAGGAGTAGCCCGAGACAACACTGCCGAAGGACACGAGCCAAGGAGACGTCGGCCGCTGGAGGAGTACTTGGAGACGACAGATCCGAAAAACACGAGCCAATGAGACGACGGCTGCTGGAGGAGTAGCCGGAGATGACACTGCCGACAGACACAAGCCAAGGAGACAGCCGAGTGAGGGGAGACGACGCTGAACTTTTACAGGCTGGAAATGGAAGAAGAAGAAGGGATTCAGATATGCAATTGCTCCTTTCTCCCGCCTAAAATTTTCTTATCAAATTGAGGGCTTTTTTGTCTTTTTAAGTTCAATTTTAATGCAAGTTGAGTACCCCATGTGTGTTGGTGGCAAAGAGCAATTAATTTGCTTATTCAGTATTTATTAGCGATTTCCCCTATTTTCTTTATAGGATAATTAGGGTAACAAGCTCTTAATCTAATTAAATGAGCAAGCAATCTTGCAAACTCTAGGTTGTAAGAAGATAATAAGCAAACAAGCAACTAGTTATTGATGCATAAATTAAAACCATATGAAAACTAAATGTTATGCATGATGGGTGTATTGGCCCACAAATATATCTCTGTATACATTCTAAAATATTGATAAACTCACTTTGTATTTTGCTTGGTGAGGGCCGAATAATTAAATTTTCCTTGGAACATGCAGCTCATTAGAAATTATGGGATTATAGTATTTGTTTATGCTTCAAGTTTGTCTACATGAATTCTCAATTATGTTTCACACATGATTAACCTGGGATGGTCTAACTAGTCATGCCAAACTTTAAATTCATTAGTAAACTTCTGGTTTATATTGGCAAACTTCTGGATTGTATTGGTAAACTCTTGGTTTGCAATACTTATAAATGTATAGTACAAGCCGAAAGAAAAAGCACGAAAACTTTCTAATATGCATTTTCTATCAGAAACTAAATTTGTGATATCAGGACATTTCTGATTATTTTTAGTTGTTCGTATATGATATCCATTTTCGCGGATATTTTTGAAACTCAATAATGTATCAATACATAATTTTATTCCTTCAGGTAATAAAATATTAGTTTTTCTAGAGCCTTCAATCAAATTTATACTACCAGATATAGTTTGAATATTGGCTTCTTCCATTACCAAGGAAGAAAAATATTTATCATTTCTAAATATGGTACGGGTTGTTGCATTACCAACAAGACATAAATCTTTAGGATTGATGTCAATAAAACTTATTATTTGTTAAAAGAGATAGAAAAAGAAAGGAAAACATAATTAAAAGGAAATACATACAATAGTAGCAACTTTAAACACACTAAAACACGACAGTTCAAATAGACAATTAAATTCATTCGTTACTTCATTCACTTATGGGAATGGAGTTGAGCCTGTTGGATGCGATTCATGATTTTTACAACAAACACTACTAGAAAAAAGGCTTTTTAGACCAGTTGAAATTGGCTTTTTGGACCAGGTTTAGGTTTGGTCTTGTATCGATCAGTTTAAATGTCCTTATTAAGACTAGACCTACAACTAGTCTTAAAAGTTACTTTTTAAGACCAGTTGGTTAAATGAACTGTCTTAAAAGGTTTCAATTTATAATAAAAAATATCCACTCTTTAGACTAGGTAATTTCATACTCGGTCTAAAATGTGGGTAATTTTTTTTTTTAAAATGTATATTTTATTTTGTTTGATAGAAGCCTTGTTGAATGTTATTTTATCTAAAAACTGTAACATCCTCAATTTTATTCACCAAAATACATTATAATTATTAAAAATATTCAGTAAAATGGTGAATATTCATGGCCATAGGAATTAAATATTGGAGATTGAAAGGTGAACAATGTTTTCAGTGAAATCGCCTGCGAGGTAGTGAGTTTATCATATAGTTTTGGATGAACAAATGATGACAAAAATTTATGAAACTTTTCAGAATGAAAGTAGACATTTTAAACTTTAATTTTATAGGTAATATGAATCATTTAAATCTATATACAAAAAGTTATGAATTTTTTAAATTAGTCCAGAAAAACTGTTGATTTTCTGGAACAACATTTAAAGAATTTAATTTTGGAAATTTTCTTCTCCCAATTGGTAAAGGGCTATATTTTTTCTTGAAACTAGACTCCATAAGGGTTCTATAACTTTTAGAATCACTCTGATACAATGTGTAAAAATTTAGTTATAATTTTTTAAAATTTGGGGAGAAAATCTGTTAGAATTGCCAAATAATCCGAAAAATGAAGAAAAATGTGATGGCAACATTGTAATTATGGGTAAATTGTGATCAGCTTATTTTGGGCTGATGGAAGGACCCTAAGCGTGAATATGGATGGACCAAGAGAGGAAGGAATTAGTTTGATACAATTGGGCTTATGGTATCACATTTTCATGACACAAAAAGTCAAATTAATGAATTTTGGCTTATTAAATAAATCAAGGGATAATGCAATAATTATTAAAAGCATTCCCCATCTTCTTCCCTACCATTTTTCATCAGCCAAGTAGGAAGCATAGAGAGAGAGTGTGTGTTTTGATTTCTAGAGAGAAGGAGGAGTAAGTGTTGCAAGGTAAGTTGATTTCTTTAGTGATTTAGCTCCTAACTTGTATAATCCTTCCTCTAAGCCTATCTTTTACATGATCTAAGGTATTTTGGAAGCAAAAATCAAGGGTTTTTGGACCTGAGTATTCAGCCTAGGAGAGAACATTAAGAAGGAAGCAAAGGTAACTTCCTAAACTTCAATCTTTGGTTATTGTTGCTACTGTGGTCGGTTTAATCGGTGGTTTTCTGATTGATTTGTGGTGGATTGTAAATTTGAAAAAGGATGAACCCTAAATGTTATACTGCCCAAATTGAGTCTAAATCTTGGTTAGGATGTAATTAAATAGTTAATAAAGTAATTAGGGATAGAAAGGAGCAAGTCTGTTAAGTCAAAATTGAAAAACGCTAAATTTTTCTTGAGAATCTCTAACTTTGGCCAGGTCAATATCAAGGGGTTAGAGTTGGATTTTGGATAATTTGATGATTCTATTGAGTTTAGGAGGAAAAATTAGGTGGAGTTACAGTTGATCACTTTTCCAAAAAAGCCTTAAAAAGCATAATTACCAAAACGCCCCTGAAACCCTGAAATAAGGGCTGCCAAGGGCACTCTGGTCTTTTGGCAGTGAATTTGGTAATTTTGAGTCTAGAAATGGATTCTTTGGGCAAAAATATGTTAAAATAGCCTTGGTCAAAATTTTAGGAAAAGTACGGTCGAACCGAGTACCCCGGGCAGGTCGAGTCCCTGGGGCATTTTGGTAAATTTTCACAATAGACTCGTATAACTACTAAGAAAATATCAAAGGGCCTAAAATAGTATATGAATGAGTTTTAACCTAATTCTTATACATTTGACATTTTAGGACCAAGTTGAGAGCCCAGTCGTTGGTACGCTTTACGAGGCACACTTTCTAGGAGAAAAAGGGTTAAGGTAGTAATTATTATCTCTCATATACTATGTGATAATTGATATGTTGTGTGTCACTATATTCTATGATATGAACACATGCCGGGGGCACATTACCTAGCTGAGGTCGGGGACCTAATTGAGGTACATTGGTATTACCTAGCTGTAGTCAGGGACTCAACTGAGGTACACGTAGGGGTTTCAACTGGATAGTTGGCTATGAGCTTTGTGTACACACACGGTATGATGTGAATTTTCATTTTACACTATATAGTACATTTCATATTTAATTCTCGTATTTTATATGATTGATTTGTGTTGCTACTGGGTTCCTTGGAATTTCACCTTTTTTAATAAAAACCAATGTCTCAACGGGAACCAGAGGCTCTAAAGGAAAAGTTGTAGGTACAGGAAACTAATGGGCATGTCTCTTAAGATGGAAGCTAGTGGTTATATGCAGTCTATTATGTTTGAATATTTTCGATCTTTTGGAAAATTGTGTATGTATTACCACATCCTATTGGAAATTCCTCTAATATAATCAAGCCTAATGTATCAACATATCAGTATGTTTATGCTATTCCTGTGTTACTCACCGAACTACACTCCAGTACTCTGATTAATATCAATGGTAAGTGGTATGTAAGACGGGGGTCTTACAAATACTATATTATGCAATTAAATTCTACAAATAGCCCTAAATATACAAATACAATCGGCATAAAAAATAATTATAATTAATAATCATAAACCTAAGCCCTATATTATTGATAATTGTTGAATCTTAATTGCGGCATTTGTTTTTCAAGGTTTAATCTTTTTTTATTTTTGCTTACATTTTTCCTACTAAAGGAGTTAGATGATTTTTGAGTATTAGATTTAGTTGATGCAATTTTAGGCCTAGCATCTGCATGATGTTGACGCATGATTCATATTATGAGCATCCCTACAATTGAATGCAACTACCTATGGATTGGGTGCTAGGTTACCATATTAATGCATTTTGATTCTTCTGGACCTCAAATATGAAACAAGGCTCTGCCCTACTCTAGTATCAGGTGATAAAGGAGAAGATTTTTATTTAATGAAGTTGAGTATAATAGAGTTGATATACAGGTATAGAACTAGATTTTATATTATTGAATATGATCTAGTAGGGAGGTCTTGGTTGAGAAGGAAACCAAACTAAAGGTTAATAATAAGGAAGTAACCGACTAGGTGGAAATACTAGTAACGACGTGAGGACTAATAACACTAAATTGGAGGATAAAAAAATTGGATGGATGATCGTCACTTGAAAAGATAAATTTGTTGGACTGGGTACTAATCCAGTTCAATGAATTTTTCATTGCAAGCATTGATCACCTTGCCTATATTTTTCATCGTTGAATTTATATGTCTTAATGATCAACTCGTCACTAGTAACTCCACCTAGTCGGGTAGCTCCTTATTATTGTCCTTCACTTTGATTTTCATCTCAACCAAGACCTCATCATATGACCATATTTAACCATACAAAATAGAATTCCCAAGTTTGTATATCAACCATTTTAAACTCAGCTTCATTAAATAAGATACTCCACCTTTATCTCCTAAAGCTAAGGTAGGCCAAAGCCATATTATATTTGAAGTCTCAAAAGAGCAAAAATGCCCAAGGTTAGTAAACTTAGCACCCAATCTAAAGGTTGCAACATTCGACTATAAGGATGGCTTGCAATATGAACCAGGCATCAATAACTCCCACACGTCGGGGTTAAAATTATAATCAATACTCTCATCTAACACTCAATAATGATCTAAGCCCTTTCAAGTAGGGGGCATCCAAACAAAAACTATTAAACCTCTTAACATTTTGATATTGACAGAGTAAATATGCACCCCGTACAGGATGTCCCCACCCATTTAATGAAACTCAGACATCTTCCCGTCTTTGTTCCACTACTGTATTTCTCTCGTACAGTTCTCTTCTTTGATCTCAGCACACCTTCTATTCTCACCTGTCCAAATGGTTGATTGGGGGAGGATAAGATTCGAGAAAATCTTAGTAGCAAACAGTACCAATATGCATGCAAGATAAGTGCTTAATGCATGACATGCTTGTGTTACATAACTTATGCTAACACAATGACATATCTGCATGCTCAATGTTTCAAATAACATACTCATAGCTATAGCATAAATAGAAACAGATCTTCAATAATTCATATATGTTTCACATAATTAAGCAAAACAATCACATGCATCAATACAGAAGTGCAAATTCAAATACATGCAGGAGAGGTAACTTCACTACCTGAATCGCCTTTCCCTTGCTTTTCTATCGGTCTAATTCTGTCTATCCGACTTAAGCTACTGATATATCCTAAAATTTCAAATTTAGGATAAATGAGTTACTAATTACTCAAAATTCATTCTAAACTCATTGTGTTGGTTATCTTTACCTAAAACCGCAAAATTATCAAAATACCCCTGGGGACCTGATTTAAGTCCCTTTTTACCCGTCCGACTGTGCTTTCCAAAAATTTTGACCTGGGCTTATCCTAGATATTTTCACCCAAGGAATCCATTTTTGGCCTCGGAATTCCCAAATTCACTACCAAAAGATGATTTTGCCCTTAGCAGCCCATATTTAGGGTTTTAGGGGTAACTTGACGCTTTGCATTCTAGGGTTTTTCTCACTTCGCACCCAACATGAACCCTACACAATTTTCCATTCTAAATCTAATGGAATCATCAAATTGATGAAATTGCAGCCGAAACCCCCCCAAAACAGATTTGGATAAAAATCATAATAAATTGGGGGAAATGGAATTTCTTGATTCTATTCCATTAACCACATTATTTTCACCTCTAATTACTTATTTAACCATTTAATTACACTTCCCACATGATTAATCCAAATTTGGGCAGCACCTCCCTTAAGGTTTGTGCATCCCAATCATGAAAATTAACCAACCAAAGCATAAAACAATAAAAACCACAATAAAAAACCTTGAATCAACAAGATAACAAGGTTTAGTATGATTACCTTTGATTTCTCTTCTTTCTCCCTCTAAAACCATAGCTGCCTCCTTCTCTAACTTCTTGATTTTACTTGCTACAAGCCATATTCATGAAGATGTAGAGGTTATAAGTGATCTTGCATGAACTAGAAGGCTTAAACACCAAGATTTCAACCTACTTACCTTGATTGCTTCTCTCTTGCTCTTGTGTGTGTGTGTCTCTCTCTCTCTCTCTTTTTGATGTAAGAGAGAGCTACGGAAGAGGATAAGAGGCTTTTAAAATATCTCTTACACCTCCTTTGAAATTTTATATTTTAATGCAATTATCACATGCCAAAATCTTAAGCGTTATCTTTTTTTAACTTGGCATAATTGTTTTCTCTTTCCTCTTGCTAGAAGTGATGTAAATAGAGCTCTTGAAGTAACCAAATAAGCTCTTGAATTGTGTAATAGTCATTTATTACAAACCTTGCTTTTTGACTTTTCCACCAATCTTAAACTAAGGCTCCATATGACCACACACACACACACACATGATCATGCTAATTCATTTCCTTGCCTTCATTTGACATCCCTAGCCCATTGGAAGAGCAAAATAGGCCGCTGGTATTTTATTCCATAATTACAAGATTTGCCATAACATTTTTCCCATTTTCAAAATAGTTGGCAATTCTGGCAGATTTTCTGACCAAACTTTGAAAAATCATAACTTCATTTGTAGAAATTCAATTGAAGTGATTCCAAAGGTTATGAAACCCTTATTGAGTCTAATTTCAAGGAAAAATATAGCAGTTAGCCAACTAGAAGCTCATAATTCCTGGAATTTCCATTTTTGGACGCTATCATAGAAATTGGCCAACTTCACTAGGCAAACTTCAAAAATTTATAACTCTTTGCATACAGCTTCAAATGATCTATATGACCTATCAAATTAGAGCTTAGAGCGTCTACTTTCATTCTAGGAAATTTCACATTTTTGGAACGTCATTTGATCATCGAAAATCACATGACACTCTTGCTGCCTTGTAGGAAATTACACTAGCAGCACTATTCACATTCCAATTTTCAATGTTTAATTCCTATGATCCAGAATTTATAGCCAGAGGCTATTCAAGGTGGGTCAATATTCACCATTTTATTCCATTTAATACCCTAAAGATGTAAGAAATTCTAGGGAATCGGTTTGTGACACTTGCTAAACCAAGGCTTATTAGTCCACTTAATTCAAACTTATTCTCAAGCATCTAATCCCAAAATTCGGGATATTATAACTTTGCCCTTGGAGTCGCTAGTTTCTACTAGAATATTTTTAATATTGAAAAAGGGTGAGATTCAAACGAATCTCGGTAGTAACATGCAATTAATCATATAAAATTTGATAAATAAATATGTTATACACCATATAATACAACAAAACACAAAAAACATGGCATGTGCACGAGTCAGGGCTACTTACCTACTATCCATAAACTTCTATAAATGTACATGCTTGCACAATGCCCTACTCGGCAATACAGTGTTCACATTATCGAAGATGGCATATACAAATCATATACATATTCATATAATTAATGAAAGATAGAATTACTACCCTAAAACCCTTTTGAGACATAAACAGGTCCTTAATTTGATCTAACTCAGGTATGACTGTCTGATCCTAAAATTCTAAATTTTCAAGAAATGAGTTATTACTCATTCAAATATTATTCTAAACACATTTTGTTGGTTATCTTAGTTTAAAACTACAAAATGACCAAAATACCCTTGGGGACTTGATCCAAGTCCCTTCATACCCGATTAATTGTGCTTTTCCAAAAATTATGGTCCAGGTTATTCCTACATAATTTCGCCAAAGAAATCCATTTTTGACCTTATAATTACCAAATTCACTACTAAAAGACAAAAATGCTCTTGGCAGCCCCTAACTTAGGGTTTCAGGGTAATTTTGTCATTTCTTATTCTAATGCTTTTCACACTTCACAATTAACATATACCCCACACAATTTTTCATTCTAAACACAATGGAATCATCAAAAATACAAAATTTCAGCCCTAATCTATTGAACCAGGACTGACCGAAACTTAGAGAAATTTAGAGGAAAATGTGTTTTTGTAATTTCATCCAACCAATCATCTCCTTTTCACTACTATCACTTATTTAATCACTTAAACACCTATTAAACATGATCAATGGAAAATTGGGCAGTACTTATCCTTAGGGTTTCATCATCCCAATTTATAAAACAAGGCAAAATCGTCCAACCAAATCACCAAAAAATCAACAACAACCAAAATACATCAAGATAAAGCATATTTCTAAGCTCACCTTGATTTTCCTTCCTTTCTTACTCTAAAACTATGGCTGCCTCTCTCTCCTTACTCTCTATTTTGCTTGCTACAAGCCATATTCATGAAGATATAGAGGTTAGAAGAAGTATTACAAGAGCTAGAAGGCATAAACTCTAAGATTTCAACCTCTTACCTTGGATTTTACCTTCTTGAAGCTTGGCTCTTTCTATGTTCTTCCAATTCGCTTTTTCTAGCTCTCTCTCTCTCTCTCTCTCTCTAGTTGAATTTTGGCCGAAATATTCTTAAGAGAAAGAGACAAAGACTTACTTAACATAGCCTTCATCACCTCATTAAAATACTATATTTTATTAAAAATCAACACATGCCATATTCACTTGA
Organism: Inga leiocalycina; assembly: GCA_963242795.1. Lineage (NCBI taxonomy): Eukaryota > Viridiplantae > Streptophyta > Magnoliopsida > Fabales > Fabaceae > Inga > Inga leiocalycina. Next base: position 31,556,538 of record OY725325.1, on the reverse strand, counting down.
TATCATTATCTTTTTTCTTTCCATATAATCGGCCAAAAGTTGCATTAACTAAAAAGGAGCTCTTGAATTATCATATTTTCCTTCTCCACATATTTTATTTAGAGTTGCAATATTTGACCACAAGACTTTTTCCATCATATTTTCTCTTCCTTCATCTTAGCTTGACCAAAACTATACCTTAAAGAGGCTATAAGAAAGCTTCTTGAATTTCATATGTTTCCTCCTTGCTTTAGTTGAAATAATTGACTTTGACTTCACCTTTTCCTTTGCTTCCTCATGCTACATGATCTTGCCCCCTTAAAAGAGGAAAAATAGCTTCTTACTTTAACATATCTCCACTTCCTTACATATTGCTTTTAGCATGAGAAAATTGGCCAAGTCCTTGTCTTTTCTTGGTCTTATATATGTTTCTCTTTCCTTCCCTCTTATCATACGATTTATGGCTCTTGAAAGGGCAAAATTTACTTCTTGAATTATGACAAATTTGCCTCCTCTTATTGTAATTATTTACCTACAATTTTTGACTTTTCTTCTCATCTTTACTTGGCCACAATTGCTCCATCTCTTGGCATAATTATCTTAAATATTCATTTCCCTTTGCCTCTTGCTTTTTGACCGTCCAACACCATAGGAAAAGGGAAAATATTGGCTTTTAATTTTCACTTAGCCAAATGACTACTTTGCCCTTACATTTTTGTGATTTTCGCACATTGATGAAAAGCCAACAGAATTTTCATCAAACTTTGAAAATTCATAACTTTATTTATAGATATCTAATTGATGTGGTTTCAAAGGCTATTTGACCCTTATAAAGTCTATTTTTAAGGAAAAATATTTTCTTTAGCCTTCTGGATGCACAACATTCCAGAGTTATCATTCATTGGATGTTGCCATAGAATCCTGCTAGTTTCACTAGACTAAATTCAAAAATACATAACTCTTAGTGTACTGTTCCAAATAACTCATATGACCTATCAAATTAAAGCTTAGAATGTCTACTTTCAATATGAAAAATTTCACATTTATTGGAATTCACTTGATCATCCAAAATCATATGAAAATCTCGCTGCCTCCCAAGAAATTACACTGCCAGCACTATTTTCATTTCAAATTTTCAGTGTTTAATTCCTATGATCCAGAATTTATAGCTAGAGGCTATTCAAAGTATGTCAATATGTACTATTCAATTTCATTTAATACCGTAAAGGTATAAGGAATTCTGAAGAAATTCTATAGAAATCACAGATAATAACGAGCAAGACTCAGAAAACTGTGTATCTCTAGTACAGTCTCTGGCCTCTACTAATTCAGTACTACTTCCACTTTACCAGGATCCATCAAGATCCTTTTCTATAAAACTATGTGGCTCAAAAATCTCACTTTTGAAAGCCAAAACTCACTTTTACTCAACTTGGCATAGAGTTGCTTTTCCCTTAACGTTTTCAATATTGTTCTTAGATGTTGCTCATGCTCTATTATGCTTCGTAAGTATACCAGAATATCATCAATAAGGACTATAATGAATTGGTCCAGATACGAATAGAAAATTCGATTCATATAGTCCATGAATACAGCAGGTGCATTTGTCAGCCCAAATGCCATTATAAGAAATTCGTAATGTCCATATCTGGTCTTGAAAATAGTTTCAAGTAAATCTTCTACTTTTCAACTTTGCCATCCCGTTGGAGCCATTCTATTCCAAGCCTAAATTCAATAGCAAATTCTACTTCCCTATCCGGAGGTAGTCCGTTCATATCTTCTAGAAATACCTTAGGAAATTCAAATGCTTACAGGGATACTTTCAAACACTATTCCAACTTCTATTCGTATTGAAAGGAACATTATGTGCCCCTAACAACCTCTATGCAAACACCTCTTAGCCTCAGCTGTCGAAAGAAAGTTAATATTGATTTCTATATTAATATGTGGTTGCAGGCTAAGGTAAATAACCCTTCTGCTTCCGCAGTTTAGCAACACACCATATGCCATCAACCAACCAATTTTAAGGATTACTACTAAGCCATGCAACCATGCAATGGTAGACAATCAAGTCCACTGGTGATTCATGTCCCTTGTCATTCATTATGCAACTTATACATACATCAACTATGGCAACCCTGACACCCATAGGTGTAGGCATAATCTATTCATATGGGAATCTATGCATACTTACAAATTCTACTTTCTTTTTTAGGTAGCACATTCATATCCTCTGGAAAAATTCTAGAGATTTGTCAGCCTACTAGGCCATCAACCCACAATTCCCAACTACCCTTTATTCTATCAGAGATCTAACTTTCAATCATTCTTTCTAAGCGTTCTTTCTTTCTAATTGATCATTCTTTCCACAGGAATATTCTATGATCAAAATCTTTCCCTATGCTAGGCTAGTAGTTAGCAACCTTCAATAATCCCATACATTTATCACATTCTAATACCTCGAGCAACTTAGGCCATATCAAATGTCTAAGGAGTCAATTCAACTACTGAGTTTGATTCTCAAATTACAATTCAACTACTGAATTTGATTCTCAAATTACATACAATTCTCGAAAATCATTTCGCCTCAATCATCCCTATCATCCACTCATATCTTTCGGAAGGACCTAGGGAATTTGTCGGCTATTGGCCTATTCTCTATTTTCTTTCTCGAGCATATAGCTATAATTCCTGGCTATCTTTGCTCACCATATTCTACTAACATTGAAATAAAACCACTCCTATTACTATACTTAAGCAGCCTTTTCTTTCTTTGGGAGAATATGTTATCTTTATTAAATCAATATCAATCCCCATTTCTATATTCTATCCACATTTCTATTCTATCAAATGACTAACTCCCAAATTTCATCAAGTATCAAGTATCACTAGGGAGCATATGCATGTATAGGCAAACATCTATTATACATTCTTGTCTCTAACTCCAATTTATCTCATAGGGTTTCTAAATATCATTACAATCGTCTGATATCTCTATGCCTTAGCATTTCTAAAAATATCACATGACTTCTTTCCTTTGACCCAAGACCTCAAAATATTTTCAATTATCATTTCAACATCACTAATCGTATTATAATTCCTCAAACTGCTTGAGCCATTCCAATTTCTTTAAGAATTAAAACTCAAGAGTTGATTCTTAGATCACAGTTCACTAAATTGCAATTTTTGGAACATCTACCCCATTTCTAGATTCATAACTAAATCTAAAACCTCAACATTACATATATCATAAGTCACTTTCCTTAATTATACCCAATAGGCATGCTAAAATCATGATCAATAGCGCATATTCTAACCTTTAGGGTGTTCGGGTATCATCCTCAAAACATTACTGAAGGTTCAACACTATCCACAAGATTCAAACTTCCATTATAAAACAGAACCATAGTGCAACTAGATTCACTTTTTTTCCTGAGCAACACTTCAGCTTATAGATGATTCAAGCCTATCCTCAACCTTCAATATCATAAGATCAGATTCTCTAGGATCAATATATTGCATAATCATCATGCATGTCATCCCTAAGGATCACCATATATCCTTTCTCAAAGCTCTCAAACCTTCATACATTCTAACATTTCCTGCCTTTGTTGCATTTCTTACATTTCCTTTCTCATATTATTTATCATGGTTTATTACATAGGATTAGGTTTATCTTCTTGATCTAGGTTATGATCTCCTTCTCTACCTCTTACTCTTGTATGTACCATCTTTATGTATAACTATTTAAAAATAAGGTAGAGGTAAATTCCATGTAGACACATGGGCATTTCTGCCATTTCATAGTATTCCAGATACACAGGTATTTCAGATATATTATACAACAAGTATTTACAGTAGCTAAGGTAAACTATTAACACCATGCAACTGCTACAACTACTATACAGCATGTGTTTGTTTCTTTACATGATATAACATAATTATACATATGGCTTCCCAGGGGGTCACCCATCCTAAGATTTACCTAGGTTGAGCACGCTTAACCTTATTGTACCTATGCAAAAACACAGATACTGGCTCTAACTGCTTCTGTCCACCGGTATCCCAAGATTGCACTTATGCTAAAAAGATGTGCCGCCTAACCTCAAGCACCATAATACTGCATCTGGACTGTCAATCAACTTTGATACATGTACTTCAACACATAAGGCATCGTGTGCTCCATGAACTGCACAAAATAATTGTTCGTGCCCTACTCTACTATCTTATTCTTCTTCCTGGCCTAAATGCTGTGTCATAGTCTCGAAAAGCTCACAAATTTCTGCTTCAGGCATACTCCACAACCTCTGGTCTGGCCATAGGTCATATTATACATGTACTGTCCTCGCTTTAGAACCATAGACTATCCTCGGATATGACCCCGCACCATCAAACGATAGCTTTTCTATGTCTCCCACTAATAAACTAAAGGATTACTCAGCTGCCAGTTGAGGCTCTAGCTCATACAATATCCTATCTCAAACTCTCGGTGTTCGGTACTATGTGATTCATTGTTCCTCAGGTGTCGGCTGTTCTGTGGGTGCTTGCTGACCCTCTAGAAGTCTATTCATCGATGATTGCGACTCCTCACGCTGTATCCACAAATGTCCCCATAAATCTTGTTGTCTCTGCAACTCTTGTTGTCTACGCCTCCCCTACGTATTACTTGTTGTCATGTAATCAAGACCATATCAGTATACTATTCTGATAATGCCAGAACCACTTTTAGCTTTGATATAAAAAATGTCAAACCCCTTAACATTTTGATATTGATAGAGTAAATATGCAACAGTTCAATGGGCAAATAGAAATAGCTTAACAATACTGATATTAAGTGATTGCATTACATTATAGACTATCCCATAGGGTTTGGAAAATATATACAAGTTATCCTAAAATTCTCAAAATAAAACTAAAGATAACCAACAGTAGCTTTTACTGGCACCGGATTCCTCAATCGCTGATATTTAACATTTTTCCTTTGGAGCTGCTAGTTTCTACTGGAATATTTTTAATATTGAAAAAGGGTGAGATTCAAACGAATCTCTGAAGTAACATGCAATTAATCATATAAAATGGGATAAATAAATATGTTATACACCATATAATGCAACAAAACACAAATAACACGACATGTGAACATGAGTCGGGGTTGCTTCCCCACTATCCACAAACTTCTATAAATGTGCCTACTCGCACAATGAGGGACTCGGAAATATAGTGTTCATATCACAGAAGATGACATATACAAACCATATAAATATTCACTTAATTTATGAAAGATAGAGTTACTACCTTAAAACCCTTTTGAGACATAAATAGGTCCTTAATTTGATCTGACTCGGGTATGGGTGTATTGTAATATCCCGATTTGTAATTAGGGCTAATGACCCCGATAATTATTGTAATTATCTTGATTTAAATACATTTGGGATCAATGTAATATGAATTTTGAGAATAAATACATGTAGTATTTAAGATCAAGGGTTGTGATTCCTTGACCGTGGGTCGGAATCCTATGTGTTGTGCTTTGGTGAGCTCATAGAGGGAATTGTGTAGATGGTGACAAGTGGCATGTTGGTGGCCATTGGATAGGGCACTAGAAGACAAACACCACTTTTTCTCTTTTCCCTCACTCTCTCTCTCTCTTTTCGGTGGAGTGTATGTGTGTGCAAGCAAGAGAAAGGCTTCATCATCATCATCTCCCTCTCATTTTCTCTCTCTCCTTCCTCCATTTCTGGCGCTGGTTTGAGCTTGGAAAGAGGAGAAGAAAAGCTTGATCTTTGGTAAGAAATACTCCTCCTTTGCTCAAAACCTCTTCTATAATATCGTTCATCTCAATGAGAGCTACATTGTGATGGTTGTAGAATCTTGAGAAGTGGTGCTTGGTGACTTGCTCGAAATTGGAAGTTGAGGAATCAAAGTTCTTGATTGGGCAAAGTAAAGAGGTAGGCATTTAGAGCATTTTGGTATGTTGTTTGTGAGCTTTGGCTAAGTTTGGTGAAATATGGAATTTTTGCCCTAATTATGCCTATTTCTGGAAATATGAAGTTCATTATGATTGATGATTGGAAATGATTGAGTTAGGATATATATGAACATTTGATGCATTTTGGATAGATAGAAATTGATTGGGATTCATTTGGGTCACTTAGGAAAAGTTGGAAAATCTGTTTTGTTAAGCTCTGTTTTTCGCTGTCAGTTTGGACGAGCGTTTTGAGTGACCAAATGGTATTGGAAAATTGTGAAACTTTCCAGTCTTAAAGTTCACATCCCAAGCTTCAAAATGGACATATATTTTGTGTCATTTCGTTTAGAATTCTGTGAGATATGGCTGTCCAAAGTTTGGAATGAAAACAGAACTCTGTTTTGGAGTAGTGTGTAGTTTTTGGTGATTCTGTATTTGTGTGGTGATTCCCAGTGAAGGGCTGTATTTTTCCTTGAAAGAGGACTCAAATACCTTTCATTTGGCTTTGGAATCACTCCGTTTTGATTTTTCTAGAATTAGTTATGTTTTTTTGAAGTTTAGCCCAGAGTCAGGAAACTTCTGGGCCGCGGCCCATGAGTGGCGGGCCGCGGCCCAAGCCTTTCTGACCTGTTTTGGGCCGCGGCCCAAGAGTGGTGTTCCGCAGCCCAAGACTTTCTGACCTGTTTTGGGCCGCGGCCCAAGCCTGTGTTCCAGCACTTAGTGTTTTCGAAAAGTGACCTTCAACCTATTGTTTCCCAACCTTTTAGGGCTTTCATTAGAGACATTTGTGGCCTCTTAGGAGTCCTAAATGATAACCAACTTAGTGTATTATGGGATTAAGTAATTGGAAAAGAGATTGATCAATGTCCCTAATTTGGTATAGGATTTGATATCTGCCGAACGCGTGAGCCCACTGTGCCAAAGATTGTCAGGAAAGATACAGGTAGCGACTCCTCTCTTATACTTTGTGTAAATGTATTGTATGTCTGTCTGTCATTCATTGTGTGGATGCTGCTGCTACTGCTTTGTGATACCTTGTGCATTGAGATACTTTGTGGAGCATAGTGATACGTCGTGCGTTGAGATGCTTTGTGGTGCTTTGTGCTTTGTGTTGCTGCTACATAGTGTTCACCGCGAAAGCGGGCGTTGTGCATAGTGATTACAGCGAAAGCTGGCATAGTGTTCACCACGAAAGTGGGCGTAGTGCATTGTGATTACAGCCGTGAGTGCTGTCGTATGTGGCGCGAGCCAGAGATCATTGTGAAGCTGCTGTTTATGATGAACATACATGCTTTATGTTTATATATCGTATGAGTGAGTTGTTGCTCTGGGATTCTTTAGAATCTCATTCCTCCATATGACTAATCTTTTCAGATAGGGCAAGTGGCTCGAAGGAGAAGCGACCAACCCGGAGTGGTTAGGAACTTTTAGGGACATTCAGGCTTTTGGAATAGTTGGTTATCTTCATTTTGGATTCGGGATTTCCGATTGTCCATTAAATGTAAATGATATGTTGATCGTGTAATCCCCTTTATGGGAAAACTCTTAAACCCATATTATTTATGTAAGTAACCCGGGGTTTGCCGTGATTTTGGTTTCCGCACTTTGATATTTATTATGTACTTTGATTTCTCAAGTAGTCATATCCGTACGTGAATGTGAGACCAAGAGTTAATTACATTATAAAATGATTTTCGAAATACCCCATCTTTTGGATGTGGGATTATAAATTGTTAAACCATCTTATTGGTCTCTATTTCACTTAAATTTCATAATCCGGATGTAATTACGATGAGGGGGTTACATGTATGATCCTAAAATTCCAAATTTTCAAGAAATGAGTTATCACTCATTCAAATATTATTCTAAACATATTTTGTTGGTTATCTTAGCTTAAAACTGCAAAATGATCAAAATACCCTGGGGAACTGGTCCAACTGTACTTTTCCAAAAATTATGATATGAGCTATTTGTAACACCCCAAATTTTATTCCCCAATATGCCTTGTAAATATTTGTGGTATGTAATGAAATGGAAGAGTGAATTTTGGAGAATGTGATTATGCTACCAGTGAAATTCCTGTGAGGTAGTGAGTTTGTCATGTGGTTTTGGATGACCAAATGGTGAGCAAAAATTATTATATTTTACAAGATAAAAGTAGACATCCTAAGCTTTAATTTGATAGGTTATGGGTAATTTTTGGAGCTGTATACAAAATGTTATGAATTTTTGAATTTAGCCTAGACAAATCATTTAGTTTCTGGAATAGCATCCAAATAATTTAGTTCTGGGAATTTTGTACTTCCACTTGGCAAAAGGCTATATTTGTCCTTGAAACTAGACTCAATAAGGGTTATATAGCCTTTAGAATCACTCCAATACAATTTCTACAAATTTAGTTATGATTTTTGAAAGTTTGGGCAAAAAGTTTGCCAGAATTTGTTTAAATCCGAAAATGGAAAATTAAGGGAAAATAGAGATATTTATGACAACTTTTTCCCTTCATCTTTTATGGTTTATTTTATGCTCTCCATGGAGAAAGGAGAGAGAGAAAGAGAGAGCTTTGGATTTCTAGAGAGAAGGAGGAAGAGAACTCACAAGGTAAGTTGATTCCATTGTGTATAGGGGGAAAATTAAGTTAGGTTACAATTGAACACTTTTCCAGAAAAGCCCTAAAAAGCATAATGACTAAAAAGCCCTTGAAACTCTAAAACCCTGAAATATGGGATGCCAAGGTCATTTTGGTCTTTTAGCAGTGAATTTGGTAATTTCGATACCAGAAATGGATTCCTTTAGGCTAAAATATGTCAAAATAACCCAGGTTAAAATTTCAGGAAAAGTATGGTCGGACCGAGTATGGTGGGCCCGGGCAAGGTCCCAAGGGCATTTTGGTAATTTTTCAATATAGACTCATATAACCACCAGAAATACTTTGGAAGTTTCTAATTTATACATTTGAAAATTTAGGATCAGACAGTAGCTCGAGCCGGACACAAAATGTTGGACTGGTAGAAAGGTACAAGAGAAGGACTCAGAGATCAGAGGTAGGGAACTTACCTTATTTACATGTATTTGATATCTCTTCTTGTATAATGATAAATGTGATTACTTTACTTGATTGTGTATAACATATTTGAATAATGAAGTTGTGTTTCTATTTATACTGTGACCATAGTTATGCTGCATGAAACATTGAGCATACAGAAATGTCATTATCGGGCATGCATCTTGTTAAAGCTAACATGTCATACACATAGCATCTATCATGCATGCATTATGGTATCTATTTCCTACTGAGATTCTCTCGAATCTCACCCTCCCCTACCAACAATTTAGATAGGCCAAAATAGGAAGTGTATTAAAAACAGAAAAGAGGACTACACGGGAGAAATGCAGTAGTGGAACGAAGATGGAAAGATGCCTCTGTTTTACTGGATGAGTTTAGATACCCTAGTAGCCCCATACGGCGACATCAATTGTAATTATCATGTACAATCCCTATGGGGAATTTCTGTAATCATGCACATATTATCAGTATATTCATTCTATTCCTGTATTGCCTATGAATTGCATATCGTTTTCCATAAATACTATGAAAAAGGTGAAAACAAGATAAGGGTATGATATTTTAGTATTAGAGCCTAAGCGGTTCTAGAAGAGTAGCGGTTTTGGCAACATAATAGTATACTGATATGGTACTGATTATACAGTGATAGAATATATGCACGGACGGGGGTACTAAATGAGTGAAACACCTTAGTCTATGAACTAGCCTCTAAGGATCAGTAAATATCCGAAGGGCAGCAAGGGGGTCGTATCAAACTAAGAATATTCTAAGGTATTGCGAAACCCAAGGAAGTGGGTACAGCCATGCTAGTGTGCAGACCACACACAATATTTAGTCAGCCAAAGGCAGCTGGCACAATATTTAAGACAAGGGAAGTCTCAGGGTACTGGTGGTCAGGAGCAGATAGAGTCGGTATTTATGTTTTGACACAGCACACAAAAGTTAAGTGTGCTCAACCCAAGGAAATTTTAAGATGGGTGACCCCCTAGGAAGTTAAGTTGGCAAGGGTTATGGAGACTTGAGGAATAGTAAATTGTCTTAAGGTTTCTCCATGACTAATAATCATCTTAACTAGATGATATGAAGAATTCTTAGAAATATAGAGTGATGATGTAAGTATTGATTTTAATACAGAACATTTCTATTGCAGTGAGTACTGCCAGAAAGGTTCATTTGATGGGGTTATAGAAAATAGAGGTATAGTAAATATTTTGAGGTTTCTCCATACAAGTGATGATCCTTAGTAACAACGTTGTGTCAAAGGGATATAGTTACGATATACGGTGCTATATGATGAGGGATGATTATTTGTGTGCTCCCCTGTGTGATAACCTATATGGTCTATTGTGTTATGACCTATGTGGTTTGCTGAGTGGTGACCTGTGTGGTCTGTTGTGAGGGGGCTTATGTGGTCTACTGTGTGATTAGCAATAAGGTGAATGATGCAGTTTGTAATATGGTGATCTATGTGACTATATGGTTTACAATGATACAGCATGTGAGGGTTTGCAGTAACACGAGTTGTATGGTCAATAATGCATTACGCATGCAAAGATTTAAAATGAGTCCTAGTGTATTAGGGCATCATAATGGTGAATGGAACAATGATAAAGGTAGTAAGACCCTATGTGAAAGATGGCATGGCAGTGGCTCTAGGCTATAAGATCCTATATGCCAGTAATGATATAGCAGATTAGTATGTCCATAGGCCCTAAGACCTTATGGACCATTGTGTCCCTAAGGTTGGAAGATGTATTTTGAATTATGTTGAGCAGTGGCTCGAGAATTTGGGGGTAGAGACCTTTGGCTAAACAATCTTATATGTCAGTGGCTCGAGTCATGGGTAATTTTTGGAGCTATATATAAAAAGTTATGAATTTTTCTGGAACAGCACCAAATAATTCAATTCTAGGAATTTTGTTCTTCTACTTGGAAAAAACTATATTTTTGCTTGAAACTAGACTCAATAAGAGTTCTATATCCTTAATAAGGATATATAGCCTTTGGAATCACTCTATTACGATGTCTACAAATTTAGTTATGATTTTTCAAAGTTTGGGCAGAAAATCTACCAGAATTTGTTTAAATTCAAAAATGGGAAATTAATTAAATAAAGGGAAAATAGAGAGACTTATGACAACTTTTTCCCTTCATTTTTTATGCTTCATTTTGTGCTCACCATGGAGAAGGGGGGGAGAGAGAGCTTTGGATTTCTAGAGAGAAGGAGGAAGAGAACTCACAAGGTAAGTTGATTTCTTTGGTAAATTGGTTCCTAACCTATGTAATCCTTCTTCTAATTTGTTCTTCTACATGATTCAAGGTTGTTTTGGAGAAAAAACCTAGGGTTTAAGAGGGCTAGGGTTTCGGCAAAGTGAGATTAAGCAAGAGAAGCCACAGGTAACTCCATCAACTTCAACCATTGGTTATTCTGGATGTTGTGGTTAGTTTAATCAGTGAATTTCAGGTTAATTTGCCATGGTTGTAAAATTTGGGAAACATTGAACCTTAGATGTTATGCTGCCAAATTGAGTCTACATAGTAGTTATAACATAATTAAATAGTTAATAAAGTGATTAGAAGTAGAAAAGAGCAAGTTTGTGGAGTCAGAATTGAAAAACCGTAATTTTTCTAAGAGAACTTTAGGTTTTGGCTAGTGCTTTTTGGATGGGTTCAGGCTAGATTTTTGATGATCTGATTATTCCATTGTGTTCAGGGGGGAAACTTAGGTGGGGTTACATTTGAACACTTTTCCAAAAAAGCCCTAAAAAGCATAATAACCAAAACGCCCCTGAAACCCTGAAATAGGGGCTGCCAATGTTACTCTGGTCTTTTGGCAGTGAATTTGGTAATTTTGAGTCCAAAAATGGATTCCTTGGGAAAAAATATGTCAGAATAGCCCAGGTCAAAATTTCTAAAAAAGTACGGTCGGACCGGGTATAACGAGCTAGGCTGTGCTTGGTCGGGTGCCCAGGGGCATTTTGGTAATTTTTCAATATAGACTCATATAACCACCAGAACACTATGGAGGTGTCTAAATTGTACATTTGAAAATTTAGGATCAACAGTAGCCCGAGCCAGACACAGAATGTTGGACAGGTAGAAAGGTACAAGAGAAGGACTCAGAAACTAGAGGTAAGGAACTTACCTTATTTGTATGTATATGATATCTCTGCTTGTGTATTGATATATGTGATTGCTTTACTTGATTGTGTAGAGCATATTTGAATAATGAAGCTCTATTTTTGTTCATACTGTGGCCATTGGTATATTGCATGAAATATTGAGCATGCAGAAATGTCATTATGGTGCATGCATCTAGTTAAAGCTAACATGTCATACACATAGCATCTATCATGCATGCATTATGGTATCTTTTTTCTACTGAGATTCTCTCGAATCTCACCCTCATCTACCAACAATTTAGACAGGTAAAAACAGGAAGTGTATTAAAAACAGAGAAGAGAACTACATGGGAGGAATGTAGTGGTAGAACGAAAACGGGAAGATGCCTTCATTTCACTAGATTGGGTTTAGATACCCTAGTAGCCCCATACGGCGATATCAATTGTAATTATCATGTACAATCCCTATGGGGAATTTTCCGTAATCATGTACATATTATCAGTATATTCATGCTATTCTCGTGTTGCCCACTAAACTGTGTATCATTTTTCTCAAGTACTCTGAAAAAGGAGAAAATAAGATAAATGTATGACATATTGGGCTACTAGAGTGCCATACTTCTAGAAAGCCCGTAAGTATTTGCGCTAAGCATAATCCCACAACCTTTGATTCGGCAGCAGGTCATATCTCACATGCACTGGTTTGGCTCTGGAGAGAGTTGCAATACATAACTTAGACTCTGACCTATCAGAAAGTTGCTGCTCAGAATCTCCCATCCTCTCTCTAGGTGCTGGATCAGGTCTCGGTTGTGGCCCGTATACTGGTCTGACTCAGACCTATCTCCTTAGTGTCATCGTCTTCACAGACTGCTAATCCTCAAGAATCCTCTGACCCAGGGTACCCTGGTTCACCGACAGTAGTGATCTATCTCATGGTTATCGCCTTTCGCACATCATTCCCATCAACCTGTAAATAAGACCATATCGATATATTATTCTGATAATGCCAAAACTGCTTTTAGCACTTATACCAAAAATGTTAAACCCCTTAACATTTCGATAGTCACATAGTATTAAGCACATAGTTCTATAAGGCATACAGAAATAGCGAAAAGATTATGACATTAAGCACTTGTTTACAATATGGGAAATTCCCCATAGGGTTTGAAAGTATATACAAAGTGTTCAAAAGGAACCAAAAGTACAGTTTTAAATAAATAACAGCAGCTTCCGCCTGCATCGGGACCCTATTCACTATAGCCACTGCCTTGCCTTTTGAGCCACTAGCCTTAGCTGTAAGATTTTTCAGTTTGAAAAAGGGTGAGATTCAAGCGAATCTTAGTAGCAACATGCATTTCAAACATGAAAAATTTGAAAAGAAATATGTTATACACCATGTTATGTAAAACGATAGAATGATGTGTGCACATTATCCAAGGCCAAATGACTGTTCGACCCTGGCTTAACCCTGCGCCTCTATTTGGGTCCCAGACCATAACTAAGCTAATATGTGTGTCCGAGACACTATGCTCATATTACAAAAGATGGCATACACAAACATACAATAATCACATAGTATATGCAAGAAAAAGTTACTACCTGACTCCTTTTTTGGTTCGTCAATCCCTCCTAAACTTTGGTTATGACTCAAGAAATTTCCAGTTCTATAAAAATTATAGTTACAAGTAACTTCTTATTACTTGTACTATAACTACCTCTAAATCAAATTCTGCTGGTTATTTAGTGTTGTTATAACAGTTTATGCACATTACAATTCTACACAATGCAGTTTCACTATTTTCAGAAACTAGTAGATTTTCAGTCAAATTTGAAAAATGATAACTAATTCTAGGAAATTCCAAATTGACTGATTCTAAAGCCTATGTGAAGCTATTTAAATATATTTTCTAGGAAAAATACCCAAAGCTAGTCACTATTATCACATTTTTCCTAGAAATTGCAAAACTTCCCCTGTTCCATATTACATTCCAAAAACAAGGCATAAATTCAAAAATCCATATCTTTTAGTATACAAGTCCAAAAATTATGAGCCACCTATCAAATTCAAACTCTAGATGTCTACTTTAATCCTGCCAAGTTTCATAATTTTTGAAACTAGGTTTGACAAACTAATTTCATTGGACAATAACACTGCCTTACTGGAGGCAAATCAAACAGCATGTTTCTTTAATTTCAAAAATTTCTAGATTTGCATACCAACATCCGAAAATCATGAACACCTATATTGCCATGCAATTTTCCCTTGTAAATCCAATGGAACCTTTAGAATGACAAAATTCCAACTTCTCCCTCCTATTTTGCATCAGACCAAAATTTAAGTTCTTAGGAGGAAACATGTGTTTTCTTGATTTCTCTTACTTAACCACTTCCTTTCCATTTTTAATAATATGATTAACTACTTAAACACTAAATGACCATGATTAGAGGAAATTTTGGCAACATTTTTCTTAGGGTTTTCATCAGCCCAAATTTACAAAAACAAGAAAAACACAAGACAAATTCAACAACAACAACCACCACAACAACTTCTTATATCTCTAGAAGATCAAGTTTATGAGATTACCTCTTGATTTCACCACTTTCTCTCTCTAAGTTGCCTCAACCCTCTCTCTATTCACTCTTGATTTAGCTTGCTAACCATGAGTTTCAAGGAGGAGAAGAGCTTAGAGGAAGTTCCAAGGTGATTAGAAGGCAAAATCACTAAGATTACAAGCTTTTACCTTGAGTTACGTTCTTGCTTCTTGGAACCCTAAGACCCTTCTTATGCTCTTTTGCTTTCTATGTTCTTGCTCAAGTCTCTATATATATATATATTGGGTCCAGCTGAACGAAAATGAAGAAGGAGAGGAAGAGAATTTGGCTTTATCATCATATCTCTCTTGGAAATATATTATTTTAATGGAATTTGTAAATGTGTTTTTGCTTGGGCTTATCTTGACTTAATTGGACTTATTTCTTTCTCTTTCTCCTTCACTAAATGATGCCGTGGAGGGGTTCCAAATAACCAAAATGGCCTTTTCAATTGCCTCTTGAATTTACCATGTACTTGGCCCTTTAAGTACCACTTGTCTTTGACTTTTCAAACTCTCCTTTTTGCTTCATCTTTTTACTTGGCTTAAGATAATGACACATGGCACTATTAGCTATCAAGTATTATTATTTCCTCCTATTTTCTCTTCATGGACAAAAATCAGAAGAGGAAAGGGTAATAATATTCATTTTATGCATTTCCCATTATCTCTTCAATTTACCTACAATTGTTGTCTTTTCAACTTTTGTTTTTACTTGGTCTAAAATGTTTCAACTCTTGTCATATATTTCTCAAACTTCAATTTCCACTTGACCTCACCTTTTTGGACATCCACACACACAATAATAAGGGAAAATATGGACTTTTAGTTTATTTAGCAAAATGACTATTTTACCCATACATTTTTGCACCTTGGTTGAAAATTGGCAGACTTTACATCAAACTTTAAAAATTCATATCTTTATGTATAGATGTCCAATTGATGGGTTCCAAAGGTTATTTGACCCTTATTAAGTCTAGTTTTAAGGGAAAAATTTTCCTTAGCCAACTGGTCACACATCATTCTTAGAAATATCATTTATTAGACACTATCATAGAATCCTGCCAATTTTAATGGGTTAACTTAAAAAATACACAACTTTTGGTGTACAGATCCAAATAACTCATATGACATACCAAATTAAATCTTGGAATGTTTACTTTTATTTTGAAATAGTTCACATTTATTAGACATCATTTGATCATCCAAAACCATAAGAGAATATCACTGCATCACAAGAAATCACACTAGCAGCACATTGTAGCTTTGCAAATTGTGTGACCACTAGTTACTTTGTTTTGTCACTTTATATGCACCATAACTCACCATTTTTATTCTACTAAATATCTCATTACATAAAGGAATATTGGTGATAAAAACTGGGAAGTTACAGATACAATGAGATTGCATCATTAACTAATAAGTGAACATACAAGAAGCTAATAAGCACAAATTGAATATCATATTTATACCTATGGAGGAAGGCTTTTTTGTTTTGTTTTCCAAGTCTTACAGGAATGGCTTGCCGATGTGTATCTGCAACCTCTAATTGTATTCATCCCCTAATTTCAATAACACAGAGTTATATATTAGATCATATTATTTAATGATCTTCACATGTCTACAAAAACATAAGTGACAGCTACCAAAACCACTCAATTTGGCGCTCTTCATACATTGTTATGTAATTAAAAAGAATAAATTTATAATAAGCAAATTAAATAAAAATCCATTGTAATGAAAAAAGTTTGACTTACTCATAAATATATGGTATGTTTGGCGCTCATCCAACCTCTGTGCTATGTATGCATGTCTTGGTTGGCTAGAGTTAATTGTTGTTATATAAAATTCTTAGTTGCACTCATGAATATATGGTCTGTTTGGCACTCATCTAGCCTTTATGCTATGTGTGATGGTGTTGATTGGCCAGAGTTATCATTACTTGCTTCAAATTCAATGTATTACGTACATATGTTCATAAGCTATATTGAACTTGAAGCAAGCAAAATATCCTGGCCTACCAACACTACCACATATAACACATATCAGACACTTCTCAATACAAGAATATATGGTCTGTTTGGAGCTCATCCAGCCTTTGTAATATGTATGCATTCTTGTGTAGATTTCTATTGCAAATAAACCTTGTGATATACGTGGTGGTGTTGGCAGGTGTGAATTAATCACAAATAAGTTATTAAGGCATATGCCCTAATCAACACTACTACATATATCACAGTAGTCAATCTGCAATGTAAAATTGCAAATATTTTTCACAACCACCAGAGTACACTAACACATCCCATGCAAGAAAAGACAATGAAAGAGACACTAATAAAAGAGGGCAATGATTTTTACTGAATACGAGAGACAAATGGCAAAGACAGAGGGGAAGAGCCCAACAAAAAGTCAAAATTTCAAATATTTTTCACAACCACCAAAGAGAATATTGATCAAGTAAAAAACTTTAATTTATGTGGATGCAAGACAAAAAAAACTACACTTTCAATAAGAGTTTCAACAAAAAAGGAAAAAGGAGTGAGCATCGATATTTCAACAAATAAATAAAAGAAGTGAGTATTAGGATCAACCAATTAAAATGCTCATTCAAGCAAAGATAACGAAAGAGAACACTAACATAATAGGGAAATAGTTTTTACCAAACACGAGAGCAAAATGGCGATGACATAGAAGGAGAGCCCAACGGAAAGGAATACTAAGCCATCCCAACGGTGGAGAGAGAGATGTCACAGCGGCCAAAGGCAACAGAGAAAGGAAGAGTGTAAAATAATTTGCTTAAAACTCAATTATCCATACACCTAGTCAAATATTCAGATAATAAACAATAGTATGGCATACAAGAGAAAACTTAAACCCAAAGGTCTACCATGGTAGTAGAAGATTACAACTTATCTTTCAAAAGTTAACCATGGTAGAAGAAGAGTTCAATTAACCATTTGAAAACACTACCATGGTTATAAAAGAGTTAATTTACTGCACACATCGATCCAAGATAGAAAATAATAAACCAATCATTTAAAATTTGTCATGGATAATAAAACTTTTTCTAACTAACTGTACTATCACCTATTTCAAATCATGACATTTATAAAGCAATTCTAGCTAACAGTTGGGCCTTAGGCTTCAACTCAAAATTTAGTATTAAACCATAAGCTCAGGGATAAACTCATTTTGGAAGAATATTCTTTCACAAACATTTATAAAATGTCACAAGTCATTTATCCAATAGTCAAATATTTAAAATCTTATCATGGATGGTAGAAATCTTCTAATCATTTCACAAATTAAACCATAATTAATCAACACACTTTCGCCTTGGACTTTTCAAAGTCCAGAATATAATCATTTGACCACAAGCCCAATATCAAACTTAACTATCAAATAATTAAACAACAGTTTTTCTCAAATATCCACTTGAGTTACTTATTCATGATAGAAAACAGTATAATGCAAAACATAATATCACATCAAAGTATGCAACATGAGTGCTACTATGGCAATACACAATAATTCACTACATAAATAAAAAGGAGGAGGCTTTACAAAGATTATCACAATAATCAAACCTCCAGAGCCTTCACCAACTAACCCGCACAAGAAGAATATTACCTAAAAATGTTAAGAGCAATGGGGTTAGACAAAGCCTTAGTAACCAAAATTTCAACTCATCGAACATACCAACATGTGCTGGTAAGGTGTCAAGTAGGATAGGAAATAGCAATGTACATAATATCATTCAAATAATCTTATAATTATACACATTAACTCATTCGAGTCTATCCCAAAGGAGGTATGCCAACACAAAAGCTTGAGAAGGCCTATCCCGATCAATATGGAGACGTGCACATAAGCTACAAGCCCACAAGGGCCTGTTCCTTTCTCTAAGGAACAACAAGAGCTACAATAGTATGTCCTTCTCTCTATGACGAATGAGCCACATGGGCCTATCCCAATAGGTACGAATAACCAACCCAATGTGCACCAATGGGAGGTCTTATCATGTGATAGGTTTTTTCTCACACACAGGCCACAAAGGGCCTATTCCTTTCTCTTAGGAATAAAAAGAGCTATAAGAGCCTATCATTCTCTCCATGACGAATGAGCTAGGAAGGCTTATCCCAATAAGGATGAATAACTAACCCAATATGCACTAGAGAGGTCTTATCACGTTATAGTATCTCTCTCAAACTATTCTCTATCAATCATAATCAAATCAACATCACAACAATAACTCATACAATATATCTCATGATTACTCATGGTCATGCTCTTGCAAAAAAACAATAATCAAGGCAAAGCTTCTTTTCCCATACTTTACATTTTCATTTCAAAATCACAAATCCCATAAGACAATTTTCTCAAATAAAGAGTATTTGCCATACGAATAGAAAGTCTATATCTCATTTCATGATATAATAATATCAAAATCCATCAAAAGCAAGACATTAGCATCTATGACAAGTGGAAAGTGGTTACCTCTCACCAAAGCCAAGTTTACCGCAAGAATTCAAGCTCAAACTCAACCACAATTTACAAATCAATTCGAAACACAATTCAGCATTCAAACTAATTGAGCTGTTAACAAAACAATTTCTAAGTCTCAACTATCATCTTTGACCATACCCAATCAACCCAATTACCAAACCTTATTTTTATTAATCACATTATCAATACCAACTCAAAATCTAACTCACAAATCAAACTCTATTTCAAATCTTTATATAACCTTCAAATTAAGCACTTTAATACAAATTCCCAAAAATCTCAATTTACCACCATAACTCAATCTCTCAATTCTCTATTTCAATTATATTTTTTTTAGAGTAAAATACTCTAACCTCCCCTCTATTTTGCCTTAATTACACAAACATCCCCTCTATTTTGAAAACCCATATAAACCTCCTTAAAACTAAAATATATGTTACACAAACCTCCCTTATAGTTTGAGATTCTATTTCCATCCACCCAAACCGTTAGTTGACCGTTAAGTTTGACTTTTAAACTTTTTTTAACCAAAATGCCCTTCTTCGGTATTAAAATTATATATATATATATATATATATAGGGGCTAATAAAAATTTATACAACCATAAATTTACTCTATTAGATTCTCTAACTTTCTAATTTTTTAAAAAATTTATTAATTTTGATATTATAAATTATTTTTTACTTAAAATATATATTAAACACATATTTTTATCGAATATAATAAACTATATAAGTATGAGATTGTATGTATCATTTAAATTTATAATTTAATATTTTTTTTCCACAAATATTAATAAATACATTTGATCAAGCATATTTTTATTTAAAATCTTGCTTGAATATTCAACGTTTGTGATATTTACATTAACCAATGCTAAAATCATCAAACAAATAACTACTTGTAAAGATAAAAATAGAAATTAATGAATAGATAAAAAAAACTCTTAAATTCTTTAAAACAAATTTAGTCAAAAAGTGCAAGAAAAAATAAATTTAATTTAAAAAAATATATTTTTGAAATATTTTTAGAATATTCTTCACGGAGTTAACTGTTTGGACTTAAGTGTATGTTTTTAAAATAGAGGGGAGGTCTATGTAATTAACGCAAAACTGGAGGGTGGTCAGAGTATTTTACTCTCTTTTTTATCATCCAATAACTCTATTTCACTCATTAAAATAATTGACAATAATAATTTCCTCCATTTATCCTTAAATCCCCAAAAAATCACTTACTTTAAATACTTAAGAAAAATCACATAAATAACAATTTCTCAAAATCATCATTCCAATTGCATTTCTTCCTTTCTTTAATTCTTTCTTACCTTTTAGAATCATTAAATTATAATTATCTCCTCAATTTCTTGAAAAACACCTAATTTTCAACACTTCAAGTTTCACCCAAAATTCTCAATATTCACTTTAGTCATAAACCTCAAAACCAATTTATTAAATCATCAATATAAACTCCAATGAGTTAAAATAAATCATGAAATTTGAATTTAACATGCCTCAAATCATAAATCAAAAATTTCCTAACTGAACCCTAACTTTATTTTTCTCCAATCAATCACTCAAGTAAAAATCTAAACCATACAACTCTTATTCAAAACTCACTAGTCTAATAAATATGTTTACAATAGGGAGTTCTCGAAACCCAGGCCTTCAGATGATCATCAGTATTCTACGAGACAATCGCCCCTAGTCCAAATAATCAACGATGTCATTCAACACTACCACCAGCCTCTTTGTTCTTGCCATTAGAAGTTTTTCCACTTAAAGAAGAAAGAGTGAACTAGAATGGGACTTTTGAATTTGAACTTTAGAACTAAAGGCACCTTGGTATTTGTAATCAGGACTGATGGTTGGAAACTTTCGATGATACTGATGAAGCATGATAATATGCATTGGAATGTTACGTATTTATACCAGTTATATTTGAAAACAAGGTCTAAATAATAATTATGAGACCAGATGTTCATCATATACGGTCTAAATAAAAAATGAACGTTAGAAGAATAAACAACATTTAGATTGGTCAAGAGGTAAAGGACGGATCTGATTAATATATTTAGACCATGTGCCACTTCAACCAATCTAAGATAATCAAATTATATATTTAACAATATCCTATATAATATAATTTATTAATATATATTTATAGATATATATATCATAAAATCAACTTATCAAGCTAGAGACAGAAACAACAATGGAACAAAGATACAATAGATGTTCAAGATCAAAATTAGAAATAAAAATTTGTTGTCATTAATATTATAATTGATTAGAAAAACATTTTACATAATTAAAAAGACCCTCGATCTTCTTCCTCGTTGTTAAAGAAGAAGGGTAAGAGGGGTCATCAGAAAGATTGTACTCAACATCATTGTTGCCTCATATAAGGTTCAACTTTTTGTTAATAGTGTGCAGTAAAGTGAATAGTCTTCTGAGGTGTCTCTCCATGAAAGAAACCCTCTCATTGAGGTGGTCAAGAACCGACCTCACTGACGGTTGTAGAGTAGGAGGTGGAGGTTGTAAAGGCAAATGAGGGAAAGGAGGATGAATTGAAGGAGTCCTAATGCATCTCACCATATTGATATTCGAGATAGGAGAGAAGAGAGACATAGATCTGAAGAAATAAAAGAAATGAGGAGTTTAAATAGACAAGACGAATGAAGTTTACATTTATTGAAGTTGTAATATACCGAATTTTGGGTCTAGGACTTTGAGGATAAGCCTATATCAGGCAAAACTACTAAGCCCAGTTCTGGAAGAGTCACAAGAAGGTTGAGAGATAGAAGGACTCTAGGGGACTATGTGATCCATCCTGGTAGGGCCCAGTATGCGTAGGCAGTAGGATCAAAGTATCAGTACAGATGTGCACAAGACACATATACAGTTCCATTGGGTTAGTAGAAAGACACCACCCAGCCATGTCATGAGGTATGGGACTGATTTGTCGAGTGAAATATGCCGGCATAGGTGTGCACATTACATTTTCAGGGTAGAATTGTGTACCCTACGTTTTTGAAAGAAGACACCGGTATGTGGAGCCATGAGATGACAAAAAAGAGGCAATAGAAGCAAATTCAGTTGTTGGAAGAAAAAGTACAAAAAGGGGACTCAAAGACAAAAGTAGTGAACTTACCCTGCTTACATGTATTGATATGTATGCTTGTGTCTTGATGTGCATGATTGCTTTACTTATTTATGTGTAACATAGTTGAATGATTGAAGCTCTGTTTTCTGTTAATGCTATGGCCATATGCAAGAAATGTAAAGCATTGAGCATGCAAATATACCATTATGTTAACATGAGCCTACATAAGGCAAGTATATCATGCACTAGCATTTATCTTACATGCATTGTTGGTATTGTTTTCTACTGAGATTCCCCCTAATCTCACCCTCCCTTAACCAACTATATAGGCAGCGGAGCACTGAAGAGAAGTATAGGACGCTGTGACAGGAGAAGAAGTTGCAATGAAGGAAAAGAATTATTTACGTACTGAACCATTGTGTAATAAACATTGAGTGATTAATTGTACATCATTGTATGACGGACAAGTCGAATTTCCTAAGCATGGTAATTGAATTAGAAATGGGTAATCGCACGGTACGAGCCCATTAGTTAAGAAACCTTCTGCACATAAAAATGAGTAAAGAATCACTCTGATTAAGATAATAAAAAGAATTAAGAAACAATGAGTTATGAAGAAGTTACGAACTACTTAATGATAGTTTTTTAAATGTTTTAAATTATTAATAAAAAGCTACTCAACTACATGTTCGAATCCTGTTTTAAGGTTGGGAATTGAAAAAACTTTATAAATGAATATCACTTCATGGCTCGAATTCATTGTGCAAAACTCATCAAATACAGAAATAAGGTGTTACAGAAGTGGCTTCAAATTTTTAAGAGATGTGTAGTTGGAAACTTTATCTAGAAAGCTGAAGAAACTCTGAAATATTTAAGACTGGGTATAAAATAACAACGGTATCTAAAAGGATATTTAAACCGATTTATAAGGGTCTCATCTAAAAAAATTAAATTTTAAAATTTTCTTAATATTTAATACTTATCAAAACCACATTAAACTATAACCAATTTGGAAAGTATTATTTACACCGAGAAGAAGCGTGACTTGTCAGAAGTTGTATTAATATTTACAAAAATGCCACCGACCATAGTTTTTAAATCGTCTCCACCTGAAGAGGTCTAGATGTGGCAGTCTTAGAGGCCTTTTTTCTAGTAGTGAAAAGCTCATTATTTTGTTTGGTCATAATGAGATAAGAAATTAATTCAACATATTTCTTAAACCACTTTCACGATATTTGCTACTACAGGAACAATTTGGGTGCATCTATTCATAACGAGCTTTTGAAAGAGTAACCATCTTCTGGTAGTCATACCTTTCCTTTAAATCATTTTAAAGAACAAGTGGGTCTTTTGTGGTCAAATATTCAATTTTGAGACCTTCATGTAAATGGTGGCGTAGAAAAATCATGGATCATGCATTTAAGATAAATAGTTCTTTTTGGTAATGTCAAGAGTGACAAACCTAAATTTTGCCAAGTTTGACATAATTAAGACTAAATCAATAAAAGAAAATTCTTAAAATATGAAATTGATCGGGGGCAAAATATAGAGTCTAAGACTCCGCAAGCGCACGGGCCGTATCAAGTAATAAAGAGTGAATAAGATATCATTCCCACGAAGACTTGATACTAACAATGTAGTTGAACAATGACTTTATACTTTCTCTTAATTTGAGTCAACACAATTCAAATTATGAATAAAAGCTAGATAAAAAGAAGAAAATCTAACTACTATTAAGGTTAAGGGTGATTCTAGATTTTTAGCAATGACATGGATTATTATAGCTTTGATTACTTCTTAGTATCTAGTTTATCCCCTTAATTGCATTTAAAGTTATATTTGTCAGTCTATGTCTCTTGTTTACCTAAGAGTGTCTTTCGATGCATTAAAAGACATTCCAATTATGTTAATCCCTAATGCTTTAAACGATGAATACTTAATTGCATTAATTTAAGTGCAAGTCTAATGAAAATATGTAAGGCCAGTAGGTATATATCTATCATACAAGTAAATTAAATCCAAGAACCTAGTCCTACACGGTTCAATTGACGATCTATTCTAAATTTCCTATGTCTAGGCTCCTCTAGACAACCAAAATAATCCCAATCATTTTAGAATAATTGAACACACAACCAAATCAACAAATATAATATTAAAGCAATTAATGACAAAAATTATCATCCACTAATCCATAATCAAACTAAATAATCCAAAACTAAGGGTTTAACTACTTAAACTGAACATGTCATGACAAAAAAAATAGCTAACCAAAGACAAAATAAAGAAAACAAAGGAAAGGAGAAATAAAAACTCAATGCTGAATTTTCATCCGTACTGTCAATCTTTTACATCTCTAAACTTTAATCTCCTTCCACTAAAGCTCTTGCCTTGCCATCACCAACCAAGAAAATAGAACATCTCTTCTCTTGTTAGCCTAGCGCGCGCGCGCGCGCGCGCGCGTGTGTCCATTGCCTCGCTGCGTGCGCCTCTATCACAATATCATGGTTTATTCCCTTTTTTTTACCGATTATCATATAATATAGATATATTATATTGATACTTTGTTCTCTCTTGAATCTTATAATATCTCCTAAAAAATAAATTAAAATATGAGTAGATTTTATATTAAAATATCCTTTTATCCTCTAATTAATTAAATGATAAAAAATGTATAAAAGATAATTAAACAAGTATAAAATATTAATAAATTTAATTAAATGTATCTCAGAATCTACACTTATTTAATTATAAAATATATACTTATCAAAAATATAAAAACACAATATAATAACAAGAAACTCAAACAATCAAACTACCGTAATAAAAGGGAATTTGTAAAAGACAATAAATAATTCATAAAGTAGGATAAAAAAAATTAAAACTTTATGATTTCAGGTCATTTAATTTCAAGATGACAAATTAAATTTATATAGCTTATAGCCATTTATCTTTAGGATAAATAAAAATTGTATATGACTTTTGGCCACACAATAAGATAGAAGATGAAAAGGTACATGTCTTCTAGCCATATAATAAGGAATCAAAGGAATATGACTTCAAGCCATATCATGTCAAAATAAAAAATCAAAGCGATATGACTTCTGGTCATATAATTTTAGAATAGAAAATTAAAGTATTATGGCTTCAGGCCATATAATTTCATAATATGAAATCAAAGGTGTATGGTTTCTGGCCATACTAAAATAAATATCAATAATATAAAGTAACTCGTAAATAAGATTAAAATAAGATATAAAAGCAATAACAATATCTGTTGGAAAAAAAACAAAAAAGCAATAACAATATCTAATCTTAACCATTGAACATGATGTTTATAACAATTGGTAACAATATCTTTTTAATTCTATACAGTGACTCAGATTATCCCAAATAAATCAAATAAACATATGATTATAGAAGGTAGATGAAATCATTAAAGAAATGATGAGAGAAACATACCTTCATTAGAGCTTTTATGATGATAACATATTACAAAATAAAAGAAATCTAAGATAAGAGAGCAAGAGATAAACGAGGAGAAAATTTGAGAAAGAAAGTGAGGAGCAATTCTCATTCAGTTTATTATACTTACAAATTTATAATGTTTGTATAAAGCCTCTTTTTATAAACCACTAAGGATCACCACTAGAGCTGGAAATGTAGGCTAGCCCGTGGGTTATGAGCTAGCTTGCATCATGTTGAGGGCCACATAGTGCAGGCCATTTATTTTTTCAAAAAACAATTCCCTGTTTTTTTAAGGTTGTCAAATATCCGAGACATATATATATAAATCATAAAATTTATCTTCCTAATATCAATCATTCTATTTTTAAAAATTTAAAAACATAATTCACGACATACACAAGCGGGTTTCAAGGAACCCGTGTATACATGGCCCTTAAAAAAATTTAGGGAACCCATTTTTCCTTGGCCATTATAAAAAAAATCACAACACCCCACCAGGCACCAATCGCCTTCACTGTCACCACCAAGGAAGAAGAAAAATCAGAAAATCAGAGAAATCCTTATGCTTGACGGTGAAATCTGAGAAATCTGACGGTGAGACTTGGGAATTCTTATGCACCATGACGGAGAAAATAGATCTGAGATGAGATGGTGAGATGCAATCACGATTGAACAGATCTGAAGAAGAAGAAGAAGAAGAACAAAGTCAACTTGACGTGGTTGCAGCAGCAGCGGCTATGGGCAGTGGCGGTGTGGGAGGGAAGAGAAAGAGGAAGAAAGAAAAAGGTGAAGACTGGAGGAGGAGAGTGACGGTATCAATTGTCAAATGTGACAAAGGAGCGGACCAAAGGGATAGGTTAGGTTAATTTATGTGTTTTAAAATTTCAAATGTTTTACTAAAGTAAAAATTAAAAAAAAATAAGTATCAAGCATGGGATTCGAAACAACCAAACTAAAAAAAGTGATTTCCATTACCACTAAAGCCAAATTTGGCTACAAAAGGTGGAAAAGTAATATATTATGAAACCTTTATACAAATAAAAACTATATACGGGTGGGTTCGGGTAGCCCATGGACGTGCCTGTGCCTCTCCGCATTTAAGCCCGTTTGAGCCTGCCTGTTATGGTCTCAATTTGGGCAGGATTAAACAAGCAAAAAATTTAGGGAAAATCATTCTCAAATTCCAAGGAAGCAAAATATTATCAGAAAAGTCCCTAAAAAATCTGAAATATTTGAAAAGTCCTTAGGGACTTTTCTGATATTATTTTCCAAAGACAATTGACCCACATACCCCACTTATAATTGTAAAAATTGAAGCTTCAGAAAGATAGGGAAGGCGCAACTTTTTTTTTGGAGAGACAGAGAAACGATGTGAAAAGGAGGGGTTTGAACTCAAACATTGAAGGGATCAAGTTTAGTATTGAAGTTCTTGGTAAATGATCGAATTTGCAAGCTCCACCTACTGGTACAGAGGTAGAATAGCAAACTGATTTTTTTTTTTGGTTCTGTGTATTCGTTGGATGAAGTGAAATTGAATGATGGCGAAAGGTAAGTGCTTGGGGTCAATAGGAGACAAGGTGGTAGGAGGTAGATGAGTAATGACATGATTTAGGCAAAGATATAATCTTGAGCATTGTAGTTGGGGTTTCAATGAGGTTGGGTAGTGTTAATGTCACAGTGCTCTGTTTTTTGGAAAGGTTAAAGAAGAGAGGATACGTTTAAAGTGAGAATGGCTGATTGTCATGTTGGTGGGTGCTGTGAAAAATGCTGATATGGGGAAGAATTTAATTGTTGTTAATTCCTGCAGTTGTAGTTGTTAATATAACTGTAGTAGTTGTTAATACAACAAATGAGGTTGAGAGACTTACAAGTCACTTGTACATGTGTGTAATGCACTAGATACAATAGGCCAACAAGTTGTCAACCACTTGATCAATTATGATACAATTCAGCTGTTGTCAGCTACCTAATGGAAACTACTTATACAGTCCTAACATCAGGTTGTGAAAAGAACTGAAAAGGTTGTTAAGACATGCTATACAAGTTGTAAATAGCTCAATTTGTCATACTTAATATGAGGAAACATAGTGTCAGCGAGAAACGTGTGGGATATTGTGAAACGAACTCAAAAGGTTGTTAATACACGCTTTACGAGTTGTAAATACACGGTTTATACGTTATAAAATGGATACAAGGTGATCTCAATTTTATTTCGCTGTGGCATACCGAAAGCGAACATGGTCAAAAGAGGCCATTTTTTATATCATTTTGCTTTTGTTTCGCTATGGCAAAGCAAAAGCAACTGACCACATTGTCAAGTTGTAAACCGAACGCAACATGTTGTTAATACACGCTTTCAGCATTGTAAACACAACATTTTCCATATGTAACGTTATAAAACTTCATTCCAATCAGAAACGTGTGGCCGGTTGTCAAACGCATTCAACATGGTGTTAATAAATGATTTACAACTTGTCAAACACACCACTTCCTCTGTTTACTTTCCCAAAAACAGAGCACCATGGCACCCAACCTCATTTTTCGTATTAACAACTACTACTGTTATATTAACAACTACTACTAGGCGAATTAACAATAATTTATTTTATTTTCATATCAGCATTTTCATAGTACCCCACCACTTCAAACACACTACTTCCTCTGTTTCCTTTTCCAAAAACAGAGCACCATGGCACCCAACCTCATTTCCGTATTAACAACTCCTACTGTTATATTAACAACTACTACTGCACGAATTAACAACAATTTATTTTCTTTCCATATCAGCATTTGCATAGCACCCGACATCTTCAAACACACCACTTTCTCTGTTTCCTTTCCCAAAAACAGAGCATCATGGCACCCAACCTCATTTTCCGTATTAACAACTACTACTATTATATTAACAACTACTACTGTGCGAATTAACAACAATTTATTTTCTTTCCATATCAGCATTTTCATAGCACTCCACCACTTCAAACACACCACTTCCTCTATTTCCTTTCCCAAAAACATAGCACCATGGCATCCAACCTCATTTTCCGCATTAACAACTCCTACTGTTATATTAACAACTATTACTATGCGAATTAACAACAATTTATTTTTTTTCCATATTAGCATTTTCACAGCACAATGAGGTTGGAAAAGGGGGATGGGTTGGACTATTCATCATCATCATCACCTTCATCCCTTTCTTCTTTAAAAATGGCGGAAGCTTGAGATCAAAAAAATCCCACCACCTTCCTTCCATCTTCTTCATTCTATCTTACATCTCACCCCACAAATCTTTCACCACCTCAAAGCTTTGGCCTTCACCTTCACCATCACCACCATTTCTGCAAAGAGAGAACACAAGGAGCTAAATAAAAAAGATCACATCTGAGAGCGAAAACGCAAAACAAATGAAAGAGAGAGAAATAATAGAAGAGGGGTATGTGAGTCATCTGACTTTAGAAAATAATATCAGAAAAGTCCCTAGGGACATTTTAGATATTTCATATTTTCAAGGGATTTTTTTGACAATATTTTACTTTCTTAGGACCTGAGAGTGATTTTCCCAAAAATTTATTGGGCATAGGCAAGCTCATGAGTTGCTGATTTTTTGTTCAGCCTTTAATATATGACCCTTCGTATCATACATATATCTAAATGTATATTAAATAGCCTTTTAATTTTTCAATTATTATTCATGACCATTTGGATATGACAGGTTAAGGGTCAATGAACATTTATATAATTAATATATTCATAATAGGATAAAGTATATATGTACTTGTAAAATGGTTTTTCCATAAACAAAATCAAAACCCTACAACGAGGATACTAACGCAAAAGTTAAAGTAAAGCCAAAATAAATAGCGCAAAGGTCAATGCATGGCTTTTTTAATATTGGCAGAAATTTGCAGCAAATTAAAACACAACTTGACTTGCTCAAACTATCGACCAATAAAATGCAATAAATCAAACTATCGACCAATAAAATTCAATAAATGAATCAATTAATAAATTGCATACAGTAATATCAAACTCAGCAGCTTGCAATATGGGGAATGAAATTGAAACGATAGTCTTCACTTAGTGAAAATGAAATTATAAAGATTTGTATATTAATTTTCTCACTAATACAACTCAAGAATAGGTTTTAACTATTTCCTTTGCAGCTTCAATTGATATATTCAACCTCTTCAGATGCACACTGATTTCTTCATTTTTTTTCATTTATAGATAAAAAGGAATTAATGAACCAGTCAATAAAAGAAATAAGGAATTATTTACTTGCTAGAGTTGTTGTAGTCAATTTTTGTCAGATGCATGTTCATTTATTTTTTATCAATGTCCTTGTAGTTTTTTATCAATGAATTAGTTCTTATAATGTTAATCAAATATTGGTCGAGTTACTATCCAGCATTAAACGCGAGCATCTCTCATAGAGAAAATTTAAACCATGGTCCTTTACGTTGTGCTGGAATAATCTTTGGGCTTGAGCTTACTTAGAACCTAGTTTAAGGAGTAAGTTTAATGGGCCCAGCCCGCATGCCCAGTTTAGCTCTTGAGGAAATGCACCAGGAACTGGGCTCCCATTTCAAATTAAAATATGATAAAATTATATGAATATCATGAACCAAAATGAAATTAAAGTTATCAATGGGAGTTGATCCTAGTGGTAAGTGGCTTAGTTTTGCTTAAGTAAGGTCTCGGGTTCGAGCCTTGTGTATGCAGAAAATTCCCATTGAAAGACTCTCCCACCATAGTTAAGTGTGCGACGCGGGTCGGATCCGGATGTAGTTGGGGCAAAACTCCGGTGAACCAGGTGAGCAATAAAAAAAATGAAATTAAAGTTTTAATTATAATTGAAAGCAATTGAAAGACTAAATTTAAAGTAGGGTTAAGAAATAAAATTATAATTATAAATCATCAAATGTAATTATAAAAATCAAAATAAGCATTCATTTAACTTATACTCTCCTTAGTCTTATATATAAGGTATGAGAGAGAAAACTGAGATGGCCCAAATTATAAGTCACGTATTCAAATGTTTGAAGAATTAATTGTTCTAGTAAGAGAGAAAATTTGCAATGTTGTGAAAACCGGACTAAACTAAACTATCGGACCGGTCCTCGAGATGGCTTTTGGGTCGTTCAGTATGGTTCAACCGTTTCACCATTTGGACCGTTTCAGGTCGCTTTAGATCGGTTGTTGGGCCGGGAACTGGGATTGAACAGGGATCTGGAGTGGTTGAATCGAAAACCATTTATTGATATTATTGACATGTTATTGTGTTATTTTTAATGATTTCAATGTATTAGAACTTAGGATTTAGGAAAGATGATAAATATAAGATTTTGTATGTGTTTTATTTTTAAGTAATGTTAAAATCTCATATTTTTATTATATTTATATAATTATATATACTTATAATATTATTTTTATTTAATTATTATGTTATCGGTCCGACCGGTCCGACCATATGACATATGACCCGATAGTCTCTCCGGTTCGATGTCCGATCCGACTTTTAAAACATTGAAAATTTGTTCACCTTGATTAAATATCATTAATTTAATGAACATTTTGGTCAAGATAAAAACTAATGGATTAAACCGAATAAAATAAAACTGAGAAAGTAGCATACAATTTATATTATTATTAGGAAAAAAACACTTTTCACAGTTTTTTCCCCCTCTTTTCGTCTTAATAAGGAAATATTAAATGAATGTCACTTTCTACAAAAAAAAAAAGCATTTAATTCATGTCCTTTTCAATTATGGCCCACCCAATTCAATATCCTTTGTACCTATCTACAACATATCAAAACAAATTTGGGGTTTTCCATATCTATTGTCTTCATCTTAATACAATTAAATATTGTCCATATATTCTAGATAAACTTGCTCTTTGATCTCTCTTTTCCAAGACACAAATCTGTTACAAAAATCTGTTTTGGGTTTATGAAGTTTTGTTCAATAACATGATAATTGAGAAGAAATAAGCATTGTATGGAAAACCGGACCGGACCGGCCGGTTCAGACCGGAAACCGGTGAACCGGTCACTGGTCCGGTCCGGGTGAGGGGAGAAACCGGTGAACCGGTGAACCGGTCAACCCGGTCTGACCCGGTGTGAACCGGTCAGAACCGGGGTGAACCGGCCTGACCCGGACTAGTCACGGTTTGCTCCTTTTTTTTTTTTTTTTTTTTTTTTACTTTTTTACACTCCAAATGAAGTCATTTTGGCTTTTTTTTTTCAAAAAAAAAATATTCCTAACAAGTTTTTTATTTATAAGGAGCTTTAAAAGGATTATGGAATACTTTTAACATTGGTTAGGGAAAAATCCTTATATATTTAATGATATTTTTGTAGGTATTAGGTTCAGGAGGTTATATTAGACTATTAGTTGAAAAATAACTCTCATATAGTTTTTTGAAAGGTATGTATGAACATTTAAATTATATATATTTTTTAAATTGACCCCGGTCTGACCCCCGGTTTGACCCCCGGGTTGACCCCGGTTTGAACCACTGACCCTTAACCCAGTGCCTCGACCGGTTCAATGTCCGGTCCGGTTTTCAGTACCTTGGAAATAAGTCTTAAAATACAAAATAACATTTGAAATAGAAAGACAGAAAATTAAAGTACATATCCGCTTGTATCATCAACATCAATTATGACATCAAATAGGTCGTCCTGCTAATGGTTTGTAAAATACTTCCCGTTAAACTTAGAAATGCTTGAATCTAACTAAATAAATAGTATCATGTAACTATTCCGGTGGGGGGGGGGGAATTAACAGAGTGGAATTATTTACAAATTATAAATAGGGTTAAATCTCATAAACTCCCCTAAATTTTGGATTATGTACAAATAATCCCCTTAACATATAAAACTTAATAATAAACCTCCATAAGCTTTTAAGTTTGTGCAAATAATTCTTTACTATTAATTATATAACCCCGTAAACTTTATTTTTATGTACATATAATCCTCTCAAACTAAGTTATATACAAATAATGGATAAAACTAATCATAGGGGAATTATATGCATATACATAAAGTTTAGGAGAGTTTATTCTAAAATTTTAAAGGTTAAGGAATATCTTCACATGATATACCATTCAATCAGGTGATGTATGATTTAGCCTATAAACAATAATGAGACTAAGTCTACCTACACCATAGGTTTGATTCAATATAAAAGCATAGTATGAGATCAAAAGAAGTCTCAATAAAAGGTGTAGGAACAAAATAATGAATCAAATAAGGAGAAATAGCAACAAAAGTAAGTAACAAACACTTGAGACAGAAGTAGTGCAAGCTGCTATTATTATTATTATTATTGAAAATATCATTAGTAAGTAATTCAAATGAAAGTGAATTAGGATCTTCCTAGCTAAAGAAAATGAAAATATCATAAGGATCTTCCTAGCTAAAAACCAAACCCTTTTGCCTTCTTTTTTTAACTAAAAAAACATCAGCGTAACTCCATAGAAAACTACATATCAAAAGATTGAGCTTTTCAACAGTAAAAGGATTCTCACACTGAAGTGTGAGAATCTTGAAGTTGCCTTGTTTATAACTCAACCTTTTGAGAAGTAGAAATCGCAATATATTACCCGAAAACTACACCATTCTTACATATATCATATGATATGTCTATGTGTTAGACAGCCATTGGAAGGAACTAAAGAGGAGATTCTTCCTTTCTTCTTCTTCTTCTTCGGCTAGCAGTATGTATTTGTTGGAGCTGAACAGAGAAGAGACTTGGTCGACGAGCTACTCGATAAAGGAAACTGATGAAAGGGCCTGTGCTTCAGGAAACAAAAAACAAAAATATAAAATAAAAGATGTTGCTTTTTGTCTGTTGCAATTAACTCTATATTTTTCTCCTGTGGGGACAAAAAATTTAGGTAAAGTTCATAAGATGTTTGGTTTCAAAGTTTACTAATAAAAATATAACACGTGGGTTTGTTTTTATGGCTCAATGGTACACCACTTATCATACCTTTACTTAAAAATTTGATGGCAAACATGTAAGAACTGTGCTGAAGAATTTTTCCTTGGGAATCTACATGACTGTTGAAATTCCACTATCTACTGGAAATGAAAATGGGCTCTCTGGCAGATCAATTCCTTGACCCCTGAGCAAAAAAGAACAAAGAAAAATGAGAGGATCCGCAACAAGCATTTGAAATGCCAGAAAAATCGAAGCGATAAAAGATCACATGTTATGAAACAACTGTAATGTGGAATGTTATGTGACAGCATAAGGATGTAGAAGGACGAGAAACCTATAAGAGGTCAATCTGTACCTGTCTTCACCGGCAAAACTGGTGTCTGTATGCCCAGTCTTGTCATTCAAAGCGTAATTGATAAATTCTGCAGACCGAAAATTGAAATGATCTGCATGACAAATGATTCACTAAGTACCCAAAAAAAAAACTTCAAGGCAAATATAGAAAAAAATGAGCCGTGGAAATATGCGATACAGCATCTTTTCACACCACCTGAAACATTGAACTGGCCCAAGGAGCTTCCAAAATGAGGCGAAGTTGACTGAGGTTTTTGAGTCAGCCGTAGCTCTGCAAGATGTTGTCTCCTCTGAAATTCAAGGACCTGTTCTTGCTCATCCATGAGCTGCCTCCTCAGAAATCTAGAGTTCCCATAACTTGGCACTACAAAAATGGTTTAAGATTTATGTTATTAACCAGAAGAAATTAGACTCCAAGTTCCAATTCAGGAAAGTACCAAACTCACTTGGCGTAAGTTCAAAGTCCATGTCCACATAACGAGGTGAACAAACGACCGGAGGCTCAACTCTCACCGAATGTTTCCTGCATCAAATGAAAGGCCATCAAAACAATGAATAGTCACGGCATTTGTCCCATGACAAAAGAGAATCTTTCCAGAAGGTCTCAAGAATTCCACATTTTATTAAACCATTACACAATGACTGTGAAGGCTGATTCAGGAAGTAGGAACAGTGGAACGAAGAATCAATAATGTGGAAAATCTTCTTGTTAATATTGGTGACACATTACTTATACCATGCTTTGTTCTGGAAAAGCTACTTTGATTGGTGACATTAATCAAGATAGGTTTACATGTGGATTTGAAACAATTAAATCAACAACTTGCGGTTCAAGCCAAAAAAAAAAAAAAAGTCAAGGAATATACCTTTCTGTAGGCTTTGACTTCTCCCGGTAAGGTTTCACAAGCACGCAAGAGCCACATACTTTGTGGGAATTTCCTTTTTCCAATATCGTTTTAACGGTTTCAGGATCAACAAATGTTACAAAAGCAAACATCCTTCTCTGTTGGGGTGGAATCCTTACATCTTCAACCTGCCCAAAGGAACTACAAATGCAGGACACCAAAATCAGTTTGCTGACACAAATCTCTCACCTGTGAAGAAAGCCTGAAAATGCTAAAAAATACAACAAATTTTAACTTACTTGAAGTAGTCTGAGACATCCTGTTCTGTGAAAGAACTCTTTGATGAAAATGTCATATATAATTGTCTCGATGCGCTTATATTTTGACCGGAATCTCCTTTTTCCGAGTACCTATCTTCCACCAGAACCACTGCATGCTGCCCATGAGGTCTGTGAATCAACCATAAGGAACACGTCAAATTTGGAGAAACAAATTATCCATAAACTTATGGAATAACAATTGTCAGGATAGAGAAGAATTCACCTGTCAATCAGTCGTATACTATTTTTCAGCCGCGCAAGAAGCTTCGTTAAGCTATATCCCGATTTACCATGTCTCTGGCTCTCAGTTAGATAGCCATCTGCCTGAAGCACTCTTTTGTATTTCTCACAATATAACATTGGCAGGGAAGCAATGGAAATAGGACTGCCTCTCCTTGGCCTTAGAAGCTCAATAAGGTCAGCCTCTAACTGCGCGAGCGAGCCTGGCAATACTCCCTGATCATCGCCACCATTCCCATTCATCTGAGAAAAGCTCTCAGGTGGCGAAACTTGTCCATGATAGTATCTACAACTACTTCCATGCCTACAGTATCCTTTGTTGAAATAGTGACATGTCTTGACCGAAAATTCAGACACACCGAACCTCCTACTGGATTTTCCATTCAAATTCAATTTCAAAGAGTCTAATCTAAAGTATCCATTGGCAATCCCAGCAGCACCAGCATTATTAGAAGGATCTATATGATTCTCTGCACACAAAAGCTGGGTTTGTTTTTGACGTTCTGGGATTGAATCTATGTAACCCATTGACATTAATTCTGGGTTAATACTGTTAGCTGACTGTGGCTCCAAAAATCTAGAGGGATGAACCTGAAAGCTTGATGGAGTTGTTGTTCTTGGGGAAATTTTGGGCGAATGGCGTATACCTGGTTGAGGGTTAATAGGAGGTGAGCTTGAAAGTATGGCAGATTTAGCAGCCAAATTTTGTAGCTCGGTTTTCGCCTTAAAGGCGATTTGGCTTATCGTATGGTCAGAGCATGAAGCCAATTTAGCCAATCCCTGCTCCCCAAGGTCATGCAAAAGGAGATAACCAATGATCTTTGTGGCATTTTCTGGTTCAAATTTCTGAATCTTATCCAAAACTATTCTTGTGTAGTCTGATATATCCATTATGTATCTAATCACAGCAAAAGATGTCCTACCACTAGAAGATGGATCAGATCAAGGTATCAGAAAACAAGCAAAAAACTGAAAATTGCTACAAAATGCAAACATCAATCAATCACAATGAAATATTGGTAAGAGATTCAGCATATCTTGAAAATTCTGTGTACTCAAGCAAAAGCTATGCCCTATATGAACCTATGGTATGAATCTAGTTATAGATATAAAAAGTGCAGCAAAATTTGCCTCAATTGCCTCTCAAATCCTACAAAGAAATCTTAAATGCGCGGAGAAAGGACAACGTATGTAATTCAGAAATGGGTAAGAAGAAAAACTGAAATAACAAGCATTGACCAGGAATTGATGCTGGCCCTTCAGACTTTGAATTCGCAAGGACGTACCAATACAACAAGAAGACGACAGTGTGTGTTTCAGCAAGTGCTTCAATCAGCCATCTTTGAAAAGATCTGTTCAACAAGAAGAAGACATTGTGTGTTTCAACAAGTGCTTCAACCAGCCATCTTTGAAAAGATCTGTTCAAGCCAAAACTTTCAAGTTTGAGAGAGAAATGATTATACAAAAACAAAAACAAAAGAGACCCAAACAACAAAAACAACTTCTTTCTTTCCTTCTCCCTTCAGTGAAAGAGTTAAGTGACTCACTCGACACACTCTCTCTAACTTCTCCATGAATGGACTTCAGCCCTTGATCCCTCTCTTTCTCACCCACACAGAATCGCCATATTTCATGTCCTTTTAAAAATTAATTCGGGGAACAGCTGTTTCGTCGTCACAATTTTGAGGCAAAATTTTTTGCTTGATTTTCGATCACCATAACTGCATGGAGAAAAACCGTCCTCGCTTACAGAAATGCCCCTCATTTCGAATTTCCAGTTTCCAATTTTTCTTTTTTTCCATTTGAAAAATAAATAAATAAGTTTGGCTTGATTAATTAATTAAATTTAATTCGGAAACCCCAATGTCGTGAAGAAGAAATTAGAAGGGGGAAAAATGTGCATGCATCTCGAGTGGCACAAACGTGGATTTTCTTCTGTCTGTGTTTGGATATGAATATGATTGGCTTAGGAAGGAACACAAAATTAATAAGAGGCATGGGCCCTTGTGAAATATATATCCTTTGTTTGATTTTCAGAAAGAGGGGACCACAAGAAAAATGTTGACTTTATTTAAGTATGTTTTGGAAAAAAAGTATCATACATCTAGCCCGTTAAGTTTTGATTAATTTTAATTCGGCTTTTATATTTTTAAAGTTTAGAAGTAAGTCCTTTTCTATCTCTCATATTTACACACTCTCCTTCTATCTCCTATGAAGCACCTTCTAACAAAGATGAATTACCCTTATCATAAGTCACAAAGTGAGATTATTAATTATATTTTTTAAAGAAGTTATCTCCATTAAATGTTTGATGCAATTTTCTTGTTTTGCATAATATGATGCAGTAATTCATTATTTTAAGGGATAATATTATTTTATTTTTAAATAAATTTAATGACTTAACCATCACTCAATAATTAATTTAATTTTGACAAGATGGTTGGAAGTGTGTTATAATAGTGACATAGGGATATGATATACAAACTTTAAAATGTGGGATCATCTATGAATATTCAGCTTTAATTTAAGACTTTATGAAATACTGTGCAATCCATATTAGCTTTTTGAGAAATTTGTCACTTGTACCTTTCCTACGTGTCATGACCCTGTCCAAATTTAATGCACATATTTTTAATGTTTATCACACAACCCTAAAGCAGAAATGGGAAATCGAACTAAATCCGCTAAGAGTCGGGTTTATAATTTATAGTCTCTAGAAGGAGTCGAGCTTATAGAACCGACCCTTTTAGTCATGTTTAATCTTTTTTTTCTTTTTCTTTTTTTTTTTTTAAATTGGGCACAGGGCAGACTCAAAGTTAAAATTTGTCTTTGGACATTTGTTGGATTCATGCTTGATTTTTCATACTCTTGGTGTTCTGTTATTACTGTTATGTTTTTTCCCCTTCTTTTGTAGTATACGCCAAAATCCAAATAAAGTGTTTTGTTATTACTAACATTTGAAGCTTGTGGACTTATTTGATTGTGGCTGTAGATTTGTTTGATTAATTATGGACATTAATTATGGTTTGGATTTAGGTCTTAGTATTTGTGTTTAATTAAACTTGGATAATATTTATGTTTTAAATTAGTTTTGATGATATTTAGGTTTTAAATTAGATATTTTAGTCTTTAAACAAGTGATGAAGAAAAAGTTATGGCAAAAAAAAAAAACTAAACGAACTTGAAGCCCGTAGGCCGGCCGTCAGGCTTCGCCTAAAACCGGCCATGCCACTGAATTCACTGATTTTTTTGAACTTGGGTCTAAACGGGTTGGCCTGTTTAAGCCAAAACCCAAAAAAATCAGTGAATTCCGTTTAGATCCAAACCCGTCAAGAGCCAACCCATTTTCTAGTGTTACCCCCAAGTATATCATTAAAGGATAATATTGTTAATTTTTAAATTTGTTAAGCTCTTTGGTCCTTACCTCAATTATACTTTTTATGAGTCTTGGTTGGTCATTTTCACTAAATTCAATTTCATATATATAAAATAAATAAATTAATAAATAAATCTCATATTGCCCCACTATTGGATTCATATAGGGTCCTCAGTTTCCTTCGCTTTTTAACATTTTCTTGTAGTGGGGCCCACAACATTCAAGAGGAGCATTGTTTATTTCTTCGTATTTATTTATTTATTGAGTGGGAAAAAATATTTAGTTGGTTTTATGTGTTATGCTACCTTGCATGGCATCAAATCATGGATTTAATTGAACCTTATCCTCTCCATGTCATCTTGTTGTGTCAAGTGGTTTCCATTTTTTGGCTCATAGCAAATATTTTGATCTACATGGACTTTATTGAATATTCTCATTTCTAGTACGGAGGATCTTAAAAAAAAGAAAATTAAATCACGTTTATTTTGTTGAATTTGAAAAAACCCATATATTGTTTATATATTTTCTTGGCATATATTGCATTATTTTGACAATCTTTAGGTTTCTTTATTAATTTTTTTCTCACATAAAAATGTTTGTCAATTATTTAGGGCCAAGAAATGTAATTTCTTTTTTAATATACTCAGAAATTTTAAAGCATTTTTATGTAATTTCTTCGTCCTAATTCTTTAGAATTTTAATGCAAAAGTTATAGGAAGAGGTAAAGTACGTAGGAATCTAATTTCTTTTCCCTCCCAAATACTCTATTTTTAGTTTTTCTTTTAATGATTCAAATATGTTAGTTAGCTACAAAATTTAACCCTTAAATATTTAATTAATCGATAATTAGTAAAAATATGGGAAGGTTAGTTTTGGTAATTGAAATGAGGAAAAAATATTGGAATGTGTCAAAAGAGCGAGATCCATGGAATCGAAGAGACTTATTAAAATATTGGTC
Organism: Inga leiocalycina; assembly: GCA_963242795.1. Taxonomy (NCBI): domain Eukaryota; kingdom Viridiplantae; phylum Streptophyta; class Magnoliopsida; order Fabales; family Fabaceae; genus Inga; species Inga leiocalycina. The sequence goes on along the minus strand of OY725325.1, from coordinate 31,516,689 downwards.
AATAGTTATCCACGTTTGCTTTTTGATTAATTTTGTTTGAGCTGATATAGGGTATGTTTGGTTGAGCGATTCGATTGCTTATAAGTTATTTTTTAATAGTGATTTACGGTATACGAAGTAAGTATGTGAGAGGAGTTGTGTCTCGATTTACGTAAAAAGCAACTTATAAATTTTCTTAAGTTGAAACAAACATGCTTATATAATCTGGGAAAGGTATAGCCACACAAAAATAAAAGCAGATCTTTTATTTTATCTTTTTACCTATAATATTTTTTAAAAAAACATATTTCACCCACTAAATTAATTATACAAGTTAAGGTATAAATTTATTTCAAAAGTTTTCACTAAAAGCAGGGGTATCCGAAAATTTTTTTGAGGAGCAATGTTATTTCTGAAATAAAAAAAAAACAATAATTTTATCTTTATCATTAACAAAGTTAGTTTTGACAGTTAATTGAGCCAATTATTTTGAGTAGTTCTGTCATGTAAGATATAATGCCACCTCATCATCGAACTCAGTCAAAATGGCCTCCACGTAATCAATTCTTCCTTCACTCTCACCCCACCCGTCACCTACCTCTTCCTCCTTCGGTTCCTGTCAGTTCTTCCCATCAACTTCATCTTCTCCTAACGTAGTGCTCTTTCATCTCATCGCCCTCCTCCCATAATCATCTTAACATCACATTAATCCACACGGAAAATACATAAAATGTCAGAAACAAAATTATAAGAAATTAAACCAGAGTACAACAAATCTAAAATCTAGAGACAAAATTCAAAATAAAAAAATCAATTGTGACTCTAACCTCCTCATGGATTCCCTCTTTCTTCATTACTGATTCTTCCGTTCTTCGTTATCTATATATGGCTTCACCTACCACCACCCTCTAACCGTGACTCCAACAATGATCCATTTCTTGAAAGTATGAAAAGTTTGAAATTTATCAAGCTTAAATATTTAGAAGCAAATTTCTCTCATATCTTTAATTTGATAATTTCTTTACTTTTTTTTTTCCTACTGATCAATATAATTATATGTTATCAAATTTCTCACAGATCTAAGATCTAATAATTTTTTTACTTCTAGGTACCCAGTGCTTTTAATATGTATAAGAAGATAAGAAGATTATATTATCTAGTAGGGGTAGAAGCTTTCTGTTTTTGTAGGCATATATATCCTCCTGTTTGAAATATTGTAGCACTAAATATGATCACGTAGTCAGGCGGGTATTTAACCTCATCCGAATAACAAGCAATATATAGTAAGTGGTATTAGTGCAAAATTTCCTTTTTAGACCGTCATATTTAGATCAGTTATAATGGATAAGGTCTAAAAAATTTGACCGGTGGCAGTTTTGTAATTATATAAAACTTATAAGACCAGTTCTAAACAAAACTGGTCTTGAAAAACTTATTTAGACTGGTTATAAATAAAACCGGTCTAAAAATATCAAAATATTTAAAAAATTAAAAATTCTAAACTTTTAAGACCGGTTATTAATAAAAATCGGTTTTAAATATGAAAAATTTAAAAATTATTTTTTTCCACCCTTTTAAGACCGGTTTTATATATACTAGGTCTAAAAAATCGACCCTAAATTTTTAAATCTCCTCTTTGTCACGCCTAAATTTCGCTCTCTAAATTTGAAACCTCTCTTTCTTGGTGTAATTACTCTGTGAGCTCGGTCATCTTCGCTTAATCTCATTCTCATGTTTCTTGCTGCGATGCTCTCACCCTTGCACTGAATGAGTTTGTCGCTGCCACAACCTCGCTTGCTCTGATCTCCTTCGTTGCGACTTTTCTCTTTCCCCGTGACATCCATCCTTCATCACAACCTACCTTGGCAGCCTCACTTCTTTGCTGCCATGAGCTGCTTGCTCCTTTGCTTTGACCCAGAGATGCGTGAAGAAGATGCAACTGATGTTATGAGATTTGAATAAACTTTTCTTTTAAATGTTTAATTAATTTGTAAACTAATTTTTGAGTATTTATTGTAAGGTGGCGATAGATGAAAGAAGAAGGTGCAGAGTGAAGTGCCTCGCTTAAAACAATTCCTCGTCTACTTTCTTTACCAGAGGAATAAGGGTCACGAAGAGAAGAGAGATCCTATTTAAATTTTTGTTTTTTTAGGGTTTTTATTATAGGTGTAAATGGTATACATACTGATATATATAGACCTAAGATTTAATAATTCTTTTACTTCTAAGTACCCAATGCTTTTAATATGTATAAGAAGATAAGATTATCCAGTAGGGGTAGAAGCTTTTTGTTTTTATAGGCATAAATATCCTCCTGTTTGAAGTGTTGTAGCACTAAATATGATCACATAGTCAGGCGGGTATTTAACCTCATCCGAATAACATCATTAATTACTTCAAGATCATACACCAAACTAAGGAAGCCCAGTCGCCCACTGTACTTGTGAAACTAACAAACCTCAAACAAACACAAACTAAGCTGTAAAACAAAAATCAACAAGCGGCAAAGCAGTAGCTAAGACATCGCAGAAAGTAGTCTACAGGTGACCATTAGCATCTATTGCACCAAAGAAAATTACGGAGCCAAAATAGTCTGAAAGGTTAGGATCAAGGAATTGATTTCCCACCTAAACAACAAGCTAAACAACAAGTTTGGGAGGGAGAACTCATTAGATTTGAACTGTCAGATCGGATTTTGACTTTCATATATGAATTTTTAAAAATCTATATTTTTTTAAAATTATTTTAATGGATATAAAATTTAAAATAAAGATAATTTTTAACTACTATTCTTTAAAAATAATATTTAAAAAATTATCATTTTAAAAAAATTCAGATATGGACTATCCAAAATCAAATATGAACGATTCAAATTTGATGAGCTCTCTCTACTAAATTTTTTGCTTTATAGGAAAACTAGTTCCAAAGATATGGGTACTCCAAGGATTATTGAAAAGACAATGGAAAAAACTTCTGGCAATTTGAAACTTGATCATAAAGTCACACGAGTTGAAAAATAAAACACACTAACCAAAAAGTAAAACAAGAAGATAAGTATGTGGGAGGGAAAAAAAAAAAGAAAAAGAAAAGGGAAACAAGTAAAAACAAACTAAACATAGCGAACAAAACCTGGAGAAATTGAATAACCCAAGTATATAGTAGAAGATAAACATTACTCTATGGTTGTCTCTGGCCCTAATTCTCATTTGTTTAATGGATGTATTACGCAATTATGACACAAAACACATTGTTTAAGATTATTTGCATGTTTTAAATCACTTTAAATAAGTATTTTTATAATAAAAAACTTAATAAAATATTTATTTCGCATATTGTATGATTTTTTAAGTTGATTCACACAATCATTATAAAATTTTATATTGAATAAATTATATTACTATATAGTATTTATTATTATCAAAATTATCTATCAAGTATTAAGTGTCACTCCTAACACTTTTTAAGGGTTGGATAATTCTCTTAATATTTAAAACTTAATGATAAATCATCTTAATCTTTAATAACTTCCAGTCATCAATTATATACCCATTAAACTTTATTTTTATGTACATATATAAATCAATAACTTAAGCTATATGCTAATAAGTACAATAAAACTAATAACACTGGACTTATCTACCTCCACCTCAAAATTTAGGTGGTTTATTGTAAACTGTAAAGTGTTCACCATGAGAAAAAATTAATGGTCCCTGAGAAAAAAATTATCTGTTATAAAACTCAGGGACCACGCCTTGAGCGCATCACCGACTCGGGGTTTTCGTACCCGTTGAATTGTCGACGCGAACCAGACAGTCTTCGTTTTCTTTGAGATATATCGCTGATTTCTCGTTCCCATTGCCTTTCTTTCTATTTCAGCTGCTCCTTCACAACAGGTATTTGAATTTATCGTCTTTTTTCTTCTAATTATTTCTTGTTTCTCTCTGTATCATTAGTTATTCCTTCTTAGTCTTCTTCCATTTCTGATATGTGAATAGCTGTATGGAAATTGTATTATTATAATAATTTAATAGTTTTTTTTTCTCTTTCTTTCGAACTAGAAAGTAAGAAGGCTGATTTTGTTTATAACTTCAGGTTTCGATTTTCTGAAATGAATCACTCGGACATTGAAAATACTGATGAAGCTAGTATAAATTGGGAACAAGCTCTGGGTCCGTATGAAACGGTTATGTGTTCCGGGACTAAGACTTTGCAAATAGAACCCTTGATGAAGCTAGCCCGTCTCTCTAAAGATGCCCCTGAGAGTTTATTAGTTCGCCTTATACCCAATCTCATTGAGAATCTCGATGATCACCATTCAATTCATTCAAGTTGTTCTCTTCAAAAGGCTTCTGCTTATTGCTTAAAATGTATAGCTTGTAGAGGTGATGGTGGATTGGCAAAGGAAATAGGTAGACGTGGTGCAGCAAATTCTTTGTTATGGTGGTTGTCACATTCTAATGGGCAGTTTCAAGAAGTCCTGATAAAATGTTTGCTTGTTGTTGTTACTTTTTGTGATTCAAGTCGTGCAGTTGTTGCTAGTAATGGTGGCGTAGAAGTTATAATCAGTTTGTTAGATTCTTGTACAAGTGATATTAGGCTATACCTGTTGGAAATTTTAAGTGCATTGTCATTGCTGAGGGATGTTAGGAGGGCCCTCACTAGATTAGGAAGTCTTAAATTTCTTGTGGAGGCTGCTAGCTGTGGTAGAATGGTTTCTAGGGAAAGAGCTTGTCAAGCAATTGGGTTACTTGGCGTCCCAAGACGGGCCAGGCGTACACTAGTTGAACTCGGAGTGATTCCAGTACTTGTTGAGTGTCTTCGTGATGGAGATCACGCCATGAAACTTGTGGCTGGTAATGCCCTTGGTGTGATCTCTGCTCATATTGATTATATTAGATTAGTTGCTCAATCTGGGGTTATCTCTCTCTATGCTGAGCTTCTTCAAGGACATGACCCTTCTGGTAAGGAGATTGCTGAGGATGTATTTTGTATATGGGCTGTTGCTGAGGAGAATGCTGTTGAAATCACCAGACATTTGGTGAGAATTTTTAGAGAAGGCGACGATGAATCAAAGGCATCTGCTGCTGATGTGTTATGGGATCTGGCCAGTTACAAGCATGCAACATCTATGATCCGGGAATCAGGTGTGATTCCAATTCTGGTTGAGCTTCTGCAGAGTGGAAATGAAGAGATAAAGCAGAATGTTTCCGGAGCATGTGCTCAACTGAGTTATGATGAGGCAGATAGAATGGCACTTGCTGAAGCGGGGGCAATCCCAATTCTCATCGAAATGATGCTGCATGATGAGTTGGAGGAAGTAAGGGATAATGCAGCCGAGGCTCTTGTTAACTTTGCTGAAGATCCTTTGTACCATGATAGAGTATCTGATGCAATAAGTGCTCCTTCATTTAGAGATATGCAGAACAGATTACTTCACATTCGTGCTTCAAATGAGCATATGGCTAGATCGTTACGTAGGATGACTGATTGGCAGCTCACATGGAACCCTGATCTTACTTAATGATTTGAAGGGTATTTTGATTCCAACTCTTTTGGAACATTGGACATAACAAGAGAATAGGAGGAAATAAGAACAACTTGTGAAATACAGCCAATGCGGGATGAAGAAACGTTACAGGTGCAGGTACAAATGTATGAATGGACACTTTTTGGGCATTCATTTCTGCATTTTTGTTTTATGGATGGTCCTGTTAAGATGCTGTTTCAAGCACTTAGGACTTGATGCATATTGTACAAAATAGGTGATAGGTTGATCAAAATATTTGAGTGTGTTAGAGGCGTGTCCTATTGAATTCAGTGTCTGACGCATTTACATGCTTTTTTCATTAGTTTGGGTTGCTTATCTTTGTAAACCTTGTATACTAAAGAATTTTTTGTAGAGTAAAATGAAGCTTTTTTTTCTATTGTTTTTAGTTTTGATCGATCCAGATAAGCATTGCTTTCTTGAATCCTTCATATGGATTAATCAATACCTAGGCCATGTTTGGTACGTGGTATTGAATTTTGATGGATTTGGATTGGGAATGGGATTGGGATTGATGCTTTAAAAATATGTTTGGTATAAGGTGTTAATTGGAGGGAATGATTTTATTAATCTTATTTAATAAACATATACTAATTATAAAAAGTCTCAAATGCCCTGCCCTAAACAATCCATCGATCGGCCCGTCTCCCACTTCCATTCCTGCAGATTTCATCTTTTTCATCATCACCCTCTTCTTCTTCCCAATCTTCCAAAACCCCACACCTTCCCTTCCTCTCCATTTCTCAATCTTCCAACCCAAACCGATTTGGTCTCCTCATCGTCATCGTGAAAACATACCGACATTGAAAGAGATTGGTGAGAACCTAGCGAACAATTTCAGTACATATTGCAGTAAACGAAGGGAGGCATCCGGAATCGCAAGGGGCACAATCTTCCGGATAAATCACGGTCTTCATCGCAGAGATCACGCATCGTTATCATCGGTGAGGAGTGACTCGAACCAGAGGGCAGCCGGAATCGCAGGGGGACCTTCTTCATCACTGCACGATCTGAACAGAGGGAAAAAAGCACAGATCTACAGAACCTAAGGTACACTGCAACTGGCTCATTCTTGTTCTCTATTTCGATTCCGTTAATTATCAATCTCTTGTTCTCCCCTTATCTCCTTTTCCTTGTGCTGATAATTGGTTTTATCTTTGTGATTGGACCTAAAAACTTTATGCGGATTAAATGAAGCTTCACTTAGAAATGAAGTTTCAAGTCATATTGTGATATCTTGGAATATTGCAGGTTATTGAATTTGTGAAAAGAAATGTTCATATACACCTCATCTAGCAGGAAATTCGATATATGTGCATCTTCTGCTTCTAAAGGTATTCTGTTGCTGACGTTTTTTAAATAGATGGTAGTTGTTTTGGGCGGATGTTAATTATTTTGATATAATCATATTTGATAATCTGTAATTATAACAATTATGTATATAGTATTATTCTGTGTATAAAAATCATGCATTTTACTGGGGAAAATAGGTTATGGAGTGTTTGGATCATTGGCTGCAGTCCTATGATGCCAAGAATTATTTCTAGCACTACCATGTATAGTACTTCCCCACACATTTTGACATATAAGAATTACTTATTGAACTCTTTCCTCCAACTCAGTTATGACTCTTATGGGGTTGCAGGCACAGAGCATAGAAAGCTTGGAAAGTGACAGACTATACAAGACTTTGATAAGAAGAAAGTGCTAAAGTTATAGGTTTATATATATACTCCAAAAATCAAATCTTTGATGCTTCGCTTCGCTTCACTTCACTCTAAACTTATCTTCTCTCTCAATTTGTCCTTCTAAATAGGGATTCATTCTCTGTTGTTATGTACGTTGTCGTCTCAGTCCCACTTTAAATTTGTGGTTCCCCCCTCACTGATCAACCTCAAGTTTTGTCCACCTAATGATTCTTCTTTTTGATTACATATCATAGTGAATAGTATAGCTAGGGTAGGACGAATTCTTCAGTTTTTTGTCTGCCTTTATTTTATAAAATTTTATTTAATTTCTGTTGCAGACCTGAATCAGCATTTTATATAGGAACGTTTGTAGCCGTTCTAAGTTCCTCTAAATACTAAAATATGGGTGGGGGTGTGGGGATAATTTTGTTCACCTTTTTAATAATGAATAATGAGTCATGACTGAGTTGTTGGTCAGTCATTATAGAAGAATTGAGCACTAAGTGGATGGTTCAAGTGGCTTTGGAAAATTCTACTCCTAATTGTAATATCTCATTTGATCTTTGTATATGGAACCCTGACTTGGTGCTTTGATGAAATATCATTTCCTTCTTACTACAATCATGTAAATTTGTTCAATGGAGGAAAAAGAAATCTATATTTTACATGATGATGCCCTGCAGGAAATATATGACGGCAAGGGACTGGTAATTTTTTACTTAGCAAGAATCTTTCCATTCTCTTTTTATCAAACAATCATGCAAATTGGCCAAAATCAAGGGATGCCCTCTGCAGAACCCAAGTTTCAAAGAATTGTGTTAGCTATAAAGGTGAAAGATCAAGTTTTAATCTTGTATCATTTGTCTCTGCATTGTATTATCCAACTGCACTGGGGACAAGTGCTAGAACTTGAATACTAATGTGGGTATTGCTTTAACACAGCCTGGAAAGGCTGCTGTGATCTGTATGTAAATAATGTTTGGTGTTTTGTAATTAATTTGTGTTGTATTCTTTCCCTCTCCTTGTATTTGTTGTAATAGTCCTTCCTATGTTTGATGGTTTTTGTAACTAGGATTGGTAATTGAATCGACCTTGTATATATGAAGAGTATATTGTATCAACTGCAATGTCACAATTTGGGGACATTTTGCATGTGTGTCCTTGTTCTCCTTAGTTGGTTAGAATCCTCTCTAAATGATCGTTGATGCTCAATTTGGCCTTGGAATGGTTGGATGAAGTCTTGATTCCATTGTAGCTAGGATTGTGAGATTCGCGACTGAAGGAATATTGGGCCTGCTGAGTTTCTTCTATAAAAGTTAACAAGCATAGCTGGGCTCTCTTTTCTTCAGATATTGTCATAACTGTCAACAGCCATATAAGAGTTAACAACGAAATATGTCTTACACGTTACACCAGCGAGTTTTGATTCATTCATCACAAAAATAGAACCAAATATAACATAAAGCTAGCTTATAAAATGACAAGGAAGCGAGCCACTGACTACAAAAAGATGTATATATGTATATATCCTAATAATGACATGTAAGCAGATAAATCCAACACAAATATACAGGCAAAACAAAAATACAATGTTTGATTTAGAAACAAACCGATAAGAGATATTTTTTTTTTCATTAGAGCCTGAGATTATTACTATATCAGATTCTGACGTCGGATATCAGGTGAATGAAAGTCTTCTAGCCATATTTTCCTGCAACTGCAACACATTCTGGATATGGGTTGATATTTAATTATTATTTTTCCTTGGTTTTTCAGCATCTGGTGCCAAATATACTTATGATAGGTTTCCCTCAAACATCAGAACTGATGAGCAAGAAAAGAGGAAGCAGGTTCTTGCAGCAGCAAGTAATGCCTGAAAAGTTAACATGCTCTTTTTGTTGGTGTCAACCAGGAAAATTGTCCTGAGTGTGTCATCTGAGTCAGTCGCTCAAAAGAATTCTACATTTTTTTTGGAAGACATTCCTTCTGGACCAGATGTTTGCATACAAATGTCAATATTAAGCTTTTAAGCAGAAGTCAACCTATCAAGCTTTTATTAATGAATGGTGGGAGCGTACTCACGTTACCACCAACAAGTGTTTTCTAAATGAATGCATTTTACCTTCCATCATATTTTATAGCTGTCCAACTATCTTGAAGCCATCTTGCCTTAGGTGAATGAACGAACGAGATTGCTGTTTAAAATGTCTTAAATTTAATATGTTTATGTAATTACTATCTAGTTTCCTTCTCAGTCAACAATGCTGATGGAGAAAGAAAGGACATATGAAGAATAAATTTCTTTGAATACCACTCTGATCCTATTTACAAGTCCTAATTAACTAACTCTCATATACCAAGAAGAGTTAGTTAACTCATTAAAGAAATTCAGAAATTTGATGCTCTGATTCTATTATTCCAAATGTTCAAGCTGTCCATAAATTAGATGGGTTGACAACTGAAAGATTTGCCTATTCAAATAGCCTAACTAGCCTACAGAACTTTAAATATAACTGTTCTATCATAAGAGAATGGTAAGATGATAAAACCTGAACATGATAATGTCTTTTAGAACCAACAAATAAAATGCCAATACTGAAAACCATTGAAAGACACGTGCTATAAAGCATATCTGCTTCATTATGTGTTCTCCAACACTTCCCTTCAACGTGGGAAGTAAATATTAATCATTCCTCACTTGTAGCTAATGTTTGTACCCTTAGCAATCTTCTTCTCCAGGATCAAGTCCTCATTGAGGAATGGTGTTAGACCCATAATATATATTTTTTAACTGCTCTGGTCCTTATTTCCTTCCAAGTAATTTTTGTAACAGTTCCCATTTCTTTGTTGGTGACTCTGCTTGTTATCTATGATTATTTATGGTTTCCCGTTTCTTTTTCCCATATTGATTGATTCATCAATTTAATTTTGTTATTAAAATGGGAGACAGTACCTTATCAACTATTTATTGGAGAATGTGAACTATAATATATGAATAAATTCTTGTAAATGACATTTCTGGTGACAATGATGTTGATAGCAAGAGGGGTTTTCCATCTGTTGTCTCCGCTTAACTAATCTTACAGATAGACCAGAAAATCACTGAACTTGTTGCTGAGCAGCAGAAGTTTGATGCTGAGCGGGGTCATGATAAATCACAACTGGATCAACTTAAGCAGGACATTGCTAACACTAACAAGCAGAAGAAACTAATTTCTAAAGCACTTGAAAATAAGGTGTTACTACATTATAGATTATTTATACCCATATTTTGAGAACTTATATCTGTCATTGCTTGTGGAATTCTTTTTGATTTTTTTAAAGCTTTGCTTTAATTGCTTGTAGGAGAAGTCACTTGGAGATGTCCAGTGGCAGTGTTCTCTAACTAACTATTTGCTAAGGGGACTATCCTTAATTAGCTGCATTTCATCACAAAAGGCAACGCTGAATTTCTTTGTTAGATTCTGAGTGAATTAGTTAGAAATAGAAGAGAAAGTGAGAAGGAGAAAGCCTAGACCCAGGATCTGCAACTCAAGACTGGGGGAAAAGGAAATACTTTCATACATAATTAACCATAAGTCTGAAACAAGACAGCAAGCTCTTAAATACTAACCACAACTGACAATAAAAAGCAACCATGTCATCTTCATACTTTCATCAAAACTATGGGAAAAGGAAATACTTTCATTTGTTCCCCTATAACCATGTCATCTTAATTTCTATCATCAAAACTCATGGTTGCAAAAAAACAGAGAAGTTCAATAATCATTGATTACAGCAACGGTTACCAAATTGCCCTGAGAGAATATTCTATCGAGAATACATTGTGAATGAACACTTTTAAAAGAGATTCAGAAACATTACTATAATTTTGGGCTCAAAGACTTGATCATAACACACAGTTAAAGAAGAAAAGAAAAAGAGGAGACAATACCTCAAATTGGCAATTGTTCTTCGGGAAAAAAATCTGGGTGAAGATGATCGGTGGTGAGGCTGACTGAGTGAACGACGGTGAGGTTACTGGAGAGAAAGGGGAAAAGTTTCTGGTGCTGAGAGAGACTGCGCGATGGTGAGAGCCGATGGAAACCTTCCGGTGGTGAGGCCGATGGAGTCCGCGACTGTGTGGGCGGGGCTGAAGGCGACAGAGATAAAGGGGAAAGGCGCTCGGTGCTGACGCCGATGGAGTTGCCGACGGTGTGAGCGGCGGTGAGGTACTGTGCAGGGCGACGGTTCAGAGTGATGGTTTTTACGCGGCTGGTGAGGAAAAATGGAAGAGGGAGTGATTAGGTTAAAATCAAGGTATTTTTGTCTAAGAAAATTTAAATCAAGGGTAATTTTATCTCAATAATTTTAGAATTCAGGGATTGAAAATACAAAATCAGGGGGGAGGTGGCTTTGCAGCAATCCCTCTTTCGTGACATTCCCAATCCCTGATTATTCATAATTCCTGGTACCAAACGATATATTTTGACTTAATCCCTCACCCAATCCCTATCCCTACCCCTGTTACTTCATACCCAAACAGGGCCCTAGTGTTTTAGCTCTCCTACATAATTCACCCATGACGTTGTCATATAATTTGATGTTTTTCTTTTGATTCTATAATGAGTTGCCTCACTGAAAATACTGTACTGAACAACATGATTTGAATTGATGAATCAGTGATTCCTCTGCTTGGAATATCACGCTGTTTAGTTCTATGACTTCCAACAATGTCATGATGGCAAAACTTTAGCAAATTACAAATTCAACAACGCTTCACGTCTGCATGATAGAGATAAGCAGACAAGCTCTGAATAGAATTATTTACAATAATAACAAAACCATATAATCTAGTTAAAGAAAGTTCTTTTCTTTGGCCTTATGTTAGTGAAATGTTAAACATTAAGTATAATATCATTTGATATTTCCATAAAGATATTTTTATTTTGATGTTTTGAAAGTCAACATCATTGTTATTGGGATTAGATTAGATTGGTCAGTCTGATTCATAACTACTATGTTAGGAACTATGAATATTAGTATAAACAACAGGGATACTATTCCTTTTTGCTTTGAGGGGGGTCCCATTAAATGTGTTGTTCTGCTACCCAGCACCATGTTATACGATACTGGTCAAAACACCATAACGACCTGACTTTATTATTATCTATTGTCCTTGCTTTGCTTTGTTTTTACGACTATTATTTTATGGTGCACCTTTTGTTTTTCATCCATTGCAGAAGTTTATATGAATTGAGTTCCGGGAGTTCATCAGGATTCAAATGAGCTTCATAATTAGTGCAGGAATTTGAACGTGTACATTTGTAGATATAGACTCAATCCTTATCAACTGGATTGATCTTTGTTGATTTTTGCTATGTAATACTATTTTACCACTGAGGTTCTTTGTTATTTGGAGAGCATATACGAAATGTAAGAGCTTGATGTACCCCTATGAAATAACTAGCTAGAAATCTCCCCATATTATGTAAGCTAGTAATTTCCATTTGTAAATAAAGAATGGGAAAAAAGGAAAAAGAAAAAAGTAAAAAAATAGAGAGATCCTTCAGACCCCATACAATTTATTATTTACCTTTCTTATATATGCAGGTTCTCACCTCTGCTAAGCTTATTGGGCCACTCAATGGCATCATATAAAGGTAGGTGGTTCTACTCATAATGTCTGTCTGCTTCAGTCTCTAGAGAAGCAGCCAATGAATCTGATCTGGAGGCTGAGATTTATATTGGTTCGATCCAATCTTTGATGATCTACATCCAGTTCCCAGGCTCCTGAAATTTTAACCCACTATCTCTTTCAAGTTTAAACTAGATACTTGAGAACCACTGCAATCCTATAAGTTTGACCCGGGTGCTTATGAAACCACTTATAATCCTCTCACCGAGTTACTCTCCCTTACACATCTTAAGGATACAACCTTAATGATAAAAGATTACAATCAATCTTTTCTCTTAGAAGTGAATTAAGATGAACACTGAAGCACAAAAAAATAATCTCTCTCTAAAGAATATTATACAAGCACTTAGAAATAGAGAGTGTACGAGGTGGAGATGGATTCAGAGTTGCAGCATTTCGATCTTGTACACACTTGCTCTCTTCTTTGTATGTTCAGAGAGCTCTTGTATTTATAGTTGATGATGATCATATATTCATTAGGCTCATTCTTCCCATTGAGCTTTTCTTCTTCTCATTGAGAATATATCCATTGGAAGTTTTCTAACAAAAAGTGCTTTTTGGACATTGATCTCTAATCTAAGTTTAATCACTGATAATTTTCTTATAAACTTGAGTAGTAATGATTAGGAATGATAAAAAAAATATAATCAAGGTTTATATGAGTTTGAAAGAGTAATGAGAAATCCGAGACGGTGATTGAAACTGTAAAGTATCATCATTGGAAGTTATGTGCATCACTTTAATATCACTTGAGTGATCCTGCTGTTGGGATTGGTAGGCACAATGAAAAATTAAAATTCAAAAATTTTTCTAATCCTGACTGTGGATCTGTTAATGATGTTTAAATCGAGTAGTAGAGAAACATATCTTTCTTACGTGTTCAGTCTTTCTTTTCCATCTCAAGAATCTAACAGCTCAGATCAACTCCTTTTACTGGTATCCACATGAATAGGAATCCAACACGAACAACGTGTTAGTGCCACCAACATCTCTTGTTACAAGTGTAAATGATTTATTAAAAAGTGTAAGTGTACACTGTTGTAAACAAGTAATACAGAAGTGAGTAGATTATCGTTCCCACGAGGATTGATCACTAAGTACCAAAATTAGTAATCTTAATTCTTTTAGGTCAATTGATTAGTTATTGATTGAGATTATAAAATTAAAAATGATTAAATATGAATGCAAATGGTATGAAAACAACTATGAGAAAAAGCCCTAGGGATTAGATTTCACTTAGCAAATTTCGAATTGAATCACCTATATATTCTAGTAGAGGATGACATAGGGAGGAGGACGAAGTAATCATTACATGCATGGGGATACATGGAAATTACAGAATACCAAGGAGGAAGGTGAAAGCTCGATCAGTCATAGTGAGGGGGTATGGGCCAGGGGTCAACATTAGCTGAAATTATTTAATGCCACAGAGGGAGGGGATACGGAAGCTGTGATATCAAATAAAAAAATCCCTACTTATGTGTCTCAAGGCAGGAAAGATGAAAATGGAGTAGGCCAAGAAGTAAGGGCCCAAAAGATAAGGGAAGAGGACCAAAATAATGGGCTGAACGAACTGATTAAAAAATGGAATGGTACTAACAGAGTGTTAAAAGCTAGATGGGAAAGACTATTAAAAACCCAAGTAAAGTCTTGGGTGGATTTTGAAGACGAGGAGGAGGAGAGCCTGAAATCAGCGGGGCAATTGTGCCAATAAAACCTATAGTAGTAAAGGAAATTGCAGAAGGACTCCGGGATGTATCGTTGAAGAGGAAAGCTGATGATGAATCATACTCACCACTAAGCAAGAGAAGGAGGGACTATGATCAAGACTCACCTAAGAGTGTTGGAAATAAAGGAAAGGCAGAGGAAAAATTAAAAATAATTGTTGAGACAGATGACTCAAAAGACTTCAATTATAGGTATGAGGGTAGTGTGCAATTTGATATTGGGGATAATTCCAAGGGGAGTCGTCGGTCTTATAAAAAAACAAGAAGGAAGTTATTTTGACAAATGGTTCCGAATTTCAATTTATGATTACTAATGAACCAAGGGTGGAAGAAGTTGAAGGGAACGTTACTGATGAAAGGGACAGGGATGGGGATCTGGGAAGGCATGGTGGCTGGCCGAATTTAGCCACCAAGGAATTATGAGTTGCTTAGGGTGGAATTGCCAGGGTCTTGGAACTAGCCTGACAGTTTGAAACCTAAAGTTCCAATGTGGAAAATTCAAACCTCAAATAGTCTTTTTGTCAGAAACAAATATGAAAAAAAGAAAAATTGAGAAGATAAGGCGGAAACTGAAGTTTGATTATGGGGAGTACTTTGAGCCGTTGGGTAGATCTAGTGGACTAGCAATTTGGTGGAAGGAAGGAGTCCAACAAAAAATTGGGCTTATTAGTCAGTTTATCATACACATGGAAGAGCTGCATATAGAAGGACAATATCTGGGGAACATGACACTTGTATATGGCCCAATGGAAACAAACCTAAAAATTCAGTGGTGGGAGGAGTTAGGAAAATTAAATCCAAGGTTGACTACACCTTGGATAGTCTTGGGGGATTTCAACGAGATGCTATATTCTTCAGAAAAAGAAGGGGGAAGAGAATGCACTTCATGAGACTTTGATAAATTCAGAAAGTTTATGATAGACTGTGATTTAATGGAGTTAGAGTTTAAAGGATGCTGATTCACATGGATGAACAATAGACAAGGAGAAGCATTTATCCGTGAAAGGTTAGACAGAGCTGTTATAAATCCCACATGGAGGACACGATTCCATAAAGGGTAGGGGTGGGTTCTTGAGGCTATTGGTTCGGATCACTGTCCACTTGTGGTAGAGTATGAGTATATTGAGACAAAAACTCCCCCTTAGTTTTGATGCCAGATAGGTCAGCCACCCTAATCTGATGGAAATAATTAAAAACAAGTGGAAAATGGAAGGAACTAGGAGTGAGCTAGCAGATTTTGTAGAAAACCTAAAGGTATTAAGAGAGGCACTATCAATATGGAGCAAAAGAGTTTAGAAACAGTTATAAACAGATCAACCAGCTGGTGCAAAGGGTACAAGATTGTCTTGATGCTAAATAGAATGAAGAAATCAGGGAGGAAGTGGTTGAATTAAGGAAGAAAATTGGTGAACTATGGGAACAAGAAGAGCTATTTTGGGCACAAAAGGCGAGAGTAGAATGGCTCAAATGTGGAGACAACAACTCAAGGTTTTTTCATATGACTACTATTTGGAAAAGGTGCAAAAACAAAGTCACAAGAATTAAAGGGAATGGGGAAGAATGGTTGGAAAAAATGAAGCGGATATAGGGGGCACTTTGCCCAATTCTATCATTCGCTTTTCTTATCGGCAGGAGACAGAGACTTCACCAGGGCGCTAAACTGTGTTGACAAGGTTATGACGGATGAAGACAATAAAGCATTGATGTCCCAGGTTTCTAAGGAAGAGGTAAAACAAGTAGCTTTTCAACTCGGTGCACAAAAGGCCCCAGGAGCAGACGGTTATATTGGACTGTTCTATCAGAAAAGTTAGGACATTGTTGGTGACCAGGTATGCAACTTATCAATACTTACTTCCAAAGTGGCTTTACATTGAATGAAATTAATGAAACCGATTTAGTGCTAATCCTTAGGATTGATTGTCCTGAAAACGTAAGTGATTATAGGCCATAAGCTTATGTAACTTCTCATATAAAATATTTTCAAAGGTGTTGGCCAATGGATTAAAACCCCTGCTTGATAATGTAATTGATGATTGCCAAAGGGCATTTGTACCAGGTAGATTGATTCAGGATAATATTGTGGTTGTACTTGAAGTATTTCATCATATGAAACTGAAAAAGAAAGGTACGAGTGAAGTAGCACTAAAATTGGACATGAACAAAGCCTATGATAGAGTGGAATGGGATTTTTTGTGTGCTACACTCTTGAAAATGGGATTCAGTAGGGAGTGGGTAGAAAGAATACTTTGGTGCTTAAATTCTGTCTCTTTTTCAAATATGATGTCAGGGAAGAGAGTGGCAAAAGTGCGGCCTAAGAGAGGATTGAGACAGGGAGATCCCTTGTCCCCTTACCTTTTCATTCTAGTAAGTAATGTATTGTGTAAAATAATCGAAAGTGAGAAAAGAAGAGGAAGGGTGAGGGGCATAACTGTAGCAAGAGGAGGCCCATAAGTAACTCAGCTTTTTTGCAGATGATTCAGTGTTCTTTTTGCAGGCAGATCAAGAATATTGCAAGAATTTGAAAAGTATGATCAATGACTATTGTGAAGCCTCAGGTCAAGCTATTAATTTGGGGAAATCATGTTTGTATTTTTCTAAGAATACACCTGATACTCTGAGAGAAGAAATTGGTCATATTTTTAAGATTCATGCAAGGGATTCCCTTGGGAACTATCTGGGCTTACTGATTATATGGGGAAGATCTAAAACACAAGCACTGAACTTTGTATTAGATCGAGTAGAGAAAATGGTCTAAGGGTGGAGGAAGAATTTTCTCTCGGAGACAGGGTGGGAAGTATTAATCAAATCAGTAGCTAACTCTATCCCCGTATACTCCATGTCTTGCTTTTTATACCTAAAGAAAGTGCTACAGAGATTGGATAGCATTGAATCAAAGTTTTGGTGGAAGAGCAATGAAGGGAAAAGGAAAGTGTAATAGATAGAATGAAAAGAAAAAGGATAGAAGGGGGGCTATGATTCAAGGATTTTGAAGTTTTCAATCTTGCATTATTGGCAAAAATAGGATGGAGGATACTACAATACCCAGATCAATTATGGGCTAACATTTTAAAAGCTAGATATTTCCCCAAATGCTCATTCTTAGAAGCTAAAAAAGGAGGGTTAGCCTCTTGGTTATGGGCTAGTATAGTGGAGGGTAGAGTTGTATTAGAAAATAATGTTATCCTTAGTATTGGGAATGGGCGAAGTACAAGAATATGGGATGACCCATGGCTGGAGGACATACCAGGGAACAAATTAATCTCATCGTGCCCACATGAGGCATTTAAGAGGTTAAAAGTGGTTGATATAATGGGTAAGGGAGGATGGAATCTATTGGTGGTTGAAGAATGGATAACAGAGAGAGAAAAAGAGGCGATAGGGAACACAATTGTGGCTTCTAGAGACAGGGAAGATAAATGGGTATGGAAAGGAGGAAGAAGAAGGGTGCATTCGGTTAAAGAAGGTTATGAGTGTGCAAAACGAAACACCTTGAGAAGAGGGGAAAATATTCCTTCGTCCTCTAACAACTTTCAAAAAACTGTGTGGAAGGAAATATGGAAGCTTAAAACACCACCAAAAGTTAGAAACTTCATGTCCTGTATTTGTATTATCTTAGGCAGGTAACCTATTGAAGGAATTTTGGGAAGCGAAGGGATGGAGAATGACTGAATCTGAACCAATGATGCAGGAAGGAGAGCTACAAGAGAAAAGTGTTGCATGGAAAAAACCAGAAGGTAATTCCATCAAAATAAATACTGATTGTGCATTTTCTAACATAGACAATAGGGCTGCAGTTGCTTTTGTTGTAAGAGACTCAAATGGTTCACTTTTTGATGGTGAAGCAAAGATAGTGAAAGCAGGGACTGCATTTATGGCAGAAAGTATTGCCCTTCTTAATGCAATTAATTATGCATATGTGAATCAAATTAATGATGTTCAATTTGAGTCTAACAATCAAGAGTTAATTGGGTGTCTGGAAAGAAAGGTTGCTCCGAATGACTGGAAATGTATTAATATCCTTGAAAATATTCAGAATTCAAGGAAACTAATTAGTGACCATTCTTATAATTAGATTCCCAGGAAAACAAATTTAGTAGTCGATTGGGTTGCTAGTGTTTCACTTGATGGGTCATTCCCGTGTAAATGGGTGTCAATACCTCCAACGCACTTGAAGAAACTGCTGGAGAATGATTTAAGAACAGCTTTGAGAGCGCCAGACTGATATTTTGGTCTAATATGTAATTATATGTAGTATAGCCAGTTTGTAGTTTAGGTATGTTTGTATTCGATGACTCTGTTTGATATTCAGGTTAATGAAGTGGCTATTGGCAAAAAAAAAAAAAAACAAGACCCACGCCGAATATTAATTATGAAGAAAGATGTTTTTTGTGCTTTTCTATGAATCAATTTCGGCGCTCATCAACATAATGATAAGCATCACAAGCCTTTTAGATCTAATTCCAACTGGTTCAAATTAATCAATTTTTATTTTTTTTACTTTTACCTTTTTTAAAAAATTTATTTAAATATGTATAGAATTTAAAATAAGGATTAGTTTTCAAAAAAAAAATTATTTTCAAATCATTGGTTGAAAATTTTTAAATCTAAACCATTGAAATATTATTTGAAAAAAATCATTTCTCCTACGAACGTGCTAAATAATGAACCTGAAGTAAAAGAATTGGGAATTTTAGTAAATTAAGGGGGTTTGATTAGTAATCAACGATTCTAATGAATTGCCCAAACTGGAAATTGAAGGGGATAAAAATTTAAAAGAGAAACTTAGTCTATAATTCTTAGAGTAGTTTTAGAGTAATTAACTCTAAAGTAACTTGACTTATATATAGATGAATTTGTATGTGTATGAATATTGTGAACTATCATTGAGAATTTATATTGCTTGGGGTTACCTTTTTTATTTGTCTGTCAGCTAATGAGTAGTAAGTAAATTATGAATATTCTTCCTTATACATACATGTACTGTATAAACTATGCGCACTCCATGATAATGATAACCACAACGAAAAATTTAGCACACTGTGTGTAATCTATTGGGAGTTCAAATTATAGACATAAACATGTAGATGCGATATAGTTCAATCTTTTTAAGCATATACTTAAATAACTATGTATGCTCTAAGGTAGTGAATGATTTTGCATTTCCCTGGTATGATTGGTATGGTTTGATATATCTGTACATGGCATAAGCATTGTTGACCAGATGAGGTCAGTTGAGAATTACGCTTTGTTTTAGGGTAAATGTGTAAAAATACCCATTATCTTTTTCAAAACATGTGACAAATCTCAGATGTAAAAATGTCCATAAAGTTTTTAGAATTGAGCAAAAATGTCATTTCCATTAATGTAGCTCCTTTAAGTGTCTGTTGCTTTTCCTCTTCTTTGCCTTCTCTGACGAGTTTTCCACCATCTTCATTAGTGGAGAATGATGACAAAAAGCAAAAAAGAGGAAGGGGACACATTCATCTCTACAGAAATATGTATTAAAAAGTAATAGATGTGAGAGGAACTAACGTAGATGACATTCTTGCTCTAGTTTGAAAAGTTCACGTATATATTTACATTTGACATTAGATTATGGTGCTAGCAGCACCTTTTGGAAAGGATAATAGGCACTTTTTGCACTTTTACCCTTTGTTCTATTACCACGTCACATGCACCACATAGTGCATTCTGGTTGGCCTCTTAAAAGGCCATGTATGTTCTCCATTATTTCTTCTCTAACCAATATGTAGTGATGGGGAATGTGGGATTGTGACAATCCTTGATTTATTCTTTTTAAAGAGGGGAGTCATAGTCTAGTCTTCAACTTTATATACCTTTGGTCGGCATATCTCAAGTATAAGTGAGTTAGCATCAATCTAGTTTTATGTGATAGATTGATCTATTGAATTATGTGTCAGTCTATGACTCCAGTTAGCAGAATTAACATGAAACCCGTTATAAAGATGTTGCATGTCATGCTCACATGTGTGCCTAAATATATATGTGGTGACTAATGTTAATGATATCTTATGATAATGAATATGGATGATTATATATGAAACATGAAATATGGTTTATAGTTATATGTGTGTACACACATGATTATATATGTTTTATGTGGTCTTTTTTTTTTTTTTTGTACATTATCATCCAGTAGTTACAATGACGTTAGATTTTATATATATATATATATATATATATTTTATCATTTTCAGGTGAGAAATTGAATAGGAGCCAAGGAAAGGCACATGAGAAGTAAGCTTCAAAAGCTTGGCATGTTGTGCTCCATGTTCACTTTATATTAAAGTTTTCCAAGACTCCAGGACTACTTTCATTTTAAAAAACTTTTTAGAATAATATTACTTTTGAGTAAAAACTTCTGAAATAAATTTACACCTTAGCTGTATGTGTTATGAAATGGTCGTCCTCTTATTGTTGGTTCTCTTCTAGTGGACCCAATTCTACTAGATTCGCGTATCTGAGGCGGTTCCTCAATGCCTTGGTTAGTTCAGCGGACTCAACCCCTTCTCCTATAATTACCATTCAATCCCTCCCTCCCCTCTCCAATGTTACCGACAATACATCCTAGATACACATATAAAATGAAAAAATCATATACTTTTATATAAATCTGTCGTTATATGAAATGTGCCAGTAAGATTCATAAACATAAAATTTTATTCAGAAAAAAACTAGACATGCAATGTTATGCGCACAAATATGTTTATATAACACACCAAAAAAGAGGATTTGGAATAATTGTTAACTAATACCACACCTTTGTGATGTACAAAATGTTCCCCAAGAATCAATACATAAAATAATATAAAAATATTATTATTACAAGATATATACACACACACTAACTTAACTTCAAAATTACTTTATAGCAAAAATAAAAAATAAAAAAACAACAGAGAGAATAGCAATTAAGAATCTTCTAAAATGATTAATTAGGCTAAATTATACTACCTCCGGTCTTTAATATAATACTTAATTAACTTTTTTGGAGATGTTAAGAAATATAAATAAATTACTTTAAATTATTTATATTTGTTCTTTTTATACTAAACTAATTTGCCTGACTTATAAACTGATTTATAATATAATAGTACATAACATATGTTATAATTAACTAACCTATTTAGTTTTATTAATCTCTAAAAAAAAAAGAAACTAAGTCTTATATTATAGATCGGAGATGTTATAAAACTTTCTTGAATTTAGATGTACAAGGAACCTTCTAACAATCATAGGCCACCTAAACTTTGAAATTAATGTGAATAACCCCAATCTATGAATTTTATGCTTTTAAATTTTATTTTTATATGCATAGAACATTAACCAGACTTAGAAATTATGTCATTTACAGATAAATAATGAATTAAATTAATAATATGAGAGTTATATGTATAAATATAAAAAGTTTATGAAGGTTTATTGTAAAGTTTCAAAGGTTTATGAGATTGTTTACATGACATAAATTCAGAAACAAATTTATATAATTTAGCCAAAAAGGTTAATGTAAAATAAGAACCTTCAAATTAATTATAAATGTAGAAATTCGAGTTGTAAATTTGTAAATTTCAATTATAAACGAGACCTCGTTTTGTATTAATTAGTTACAGAATTTTTAATTGTTATTCTTAAAAAAAAGTTCAAAAGCTTACAGATCACTCACCGATTGATCGACTCCGCGCGAGGCAATGGTCAACGCCCTTGTTCTCAACCTTTCCTTGCTCAGAGGAACATCTATCTCAATCCTTTGTTTCTTTTCAAAGTTGAACATTCATTTCATTAATTTGAATCATATATATATATATATATATATATATATAAAAGCTTGTCTAGTTACTAACCATACATAATAATAACAGTGAACCATATCTATGTTTTTCTGAATTTCGTTGAAATTATTAAAATTTAAAAAGATTCTCCATAAAACTAAAAAAAATAAACAACGCAAATTACTCGCTTGAGTTTTTCCCTTAAAATTACATTGATATCTATTCTATTTGAAGAAGAGGTTTGTATATATTTAATATATATATATATATATACATATATAAAAGAAATGTCTAATGTAATTTTAGTAATGTAACCCTGGAACCATTTTAATGCACGCGCAAATATATTTGTATGTATGCACTGTATAAATTTTTACAAGTGTATAATTTGATATATAAACATGGATAGAAGTATAATACTAATTTGAATAAGGGATTGAAGTGGCTTACCACCATAGGCTCCTTCACTGAGGAAAAGCCAAGTTTGGGACTCACAGAGAGATCGATGAGTAATGGAATTTGAAGATGAATATAATCCTCTTGTGTAGAACTTGTGTGTATATATATAGTGGCAATGAGCTAGCTTCAATGAGAACATTAAATTTGACTAAATGGGAATAGTAATAGAATATAGACAACTAAATGTACCTATTAGATATGATAAGTTTTTATGATGTCAAATATAGATGTCAAATATTAAGAACAAAAAGTTTGCATAATATATCAATCTTCTACATTGACTAACTACTATATTTAATATTACATATTTTGTAGATTAGCCAAGTAAAGAAAGAAGAGGATTGAAGGTAGTCAAGAAAATAAAGAAGATATCTTGATTGAGTTATAGAGAACGATCATCAAGAAAAAAAATCAAGAAGAAAGATTTTGTAGAAAGAAGAAATTACAAGATCTAGTGAGAATATCAAGATTCAAGCTCTTGGAAGTGATACCGGAGGTTTCTAAGATCAAATGATGGTTGGAATGGGTTAATACAAAGCAAAGATAAATTATATATGAATTATGACACTTCTAGAGAAGTTACACTCGAGTGCTAGAGGTGTTGCACTCGAGTGTATGAAGAACACACTCGAGTGTCGGGGCACTTTGTTCTACTCTGTTTTCCATTCAATCTGACAGAGGTCCAGTATTTTGATCATATCTCATAAACCACACATCGGATTGAACTGAAACCAGTGGCATATAAAGAAGACTCACAACTCGAAAAATATACACCAAGATCACATTGAAAGGAGCTTAGATGAAAGAGATATGAATCGGGGAATATGATACGGAAATCACTGTCACTTTTTAAGATAGGTTCGGTATTTTGGGAATAACTCACAAATGACACATTGGATTGAGGTGAAACCAGTGCTGTATGAAACTAGACTCAAAAAGCTTTCCATGAATAGTTAATTCATCAAATTTCAAGTTATATTTTGAGAGATATATCTTCTGGAAGTTGATGGTTGAACTATCTAGTGTGATAGACACTCTTTGGATCATAACTTGCACAATACAATGAGTTTGGAGTTGATTCATTTTTCATTGGAATGCAAATGACAAGAGCTTTTTGATTATATGTTACTTGCCATATTTGGAGTCAAACAAATCAATTGAGTCGATGTGGCACTCGGTACACTCGCGAGTCCAAAAATGTATCCTTGAATATTTTGGTGCGAGTGTTGTCCAGAAGCAGCTGTCAAGTGGAAGTATTTCAGCAACACTCGAGTGGATGACAATGCACTTGAGTGAAGTAAATGTTTGCACTCAAGTTATGCAAGTATTTTCATGAAAGTGTTAACCCAAGAAGAAGCAAGTACGTGAAAATGAGAAGTGCACTCGAGTGAGGAATTGTTGCACTCGAGTGATGTCTAGATTTACATTCGAGTCCTACGAGTGTGACACTGAAAGTGCTTGTCCGAGAACAAGATAGAAGCTAAAAATGGAATGTACACTCAAGTGAGTCCACTGACACTTGAGTGAGACCCTGGCAGAATCCATAAACGAAATAGAGCCTCATAGCGATCAACTCAAATATGGTTAAATGCTATTTATTCATTATGTTTTCACTTGTTAGTATATATAAACGTTAACTAACATATATTTTAAGTGAGAAATAGGAGATTAATCATTTGGATTGCATCTTCAAGAATGGAGGTCACTTATGGCAAATATCATCACTCAACGAACAATTTGAGTTTGATTAAATGTTATTGAATCATGGTGTTTTCACTTGCTATTATTACCAAACATCATGTAACATTCATTTTAAGTGTAATATAGGAATTTGAATGTTTGGGTCAGTTGTACTGAAACAGTCAAGAAATGAAAAAAATAATTATTATGTTCAAAGTGGAGTAGCAAAGCATGCACCTTATAATCCTGCCATGATATCTTGTCTAGAGAATTCAAACACACGTATGCCACTCCATAGCATAACACTCCACTCCACAATGTAACGTCCAGCTCATAGTGAAACATCCCGCTCTTTAATGGGATGCTCTGTTCTGCAATGGACATTTCATTGCAGCTAATTGTTCAAATGCACATAATGGTCAAACGAAGCAATGGGACTCCAGTGGACGAATGTTTACAATGGTTATCTTTTACAACTCATTTATAAATATGGTAGTATTTAGAGAAGAGAGAAGCAGAGAATAGAGTGACGATGCCAACATGTGAATATCATGAGTCATCCACTTTGACCCAAACACTCTGTTCTGCAGCTTTTATATTACTTATCATTGAGAGAGTGATTATTTGTATTATACTTAGTGAGCATTATATCCACTCTGTAAGAGAGTCTGTAAACACTTTCAACTATTTTTCTAAATTGATCTCAAGGTAAAGGGATCTTGAAAGGGTTGATTTTTGTTACAGAGAAGTTATAGAGAGAATTGCCAGTAAGACTTTCTACTCGTAAAGACTTTTAAGGTGCAAGCAATAGAGAACGTTGCTGCTTGTAAGATTTACAGTGGTGTAAGCAAGAGGGAATGTTGCTGCTCATTAGATTTGCATGGGTAAGTAGGAGAGAAAAGATTTCAGGATTGCTCTGCAAGTAAAACTTGATGTAAGGGGGAGTATCTAGGTGAGAGATTTGTTAAAGGCTTCATAAGTGCCCGACTAAACTTGTAGGTTTGTAAATCCTTTTCTTGTGCCCAGATTAAACAAGAAGATAGTGGATTTGAAAATCTCAGGAAGAGCCTGGGGACTGGATGTAGGCCATTATAGATTGGATCGAACCAGGATAAATTACAGTTTGCATATTCTCTTTCCTAAACTCTTATGTTTCCAGCATATATTATTTCATCTAACTGTTGATTTATGATTCATTAGTTTCATACTTACTGTTTTCATTAAGATACAAAAAGTTTTTCAAAGTTCTTAAGTTTTTATCTTACACCCAATTCACCCCTTCTTGGATGTCAGCCAGTTTTAACAGTACCGATTCACATATATGCTATACTTTCAACTTATTTTAGCCTAATTAAAAAATTAATTAATTAATTAATTAAGTCAATTACTGCTTATTTGTAATGAAGTTAAGGTTACCTACTAAATAACAATATGCCACTTGCTGGTCATGGCAGTGTTGAAAATTTTGTTCTATATGTTACCATGCACATGCATGATGCAATGCACATGCATGATGTAATGCACTTGCAATGCTGTTAAAAGCTACTTAACTAGTAATAATTAAAATTAAAGGACCCATTTAGTTCGTAGAAACTACTTTAAAAAAAATAATTTTTTCTCTATTTATGGGCTGAAAGTACTTTTTTCCTTTTTAATATGAGTCACTTGGTTGATTCATTAAGCTTACTCCTGATTTATTGTTATATAGATAGTTATTTTCATGAATTTTTGATTAAAGTGTGTGTGTATATTAAATTCAATAAAGGTGGAAAGTTATTAATTTTTAAAATAAAGTTAATCATGCATATTTAAGGTTTTTCTTAATGCCGGTGAAACTCTTTGATGAATCCACAAGTTCTTACATTTATAAAGGGGTTAGGGTTCATTTTTTTCCTTAGAAAGGGTTTTTTAGAGTAGTGTCGCCCCTGAAAATTCTAAATTGCACAATTTTACTTTGACGGTTATCCAGTTTAAATGTGATCATTAATTGACCAAATATGCTGAGCTAACAGGTTCACATGTCATCCACGTCATTTTTATTAAAATACAAATTTGCCCTAAAAGTTTTCACTCAGGAACAATGTTGCCTTGAAAATTTTTTTTGTTCAATATTTGCCAAAAAGTTTTGAAATTGTAGCAATGTTGCCTGGACCGTTATAAAGATTAAGTTTGACTATTAGTTGACTAAATATGCTAAGATGACGGTGAACGATATTGAAGAAGAAGATGCAGATAGAGGGGAGCTCACATTTGCTAGAAAAGAAGAAAAAGATTTAATTACCTGATTCAAGACACACTAAGCAAGATTATCGAGAATAAGGCCACTGGTAACCCTCCATCGTCGTACCCTAATGGCGTCGAGACAAACAGGTACCTCTTCAATTTTCTCTTCATTGTACAATATGCTTTCACCTCTTTGATTTTCTCCAATCATTCAGTTTGGGGTGCATTTTTTTTAAAACCTTATTTCTAAATCTAACTTGGAAAAAAATGAAGTAGATGACATATAGACTATCCAGATAAGCATATTTGACCAACTATGGGATAAACTTATAACTTGGATAAAAACTGGGGTGAAATTTCTATGATTTGGAAAATTTTGGGGCAATATAGCTCTTGAGTGAAAACTTTTGAGGCAACTTTTTGCCTAAACCCAAAATAAAAATAACGTAAATGTCTTGTGGACTGTCATAGTTGTGGCCCAATCTGGCCTTGTACCCGAGTCCACTTCTGGATATGGCCTCCAGCCTCGTCGGGTAGACTGGACTCAAAGGAATATCCATGACCCTGCCATGTTCCTTTCTCCTCCCTATGACTCGAACACCCAACCTGGGGATAAGTATAAGCCTTATGTGAAACCTGCTAGTATTGATCTAGTTAGCTCAATGGTACCACATCTCGCCAAGTCTGGTCAATGGGTGCTCGAGTTGTGGGGAGGTGAAAGGAACACACATGGGGTATGGATATTCCTTTAAGTCTGGTCTACCCGACAAGGCTGGAGGCCATGTCCAGAAGTTGACTCAGGTATGAGGCCAGATTAGGCCACTACTGTGACATAAAAAGGCGCCTTTTATAGTCACGCCCGTGGCCCTCCTCGGCCTCGTACCCAAGTCCCTTTGGATGTGGCCTCCAGTCTAGTCGGGTAAGGCGGACCAGATATCCTCGCTCCCCTAATAAATTTCTTTTGCCTCTACAGGAATCGAAGACCCTACCTGGGGGTGAGTAGAAGCCTTATGTGAAACCTGCTATCATTGAGCCACTATAGACTGCTAACTTAGCATATTTAATTAACTAATGGTCAAATTTAACTTGGATAACGGCCAGGGTGATATTCCTATGATTTGAAAGCTTCCAAGACAATATTGCTCTAAAAAAACTTTTTGGGCAAAATTGAGATTTTTTGACAACATCTGGGACAAAAATGGACTTTAATGCAAAATTGAGGTTTTTTGACAACATTTGGGACAATAATGGACTTTAACCCTTTATATAGATAATACTCTTCTACTACTAGTTTTGTTCATTACTTATTTGTATATAATTTAAAGTTTTGGAGGGTATTTGCATATAACTCAAAGTTATGTTAGATGGGATTATAGCACCTAAATAGAACATTTATGAGGTTATATAATGCTTGGGAGTTATTTGTATAGACTTAAAAGTTTTAGAAGTTCAACATTATGTTTTAAAGGTTTAGGTTATTATCTATAGATAATTCAAGATTTAGAGAAATTTTATCTTCTTTAGACTTAAAAAGATGGGAAATTCTAACACTACTACAAAAAACACTCTTAACTTCCACTTTTTGTTTTACAAACAGACGTGAAAACCTAGAGCCACGTCTATTTTTACATGGCTTAGTGACGTTAAATAACTTTTTTTTTGTAGTACTGTAAAAAAATACTCATTGAAAAAATTTTGTCTAAAGGTACTTGGGATTTATTCAATAACCCAGGTACAACCTATCTTTGATGGCTGCAACTCTTCTTTAACCATGTTCAACTTATCTTCAACTATTGTGCAAAATAGAAGACATTTACACATTATGAATTCAAGTTGGGAACTTTGACAATTAATGTGAACATCATCATGACCATGGAGTCGTTATGACAAAATATTTACCGGTTCTAAATATAAGAGCTAGATAATTAATTTACAGACATTAAAGAAATTTAAATGATTAGTTCTTTAATTTGAATGGGAATTTCAATGCTCAAATTTAAATGATTGAATTGCTATCTAGAGTATGTAGGTTAATGCTATTCTTATTTTTTGATTACAACCACTTTATCAATAATTGGTACATAGGTAGCTCTGTCTCTCTTGATACATGTGATTTTAGGAATAGATGAAATTGCTTTATTCCAATAAATTGGACTACAAATTTGTTGTTTGCGATTTATGCAGGAATAAGTTGCACATTTTAGGCCTGATATTTTATGGTAGCTAGTAAATCATCCTCATAATTCAACAATAAACGATGTTTTTAGTCTTCTCTCACACCAAACCGAGACCACAACGAGCAAACTACAACAATTGATGCAATAGTTTATAGCTTTTTTATCCATATGTTGTTGCACTATGTTGTGATAAATATGTTATTGCAATAACTTATTTTGTATAGAACATATTTGGTAAAGATTATCTTATACAAATTGTTAATCAAAACTTCAATTTTGATATTACCTATTATAGATTCTATGTTGCCTAATTTTGTGTTGATTTTGCCTGCTTTATTTTTTTACAATTTCCAAGTTATAAAGGGACCTCTTTGTGTCACCATTGCCTAATTACGTATGGAGAATGACTATTTAGAAAAAGGGAAATACATCTCAAGAGCAATGGTAATTGGATTGATAGAAAGCCCTCAGCTATCGGAGGATGAGGGGGTACCTTTAACGGAGGAACAACCCTGCGTGTACGAAAAAAGGTGCAAACTGCAAATAATGATGATCCATACCCACAGGAGGAGGGTGAGAATGAAGAACATGGGTGTTCCTTTAAGGAAAACTTCTCTATAGTGAAGGAGTGAATGTAATGAAAGATTCTAAGGAAAGCGGAGTCTTCGAAGATACTTGGGCTGAATACTTAACCAGCCTCCAGAATTATCTTACTAATGTTAATGAGCCTGAGGTAGCTGAATCTAATAGAGAAGATGATAAAGATTGCCCCACTCTTAGGGTCTCACGAGAGGAATATGAGCTTTGGTGTGCTCCTTGGAAGAGGTCACTTATTGTGAAACTTTTGAGCAAAATTGTGCCTTACTGGGTCATGAGAGATACACTGAATATAATTTGGAAGACAAAAAAAGCGTTTACAACAAGAGACCTTGATAATGGATTCCTTGTTATCTCTTTTAATGATGAAGCGGACATGAATTATGTATATCAGGAGGGACCATGGATGGTTACGGATAGATATTTAATGGTCCAGAGGTGGAGATCCAATTTTGATATATAGATGGTAGATATTCAAAAGAAAATAGTGGCAAGGGTACATATTCCATTACTTCCTCTTGAGTTTTTAATTTAGCGAGCCTCAAGCAAATAGGTTCTTTGATTGGCATGACGTTAAAGGTTGACCAGATCATGTATGCAAGCAAAAGAAGAAGGTATGCGTATTTGTATTGAAATTGACTTAAGGAAGAAGCTGAAATCGATGATTGATATCTTCAAGAAAAGAAGGTGTATTGAATATGAAGGACTACATCTAGTTTGTTTCGAATGTGGGAAATATAGCCATTATAGGGATAATTGCCCAGATAGAACGTAAAATGAACAGACGGACATAGTAAGAAACAGTCGAACCCAATCGCCTATAGAAGTGGAAAATGTAGTAAAATTAGATTTGAATGACAAACAACATAGAGGGCCCAACCACCGATTCGGCAACTAACCAGAATTTTTTCAAAACCTAAAATAGGATAGGAACGCCGACGGAGTGCAAGAGAATAGCAGTAAGGGCGTATCACTAGCGGATAGCTTCGGAGCATGGAATCTCATTCAACGCCATCACCGCTAGCAACCTGTACTTCCTAACCGTTGGAGTGCTACAAATCAGGGGGAAGCATACTTGTGTGAATGGCACAATGAAATCAGCACATGAATATTTCCATGGTAATGATTCGAAGCGAAACACGGCGAGGAAAGGGGTGGAAATTTCTGCCAGTTTAGGAAATCCTCAAAGTAATGCGAAGAAAGAGATAGTGCAAATGCGGTAGGTCCCAGTGGATAGAAATAAAAGGAAAACCCAGGATAAGCTAATGTGGAGCCATTTATTTCCAATAAGGTGGTAGCGGGCCCATCCAGTATTGACACTGAAGATTATATGGAGGCAGATGTTGCAACGCTGGGTATGTAAGGGTGTGGAGAGCTGAAAATGACTTGCAGTAAAGAATATAATATATCTGGAGATAGCCTTGTAGCCGGTGAACCTATGGCTAATGATCCATTATGCAACAAAATTAAAATGCTAACTAATTTTTCTGATGTTGAACAGGAGACACAAGCATAACAGGAGGGGTCAATAAGAATTGCACCCCTAGCAGATGTTAAATGATTTTTTCCTTTGGAATTGCTGGGGTACGAGGTCTACGACTATGCCAGGCCTCATTAAGGAACTCAAGTAAAAATGCTCGTTTGATTTTATGGCTTTTTTTGAAACAAAATCTAGTGGTGCTATAGCTCATGAACGTTGTAGTAGGCTGGGTTTTGACCATTATGATATAGTTGATGCAAATGGATTTAGTGGAGGAATCTGGATAGCATGGAATTCAGATGATTACAAACTAGCTATGCTTAATAAATCTTCCCAATTTATTCATGTAGTGATTGAAAAAGGAAGTGATAAAACTTTCTTTACATTAGTATATTCAAAACCGAATATGAATTGTCGACGGAAGACTTGAAAGAGATCAAACCAAACAGGGGATGGCCTTGGGTAATAGGAGGAGAATTCAATGCAACCCTCTATTATAATGAAAGGAGGTCAACAGCATAAAATCTGAGTATGATAGATAGAGAGTTTGCAGCTTAGTTTAAAGATATGGGACTTCACGATTTAGGTTGCAAAGGCCCGTTTTACACATCGAAAAGGAAAGGGTATGAAAGCAAACTTGATAGAGTTGTTGCCAATAGTCATTTTATTGACTTTTTCAGAGAATCATCGGTGAAGTACTTACCTTGGTTCAAATCAGACCATAGACCTCTGCTTTCAATTTTTGTGGCGATCTCAATAGAAGACCCATTCAGAGAACATTCCGGTTTATGGCCCCGTGGGTTTTTCATGATGATTTTATAAGATTGGTTAAGGACTCATGGAATCCCGAAGTTGGGTGGTAGGATAACGTAGAAAGATTCACTATTGAGGTGGGACAATGGAGTCATGAGTATATGGGCATCTAGGAAGGAAAATGAGTCACCTCATGGGGAGGCTTGATGGTATAACAAGAGCAATAAGCCCCACAAGTCGATCTTCATTGCTAGAGCAACTCCAAAAATAGCTTTGGCGAGAACTAGAAGAAGTACATCTCCAAGACATATTTTATGGGCTCAAAAAGCTAAGTGTGATTGGTATGCTATGGGGGATAAAAATACAAAATATTTTCATGCAAAAGCTAATGAAAGAAGGAAAAGAAATAGAATCGAGGCAATAAAGAATAACAATGATGAATGGATAGATGATCTGGAGGAAATTAAGGAACTGGTAATGGGATTTTTCAAACAACTATTCAGAGACAAACAAAATGCTTATCCAGTATTATCAAATGATACTGCATACTCAAGAATAGAAGAACCTATGTTGAATGATCTACATAAGGAGGTTTATGATGAAGAGATAAAAAAGGCATTATTCAATATGGGCATGCTAAAATCTCCAGGACCGAATGGTTTGAATGCTCTTTTCTTCCCGAGTTAGTGGGATCTAGTGGCACCCTCTATTATAGAAGTGGTAAAGTGAGCATTCAAAGAACTGACATTAATTAAAAGCTTGAATCACACTTTCATTGTGCTTATTCTAAAAAAGGAACGTCTAGAAAATATCTGGGACTTTCACCCTATTAGTTTATGTAATGTCATTTACAAACTAATAACAAGGTAATCTCTAACAGAATTAAGTGTTTCCTCCTACAGGTTATTGCTCCTAACTAGTGCAACTTTGTCCCTGGATGAACGAGCTCAGATAATGTCACAATAGCCCAGGAAGTAATTCACTCAATGAAGAGCATGAGAGGAAAAAAGGGATTTATGGCCATTAAAATTGACTTGGAAAAAGCATACGACCATGAACACTAGGATTTTATATTATCATGCCTTGATGATCTCCAACTGCCATAATGCCTCCGTGAAGTGATAAGAACATGTGTATCTATGCCATTTATGCAAATGTTGTAGGAAGGAAGCCAAACTGAGGCCTTCTTACCTATTAGAGGACTAAGATAGGGAGATCCCATATCTCCGTACCTTTTGTGATGTGTATGGAGAAGTTAGCCTATCTAATCCAAAGTGAAATCTCTAAGGGTCACTGGAAACCAATTAAGCTTGGTAAGAATGGCCCACCTATATCTCATTTATTTTTTGTTGATGACCTTATGTTGTTTGCAGAAGCAAGTCTGGACCAGGTAGAGATTATTAAAAGGTGTTTCAGAAAATTCTGCAACATGTCAGGGTAGAAAGTCAACACAGCTAAGACAAGAGTTCACTTTTCCAGGAATATTAATCACAACCGAATTACCCAGCTGAGCAAAGTATTAGGATTTAGTCCCACGGAAAACCTCAGGAAGTACCTAGGTGGCCTACTACACCACGAACGCGTTACATCAGGAACTTACCAGCATATCATCAATAGAGTTCAGAACCGGTTGAGTACTTGGGAAAAAGTGGAAGGAGGTACATAATGGTATTCAACTGGTAAGAAACGCCATTAAGTAGGAGAGGCCTCGTTAGAAGTGGGAAAAAAGTGGAATATTTTCTATTTGCTCGACCTACAGGAGTCTAAACTCTCAACAAGAGGAATTGCCACATTACTGGCATACTCTATGGAAGCTGAAAAATTTTGAGTCACTGTAAGACGTTTGCGTGGCTACTGTACCATGACAAATTAATCACAAATAAAAGCAAGGTATAAGGGGAGCTTGCACCAGAATGGAAAATGCGAGAGATGCAATGCCTAGGAGGAAGATATCCTCCATGCACTACGTGATTGTGAAGTTTGTACCTGTTGGGAATCCATTGTTCATCCTTCTTATTATTCTAGGTTTTTCTCGTGCGAGCTTGATGAATGGATTCTCCTAAATTTAAGGAATAATGCTAGTAAAAGGAGGTCTATTTGGAAAGATTTTTTCTTCGTCCTTTGTTGGTTAATTTGGAAGGATCAAAATAATATTGTACACTCAAATCCTTGCCAACCTATTTCCACTCTGCTAGTAAGAGTCAGGGCAATACTGGGTGGCTTCTTATACGCCACATGCAAGCTTAGTGGAGTTAACATAGCATAAAACTTGCAACGATTAAGCCTACATGATGCAGTAGCTATAGATTATCGATAATTGTTGAAACGGATGGGGCTTTTTCACATACCTCCCACTCCGTTGCATGTGGGGGTAGGATTAGGAACTCAAGAGGTATCGTGATAGAAGGGATTCTATTGAGACTGAACACAGGAGATGACTTTATGACAGAAATCTGGGGTTATTTGATGGGTATGAGAAGAGCTTGGGATGGTGGTTTTAGAAACGTCATAGTGAGATGTGATTCATACAAGGTTATCAACCTAGTATAGTCAGAGATTTTGGATTTGCATGAGGAATGACAGTTGCTGACAAAAATTAGAGGAATGTTGGAGTGCCGCTGGAAGGTGGAATTCCAACTTATTCCTAGAGACGAGAATAGTATGGCGGACATACTTGTAAAGAGAGGCCTGAGCTCCATACATGGATTTCAAATCTTGAGACCAGAAGACGTAAGTCGAGCTACACAAATGGACAACCAGGGCTAATTTTTGTCCTTGTAGTTTTTGTAATTTTTGTTGCTTTCTAGTATATAAAAAAAGTGACTATTTAAAAATCATAATTGACAATTTGAGTATCCATATTGACTACTTGGAGGAAATAAATGTTAATAACCTTACTTAAAAATTTTTGAAGCCACCCTTGCCATGCACCATTGACAGCTATTTGGTTCAATTACAGACTCGGTTATGTAATGGGCTACAATGCAATCCTTATTACCGTTAGCACACTTGGTTTGTTAAGAACAAAATGGAGAGAAATTATTAGTATTATTATTTTTAACTGGAATTAAGAAAAAGTCCAAAATGTTCCATAGGCAAAAAAAAACTCTCTATCCTCAATTGTGTTCTTCCACAGC
This sequence comes from Inga leiocalycina, assembly GCA_963242795.1. Lineage (NCBI taxonomy): Eukaryota > Viridiplantae > Streptophyta > Magnoliopsida > Fabales > Fabaceae > Inga > Inga leiocalycina. Next base: position 31,481,777 of record OY725325.1, on the reverse strand, counting down.
CAAAACACCCAGAATCAACATCTCTTGGCAAGATCCCTGTAATAAGTTATAAATTTCTAGTTAACAGACCCTTCAAAGATTATACATAGGAGTTAAATAAGGCAACAAAAACTTTCGATTGAATTAAAGTGCAATTCTTTTGAAATATTTTATGGGACAAATTCTTCGGTAATTGGTACAATGACTACAAAAAATGGCATCAAAAAGCAAATTATGAGTGGGAAGGGAAACAAACTTATTCTAGAGGAGTCACAAGAGGACTTGGTGATAATTTCGGCATCGTTGACAAAATCAATGACTGACATCATATCGAAACAGCTATCCATGTATACACAAATAAGTTTTTTCCTCCTCCTCTCAAAAACCCTAGAGGTAAAAGATTTTGTGGCGGCAATACTCTGCCTAACTGTAACCCATGCAATCACACTCCCATAAATACACCTCCGGTCAAACACGATACTTGTATTTGTGTTCGTGCTTTAGGGTTTTAAAAAGATTTGATTTGATTGCGCAATTTGTTTATTCAGACAAAATCTTGTCTTTTCCTTGTGTTACTAAGGTTAAAATTGAAATTTCATCAATGATTGTAGGCATGTAATCAAGGTTGTCAAATTCATGAGTTTAAGCAAACTCGTTGCAATGACGTAAAATTATATCGTACACTTGTAAGAGTTTACTTTTATATATATTAATAGAGTGTAATTAGATAATTAAATTGTAAAAAATGATAACAATTTGATTTAAATATATTTCAAATCCAAACAATTGAAATTAAATCCATCAACATTCGTAATTTACTATACTCAACAAAGAATTTTTTTTTTATAAAATGCATATACAAAACCACTAAGTATGATCAAATCGGAAAAGTTAGCACGAGTTTAAGAGCGAATTAACATGATTTTGTAAGCTAAAAATGTAAAACAGTAAACTCAGTGTAAACTCACGATTTTGACTGAGTTTATAATTATCACAAGTTTAAGAGTTACTTGACACAATTTTGTAAGGTAGAAACATAAAGACAATAAACTCGGAGAGTCAACTCGCGAGTTTGACAATAATGCCTGCAATGATTATTCATAAGGATCCCCCTTTGCATGGACATTACCAAAAATATGCAATCATTTTTACCACTGTAATCTGTATTACCATCAATAAGTCCAACTAAACAGCCCACCTATGGTAATGTAATAAAGATTACTAAAGCACTCAAAATTTGAAAAATATGGACTCGATACCAAAATTTGGAAAAGGGTAATTTTGTCAACCTTTAAAAAAAAAGAGAAAGGGTCTACAACAACCAGATAGAGTTACAAAATCAGATTTAACCTAGGAAGAGGACCTAGGGCTTACGTACCCTTTAGATGGATCAAAGCCCAAGTAGTTTAGGGGATATAAAAACGTGACACTTGGTTGGTGTTTTTAGGAAATTGTTTATTTAATTTATTTAAGAAAATGTTTTTTCTTTTTTTGGTTTGTATTTTTTATTTTTGTAAAAAATAAGCAATTTTTTTATTTTCTTATTTGAAAATGATTTAAGATTAAACTTCCTACAGAGATTCTAATAACCTCATAGGGAAGAATAATCATTTTTATGCTTGTGGATGTTCCAAAAACCTCACACGGCATAAAAATACTTTGAAATTGATTTTACTTATTTTTTTTTAAAAAATAATTTTTCCATTTTATTTTCATTCATAAAACAGGGTCAAAATATATTTTTAAAAAGAACCTTGTGAAACCCAATTAGTATACATGTGATGTACTCCAAAAATCGCACATGACATTTAGCCCCAACAATAAAAAAAAAATAAACAGAGCTGAATAATATCCCTGCAAATGTTAGAATAGGAACATGAAACCTCCTTCCATATGTTTGGTCTTTTGTGCAACGACCAAAGTAATTTAGCTCCCTTGCAATTCCTTTTGTCTTTCTGGTTGAATCTCTATCCATGTTCTACCCATGCGCAAAAAAAGAAAAAGAAGTGGGTAAGAGTGAAGCAATGACCAAAGATCAAAGGGAAAAGGTTGTATAATTATTGGAAAATCAAACCAACTATCAAACTTTTGATCTTTAAGAGAATATTAAAAAAACCAAGGTAATGCATAAACTGTTAGCAACACTATGGGTTTGGTATAGAAGCAATGGAAATTATAAACCCAATGATGATTAAGAATTACATAAATAAAGCATACTTCACCTTTGTAGGTCCTTTCTCTTTGAGCTCTTTTCTCTCTCAAGAAATTTTTATCTCTTTTCTGTCCCAACTTTTTTGTGTCTTGCTTCAACCCTTACTCTCCTATTTATATAGTTTTAAAGTAGGGTTTTCCTCACAAATGCACATTCTTTTTTGAATTTTTGTTATTTTAATTTTTAACTTTTTTTTTGTATTTTTTGTTGATAAAATTTCCTATTGTTGATAAAATTTCCTAACATGACCCAATCACCATAATGAGATTTTTTTAATTTCAATTTTTATATTTTTAAAATATTTTTTCCTATAAGAAATTTCATAATTTAAACCTATCAACATAAATGAGAGATATTTTTTGTATTTTTTAATTTCTATATTTTTTCTTTGTTCATAATGACTTAACATTAAATTTCCTAATTTGAATATCAATCAGTATTAATGAGATAAATTATTTTGAAATTTGTTACCATTTATTAGAAGCCTCAATTGTAAGACAATCACCAATTATGATGATCATTTTTCAAATTTCAATTACAATCCAATCGACATCAATGTTATTTGCTTATTAATTTTGATGTGCAAGGATTAAGGAGGATTTGTTTTCACTTTTATTATTTTTTGAGTGGGGCCCAGTCAAAATGAGGTGTTTATAGTTGCCCCTCTTTGCTTGTTTTATAGCTGAGAAAAGTGAGATTCTTGTCTATGAAGCAAGTAAAGATAATAATCATATTTTGTCCAGCCAAAAAGAATAAAGTGTCACCTTGAAACCAAAGAGGGTTTGGACAAAATACAGTGTTTATGCCCCTCTTCACCTGGCATAAAAGTGAAGCACCTAATTTCATAGGAATTTGGTGGGTTGTAAAAGAATTGTGCCAGCCATTACTTGACTTGAAAAGGAGCAACCTGTCGGGATAAGGTTTTCAAAGAATAGTGCATGCCTATTCATAAGGCTTTGAAAGAATTGTGCTAGGCGTTACTGGGCTTTAAGGGTGCCTGCCGATATAAGGCTTTGAAAGAATAATTCCTGCTGTTACAGGGCTTTAAAAGAATCGTTTAAGTTGTTATTGGGCTTTGAGGGTGCCTTCCATACAGGACTTTGAAAGAGTAGTGTCTGCCATTATAGGGCTTTAAAAGAATTGTGCCAGCCATTACTGAGCTTTAAGGGTGCCTGCCGATACAAGGTTTTAAAAGAATAGTGACTACTATTATAGGAATTTAAAAGAATTGTGTTAGTTGTTACTGGGCTTTGAGAATGCCTATCAATATAAGGATTTGAAAGAATAGTGATTGTCATTATAGAGCTTTGAAAAGAGTGCCATAACGTATGAACATGGGATGGCCCTTATAGTAGTACTTATAAAGAATACCAATGAAGATGATATTGATGATGAAGATGATAGTGATGAAGATGATGAAGAAGTATTAATAATGATGTCATGAATGACGATGATAATAGTCATGATGTGACACTTAGTGTGCGGTGCCCCCATTAATAAGGTTTACACACTATGATAATGATGATGATGAAAATGTTGATGAAGTCCTAATGACAAAGTCATAAATGATTATGACAATAGTGGTGGTGATACAACACTAAGCACATGATGACCTAAACTTGCAACATGATAATGACTCTGATAATGGTAGTGATGATGAAATCAAGATATGGATGACAACAATGATGATGAAGATGAAGCCCTAATGAGGAATTCATGGGTGATGGTGTGACATTATGCATTCAGTACCCTAGGTATGCATTATGACAATGATTATGATAGTGATGATGCTAATAATGATGAAAATGATAATGGAAATGATGATGGTGAAAATGATGAAGATCAACCTGACTAATGATGTTGCCCCCGCTTTGGCCTCAGTCCTATCCAAACCCCCACTCACTTGTTCATGTCAGATATCATTCAACTTTAGATTGTTATAACTCTTATTGAGAAGCTTTTATGTTTGCCCCAATCTTAGCAAAAGCTCATTTTGAGGCAATGCATGACATAATCGTAGTGGAAGCCTTTTTTAATAGGGTAGAAAAATTAATTCCAAATTTGACCCCAATATGTGAAATAGCTTGCAATACATGTTAAGTAAGGTAAGGGTATGATTGATGTACATCCCAATGCAAGTAAAGTTTACCCAATTTGACAAGATATTGCTTTTTTCCTCTAGGCATAATTTAGTGTTACACTCTTGAAGAAAGAAAGAGCTTTTGAGCAATATGCCAAATTTTGAATATTTAACTTTTTCCTTGACTTATCTTAATTTGTGGAGAACAAAAACTTTTTTTTTGTCTATTTCATCTTTAATGCTTGCATACATCTTTTTTTTTAAAAAAAATTATTTAATAATGACAATGTTGTCTTGAGAAATGGATGCAGGGCAATAGAATTAAGGAGAAGCCTTAAATTTGAATTTGGTTCCCTTTATTGAAAGGCAAATAAAATGAAGGTAATTAATGCCCCCAATATGAAGTGATAAGACTTTGAAAGGCTCACATGCCACAATAGGAGTAGAAAAGGATTGAAATGGAAGAACTTTTTAGATCCAAATATTTGAGGAAAGACGTCTAAGCATAACTCAAGAAACCTAGCAAAATATTCACATCTGGTCATGAAATCAAAAAAATTGAAACATAGAAGGCAATGTCCAAGTTTCCTAGATCATATGTATTAACAAATATATCAATGCATATCTAAATCATGTCACCTATCCTAAGTTAGCTAGTATCGATGTATAATGTTTAACAAGAGTGCAATGTCCCAATGATTTTCCTTATCGGGGTATTATGTTTACTCTCATCATTCAATGTTTGAGGGTCAGTATTTTCTCTCTAAATCCAGGTTATCCAATTTCTGTTCCATAATATTAGCAATAATCTAAGTTCTACATTACTAAAAGATCCTTATGCTAACATAGATCACAAGGACTTTTTATTTGGTAGTGATATGGGCATAGGGTACAAAAAAAAAGGTAAAGAGAAGATGAAAGATATCTAAGAACTAAAGTGGATACTTAAGATAGCAAAGAGCAATAAGAACTAGGTATGGTGTCAAGCATGTGTATACTCCAAAAGGCTTTGTACAAAAGAAGAACTAAAGGAAGTTGTTCCTATCCTACTTTTTTTTATGTATTGGTCCAACTCTCTTTTGATTTCTTTTCCTTTGTTTTATTTTCTCTTTTCCCTTTTTCCCTTTTCTTTCTCTTCTTCTTTTTACTTTAACCTTTGCCTCAGCAACCCTTTCAGGTTTTCAACTTACCGAGCTCCTTTTCTTTTCTTTTTTTCAACTTTTTATTTCTTTTTTACCAGCTTTTCAAACTTTGAAATATTCAAAAGAGAGCAACCTTACAACAAGATTAGCCTGACAACCTCAAAAATTGTTGAAATGTATACATACTTCCCTAACCAAGAAGATTGAGTGCTCTTAGAAAGAGAAAATACCCTGAATAAAAGGTAGGGAGAAAATGAATGATATATAAGAACTAAAGTAGATACTCATGATGACTAAGAGCAATAAGAACCAAACATATATTAAAGAAAGTGTACACTCTAAGGGCCTTAAAACAAAAGAAGAACTGAAGGAAGATCATTTAGTATTTGTCCATCTTTCTTATGATCTTTTTCTATTTTTCTAGTTTTCTTTCTTTCTTCTTTTTATTTTTGGCTCTAACTTTTGTCTAAGCTACCCTTTCGGACTTTCAACTTAGCGAACCCCTTTTTTTAGCTCTAACATTTCCTAAGTTGCCCTTTCAGGTTTTCAACTTAGCAAGTTTCTTTTACTCTTTTCTCTTTTTTCTTTCTTTTTCTTTCAACTAGCTTTCTTCTTCTTTTCTTTCATTTACTGCCCAAACTTTGAACCATTCATAGAAGAGCAACCTTACAACAAGATTAACCTAGAAGCCTAGAAAGTTGTCAAGTGTACACTTACTCCCCTACTTAGGAAGAGTGGGTGCTCTTGGAAAGTAGAAACAGCTTGTAAAAGGTAAGGAATACATTTAAGGTTTCTACATGCTAAGTGATAGAAAAGAAATGTCACATGGGCTCAAATAGCTATCATGCAAGGATGGCTTTTTGGCTATGTTTTATTGAGGATGAAAAGTGAATGCCTTGGTCCTCTTGTAATATCCTGGATTGTGACCAAGGATTAGCAACTTTAAAGGAATGTAATTAATATTAATTGAGCACTTTTGAAGCATATATTGTGCATTGTGATAATCAGGGGCAAAACGGTAAATTTATTGACCGACTGGTTAGATACCATTGAGAACACTTCTTAGTAATCAAGATTAATGGCTAATATTGAAAGACCAAGAGGTGGAATCCTATGCATGCAAGCTTATATGAAATCATGGTAGGAAGAATAGGATGGTGCCAAGTGGCAAAACAAGGACCCTTGGATTAAAGTCAAGTTTTCAAACCATTTTCTCTTTCTCCTCTCTTCCTAGTCGGTTTATGTGTGTATGTGTGAGGTAAATCATCATCATCAATATCTCATTTTTCTCTCTCATCCTCCTCCATTTTTCGCTGAACAAGTTAAGGAAAGAGAAAGGGAAAAGCTTGAGTTTTTGGTAAGTTAATGCCTTCATATGCTCAAGTGTCTTTCATTAATGTTGTTCATGAGGTTGAGGGCTATATTCCTATGGTTTCAGAATTTTGGTTGGTGAAGTTTGAGAACTTGTGGAAATTTGGAAGTTGGAGAATTGAAGAATTGGCTTTAGGAAGAAGAAGAGGTAAGAATTAGAAGTATTTTGGTATAGTTGTTGTAATCATTGGTTGAATATTGGGAATTTATGAATTTCCCCTGATTTTGTGCAATTTTCGAATGGAATGAATTGGTTTATGTGTTGTATAAAATTTGGTTTTTTGTTGAACATTTTGGCCATTTGAATTGATTTGGGAACTTGGATTGGAAAGTGTGGCAATATGTGAATTGTGTTGTGACATTGTGAGACATGTTGTGGTTGTTGTGTAATATGTCAATGGGAGTTGAATTTGGTCATTTTGATGATTCCAATGGTTTTCTTGAGTAAAATTGTGTGAGAATGGTGTTTGGGTTGGAATGGGAATCATTTGGGATCAAATGTGAAAATCTGGAAAATCTGGCCAATGTAAGTCTGTTCTGGACAGTCAGATGGTGTGGACGTTTTGACTAGGCAAATGATGTTGAAAAATTATGAAAATTTCCAGTCTTAAAGTTCGCTTCCCAAGATTCAAAATGGACATAAATTTTGTGTCATTTCGCTTTTTGATCTGGGAGTTTAGACTGTCCAAAGTTTGGCATCAAAACTGGACCCTGTTTTGGTACAATGTTAGGTTTTTGGTAAATCTGGACTTTTGTGGTGATTTCTAGTTATGGCCAATATTTTTCCTTGAAATAGGACTTAAATAGCTTTCATTTGGCTTTGGAATCACCTTATTTTGATTTTTCCTGAATTAGTTATGATTTTTGGAAGTTCAGCCAAGAAACTGGATTTTCTGGGCTGCGGCTAGCGGATTCTGGGCTGCAGCCCAAATGTTTCTAAGCGTTTCTAGGCAGTTTTGCCCTAAGTGGATTCTGGGCCATACCCCAAATGTTTCTGAGCATTTCTGGGCAGTTTTGAGCCGCAGCCAGTGGATTGTGGGCCGCAGCCCACCCTCAAAAATCAGTATTTTACACTTTTAAAGGTGGTTTTTGGTATAGCCTTTCCCAACCCTTTGGGTATATGTTTAGGCCTCTAATAGCCACCTAAAGAGTCTAAATGATAACCAACTTAAGTACTATGGAATTAAGAACTTGGAAAAGAGATTGATTTATTGTCCCTAATTTGGTTTATAGGATTCGACATTTGCCGTCCTTGTGAGCCCACTGAGCCAGCAAACGTCAGGAAGGAACGAGGTAGTAACTTTTCTTTCGTACCATATGTGATGCATTGTATGTGTGTATTATCATTGATTTGTGATAAACTCGTATGCTGCGACATTGTGAATATGTGTAAACACCGTCATACCAATAGTCCTTGAGTAGCTAACAACAGATCGGGCAAGGGTTGTATGCCTTCCCGACGGAGAAAGGGGATGAGGATGAGGTGTGATATATGTGATTATGTGGGCTGAAAGGCTATTTGTGAAGGCCGACGGGCCATTTGTGAAAGCCAGATAGCTATATGAGCTATAAGGCTATGTGTATGCACTGCCACGCCAATAGTCCCTGAGTAGCTAACAACGGTTTGGGTTAGGACAGTGTGCCTTCCCGGCGGAGAAAGGGGATGAGGGTGGAGTGTGATTTATGCTGCTGCTGCTGTATGATGATTTGCTTACATGCTGTGTACTTATATGTGGTATAAATGTTTTGTTACTACTGGGATTCTCTTGAATCTCATTCTTTCCTTTAACTAAACTTTCAGACAGGGCGAGTGGCTCTAAGGAGAAGCGTACGACCCGGAGCAGTTAGAACCCTATAGGGACATTTACTTTTGGATGTGTTGGTTAAACCTGTTGGACAGGGATCTTGTAAATTATTTTTGGGCTGTATATAGTAACAGAATATAGTTGTGTAATCCCCTATATGGGAATTTTAAACCTTCTAGTGAATGAATGGAACCTGGGGGTTATCGGGATTGCTATTAGATATTCTAATATGAATGAATGTAAATTAACTGCACAAGTGATTATATTCGATAATTGAATTTGAGACCGGAGTAGGAAAGAAGTTTTGAAAATTTTGTAAAGTCCCTACCATAAAAGGGAGTTTTAAACGAGTTTTGAACTATTCGACGGTCTCTAAACCAACTTAATTAAGTGATATCGAATTATTATTACACTAATTAAGGCAAGGGGTTACACCTCTCTATATTAAGCAAATGGATAGAAAATTTGACCTCAAACAAGATACATGCCAAGTTTTAGATTGGCGTACTGGTACACAAATGAAAATGAAATCACATAAGTAGGCTCAAATTCTCACGTGGATTATGTAATCATCATCACATTGCACTGAAGTTAAATAATTTACCCTTTAACTAGACTTATCAAGGTAGGATCAAGCCATTTTTAAAACTAAGCATCTCCATAATATGATATTACCTCTATACAAGCAACTTGTACAAAACAAGTTTATAGACCCTTACTAGTTTTCTCTAATCATGAATAATCCAAGATAGTGAAAGGAGACAGAAAACTTAGCTTCATATTAGGAATAAGGAAGAACCATTTATAGGAGATATGTGAAGGAGGGATGACATCGACAAAGATTAAATGAAGTCCTTTTTAATGAAAGATAGTATATGGAAGCATTATGAACAAAAGATATAAATGTATCTCTTCCTTTTTTATTTTTTCTATTTTCATGCATATTTGTTTTTTCCATTGTTTTTACATCCTTATACTGCATTTTGGATATTGTTAATCGATTATGCTTAGGTTGACATGTTATAATGAGAATGCCTCTTTAGTTGGCAAGAATGCTAATAATTTATTCATTTTCTTAAAGAAATAAAAAATGAAAGACTTCATCAACTCTAGATGCCCATTACATCATAGGGAAATAAAAGTCACATTTAACCTGCTAGGGATAAAAAATCCTTACATGGTTAATGCCAAGGGATCTCACCATATGAGTTGTCAAGATAATATGATAGTCAGTTTGGGTTTAAGAAAAATTGAAGGGAAATTCAATAATCCCCTCCAAAATATTATGGCACTTAACTTGCAAAGAATCTGAATCCATGTATAGCTAACAATGCTAAGAGAAAGTTTTAGTTTTTTTAAAAAAAGTGGATAAGATCTCATTATTGATTGTTGCAATATGACTGCTTCTAAGTGATAAGAGCTCTTTAACTCCCTCCTATAATTCATTATTCCATAAGGAGATTTAGAGTTGACTATTAGACTGGAAAGGCCTTGGATAAGGATATTGCCATACTTATTCTTGAAGTACAATTTAGTTGGTCCCCTAATGAGGCGGTTTAACAACTCAACTTCTAAATTAGTTTAATGTATCTCCTCTTATATAGCTTTTAGTGTAAACTTGATCCAAAATTGATGCTTGTGCTATTAAACCTTATGTAAAACTTCCACAATTGTTGGATAACTCACTAGCCCTTTACAAAAAAGGAATAGAGGAGAAAATATCTATGCATGCAACATAGGTGATGGCACATACTTTAAGATTTGATATGAGTGTTAGACATTAAGAAGAAGAACTTCATTTCCTATAAAGGCCCATTACCTCATAGGGAGAATGAATTTTCAATTAGCCTGCGAATGGCTTAAGTCACTACACGACTAAAGGTTTTATAATAGTTATTATGCTCAAAGCCTATATCAAAAGAAGTTAAATGACTATGAATTTGTAATATTGCCTCATAAGCCCCTAAACGGTTATGACAAACATGCAATGTGGATGATGACATGCACTTCAAGTTTTGATATGAGTGATAGACATTAAGCAAAATGAACTTCACTTCCTCCAGAGGCCCATTACCTTGTAGGGAGAATGAAGTGCCTATTAGCCTGCGAATGGCCCAGGACAATACACACCTAAAGGTTTTATATCATATCTAAAGCCTATATCAAATGAAGTTAAATGACTATGAATATTGTGATAACGTGTTGTGCTCTCTAAAAGGATTGGAATGTGTTTCAAATTGATTAGTATGTATGTCATATAGGTGATGTCATGTACTTCAAGTTTTGATATGGGTCACGGACATGGGTTTAAAAGACCTTCACTTCCTTTAGAGGCCCATCACCTCATGGTTATCTCTCATGGAAATATTTCTAACATGAAAGATGTGACGAGCTTATGGTCTCTTAGGGGTTAGAGACGCTTAGACTATGGTTGTTACCTAATGCATGCACCATTCTTTTGATGTATCTATATGTGAAGTTATGCTAGATACATACTCAGGTGAAGCAACCATTATCTGCTTAACCCTAGGGATTTCATTGATTATGAATGAATCACAATAAATACTATTAGAAAGAAAATAAATATATGCCCTTCATTGTCCTATTTTAGGAACATCTTTAGGCTGAAGGAAATCTACACTAAAAGGAGAGTACTAATTAATTGGCTAGGTCAATAGTTTCAACTAATATGCAATGGTTTAAAGATTGTTTTAATTCTCACAAAAAAAGGTTCCCTTACTTCCCCTATCATAAAGATGGAGACCCCACTTAATAAAGGTGATCCTCTAAGAACTCCAAAGTTCCATAGGGACTACCCTTATTAAATAAGTAACAGCTAGGTCAAGCCTCCATTGTAACCTTCGAGGGTTCAAAACCCACACAGAACAACTACTAGAAGCTTCTACTCCCTATGATGCTCACTTGACGCAGGTATAAGGCTGAATGTGTGTGAATGCTCAGTGTGTGAGGAGAGCATACCAACCTATGGACCTAGATTCTACCCAACCCTATCTGCTAATCAAATCACAAGATAGAGGGAAAATACACAAAATAAATGAATAAAGAATAAATCAAAAATAAAAAAAATATTCAAGTAAATAAAACAAAGAAAAAGGGTAATTAAAATAAGAGTAAGGCTGTATTATTTTTTTAAATTATCAACTTAAATGGGCTTGACTCTCTAAATATCCCCAGTGGAGTTACCAAACTGGAGTCCCCAAAATTTGAAAAATATAGAGCCGCCACTAAAATTTAGAAAGGGTAATTTTGGAAACCTTTAAGAAAAGAAATGGTCTACAAAAATCAGATAAGATTTGGGAGTCGATTGTGCATAGGAAAGGTATTAGGCACCCTACAACACTCATATATAAGAATGGTTACCCTAAGTTAATTATTTAAAAATAAATAAGGCCTTTAAAAATTATTTTACTTACCCCTAAAAGAGAAATAGAGTATTTAAAAAATAAATAAAATGAAAATTAAAGGAAAAATGAATGTTTATTTTCTTTTTAGAAAAAGATTTCGGATTAAACTTCCTACGGATGTTCCAATAACCTCACAGGGAAGAATAATTATTTTTATGCCTGCACGGGTTCTAAAGACCTCACACAACATAAAAATACTTTGAAATCAATTTTAATTATTGTTTATAAGAAGAGAATTTTTCCATTTTATTTTCATTCATTAAAAGGTGTCAAAATACTTTTTTAAAACAAGAACCTTGTGTAACCCAATTGGTATACATATGATATTTTAGATATGATTAGTTTTGATGATGTCAAATCTTAAGTACAAAAATTTGCATCATATGTAACATCCCGAATTTCGATCACCAAAATTATTTATATTTAAGGGAATAAAATGGTGAATTAAAGAGCACCTAAAATAACAAAACTAAGCAATTAGTGATTTCACATGACATGATTATGCTTGGAACACAAATGGTAAACATTTGGTTATGCTACCAATGAGATTTTCTACAAGGCAGTGAGTTTTTCAAGTGGTTTTGGATGACCATATGATGATAAAAAATTATGAAATTTTACAAGTTGAAAGTAGACATCTTAAGCTTTAATTTGATAAGTAATTGGTAATTTTTGAAGTTGTATGCAAAGAGTTATGGGTTTTTGAAGTTAGCCTAAAAAAGCTGTTGATTTTTTAGAACAATATTCGAAAACTTAAATTTTGACAATTTTGTGTTTCCAATTGGAAAAATTCTATATTTTCCTTGAAACTAGACTTAAAAGGGTTTTATAGCCTTTAGAGTCACTCCAATTGGAAAAATTTAGTTATGATTTTTCAACGTTTGGGCAGAAAATCTTCTAGAATTTTGTTTAAATATGAAATTGGGAAAATTAATTAATTAAATATGGGATATCATCCACCTCCTCCATCAGCCTAAAACTATCATGCAAGGCTACAACAAGAGAGAGAGAACTTGAGAGGAACTTAGAGAGAGAAGGAGAAGAAACTCATGAGGTAGGTTAATTTCTTCAGTGAATTCATTCCTAACGTGTATAATCCTTCTCATAAGCTTCTCTTCTATACTATTTAAGGTTGTCTGAAGCCAATTTCATTGCCTAAGAGGGCTAGGGTTTCAGCCATAAAAGGAATAGCCAGAAGGAAGAAGATGTAACTTCCTAAACTTCAAATATTGGTTGTTCTGGCTGTTGTGAGCAATTTAATCGATGGAATTTTGTCAGATTGGCTTTGATTGTAAATTTAATAAAAGTGCTAGCCTAGGCGTTATGCTGCCAAATTGGGTCTAAATGGCGGTTATAACGTAATTAAATAGTTAATAAAGTGGTACAAATTTCAGCCAGTGCTGTTTGGAGGAGTTAGGGCTGCATTTTTTATAATTTGATAATTCCATTATGTTTAGGAGCAAAAATTAAGTGGGTTTATAGTTGAACACTTTTTAAGAAAAGCCTTAAAAAGCATAATTACAAAAGCGCCCCTGAAACCCTATATTAGGGGCTGCCAAAGCCATTCTAGTCTTTTGGCAGTGAATTTGGTAATTCTGAGTTTGGAAATAGGCAAAAATATGTCAGAATAACCCAGGTCATAATTTCAGGAAAAATACAGTTAGACTAGGTGCGACGGGGTCGGGCCGAGTCCCCAGGGCCATTTTGGTAATTTTTCAATATAGACTCATAGAACCACAAAAAACACTATAGAAGTGTCTAAATTTTACATTTGAAATTTTAGGATCGAATTTGGAGCTTGAGTTGTTTGCACGCAGATTGAGGCACTATTTCTGTTTAGTAAAGGGACACAAAGTAGGGGACTTACCTTATTTGCATGTATTTGATATCTCTGCTTGTGTAGTGATGTATGTGATTGCTTTACTCTATTGTGTAGAGCATATTTGAATAATGAAGCTCTATTTCTGTTTTCACTGTGGCCATAGTTCTGTTGCATGAAGCATTGAGCATGCAAAAAATGTCATTATGGGGCATACATCTAGTTAAAGCTAACATGTCTACACATAGCATCTATCATGCATGTATTATGGTATCTGTTTCCTACTGAGATTCTCTCGAATCTTACCCTCCCTACCAACAATTTAGATAGGTGAATATAAAAGGTACACGGAGATCAAAGAAGAGAACTTCATGAGAGAGGATTGCAGTGGTGAAATGAAGACGGGAAGATGTCTCGTCTCACTAGGATAGGTTTAAACACCCTAGTAGCCATGTGCTGCTACATTCTTTGAAATTATTATGTACAAACCCTTATAGGGAATTTCTATAGTCTTGCACATATTATCAGTATATTTATGCTATTCATATGTTGCCCACCGAACCGCACATTAATATTCTGCTACAAGTCAAAATACATAAGGGTGTTACATCATATATTTATCTTACTTTGACTAACAATTATATTTAATATGAATTATCTTGTAAATTAGTCAAGTAAAGAAAGAAGATATCAAGTTGATTATTGGGAATGATAAAGAAGGATTAAAAGGAAGTAGAAGAAATATTGAAGAAAGAAGAACATATTAGTTAAGAAAAGAAAGGAATTATAAAAAAGGATTATGGAAAAAAGTCAAAAAGAGGAAGAAAGATTGAAGAAAGAATCATTTGCATCTCATTAGTCAAGAAATAAAGAAGATATGGAGCTGGTTTATTGAAAATGATTAAATGGAAGAACAAATGATATTGAAGAAAGAAGAACTTGCAAGATATAAGGAGAATATCAAGATTCAAGTTCTTAAATGTGATATTGTAAGTCTCTATGATCAAATGGAAATTGGAATGACTCAATTTGAAGTTAAAGCCACATATGGAAGTTATATCAACTTCACTCAAGTGGTACCTCCTAAGATGAATTTTTGATTATCGCTCGAGTGATGACCACTCTATTCTGCTCTATTTTTGTTAAGCATAACAGAGATTTAGTATTTTGGTTATATTTTCCAAACTATAAATCTGATTGAGGTAAAACTTCTTGTATATGAAGCTAGACTCAAAACAAGATTCTACAACATCAATACCAAGCTTAAAGAGTTTTTGATGACGGAGATAGGAATTTTGAAAGTTGGTGTGAAGTCACTCATTGGATCATAACTTTTGCGAGACAACAAATTTTGGACTGAAACATGGTGCATATCAAATTAGACTCTAGCAGTTCATATGAAAAAGATATAAATTTCAAAAGTTGATGCTTGAATATACACTTGGTTCCAAACTAGTATATATTGATTTGATCATAACTTTTGGAAGGTAGCAAATTTTGGACTGATTCTTATTGCATTGGAAAGGTAGAATTAAAGAAATTTTTGGGGATAGGTCTTTTGCATGATTGGGCATTAAAATGAGTAGATCACTTAAGTGAGCACTTGAATGATGAAGTTCTGTTATGACATTTGTAACCCCCTTCCAACCAAAGTCGAGATTAGGTTTGTAAATACATAATTATGTCGAATTAGAGATTGTAAGATGATTTGGAATTTATTTAAAGTTCCCTTTCCCAAAACATGGTTCTCAAAAAATTTTCTAATAATTGATCAACGTTGGTCTTATATTCACATTCAAATACACAAATGGCCTGTACAGTACGATTTCATTAATAAATATCAGAGTACAATGCAAATTCCCAATATACTCGGGTTCTATTAATCAATAAAGGGTTTATAGGGCACAAATGCCCATAATCAGTTCCCAATCTAGGGGATTACACCATTACTATTTAATATCTCTAAAATATACATATAAATCCCAACAAAATATTCAATGATTTACAAAATGATAACCAGTTATCCCAAATAGTTACTTTAAGCCCGGAGCTCTATCCACCCTTTGTCACCTGCTTCTCTTTGGAACCATTAGCCCTGTCTGAAATTTGTTTTGGGAGAGTAAAATTCTAAGGAATCCTCGTAGTGTCAAATCACTTATAATATGCACAACCACAAAGCATGAAAGGAAATCATAACAACACACACACACACACAACAACTACAACGGCAGTTACAGCAATAGGGGCAGGTATGACCTACGTCATCCTTACGTCTGCTCATACTGAAGTGCTCACGCTGTATTGTACAACCATATGTTCATATCACATCTATCACCACAGCTAGGATCTATATAACATATTTCACATTACATCAAAACTATACTGATATATCCTCAAAGCAGGAATCCACGATTCCACAACACAACCTCGGCAATTACAACGGCAAATGCAACGGCAGGGGTAGGTGTAATAATCATCACCCCCTACAACTGCTCATGCTGACCTGCTCTCACTATAATGCCCTACGGCAGATAATGCAATTACAAGATCATAATGGCCTCATGCCAAAGATTTTCACAACAAAACAATGATAAGTCATGCATACCAAGTATCATACACAACATGAGAGAAAAGTCACTACCTTGGTCTTTTCATGCGTGCTCTGGTACTGGTATCTCCCGAGTAGGGCAAATATCGAATTCTATAATTGATGATTAGGGACGAAGTGTTATTCTCTATTCCAATACTTAAATTGTAACCCCCATCGTCATCAAGGCTATAATTAGAGTTTAAAACACATTTTATAATTGAATAAGAGATCAAGGATAATTTAAAGACTATTTAAAAGACTTGTATAATATGATCTCCATTCATTTCTAAATAAAATATTTGGCCTGTTCGGTTTGTCACATACACAATATCAGAGTACTAGTTAATTTCCCGACATCACCTAGGATATATCCATTAATCAAAGGGTTTTACAGGGCATCATTGCCCATCTAGTTTCCTATTACCGGGGATTACACAACAACTACAAATCTATGGTCAATCTAGTATATACGGTTGTCCAATTGAAACCAAAAACCAAAAAGAATAACTAAGACTACCACTGGCAATCCTAGTCGTCCTTGCTCACTTGCTTGCCTCGAGATCCACTTGCCCTATCTAAAATGGTTATTTGGAAAGAGTGAGATTAAAAAGAATCCCAGTAGCAACATTTTACGTATATGATGTATAATTAATAAAGCAAGAAAGCATATATCACAATTCAGTATAATACTATTCAAGGCCGGGCTAACCGCCACGTCCCCTTAATCAATATTCAAGGCCAGGCTCACGGCACGTCCCCTCAACAATATTCAAGGCCGGGCTCACGCCACATCCCCTCACTCATTCAATGATAAATAAATACAAGAAATGCATTAAACATGATATAGGATAAAGTGTTACTACCTTGTTCTTTCTGTCCTTATTCAGGCATAGGCCTTCTACGTTCCGGGCAAATATCAAATCCTATAGTTATAATTAAGGATGACGCGTAATCACTTAATCCAATACTCAAATGACTTCAAAATATTTAGTTTTGGTTAACATTAAAGTCCCTTATATGGCTACTAGAAGCCCAAACAAATGCCTAAAGTGTTGGGAAGTACAATCTCAAAGACCACCGTTTTAGTGTGCCTCGTAAAACGTGCCGCTTCTGGCTTCCGACTCGGTCCTAAAATATTAAATGTGTAAGAAGTAGGTCATAACCTATCCAAATATCATTTTAGACTCTTCCATAGTATTTCATATGGTTATATTAACCTATGGTGAAAATTTACCAAAATGCTTCCGGACCCCGACCCAACCCTGCCCGATGGCACGTTTTACCAAAAGTTTGACCATGGCTATTCTGACGTATTTTCTCTCAAGGAATCCATTTCCAGGCTCGAAATCACCAGATTCACTATCAAATTACGAAAATGCCCTTGACAGCCCCTATTTAGGCATTTCAGTGGTGTTTTTGTAATTATGCTTTTTTGGCCTCTACCGGAAACGTGCCCAACTGTAACCCCACCTAGTTTTGCCCACTGAGTATAATGGAACCATTTATTTCATGAAAATCCAATTCCTAGTACCAGTTCTAGTCCTGGCCGAAATATTGAAGCAAGAATAGAAAAAAAAGGAGCTTTGTGTTTTAGCTTCCAAAACTTGTACTTTTCCACTTCTAATCCTTAGTTAACTCAACTAAACACTTCTTAATCATGATTTAAAGGATTTTGGCCAACATAACCCCTTAAGGTTATGGCTTTTCCAATTTTACAACTCAACCAAGAAACTTGGAAAAAATCAAGAAACAACAACAACACCACAAGAAGGCAAGTTTATGAAGTTACCCTCTTTGGCTTTTTGTTTTCCTCTTACTCTAGGATCCTCCTCCTTCTCTTCTTGATCTCAAAGTGTGATTTCACCACCATGGATTCATGAGAACAAGAGTTTAGACAAGGATTTCATGACAAGAACACAAGAAAACCATAAGAAATTAACCTTTTTACCTTAGATTTCCTCTTCCTTCTCTCTAAACTTCAAGAGCTCTCCAAGTTCACTCACTCTCTCTTTTCTCTTTGTCTTGAACGAAATGCACATAAAGGAGGAAGGGAAATGGTTTATCAACTTAGTCTCCCATCTTCCTAGCCCTTGATCTAATCCACGGTTGTGATTTCTCCACCTTACATGCACACCACTCCTCCAACCATACCTCCCACCATACCTCCTACTTTAAGCCATCCCTTCACATCATTTGTGTCCAATTGGGTTTGACTAACTTTTCCCTTAGTTAGCCTAAAAAAAACGTGCTCCCCTTCTCATGATTCAACCAAACCATTTTCTCTCTCAACTAACCAAACTAGCACTCAATGTAGCATACCATTGCATCATTATTTGTCCATGTAGCATTATTTTAATGTAATTTAATATGTGCTCATACAAATCCATTATAATTTAATCCCCTCCTTGTGTGATCATGACACTTGGAATTTTAATTCCATTAATGAATTTCTAACACAATTTATTTTTAATTTTCAGAATAATGCCAATTCTGCCAGATTTTCTTCCCTAACTTCGAAAAATCATAACTAATTTTGTAGACATCGTTTCAGAATGATTCCAAAGGCTATGGAACCCTTATTGAGTCTAGCTTCAAGGAAAAATATGGAATTTTACTATATGGGATCATATTATTCCCAGATTTTAAATCTTTGACCGCTGCTCCAGAAACTTTCCAGATTTTTTGGGCCAACTTCAAAAATTCATATCTTTTTGTACATAACTTCAATTGATTCGTATGACCTATCAAATTAAAACTTAGAATGTATAATTTCACGCTCTAAAATTTCATAATTTTTTCCCATCATTTGGTCTTTCAAAACCACATGACAAACTCACTGCCTCGTAGGCGATTTCACTGAAAATACTATTCAATTTTCAATATTTAATTCCTTTAGCCTTAAATATTCACCATTTTATGGAATTACTCAAATAATTAAAATATATTTTTGGTGAATATAAAATTTGGGGCATTACACAAATGACTTCATATCACTTAGATTGGTTATCATTAATATCTTTTAGGAAGCTACAATTATCTCTAACAAAAGCCCTAAAGGGTTGGAACAACTATCCCAAAGATCCCCTTTTAGTAGTGAAAGTACAGATTTTTCACTGTTGCACTCGAGTGAAGAAGACCTTACTCGAGTGATGATGGACTTGCACTCAAGTCATGAGAAGCACACTCATGCGAGTGCTTGACAGTAAGCACAGACAGAAACTAGAAATGCCTGAAGCACTTGAGCATAGAGGCCAATACTTGAGTGATATCGTCACTCTCACCTAAGTCCTAGAAAGTAAAGCAACAGAAGTGATCACCCGAGAGCAGAAAGGAATGATAGAGGCAAGGAAAGATCACTGCACTCGAGAAAAAATTCAATCACTCGAGTGATAGCCAAATGCTTACTCGGGTTCCACAAAGTGAAGTATAGAAAGTGCTCACCCAAGAGCAAAAGAAACTTTCAAAAGAGATGAGCACTCGAGCAGGGTTCTTGTCACTTGAGTGATAACTTACACTCGCGAGTATTAAGATGCACTCTTGAGAAAATGGCTGCGAGGAAGAACCTGAGATGCGAGTTCATATTGTCAAATACACCTGTACTTGAGTGAGACAAGATTCACCCGAGTGAGAACCCACAACACTCGCAAGTGAGACAAACACTCTTTCTTTTTGCACGAAAGTGCAACTGAAAAACTGAAGGAAATAATGAATATGCAACGCTACACTCGAGTGAGGCCCTTAATCACTCGAGTGATGTATATCAGAAGCCAAAAATGTAGCAGAGTTGACCGCACTTTCCAAACTTTACCCAAATGATTCCAATGATCCCAAATTCTCAACCAAGGCTATTCCCACATAAAATTGCACAAGGAATCCAATGGAGCCATCAAAACTACCAAATTCCTATTCCATTATCATGCTTTATTTTAGGCTATATCCAACACAAAATCCCAAAATCAACAAACTTAGCATTTCAACCTCAAACCAATTCTATCTATTCAAATCACATCCCAAAACGCCCATTTCATGACAACATGCCATATACACAATAGCCCACATTTTCAAAAATATGGCCAAAATTTCAGAAATTCCAAGCTTAACCAAATGACATAAAACTTATATAGAAAGGTTTGTCTTACTCACCTCTTCAATTTTCCCAAAGAGGTTCCTTGATTCACCAATCCTTAGATTTCCTTGAGTACTCAAATCAACTCCAATGGACAATCTAGAACCATCAAAATGAAGCCTCAATCCAAGGAACAAGATTAAGGAAGAGAGAGTTTTTGCATTGGAGGTCATTAGCTTACCTTAAAATCAAGGTTTTCCTTTCTCTCTCTTAAGCTCCCATGGATACCAAAAATGGAGGAAAGAATGAGAGAGAGATGAGTGAGGAAGATGAAGAAATGATGATTTCTTCCACGCCCATACCATTTCAACAAAAAGGAGGGAGGGAAGAGAGAAAAAACACTAAACTAATGGGTTTGACTTTTCTTCATCTACTCTCTCTTCACATAAGCTTGCCACATGTCTCCACCTCATTGGTCCTTATAAAATAAGTAACTAATTAGTTACTCTAACCACTCCATTAGTTATTTAGCTATACATCTCATTTCTTCTTAGATAGTAATTAATTTTTTTATTAATCACTAACTAATTAACCGATAATTTTCCGTTTTCCAATTTTTCCCTGATTTTAGCACATTTACCGAAATTGCCACAAAACACATAATAATTCAATCTTTAATTCACAAGTTATTCTCAATAATTATTATTAGCCCTTAATCAAAATTTGCGGCATTACAACACCACTCATAGCAATCAAGTGATTTAGGAAGTGATTAGCTTTTTCTTAGCTAGATCACTCAGTGGGCACTCTAGTGATGAATCGAATTGACATCACTTCCACATCACTCAAGTGATCCTAAGAGCGATACATTGTGAACTTCTAAACACCAGGAAGATCACTCAAGTGAGCATTTAAGTGATGGCCTATCAGTGGCAGCATGACTCTAATGTTATGAAAGTGACACACATCACTTCCAGTAATAATCCTTTACAATTTGAATCACCATCTTGGATTTTTCATTTCTCTTTCAAACTCATATAAAACTTGATTATATTTTTTATGATCATTCCAAATCATTACTATTCAATTTTATATGAAGATTATACGTGATTAAACTTGGATTAAAGATCAACAACCAAAAAGCAATTTTTTTCAGAACCTTCCAACGAATGTATTCTCAATGGGAAGAAGAAAAGCTTAATAGGAAGATTGAGCCTAATGGATATATGATCATAACCAACTATAAATACAAGAGCTCTTTGAATAGACAAAGAAGAGAGCAAGTGCGTATAAAACCAAAATGCCAAAACTCTAAATCCATCTCCATCTCATACTCTCTCTCTAAGTTCTTGTATAATATTCTTTAGAGAGAGATTATTTGTTTGTGCTTCATTGTTCATCTTAATTCACTTTTAAGAGAGAGATTAATTGTAATCTTTTATCATCAAGGTTGTATGGTGGCTTCATAAGTGCCCGGGTCAAACTTGTGGGGTTATTGTGGCTCTCAAGTGCCCAGTTTAAACTTGAGGAACATAGTGGATTGAAATCTCAGGAGGAGCCTGGGGACTCGACATAGGTCATCAAGGATGAGACTGAACCAGTGTAAATCACAATTTAGATATTTCAGGAGGAGCCTGGGGACTCGACGTAGGTCATCAAGGATGAGACTGAACCAGTGTAAATCACAATTTGCATATTCTTTTCCTTGATCTTTTATGTTTCGAGCATAAATGATTTAGATATTTGATTATGCATTTCTAATTCATTATCTTTATAATCAGTGTTACTTACTTCATTATCTGAGATGCGAATGGCTGATTTTAGGTGTTTCTTATTTCATTCTCTGGGTGTTACTTATTTTATTTATCTTTAACCATCTCAAGAGTTATGAATGGCTGATTTTGGGTGTTTCTTGGTTTTGGAAGGTTTTGATTATACTATTCCACCAATTTTAAAAGATATTGATTTTTGATTTTCTTTTACATATGATTTTGATTTCAAACCAAAAAAGGATTGGACTGATAAAGAAAAGGAAATATTTTCTTTGAATATTAGAGCAATGAAAATTTTGGATAGTGCTTTGAACAAAAATGATTTTGAGAGAATCAGATTTTGCTCCCATGCTAAAGATATTTGGAATACTTTTAATTCTATTTATACTTTTAACTACTATGTTGAAGTGGAAACTGCTGTTAGTACTTCAAAAATTATAAGCTACTTATCTACGATTGACAAACAATTGGAAGTTGAGAATGAAGAAGGAGAAATCACATAACACTTCCATCACTCAGTCAACACAGAAGGACAATAGGAAGAGGATTCCTAAGAAGAACTCATCATAGATGAATATGATGAATCATTCTTTGGAGCTCAAGATGTACATAAGGTAAACAATTCCAATTCTTCTAGTACATTTAAGAAAAATGATTTCAAAAGTTTGCATAAAATTGTCTTTCAACAAATTATTGATTTAGTTTCAAAAAGCAAAAATGTTGTTAATCTTACTAGAAATTCATGTGGGAAGAAAGAACTTAAGCGTATTGATAATTTGAGATTGCATCCACTCAACCAACACAATACTTGCAAAAATGTTTATAATAAGCATCATTTTACCATTTGTAATTATTGTGGAAAATTTAGTCATATTTCTATCACATGCTATATTAGGAGAAATTCTAATGTGAGAAATAAATTATTTGGGTTCCTAAAGGGAAAGTAAGGTCAAGTACTAACATAAAAGGACCCAAGTATATGTGGGTACCAAAATATTCATCTAGTGCTTCTTGTGTGCATCTTAATTCCAAAAGGAATAGACATTAGGGTACAGAGAATAGGAAGAAGAATCCAGGAGCTTCTCATACATAAAAAAATGAGATTCATAGAATCTACATTAAAAAATAGAACTCATGGAGAATCTATGGCTACAATTTTATGGTCAAATCATAAAAAGTAATGGACACTAGTAAGAGGAGGTTCAGCTTCAAGCCAAGTGTAATATCCCGATTTGTAATTAGGGCTAATGACTCCGATAATTATTGTAATTATCTTGATTAAATATATTTGGAATTAATGTAATGAGAATTTTGAGAATAAATACATGTAGTATTTAAGATCAAGGGTTGAGATGCATTTCATATGGGTCGGAATCCTATACATTGAATTTATGTGGGCTCTTTGATGGAGTGCTTGAGATGTGGACATGTGGCATTGTGGTAGTGGTTGGATGAGGCCACAAGAAGACAAAGCTTCACTTTTTCCCTCATTCTCTCTCTCTCCATCGGTAAAGTGTGTGCACAAGGGAAAGAAAATTCATTTCATCATCCCTCCCATTTCTCTCTCATTTTCCCTCTCTCCTTCCTCCATTTCTGGCGCTGGTTTGAGCTTGGAAAGAGAAGAAGAAAGCTTTGATTTTGGTGAGTTGTGACTCTCCTTTGCTCAAAACCTCTTCTATAATATTGTTCATCTCAATGAGAGCTACATTGTGATGGTTGTAGAATCTTGAGAAGTGGTGCTTGGTGATTTGCTCGAAATTGGAAGTTGAGGAATCAAGGTTCTTGGTTGGGCAAAGTGAAGAGGTAGGAAGTTAGAGCATTTTAATGTATTTGTTTGTGATTTTTGGCTAAGTTTAGTCAAATCTGGAATTTTGCCCTAATTTGCACCAAATGTGGATTTTAGGAGTTTCATTATGATTGATGATTGGAAATGATTTAGTTTGGAGATATATGAACATTTGATGCATTTTGGATAGATAGAAATTGATTGGGATTCATTTGGGTCACTTGGGAAAAGTTGGAAAATCTGGTTGTTTAAGCTCTGTTTTTCGCTGTCAGTTTGGACGAGCGTTTTGAGTGACCAAATGGTATTGGAAAATTATGAAACTTTCCAGTCTTAAAGTTCACATCCCAAGCTTCAAAATGGTCATATATTTTGTGTCATTTCGTTGAGTATTCTGTGAGATATGGTTGCCCAAAGTTTGGGATTGAAACAGAACTCTGTTTTGGAGTAGTGTGTAGTTTATGGAAATTCTGTATTTTTGTAGTGATTTCCAGTGAAGGGCTATATTTTTCCTTGAAAGAGGACTCATATACCTTTCATTTGGCTTTGGAATCACTCCGTTTCGATTTTTCTAGAATTAGTTATGTTTTTCCGAAGTTCAGCCCAGAGTCAGGAAACTTATGGGCCGCGGCCCAAGCCTTTCTGACCTATTTTGGGCCGCGGCCCAATAGTGGTGGGCCGCAGCCCAAGACCTTCTGACCATCTTTGGGCCGGGGCCCAAGGAATGGTGGGCCGGGGCCCAAGCCTGTGTTCCAGCACTTAGTGTTTTCAAAAAGTGACCTTCAACCTATTGTTTCCCAACCTTTTAGGGCTTTCATTAGAGACATTTGTGGCCTCTTAGGAGTCCTAAATGATAACCAACTTAGTGTATTATGGGATTAAGTAATTGGAGAAGAGATTGATCATTTGTCCCTAATTTGGTATAGGATTTGATATCTGCCGAACGCGTGAGCCTACTGTGCCAAAGATTGTCAGGAAAGCTTTAGGTAGCGACTCCTCTCTTATACTTTGTGTAAATGTATTGTATGTCTGTCTGTCATTCATTGTGTGGATGCTGCTGCTACTGCTTTGTGATACCTTGTGCATTGAGATACTTTGTGGAGCATAGTGATACATCGTGCGTTGAGATGCTTTGTGGTGCTTTGTGCTTTGTGTTGCTGCTACATAGTGTTCACCGCGAAAGCGGGCGTTGTGCATAGTGATTACAGCGAAAGCTGGCTTAGTGTTCACCACGAAAGTGGGCGTAGTGCATTGTGATTACAGCCGTGAGTGCTGTCGTATGTGGCGCGAGCCAGAGATCATTGTGAAGCTGCTGTTTATGATGAACATACATGCTTTATGTTTATATATCGTATGAGTGAGTTGTTGCTCTGGGATTCTTTAGAATCTCATTCCTCCATATGACTAATCTTTTCAGATAGGGCAAGTGGCTCGAAGGAGAAGCGACCAACCCGGAGTGGTTAGGAGCTCTTAGGGACATTCAGGACTTTGGGATAGTTGGTTATCCTTACTTTGGATTGGGATTGCCAAGTGTACATAGATGTAAATAATTATTTTGATTGTGTAATCCCCTTTATGGGAAAACAACTAAACCCATGATATATATGTAGTAACCCGGGGTTTGCCGGGATTTTGGTTTCCGCACTTTGATATTTATTATGTACTCTGATTTCTCAAGTAGTTATATCCGCACGTGAATGTGAGACCAAGAATATATATATGTTTTGAAAAGATTTTGAAATACCCCATCTCTTGGATGTGGGATCATAAGTTGTGATTTTGTTTTATTGGTCTCTATTTCACATCATAATTTGAAATCCGGATGTGATTACCGTGAGGGGGTTACACCAAGCTTACCAAATTCATCACTTGCATACTTGATAAAGCCATTAGTTCTCAAGTACCAAAGAAGCCTCAAAATGGAAAGAGACAACAGCTTGAAGGTAAAGGACCATCATCACTCCAAGTGCCACTAGAGGTGATACCTCTAAGAATCACTCCAAGTGCCACTTCTAGTGGTACCCCCTGAGGCACAAAGAAGAAGACTTTTAGAGTCAACATCATATAAGCGAGTATTGCATGATCCCAATGCTAAATATGCAAAGATAAAAATGCCACAAAAGGATGAAGTGGGTAAGCAAAGCGAATCCTCTAAGTACTTAAGGTAAACATATAAAATGGCAAAACCTCCAACATTATTATCTTTAATAGTTATTGAGGTTTATATCTTGTAACCTTAGGAATGAGCATTGCAAACTAATTTAGAAATATGTTTTAACATCTCTTAGAAAATCCATTTAGAAATTTATTTATAGAGGGATTGAAATGTTCAATAGCCTAGTCCTTTATACATTCATGACGGTTTAAAAAGAAAAAAAAATTTATGCATAAAGTTGATTAGTTCATTATGTTCGATTGTTCTAAATTGACTATATTTTTAGAGCAAGTGAATTATGTTATGATTCCTACAAACTAACAATGAGTACTACAATTGATTCAGGCATATATAATGCTTAATAAATAACAATTATAGTGAATAAATGTCATGTATGTTGAGTTGGAGGTCGCACAAGAATATATAACGCTTAAAAGTAACAATTAATTATGCGCAGCTTCATGTATTGGAAAGCAAAGTTTGTGAAAACACAAAAATAATTATTGTAGTTAATAATCGTTAATTATGTAGTGACAAAAATGACAGTTCCCTCGAAACAACTGTCATGTAATACTAATAAATGATTCATCTTCCAACTTTTAATATCAATAAGATAAAACATAACAGTCTTAAGAAACAAATGTCATTTAAAATTTTCATAACCTTTCTTAACATCATCATACCTTCATAAGTCATAACCCTTTGTAATATCCATTAGATCTGTATTTAAACTCATCTATTCCTTATGATTCCTACTATAGTTTTCTTTATTGGCCTCTTCTTTCTCTTTTTCATCATGTTAAGATCCCAAGGAGCACCTCTTCCGCCATTACCCACTCTGCCACCACCACCACTATTAGTGCAAGCTTTACACCCAAGAGGGGGGGTGAATTGGGTGATAATAAAAATTTATGATAAGACAAATAAAACTGAAAACCAATAAGGAGAAGATTAAAGTGTTAGGAAAATTTCACCGAGGTATACGCCAGGAGTTATACTGGTTCGGGGTCTAATTCACAATAACCTACGTCCAGTTCATAGATAGAATCTGTGCCTTCACTATACTTTCCAAGATTCAATGGGTTCTTGGCACCTCGTACACAGCGATCTATTCCTCACTTTGAATACTCGCTCCCCCTTACACCACCTAAATTGATGCCCAACTTAAGGTCCCACAACCTTAAGATATCTCTCAAACAAGTGTATTAAATCAATGAATGTTCTCTCTTATAGAGTTGGTAATGTAAACACTGAAGCGTATTAAAACAAAAGAGTAAGAGCTCAGAAAATGAATATTCGTCAGTTCGGTAGTTCAGCGTCTTAACTCCTGATTTGAATGCTTTTGCTATTTATAGTTGGAGAGATTTTAATGACCGTTGGAGGCATTCTGTTTTCCCGTTACTCACTGAGCATTACTTGGAACATTCTTTATGTTATTTGGATATAGCCGTTGAGGTGAAGAGAATGCGTTGGTAGAGACTCAGAGAGCATTTAATGTCTCTGACACAGTATATCTGCTTTTCTTGGAATTAAGATATCTAAAGTGTTAAACTCCTGAAACTTGCTTTGAGCACGTTAATCATGAGAGAAAATGATAATGAACAAGATTAATGAAAGTACACAATGATCTTGTGAAATTGTAGACTTCGATTAGATGCTCTGTTTTATATGAAGAACAAGTATTCGAATACTATCATAATTATCATGATAATTTAACTCTTTTCAGATAACACATTATTCGAATACCTTCTTCTTTATTCGGATAATATTTGAGATTTTACACTAAGACTATTCGAATAGTTGATATACCTATTCGAATAGTGATCTCTTGAATATAAGAAGGATTATCCTGATACTTTAGCAATTATTCAAATACTTGCTTCTAATTTGATCAAGAAATAATTTTCTTTCAGCTTTCTATATTATTCAAATAGTTTTCTTGCTATTTGAATAATTTCTCATCTTAATCTCATAGTCTTAGTTTTGAAATGCTATTCGAATATTAATAACACTATTCGAATAGTGTCTTTACTATTCGAACAGTCTTCATGTTATTCGAATAACAAAATGTGAAAAACCTTTGAACGTACAAAGTAATATTCTGATAATGATTAATCGAATAGTTATACTATTATCCGGATAATGCATTTGAAACTCACTTTGGGAAATATAAGCACTAATTGAATAACGTGCAAGCTATTTGAATATTTTTAGTTCAGAGAAACTTTCAATTGTTATATTAGTTCATACTATTCAAATAGTCAAGGACTATTCAAATAATACAACTATTTATCAGTGTATCATTATTCGAATAGCGTATGCATTATCATGATAACTATCTGTCTATCCGAATAGTCTAAGAGTTATCAGAATATCAGCTAATGAAAACTGAGTAACAGTATTCGAATAGTAAGTATACTATTCGAATACTTTCTTAGCAAAAACTTGTGAATGAAAATGCAGACACAAATTAAACTAAACTTAGGTTTGTTATCATCAAAACTCTGAATCTAACAACCACCACCTCCTCCTCCTCTTCCACCTCCCCTTGAAATGGAGGCTCTGATATAGATGTTGGCAAGTCTTGATTGCCACACAAGGTGTCTCATAGCATACGCCAACAACTTTAAAAAGAAGGTTAACCTGATACTTTATCACATAAACATTAATATGACTTACAGTTAGACCCTTTATCTTCTTCCTCCAATGATGACAATGAGGAGGAAGATGAGGGGGAGGACGGCAGTGGTGGTGATGACTGAACACCACTATTTTAACATATAAAAAAATTCTTAACAAAAAACCTTAATTATTCATGGTTATAAATTAAAAACAATAAAGTATTCTAATAACACCAACATACTTAACGGTTCTAATTTAATAAATGTTAATTAAGCTTTTGAAACCTTTACTCTTTCTCGCATTAACTCTAAGTGCCTCCTCATTATCTGATGTTTATCAGGAGAATCAGATACCCTTTCGTCCTGTTCAACTTCCAATGCGTGCAATGATAGTTTTTTCACATCCCTTTCATATGTCTATTTGAAGTCCTCATTGTCATTTGTTTTTCCTATATTTTCTTCATTATCCTCCTCTTTGTTCTTTTAATCTCCAAGATGAAACGCCATGCAAAAAAATATCGGCATCATCCTCCACCACCTCCTCCTCCTGCTCCCCAACCTGCACCTCTTGCTTCTTATCCCTAACACCTGCCTCTGCCTCCACATCCTATGCTTCCTCAGCTAGAGGTAATATTGTGGCATGCAAAACAAATTGATCATGCTGTGAGGAGGCTTTTTAGATAACTCTCTGGTATGAATAAGAAGGCCAATCTCATACTTGATAAGTATAAGATTGGTCATGATCCTAACAATGATTCTAGACCCTCCTCTGGTAATGGGTAGTGTAACACCTTTATCTTATTTTCACGTTTTTCAGAGTATTAGTGTGCAATGCGGTAGGCAAATAGGAATAGCATAAAAAATACTGATAAAAAGTGCTCGATTATAGAAATTCCCTACAAGGATTGTACATAATGATTACAAATAACGTAGCTGCACAGGGCTACTAGGGTGTCTAAACCCATTTAATGAAACTCAGACATCCTTCCACCTTCGTTCCACTACAGCATTTCATTACAGGCAGTCCTCTTTTCTATTATCAGCACGCCTCCTGTGATCACCTGTCTAAATGGTTGGTTAGGGGAGGATGAGATTTGAGAGAATCTCAGTAGCAAACAGTACCAATATACATGCAAGATAAGTGCTTAATGCATGACATGCTTACATCACATAAACTCATGCTAACACAATGACATATCTGCGTGCTCAATGTTTCAAACAACATACTCATGGCCAAAACATAAATAGAAACAGAGCTTCAATCATTCATATATGTTTCACATATCAAGTAAAGAAATCACATGCATCAGTACACAAGCACAAATATCAATTACATGTAGGAGAGGTAAGTTTACTACCTGGATCGCCTTTCCCTTACCCTTATATCGGTCCAATACTCTGGTTTGGCTTAAGCTACTGTCTGATCCTAAAATCCCAAATTTGCAATAAATAAGTTATTACTCATTCTAAACTCATATTGTGGGGGTATTTTGACTTAAAAGTGCTTATTGACCAAAATGTCCCTGGGGACTCGGTCTAAGCTTTTTATACATAGTCAAACTATACTTTACTAGAAATTATAACATGGGCTAATCCTACACAATTTCATATATAGAATCCATTTTTGACCTTGGACTTAACAAATTCACACTGCATTTCTATTATTAACCTTGGCAACAACTATGTTAGGTTTTTAGGGGTAAAATTGTCACTTCACACCCTAAAGCCTTTAAACTCCACACTTTACATGTACCCTGCACGGTTTTCCATTCTAAACACAATGGAATCATCAAAAACATCAAAATCCAGTCCAAATACAGCCCAAATAGGTCTGAACAAAATTCCATAAAAATTGGGGAAATGGAGTTTTATGATTTCAATCCATAAAACACCTTCTTTTCACATCTAATCGCTTGTTTAACCACTCAAACACCTTTTACACATGATTAATCAAGATTTGGGTAACATCTCCCCTTAGGGTTTGAGCCTCCTAAATCACAAATTCAACCAACAAAAGCCATAAATTTAACTACAACAACAACTACTACTACAACCTTGAATCTAACAAGATAACAAGGTTTTGTGGCTTTACCTTTGATTTCCTTCTTTCTCTCTCTGAAATGCCATCTCTCTCTCCTTCTTGCCCTTGATTTTGTCTTGCTACATGTGCATTTAAAGATGGAATAGAGATTAGAGAGAGTTGTACATGAATTTGGAGGCATAAAAAAGTGAAAATTACTTAAAACCTACCTTGTTTGGCTCTTGACCACCTTGTGCTTCTTCTTTGTTCATGCTTCTTGAAAGCTCTCTCTCTTTCTTTTTCCCTCTTTCTATTTGATGTAAATGAGGACTGTTGGAAGAGATAAGAAGCCTTTAAAATATCTTCTCCTTTCAAGTATTATATTTAATTGTAATTTTGCATGTGCAAATTGACTAAAGCCATCATCTTTTTATACTTGGCTAAGAATGCTTCGAAAGGTCACATAATATGTTCAAATATTTATCTCCTCTTCCTTCTCTCCATTTTCAATGTCAATAGGGTCTTGTGAAGGAGTTAAGTGGCTTCTTTGAATTTAATTGCCAATTATAAAACATGCCAACTTTTTTTACTTTTCAACCTCAATTACTTATCTTAAAATGCTTCAACTCTTGCCATAATTATCTTAAATATGTATTTCACTTTTCCTCTTGCTTTTTGATCATCCAACATTATGAGAAATGGGAAAAATATTATCTTTGGATTTTATTTGGCCAAATGACTATTTTTCCTATACATTTTTACCATCACCTTTTGAATTTCGCACATAAGTTGACAGAATTTTCATCAAAATTTGAAAATTTATATCTAATTGTTCATATGTCTAATTAGTAGGTTCTAAAGGCTATGTGACCCTTATTAAGTCTATTTTTAAGGAAAAATAGTCTTCAACCAACTAGAAGCTCACAATTCCCATAATTATTGTTTTTGGACGCTACCACTAAAAGTCGCCAGTTTTACTAGACTAACTTCAAAAATACATAACTTTTTGTGTACATATCCAAATGACTTATATGACCTATCAAATTAAAGCCTTATAAGTGTACTTTTATTTAGAAAAATTTCACATGCTTTGGACATCATTTTCCTATTTAAAATGTCACACAACTAGACTGTCAAGTTGGAAAAATACACTGGCAGCAAATCCTCATTCCTAGGACTCTTGCTAAACTGGGGCTTAGTAGTCCACTTGATTTAGGCTTATTCTCAAGCGTCTAATCCCAAAATTTGGGATATTACATTTATCCCCTTATTCAATAAATTTCATCCTTAAAATTTGAACGTCTACAACTTGGGGATCACTTTTTATCACTCAATCCATCCTTTTTTCATGTGTAGGTTTATAAGCCGTGCAACATAATGATCATATTCAATATATCTCTTCATATGCAAGCTATCAAGCATGCAACACAATTATCATATTCTCATCAAAGATCTCAGATAATATTCAACATTCATCATTCATTCAATACACAGTATGTAGTATGCAATGAAACACAGGACCCACTAATCCATTCCTACAGCGCTTGATTCTTTAGGCCTCACAGCCTCTTCAACACTCCGCCAGGATCACACAATCACATCAAATACTGGACATAACTGCGATATCATAATACGAACTAGACCTTACTTGCCCAAACAACAATCATAACAAGCACTAGACCTAACTCGCCCAGGCCACAATCATAGCAAGTATTGGACTTAACTTGCCCAAGCCACACTAAAGTGTTTAGTCATACTGATCTTACTGCCCAGGGAATCACCCCTATGCCATTGGCTTCTTGGGGTTTATGGCCTCGAGCCTTTGCTCATTACCATTCTTAAAACATAACATTATGCTAGCCTAAAGACATACATGTCCATAAGGTCTTATGGCCTAAGCACATATAGTTCATCATCTTTGCTGAATACATATCGAGACTAACAACCTCAGGACATATAGCCTATTCGGTATTACTACCCTGTACAAACACGAGTTGGTATTTGATTCTGAGGGGCTACAATGTGGAGAGTATTTGTCACAATTTTGCCCTACTACACTAGGACTTATCCCAATCTCTATTTATATAGGTCATCACAAACCATATAGGTCATGCCTTATAAACCACACTAGTTCACATCACTGTACATGATATAATACTGTTGGCTAAACTGCTTCAACACATATGTTTTATGCCCAGCCTCTCGATCGCAAGCTACCAGTGCGGTGCAACCTGCATGGCTATGTTGGGGTAAGAGCCACCCGATCATAAACTGATTAGTTGCATCTTTAACATGCTCTGATACCAAAAATGCCAAACCCTTTAACATTTTGATATTGGCAGAGTAAATAATGCAGAGTTTGATAGGCAAACAAAAATAGCATTGATATACTGATATTTGTACTTGTATTATATTACAGAAAATCCTTATAGGGTTTGAAAAATATTTATAGTATCCTCAAAAATTAACTACACTAGGATACCAATGTAAGCTCCTGACTCTTCATCGGGACCCTCAATCACTCGTATTGGCATTTTGCCTTTTAAGCCACTAGTTTCAACTAAAATATTTTTAATTTTCAAAAAGGGTGAGATTCAAAAGAATATCAGTAGTGACATACAACCAATCATATAATATACAAAAATTAAATATGTTATGCTCCATGTTATGCAACATATTAACAACACAAACAACATCATGGCATGTATACATGAGTCAGGGCTATTTCCCTACTATCCGTACTCCTCGGTCAGATTCTTACTCAACAACCAGGAAAAAGTGCTTACTCATACAATTGCCTTACTCAGCAAAATAGTGTTCATCAATTATATCACGGAGGATGGCATACACAAACATATAAAAAATTCACATAATTTATGAAAGATAGAGTTACTACCTAAGTCCTTTTCCAGTTCCAATATCCATCCTAAACTTTGATTTCGGGTCAGGAAATTTCCAATTCCTATCAAAATTAAAGTTAACAAGTAACTAGTTATTACTTGTACTACTACCGTCTTTCAATCAAACTCTACAGGTTATCTAATGCAGTTATCACAGTTTTTGCACAGTGCAGTTTCACTGTTTTCAGAAATTGGTAGATTTTTTAGTCAACTTTGGAAATTCATGATTAATTTTAGAAAAATCCAATTTGACTAATTCCAAAACCAAAATGAGGCTCTTCAAATGTATTTTCATTGAAAAATGCCCAAACCTGATTACAGAACTCATTATTCCCAAAAATTCGTCAAACATAAGTTGTTCCAAATTTCTCTCCAGAACATGGCACAACTTTAAAAATTCATATCTTTAAATGCACTTGTCCAAAAATTACAAACTTCCTATCAAATTAAAGCCCTATATGTCTACTTTAATACTATCAAGTTTCATAATTTTTGGACTATGTTTGACCTATGAAATCCATTGCATAACAACATGCTTCACTGGAGGCAAATCAAACAGCATGCAGTTGCAACTTCAAAAATTTCTAGATTTGTATGCAAATTTCCAAAAATTATGAACACCTATATTCCCACACAATTTTCCCTTTCAAATCCAATAGAACCATCAGAATTTCAAAATTCTAGCTCTACCATGAGTGAACAATAGCTGGACATATTTCACAATAAAAGGGAAAATTGAAGTTTCTTGATTTTAATCTGCAAACCACCTTCTTTACACCTCTAATCACACGTTTAACCCATTAAACACCAATTGCACATAATCTGGGGAAATTTTGGTAGCATTTCCCTTAAGGTTTCATTTTCCCAAATTTACAAAAATCAACCAAATCAAAGCCAAACACAACAACAACAACATCATTATCATACTACTCAAGAGGATCAAGCTTTAGAGATTACCTCTTGATTGCTCAACTTTCTCACTACCTCTTGATTGCTTAACTTTCTCACTCTAGGATGCCATTGCCCTCTCTCTCTCTTCTCTCTTGATTTTGCTTACTAAACATGGTTTCCAAGATAAAGAAGAGATCAGAAGAAGTTCTAAGTGAGTTAGAAGTCAAGAACACTTGAAATCAAGTCTTACCTTGGATTTTTGGCTTGAACCCTAACCTTTGCTTGTTCTTGAGCTCTCAACTTCCAAATAGCTCTCTCTCTCTCTCTCTCTCTCTCTCTCTCTCTCTTACTTCAGCTAATCGAAATATGGAAGGAAGGAATAGGAAAATGTGTCTTAAAATATCCTTCTTCATCCCTTTTGTTTATTATATTTTTATGGCTTTTCATCACATGACAATTAACTCAATGTTATTATCTTTTCTCTTTCCTCAAAATACTTAGCTAAAAATGAAAATTGGAAGGGAGTAATAATATGTCTTCATTTATCCTCTTCCACCTATTTACTATGAGTTGAAATTGCTGACTTTATGTCATCTTTTTTTTTTTTGAAATTTGACCTTAATACCAAAAATTGATGATAAATATCCAAAAATAATTTTCCCTCCTTAGTCGGCTCACTTTGGACAAAATTGAGGGTAATTTGAGGAGAAAATAATTTTCTTTTGATTAATATGGCAAATTACCATTTTGCCCATACATTTGGTGATTTTTGCCCAAAAATGAGAGCATTTTCACCCAACTTTGAGAATTTATATCTTCATTTGTAGACATCTAATGGATGTGATTCTAGAACTTATTTAACCCTTATTGAGTCTAGTTTTAAGAAAAAAATATAGCCTTTACCCAACTGAAAGATCAACATTCTCATAATTTAAATCTTTGGACGTTGTCCCAGAAATTAGCTAGTTTCATTAGGTAAATTTCAGAAATTCATAACTCTTAGTGTATAGGTCCAAATAATTCATATCACCTATCAAATTAAAGCTTGGAATATCTACTTTCATTCTAAAAAATTTCACAATTTTTGCACATAATTTAATCATCCTAAACCACATGACAAACTCACTGTCTCATAGGAAATTTTCACTGGTAGCATAGTCAAATTCTCCAAAATTCACCCTTTATTTTATTTGTTGAATAAATATACATTAGATCCTTGGTGTATGAATTTTGGGATAATACAACTAGCCTAGTAATCTCATCAGTTTATCAAGCTAATTGCCACTATTCTGTATTTATTGTTTTATTTTTTTTTTCATTTTAAATATATTATAAAAAAAGAAAATATCTAACAGTTCTTATAGAAAAAGCAACATGAAATAAAATAAATAACGGTTCTTAAACTGTTCTTTCTAAATGACAGTCATGAATTCAAAAAAAATAACGGTCTCTTGAAACAACTGTCATGTAACTCATGGCATGGGAAAAAGAATGACGATTTTCATAAGTCTCTAATTAAATTCACATTTTTTGATTTTTTCTGTAATATAGTAGTTGTTACATGCGACCATGCACACATTAAAATAAAATATTGTCAAATACATAACAGTTATTAAGAAAAACACATCACTTATTATAATACCACTTCAAATTCCTAACAGTTATTAAAAACTAACTGTTAGCATTTATAAAATATAATGATGTGTAAATCTAAAGGATGCGATGGCTTGATAATCCATGAAATCCTCTCTATAAAAGTTCCAAAAACTACTGAACTTCACTTCTCCAATTCCATTTCAACTTCTCATAGCCACTGCAAGCTTTAGTTCTTCTTCATCAAAATTATGGACAAACACAAGAGAACTTCTGCTTCATCATCTCGAGTCAAATCGAAAGATGAACTCCCTCTACCAACAATCCATAAAGGGCTCGACCATGTGACCTAAGAGCTCCATCATACAGTCCAAGTTTACCTGTGAGAGAAAGAATACATGAACCAGTGTTTGAAGAGACTTACCACTCTCGTTTACTCTTTAAATGAGGAGGTGGACAAGTTACTAGAGAATGTAGAATCTGATGATGCATGAGATTCTTAAAACATCTCCATAACTTGTTATTTTTAGGTTTTTTATATACTTCATCTTTTTGTTTTTTTATTTTGTTTGTAAAATGGTGGTTACATAATCAACCACCAAAATTTTAAAAAAAATGAAATACGTAATATTTATTAAGTAAGAACCATTATTTATTAGAATACCATGCAAATAAATAAGGGTTGTTATTAGTAACCACTATATTTTGTCTCAAAGAATGATGGTTGTTACACAAAACCTATCATGATAGTTCGAAACCTTTCCCTTCCCCTATGCCGATGATAATAATATTACATACTTCTTTGTTCTTTGATGATCAGGCACGAGAACCAAGTACCCATTCATTACCCACTACTGCGTGCGACTGCTCGTCTTCAACTTCAAACATGCACAATGATGGTTTGAACCCGTCACTTCCAAACTATTTGGACTCCCCATTTCCTTATGTTTTTCGTACTATTTCTTCATTGTCCTCCTCTATTCTCTTAAGATGAAATGCCATGCTATAGACTTACTAGAAAATCCACAGCATCATCTTCCTCCTCCACAACGTCCATCGTCTCCGCCTTCACATCTTCTACTCCCTCAAGTGGAGGCAATGATGCTTCATGCAGAATGCATTGACTATGCTGTAGGAGGCTAGCCATATATTTATCGAGTATGAATAGGGAAGGCTAATCTCATTCTTGATAAGTATGGGATTGGCCACCATGATCACTTACTCCTAGATGATTCGGTCTACTCCTCTGGTGATGAGTAACATGCTGATGTGAGGTATGCTGCAAATTTATGGAACTTTTTTTAAAAACTCACAATAGACCGTATATCTTCTATCAGAAGGTGATATTTTTTTTTTTTTTTTATAGAATATGAAAATATAATTATCTAGGCATTATAAGCCCCAAAAAAATTAAAAGATTATATAACATACCTTATGATTATTAACAAAAAAAATGTTTTAAATGTAAACCAATAAATAACAGTTCTTACAAATGAACCGTGATGCAAAGTTATAGGTACGATAACTCAGAAAACCCTATCATTCCTCTTTTATTTAAACATTTGAAACATAATACACTTGACATTTAGTCTATTCGAACGATGAAACCTGCCAAAATCATAACCTTATGACTCCTGTTGTCTTTTCCAGCTGTCGAAAGCAGTTTTCAATCTAACCCCACCATAAAAAAGCCTTCATCCAACTTCTTAGCGACAACTGCACTAGTGAATACACTTGACACTTATATCAGTGATTAAGATATGATTTCATTTTGCTTGCCTTAACTCGTGTTTTTGTCCATGAGCCCTACCTAGGTATACACTTGATTTTGTATGGATGATTCATAGCCCTATACTCTTTTGTGTTAGGATTAACAACAAAATATAGAAAAGTAGTATGTCTTCCCCTAGATTATTAAAGTAGAATACTACAGAAATAGGCTCTTGGACATTATAGATGCTTGTATTTTGCACCCTTGAACATAAAAATTCAAGTCAACAACAATCATTAATTCATTACAATGTACTTTGAACGTACTACCATAATAATAAACCCTTTTAGGCCTTCCTTACCAATTCATCAGCCAACAGCATAGAAATACGAAACACATCCGTTGGGGACTCCTTCTGATACACATTCCATTTATGAATAACGTGAGATACAATTCTCCATCTATTAGTGCTGCCATTCAGTGACTCAATGAGAGCTACCTTTACTATTACCATTTGAATGAGTATGAAATTGAAAAATTCCTATAATTATAACAAATACCATACTTAAGTGAACAAACTTGTGTGTCTCTTTGCAACAACCCATCCACTGATTATATAGAAAATTTGTAAACATCAGTTTTGCTACGATATGTATAAAACTTCATCAAGTTAGCACCTCACTAATTCCCTTTCATCTACAAACCTCTGTGACCTTAAACTCTACATCCTTGAGCCACGAAAGACATATTATAAGTCTAGAAGCAATAACACCTAACCTTAGCAAACCTAGTCACTATATATTTAGGAAATCATTGATTATATCAACATTACCATACTCTACATTGAACGATTAAACGTATACTACAGTGCCTATCACTCCTCCTACAACATGATATCAATCAGTCTATAGTAGATCTATTTAGTTGAAATCACTACCAAACCCTTTCAGCTTCCACTGTCATCAATAACTCAACAAAACCTGTAACATCCTGGATTTTAATTAAGGGATTATAACTTCAAATGATGTAATTAATGTCAATTAAGCATATTTGAAGTATAGGTTGTGTGTTATGATATAAAGACCATTAGTGATGATTTAATGAGTATTGTACTAATCAGGGGTAAAACGGTAAATTTACCAACCGTCTGGTCGGCTACGGATGATAAAACCCCTTAGTAATCAAAATCAATGGTTGAGATTGAAAGATAAAGGGGTGGAATCAAGTGTGAATGAGTTTATATGCACTCATGAGTGGGAAGGATGAGATGGTGACAAGTGTTCAAATGAGAGCCTTTGGATGAGTCAACATATTCAAACTCTTTCTCTCTCCCTCTTAGTCGGCCAAGTGCATGGAAGGAAGGGAAGGAATGATCATCTCCTTCACCTACTCACTTTCTCTCTCCCTTTCCTCCATTTCCGGCGAGCAAACAAGAAAGAGAAAATAAGGGCTTGCAACTAGCCAAGGTAAATGATCTTATATGCTTAATTACCCTTCATTGATATTGTTCCAATGGTCAAGAGCTTTATTTCCATGTTTTCAGACTTTGGATTTGTAGTGTGTGGCAACTTGAGGGAAACTGAAAGTTGAGGAATCCAAGTTCTGAATTCAGCAAGTGAAAGAGGTAGGTTTGTAATGCATTTTGATATATATGTCAAGATGTTTGCTTAATCAATGGGAAATCTGGAAATTAGACCTAATTATGATGTTAAATGAGGGGTAGGCTTTGATGAGAGTGTCACTGTTCATTTGGTCAGTTTTGACATTTGGGAGTGATTAGAAATTGATTTGAAGTTGAAGGAGGGGATTTGTTAGAATGGGTTTTTGAGTGGTTTGATGATTTAGAGAGAGAATGTGTTGATTGAGTTGAATTTGGGTTGTTTTTGGTTGCCAATGGGTTCCTTGTGTTGAAATGAGTGAGAATGAGTCTTGACACAAGTTTAAGAACCATTGGAGTTCATTTGGTGAAGTTTGGAAAAGTATACCAGTTGCTGCGTTCTGGTTTCTGGTGTGATTTCTCGAGTGAGAGAAGAACTCACTCGAGCACAGGATGAACGTGCTCGAGTGAGCATGTTTGTGCTCGAGTGAGGGTGCATAAATGCGCTGGGGGTGAGCGTTTCAGGTGTTCACTCGAGAGTGATTGCCAAGAGTGCGCTTGGCACTCGCGAGCATTGGGGGATCACTCGCGAGCATTGGGGGATCACTCGCGAGCACTGGGGTCGTGCTCGAGTGAATCTGTTGCCTGGGAGTTGGGGTGCTCTCGGGCAGACACTCGCTGCCTTGTGCTTGCGAGCACTGAGGGTCAGTGCTCGAGCACAGGCACTTGTGCTCGAGTGAAGGTGGAAGAAGATGTTGAGAGGTACTCTCGGGTTGTCACTCGCAGGCCTCACTTTTGTGGTGCTCGAGTGTGCTCGGGGTCTCTGCTCGAGCACAGCCTTTTGTGCTCGAGTGAGAGTATGAAAATGTAGTGAAGTTTGCTCTCGGGCAAGCACTCGCGGGAGGTCACTCGCATGTGTGCTCGAGTGAGAGCGAGAGTCATGCTCGAGCACAGCCCCTTGTGCTCGAGTGAGGGGACCCAGAAATTAGTGTTTAGCTTTCCAAAGAAGGATCTTTAGGGATAGTTATCCCAACCCTTTAGGCATATGAATAGGCACTTAATGGCCATCTAAAGAGTCTAAATGAATACCAACTTAGAGTGTTATTGAAGTAAGAACTTGGAAAAGGAAATTAACCAAATGTCCCTATTTTGATTATAGGATTTGATATCTGCTATCCTCGTGAGCCCACTGTGCCCAGAGACATCAGGAAGGGATCAGGTAGTGACTTTTCTTTCGTACCATTTATGATGCATTGTATGTGTGTATGATCAGTGATTTGTGATGAATTCGGATATTTCGACTGATGCGGATATGTGTAGCACCGTCAGTCCAATAGTCCCTGAGTAGCTAACAACGGTTCGGGTGAAGACTGTGTGTCTTCCCGGCGCAGAAAGGGGATGAGGATGAGGTGTGATATATGTGATTTGTGAGCCGAAAGGCTGATTTGTGAGCCGAAAGGCCATTTGTGAGCCGAAAGGCTGATTTGTGAGCCGAAAGGCCATTTGTGAGGCCGACGGGCCATTTGTGAAGCCGGATAGCTTATGAGCTATAAGGCTATATGTATGCACTGCCACGCCAATAGTCCCTGAGTAGCTAACAACGGTTCGGGTGAAGACTGTGTGTCTTCCCGGCGGAGAAAGGGGATGAGGGTGGAGTATGATATGTGTTGCTGCTGCGGTACATTGATTGCTTACATGCTATGTGCTTGTATGTGGTATAATTGCTTAGTTACTACTGGGATTCTTTTGAATCTCATTCTTTCCTTTGAACTAACCTTTCAGACAGGGCGACTGGCTCCAAGGAAAAGCGTGTGACCCGGAGCGGGTAGAGCTTCCTAGGGACATTAGTATGGCTTTTGTTGGTTAGACTGTTGGATAGGGATTACTGTATATGGTTGGGTTGTAAATAGTTTAAATACTTTAACCTGTAATCCCTTTTGCAGAACTTGGAACTATATATATGTAGTTGAACCCGGGGTTTGCCGGGATTTTGGTTATACACTCTGTCATACGTAAATGTAGTTAAACTGCACAGGTGATTATATTCGATAATCGAACTTGAGACCGAAAGAGGAATGAAGTTTTGAAAATTTCATAACGTCCCTACTATTAAAGGGAATTTCAAATGAGTTTTAAACTAATCAACGGTCTCTAATCTAATTTAATTACCAAACATCGAATTATAATTACGTGATTAAAGGCAGGGTGTTACATTTTGGTATCAGAGCTGTAGTTCCTGGCAAGGGTAGAGGTTGCTAGGATAGATCCCTTAGTTGGTTTAGGGATAGAAGATTGTTTGTGGATGATCGTTGTGTGTGCACATATGTGTTTAAATGATTTGGATGTAGATGAGTTTTATGACTATATGTGCATACTGTCTCTGCTGGATTAATGGGGTAAGCTATTTGTAGAATGAAGAAGAATAGAGGACGCCCCAAAGTTCCGCGTACAGACCCTGTGGTGGAGGTCGCCGACGATAATCCACCGGATCCAATGCAAGAATTAATGGGTCTGATAAAGGACCAGCGGGACATGATCACTGAGCTAAGAGACGAGCTCAGAGCGGAGAAGGCAAAGAACAAGGAAGTTCCGGTTCAGTCCACACCAGAAGAAACTCAAGAAGGAACCCAACATGAGGACACTGCGGAGGGATCAGCACGGCCATCCGAATCCCCATCTCGTGTTATTCTGAATCAAGAGTCTCATGGGGGACCAGCCAGAGAGGATAGAGATCTCCAGTTCTGGGTTACAAGATTCTGCAAACATCTGCCTCCGGTGTTCAGAGGGAGATTTGATCCACAAGTGGCAGAAGATTGGCTGAATCGTTTGGAGAAGATATTTGAGGTCCTCGGGTGTCCGGATGAAGTGAAGCCACGGTTGGCAGTTTATAAAATTGAGGGTGATGCGGATCGTTGGTGGCGGAATGTCGCCCTAGCATTGAAGAGCGGAAATGTGCCACTGACTTGGGAGTTGTTCTTACAAGAATTCAATGAGAAGTACTTTCCGAAGTCAGTTCAGCTTGAAAAGGAGACAGAATTCCTTAACATCAGGCAAGGGGACACGGAGAGCTTTGATGACTATTTGTCCCGATTCATTCGCTTGTCCCGGTATTCCTCCTATCTCCGGTACAAGGATGATGGAGAATGGAGCTCAGACATGCTCATTCGTGGTCTGAGGCGAGAGTTGCGTAAGCGGTTGGTTACTCACCGATTCAAGAAGTTTAATAAGGCTGTGGAGCAATGTCGAATCACGGAAAACAACTTGAGAGAGGTGTACCCTAACAAAGCTACTGGCCATCGCAGTGAGCCTAGTAAGGGCAATGTTCCTCAGAAGCGTAAAGGCCAAGGATCTTCTTCGTATCGGAGCGGTGATAAGAAGCCCTATCAACCTAAAGGTCGTGAACCTCAGAGATTTGCAACCGAGTGGAAATGTCGTCGCTTCAACAAATCACATTATGGCCAGAATTGTTAGGGAGAAATGATCTGTTTTAACTGCAAGCGACCAGGACATCTTTCTAGAGATTGTCAACAACCACGAGCGGAGCAAAGGCCGAAGACACAGGGTCGAGTGTTTGCAATGACCCATGAGGAGGCTCGTAGATCTCCTGAGTTGATACAAGGTAAAATCTCTCTAAATGGCTATCTATTACAAGCATTGTTCGACTCGGGTGCCAGTCATTCCTTTATTGCGTATGATTGCGTGAGACACCTGGGTATGCAGGTGCATAAGTTACCATTCGATTTGGTAGTATCGACTCCGATGGGTGTTAAGGCCTTGACCACAGAAGTTTGCCTGAATTGTATTATAACTGTGGAAGGGCACCAGTCTGTTATAGACCTGATTTGCTTGCCGCTTTATCAATTGGAAGTCATTTTGGGTCTCAATTGGTTAACGGCAAATAACGTATTGCTTGATTGCGGGAACAAAAGGATAGTATATCCTGCTTGTCGGAGAGTTGAAATGTTGAATGCGAGTATGAATTTCCTTTCTACGGCTAAAGCTGAGAGATATATTGAAAAGGGTTGCCAAGGGTATATGGTGTTTTTCTCTATACAGAGGGAAACTGACGAGAAGTTGAGTAATATACCCGTAGTAAATGAATTTCCTGAGGTATTTCCGGACGACCTTAGCGGATTGCCTCCTGAGAGGGAAGTTCAATTTCCAATTGATATTGTGCCTGGAGCTGGTTCTATTTCTAAGGCCCCATATCGTATGGCCCCAAACGAGATGGCGGAACTAAAGAAACAAATAGAAGATTTGCTTGAGAAAGGGTTCATCAGACCCAGTGTGTCGCCTTGGGGAGCTCCAGTGTTATTCGTAAAGAAGAAAGATGGAAGCCTTCGGTTGTGTATCGATTATAGGGAATTGAACAAGGTTACTATCAAGAATAAGTACCCTCTTCCCCGAATCGATGACCTTTTAGATCAATTATCTGGATCGTGTGTATTTTCAAAGATTGATCTAAGGTCAGGGTATCATCAGCTGCGAGTGAAGGCAGAAGATGTTCCGAAGACTGCTTTTCGGACCAGGTATGGTCATTATGAATTCTTGGTGATGCCATTTGGGCTAACCAATGCACCTGCGGTTTTCATGGACTACATGAACCGTATCTTCCGACAATATCTGGATCAGTTTATTGTTGTGTTTATCGATGACATTCTGATATATTCCAAGAGTATGGAAGAGCATGAGCATCATCTGAGAGTTGTATTGAATATTTTGCTTGAGAAGCAATTATATGCCAAGTTGAGCA
Organism: Inga leiocalycina; assembly: GCA_963242795.1. NCBI lineage: Eukaryota > Viridiplantae > Streptophyta > Magnoliopsida > Fabales > Fabaceae > Inga > Inga leiocalycina. The sequence continues at coordinate 31,437,492 of OY725325.1, read as the reverse complement.
AGTGCGAGTTTTGGCTATCGGAAGTGAGATTCCTAGGCCATGTTATATCGCAAGAAGGGGTCTCTGTGGATCCCAGTAAAGTGGAAGCAGTACTAGACTGGAAGAGGCCAGAATCTGTGGCTGAGGTACGCAGTTTTCTGGGTCTTGCCGGGTACTATCGGAGATTCATTCAGAATTTTTCCCGAATTGCGTTACCAATGACCAAGCTCACGAGAAAGGATCAGCCGTTTGTGTGGGACGATAAATGTGAAAAATGTTTTGTGGAGCTGAAGGAGAGGTTGACGTCGGCACCTGTGTTGATTTTGCCCGATCCCAGTACGACATATGTTGTGTACTCTGATGCCAGTGGGCAGGGATTAGGGTGTGTCCTTATGCAGCAGGGACGTGTGGTGGCCTACGCCTCTCGACAGCTCAGACCCCATGAATTGAACTATCCCACCCATGATCTGGAGCTTGCGGCCATTGTGTTTGCTTTGAAGATTTGGCGTCATTACCTATATGGTGTGACTGTGGAACTGTACTGTGACCACAAGAGTCTCAAGTATCTTTATGACAAAAAAGAACTGAATATGAGACAGCGCCGTTGGATGGAATTGTTAAAGGACTACGACCTGGAAATTAAATATCATCCGGGTAAAGCCAATGTAGTCGCTGATGCTCTTAGTCGGAAGACTGTACTCGTTGCAGCTATGATGATACGAGAGAAGAAATTGATTGAAGATTTTCGTGATTTAAATTTGACAAACCAGATCATCTGTGCCAACTACACAGTTTCCCAAGAGGAAAATGATCTAATAGCTGAAATTGAAGAAGCTCAGAGGCAAGATGACTGGATACAGCGTAATCTGACTCGAATCGAACAGGGAGAAATTCCAGGCTACGACCGATCACCCCGTGGATTGGTTCGTTATCAGAAGAGAGTCTGTGTACCACTTGAGTCGGGATTGAGACAGAAAATTCTAGATGAGGCGCACAAGAGCCGATATACTCTTCATCCTGGTATGACCAAGATGTACCATAACCTGAAATCTGTGTATTGGTGGCCGGGTTTGAAGAGTGATGTGACCAAATATGTGGCGAGATGTCTCACTTGTCAGAAAGTGAAAATTGAGCACCAAAGACCACCTGGATTACTTCAGAGTCCCGAGATTCCAGAATGGAAATGGGAAAGTGTGACCATGGACCTTGTGACGGGATTGCCCAAGATCAGGAATTATGATGCGATCTGGGTTATTGTGGATCGGTTAACGAAGTCAGCGCACTTCATACCAATCAATGTCGGCTATTCTCCAGATAAACTAGCAGAGATTTATATCAGTGAGATTGTGAAGCTCCATGGTACACCAAAGAATATCATTTCTGATCGAGATCCTCGATTTACTTCTAGATTCTGGAAAGCATTGCATAAAGCCTTGGGAACTCAATTGAGGTTTAGTACGGCTTATCATCCGCAAACGGATGGACAATCAGAGAGGACAATTCAGATGCTGGAAGATATGCTACGGGCATGTGTTCTCGATTTCAAAGGGAATTGGGATCGTTTTCTTCCACTTGCGGAATTCGCTTACAACAATAGCTATCATGCGAGCATTCAGATGGCTCCGTATGAAGCGTTGTATGGAAGGAGGTGTCAATCGCCTTTGTGCTGGAACGAGCTATCTGAAAGGAAGCTTTATGGACCAGATTTGGTTGATCAAACCTCGGCACAGATTCAGACTATTCGTAAGAGGTTACTTGCAGCGCAGAGCCGACAGAAAAGTTACGCTGACAAGAGGAGACGACCTCTAGAATTTGAAGTTGGAGATCACATTTTTCTGAGAGTATCCCCTGTTACGGGCGTTGGACGGGCTATCAAGAGAAAGAAGCTAAGCCCGAGATATATAGGTCCTTTTGAGATCCTTGAACGGATAGGGCCTGTTGCATACCGAGTAGCCCTACCTCCGAGCTTGAGTAGACTCTATGACGTATTTCACGTTTCTCAATTGAAGAAGTACCAACCGGATCCATCTCACATAGTTGAGTATGAGGAAGTGGAGCTTCAAGATAATTTCACATATGCAGTGGAGCCAGAACAAGTCATTGACCGAGAGGAGCGACGGCTTCGACACCGAAGCATTCCATATGTGAAGGTGGTCTGGAAGGGAATGACTCCGAGAGAAGCGACTTGGGAAGCGGAGGAAGATATACGAAGAAGATATCCGAAGTTTATGGCTCAAGTAGTGTAACAATTTCGAGGACGAAATTAATTTTTCGGGGGGAGAATTGTAACATCCTGGATTTTAATTAAGGGATTATAACTTCAAATGATGTAATTAATGTCAATTAAGCATATTTGAAGTATAGGTTGTGTTATGATATAAAGACCATTAGTGATGATTTAATGAGTATTGTACTAATCAGGGGTAAAATGGTAAATTTACCAACCGTCTGGTCGGCTACGGATGATAAAACCCCTTAGTAATCAAAATCAATGGTTGAGATATAGATTGGGATAATTATCTCATCCTCCCCTACCAACAATTTAGATTGGGCAAGTGGCTCGTGGTGGGAGCAAGCAACAAAGGGCGGCGAGGACTCCTTTGGGACATAGTTTTGGTAGTTGGTTATCAATATAGATTGGGATAATTGTATATGGTTTGGATGTTTATTTGAATGAGATTTTGTGTAATCCCTATATGAAAACTTGTATATATGCAAATGTGCCTTGTGAACTTTTTAGTTAAGATATGGAACTCAGGGTTTGCTGGGATTATTATTGTGATCTCTGATATTTATAATAAATGTGACTTATCTTCATAAAGTAATTGTATTCGAAATGTGAATATGAGAACAGGTGAATTAGCTTTTGAAAGGTATTGGTGAAAACCCTATCTCAACGATGGGATTGTAAATAAGTTTTGATTATTATTGGTCTCTCTTTTATTTTAATTACGTATTTCGGATATAATTATAGCGGGGGTTACATTTGTGGTATCAGAGCTGTAGTTTCTAGCAATGATAGGATTTGCTAGGATAGTAGCAGTAATTGCTGCCTTAGGTCATAGAGGATGACTTGGTTTGTTTGTGGCATACACATTAATGTCCCGGCTATTTATGGATATATGAGTGTTAAGGGCTATGTGTATACATTATATGTGATGTGGATGTGGTGAATCAGTATGGTTCACCCGTGAATTTGAAGAGTAGACCTAGTATTGAAGGCACAACTAGTTATGTACAAGCTAGAGGAGTGCTAATCGTTAGTGGTGGAATATCACCCTGACGTATGAAATTAGAATATGCCATTGACCTGAGGATAGTTCTTGATAGAACCAATAAATAGTTAAGAAATATGGTCTCAAGGTTGAGACAGAAGATGGAATGTGTAAATAGCTTCTGAGTTCACATACAATGATACCTTCATCTAGAGACAACCAACTGGAAAGAGCTATCTAAAGAGGATTCAAATTGGAAAGGCCTACCTGCAGAGAATTCTGATAGGAAAGGGCTACTTACGGATAGTTCTGATCATAGAGGGCTACCTATAAGGAAATTTGATCGCAAAGGGCTGCCTACGGATAGTACGGTACCATAGTGTAGAGCCACTATGACTACGAACCCTAGCATGGAGCCACCGTGACGACAACCCTAAAGTTCAGCCGCCTTGACGATGAACAGTGGAGTGCAGCCACCGTGATGTTGAATATTAGAATAACGATATTTAAATGTTGGCTCTCAATGATGGTGTATTGTAATGAATCCCACAATGAATGGGTTTTCTTGAGATAAGAAGTCATATGGCTCTGAATGATTCAAGTTGAATCAGGCTAAGGTCTGGTGCAGTTGAATGCAGATGGTAAGTGCTGTCAATTGTAGTGGGAAATTCCTATAGGACTCCTGTTAAATCAACTTGACATTGTTAAAGCATAGATGAGGAGAAAGACCTCAAAATGTGTAGCAAAAGTGTGGTAAATATGATGTGTGTAAGTACTACACTGAGCAGGAGCTCGAGGCAGAAAGTGTGATGTGTTAGCTATGGCTTCGGGAAATAAAATGTTGGGGCCAAATTATCTTGTGAGAAGGGGTCTTGGAGGATCCCAGTTTTGTGAAAAGAATTCACGGTGTTGAAGGTGAAGTTGTTAAGATGCCAGTTCCAGCTTGTTGTGATTGTGTATTATGAGTCCATATTCCCGGTTAGGCCAGATCGGGTTGGTCCGGTGGGTTGCACATGGTTGGTATAGGCCCAGGATGTGACGAATTTGTGTTGTGAGTCTATCTCCCCAGTTGGGCAGGATCATATTAGTCCGGTGGGCTGCGCCTAGTTGGCATAGGCTCATGATATGATGAACCTTTATAATGTCTCTCACCTGTGACCATATGGGGTGGCTCCCATATGGTGGACTGTTTCACTAGGGTGGTAGTTTACGGGGGTGTTGACTATTTATGAGCTGAGAGGCTATGTGTATACATCGTCATGCCAATAGTCCCTGAGTCGCTAGCAACGGTTCGGGTAAAGACTGTGTGTCTTCTCGGCGATAAAAGGGGATGAGGGTAGGGTGTAATTGTGGATCTTATGACATTGGTCACGCATCATTGTGATAGTTAAATACAGCTTAGGTACTGTCATCTTGTGACTTGAGAGTTATACATCAATGTGAAATCTGCTACAGATCTTGTGTAGTGCCCAAAAGTCTCTTTTACCATTAGTAGAGTCATTGGTGGGTGTATGGGTAAGGGTAACACCATGAAAGTTAGTGCGATGATGTGATAATGTTGTGGACTCCCAAAAGTCCCGGTTACCACTGGTGGAGTCATTGGTGGGTGTATGGGTGAGGGTAATGTTGTTGAAGTGGATACAGCAAGAGCTAAAGTATTTGTGTGTATAATAGAGGCTATCGTTTAGTATAATGAGTTTGTGATGTGTTGAGTTATTCCTAGAAAGGGGTTACCAGATTAGGTGGAGTGGTGGCCAATGCCACCCAACTATTGAGATCTTTTGATATGGCTCATGAGCTAGAGCTTCCGGAGATTGTGTCATATGATAATGTGTTTTGTGGCAATCGTATGTGAATGCGATTGCATTTTCTTGGCAATCATGTGGTGATTGTGTTCGTGCGGCAATCATGTAATGGGCTGATTGCAGTTTCATGGCAATTGTGTTGTATTTGTGGGTATGCCAAAGATATGGCGCTATTACCTGTTTGGGGTGATAACAAAATTGTACGTTGATATGAGAATTCTGAGTATTTATGTGTGAAACCAAGCACGACATATCAGTTCGTTTAAGATTCTTGCTAGAATCAGATTTGTGGCGCACCGTTTGTATGGGTGGTCTAGATGGGACTATCCCAATAAGAAGCAATTTGTGAAACGGAAGCCGTCATGAAGAGGCATTCGAGTTTATAGTTTAAGTGGTGCAACAAATTTCAAGGATGATATTTATTGAATGAGGGGAGAAATGTAATACCCCGAATTTTGAGATTTAAAGCTAGAGAATTAGCCTGAAATAAGTAGACTGCTAAGCCCCAGTTTAGCAGGATCCCAAATTTTGATTAAGGGTAAATGACTCCAAAAGTGGATGTGATTATTGATAAATGGACCATTCTATAGATTATGATGTGAATTATGATTTGAATGTGTTATGAGTAGTGCCGAAACTCTATATTTTAAGTTTAATTATGGATTAACATCTAAATTGACTTAAAATATAGGGAGGGCGTATAATGTGGTGATATGGAATGATAAGAAGTGTTTGGTGGTGATCCAAGTGGAATTGCCAAAAGCAAGGGCAAAACGGTAAAGTTATCGACCGATTGATTAGTTACCGAAGAATAAGCTCATTGGTAACTAAAAGATCAATTGTTAGGATTGATTGTTATGTGATTAAAAGGGTGGAATCCCATGTGGTGTGCCTATGTGAGCTCATGGTTGGTGTGAAAAGATTGTGACAAGTGTCACAATAAGAGCCCTTGATCTTGGTCAACATTTCAAACACTCATCTCTCTCTATCCCCTCTTCATTAAGGGTGGCCAAGTGCTCTAATTAGGGCCAAAAAACTGATCCTCCTTCATCCTCTCCACTCTCTCTCTTGTTTTCCATTTTCACCTAGCAAAGAGGAGAAAAAAGAAAGGAAAAAGGTGAGTTTTGGTTGGTTTGTAGTCCTCTAATGCTCAAATACCCTTCTTTAATGTTGTTTATAGTGATGAGTATAACCCCCTGCCTAAATTAGCGTAATTATAATTCGATATCACTTAATTAAATTGGTTTAGAGACCGTCGAATAGTTCAAAACTCATTTAAAACTCCCTTTTATAGTAGGGACTTTACAAAATTTTCAAAACTTCTTTCCTATTCCGGTCTCAAGTTCAATTATCGAATATAATCACCTGTGCAGTTAATTTACATTCATTCATATCAGAATAGGTAACAAAAATCCCGACAACCCCCGGGTTCCATTCATTCACTATAGGGTTATAATTCCCATATAGGGGATTACACAACTGTATTCCACTAATATTTACAACCCAAAAATAATTTACAGAACCCTGACCAAGATGAATAACCAACGTATCCAAAACAAACGTCCCCACAGGGTTCTATCCGCTCCTAGTAGTCCGCTTCCCCTTGGAGCCACTTGCCCTGTCTGAAATGTTAGTCAAAGGAAAGAATGAGATTCAAGAGAATCCCAGTAGTAACAATATATTCATACCACACATAAGCACACAGCATGTAAGCAATCATCATACACCAGCAGCACAAATCACACTCCACCCTCATCCCCTTTTACCGCCAGGAAGGCACACCGTCCTAACCCGAACCGTTGTTAGCGACTCAGGGATTGTTGGCGTGGCAGTGCATACACATAGCCTAATAGCTCATACAGCTATCCGGCTTTCACAATCGGCCCGTCGGCCTTCACAAATAGCCTTTCGGCTTTTCACATAATCACACATATCACACCCCAACCTCATCCCCTTTTACCGCCAGGAAGGCACACCGTCCTAACCTGAACCGTTGTTAGCGACTCAGGGACTCTCGGTATGGCGGTGCTTACACAAATCCATAAATGTTGCAGCATACGATTCATCACAAATCAATGATATAACACACATACAATGCATCATATATGGTATAAAAGAAAAAGTCACTACCTTGTTCCTTCCTGACGTTCGCTGGCACAGTTGGCTCACGAGGGCGGCAAATATCAAAGCCTATAAATAAAATCAAAAATGGTGGATTAATTTCCTACCCCCAATTCCTACTTTCAAACACTTAGAATAGGTTCCATATGAGTCCCCTAAATGGTTATAACAAGCTCAAAGAGAACCTAAAAGGATTGGAAAGTACTAAGTTGGAAATTGCTTTGCAAACTCATAAAGTGCAGAAAATTGGGTTTTGGCTGCAGCCAAGAATTCTCTGGCTGCAGCCAAAAATGGCTAAAAACATCACAGAAACATTTTGGCTGCAGCCAAGAATTTTCTGGCTGCAGCCAGGACACACACAGAAAGTTTTGCGCTGCAGCCAGAATTTTGGCTGCAGCCAGGGAAACTTCAAAAATTCATAACTTGCTCTAGAAAAATTGAAATAAGGTTATTCCAAAGTCCATTGAAAGATATTCAAGTCCCCTTTATGGGAAAAATATGTAAAATTATCAAGAATCACCACAAAAGTCCAGATTTACCAAAACCCTAACATTGTGCCAAAACAGGGTCCAGTTTTGATGCCAAACTTTGGACAGTTCAAACTCCCAGCTCACAAAGCGAAATGACACAAAATTTATGTCCATTTTGAAGCTTGAGATGTGAACGTTAAGACTGGAAAGTTTCATAATTTTTCAACATCATTTGCTTAGTCAAAACGTCCACGCCATCTGACTGTCCAGAACAGACTTACATTGGACAGATTTCCATTTTTGCACCAATGCTTCCAATGGTTCCCAAATTCATATCAAATACTATTCCCACATAAATTTGCACAAGGAATCCATTGAAATCATCAAAACAACCCAATTCAACCTCCATTGACAAGTTACACAATGGCCACCACATGTTTTGCCAAGAACTCAACCAAACCACCATATTGCAAACCAATCCAAACCAACATTCCAAACCAATTTCAAATGCTCAAGGACACACTATGACACCTATTCCAACATATCACACAATGCAATTCTTCCAAACCAAAATCATATGAAAATCAGGGCAAAAATTCGAAATTCTCAAAACTTGATCAATGGTTACAAAACTTAGCTCAAAATGTGTTAAATTCTTACCTCTTCTTCTTCCCAAAGCAACTTCCTTGTTTCTCCAACTTTGAATTTTTCTCAAGTTCTCAAACACCACCTTTCAAAAACCTAAAACCATAGCCATGAAGCCCTCAACACCATGAACAATATTAATGAAGGTAAATTGAGCATTCATGGACAAATTCTCACCTTTCTTTAAGCCTTCTTCTTTCTCTTTTGCTTCTCTAGTTGAACGAAAATGAAGGAGAGGAGAGAGATGAGATGAGATAAAGAAGATGATAAGAATTTCAGCCCTAATTGCTTGCCCAACGTCCTAAATGAGATAGGGAAGAGAAAAAGTAAATTTTGACACTTTGACCTTGATCTATGGTTCACATGAAGCCAAGTGTCAAGATCTTCCTCCTCCTCCCAACTCCTTCCATGTTCATGCAAGCATTGGATCACTCTCTCATAATCTCTTGATATGTAATCCCAACCATTGATCTACAATTTACCAATGAGTTGCCTCTTCGGTAACTGACCAATTGGTAAGTGAATTTCCAATTTCGCCCCTGATTATCATAACCTTTACCAAATCACCATTAAACATGAATATAAGCTTAAACATTGCTTACCACACATTCACAATGAGTTTAGCAACAATTACATCCTTAAGATCATAATTAGCCCTTAATCACAAGTTGGGTCATTACAATGAGAGCTTCATTGCTATGGTTTTAGATTTGTGAAGGGAGGTGTTTGGGAGCTTGAGGAAAATTGAAAAGATGAAGAATCAAGGTATTGGTTTAGGAAAGAGGAAGAGGTCAGTATTTGATGCCTTTTGATCTAAGTTTTGTGACTTATGGTTTAGTTTTGAAAATTTTGGAATTTTCCCTAATTTTATGGTGTTTTCAAAATGGATGAATTTCCTTGTGTTTTGTGTGGCAACTGGTGTCTTGATGTGCCATATGGCCATTGGATTTGATTTGAAACCTTGGAATGGGAAGAACGGCAAGGTTTGTTTTGTATTGTGTTTTGTAGTGACATGTTGTGCCAATGTGGAAACATGTCAATGTGATGTGAATTTGGTTGTTTTGGTATTTCCAATGGATTCCTTATGGAAAATTCTATGGTAATAGGTTTTGGTTGTTGATTTTGGAGCCATTGAACATTTTGGAAGAAAATTGGAATGTTGTCAAGTGTGAACTCTGTTCTGCACAGTCAGTTTGCATAAAATTTTTGGATGACAAATGGTATTTAAAAATTATGAAACTTTCCTATCTTAAAGTTCACATCTTAAGCTTTAAAATGGACATCTAATTTGTGTCATTTCATTTTGTGAGCTGGGAGTTATGGTTGCCCACAATTTGATGTTGAAACTGGACTTAATTCTGGAGCAGTGTAGGATTTTGTGTAATTCTGGAAGTGTGTGGTGCTTTCTAGTAATGGTTGATAGTTTTCCTATGAAGAGGACTTAAATAGCTTTCATTTGACTTTGGGATCACCTCATTTCGATTTTTCTAGAATTAGTTATGAATTTCTGAATTTTCCTTGGCTACAGTTAAATGTGCCCTGTGAACTTTTTAGTTAAGATATGGAACTCAGGGTTTGCTGGGATTATTATTGTACACTTGATGTTTATAATAAATGTGACTTCTCTTCGCAAAGTAATTGTATTCGAAATGTGAATATGAGAACAGGTGAATTGGATTTTGAAAGGTGTTAGGATTGGGAGGCACAGCAGAAGAATTTTAAAAATTATCGCTGATCCTAATCGAAGATCTATCAACAGCGTTTAAACTGAGTTAGAAAGATTCGTAGATTAATTCTTGTTGTATTGGAAATCAGAATTAAAAAACTTTATAGGGACAAGTCATTTTCCTGATTTAGAGGTAAAATGAGCAGATTACTTGAGTGAGCAATCAAGTGATGAAGTTCTATTGTGACATCACTTTCACTGCACTCAAGTAATTCAGGAAGTGATCATCTGTTTCTCAGCTAGATCACTCGAGTGATAAACCAAATTGTGATACTTACATATCACTCAAGTAGTCTTGAGAGTGATATACTATGAACTTCTAAGCACTAAGGAAGATCACTTGAGTGACCACTTGAGTGATAGCCTATCACTAGCAAGTGTTGGAAATTGTGCCCTAAGGGCCAATCATTGTACTTTAAACATTGTTATTCAATGAATTTCTCTATTTTATTATCATATTATTTGCATGTTACTGTGACGAATATGCTTGTATAAATCATAATGATTGTCCTAAATGTCCATGGTCAGCCATCTATATGGGAGTAAAGATGAAATAAGACTAGTATGACTTTAAAGGGGTATGGAGATACGAATCAAAGTCCTAGGCACTTATAAGAGTACAAGGTACTGGACCGACCTGCTATGAGAAAGTTGCATTGATCAAGTCATAAGCTTGTCTCATGTATGACCATGTCACTAGGCCCTTTTGACCTGAGATCATCATAGATTCCTACATGAGAATTGCTCAGTTTTATCCTAGTCAAAAGTCACCTTTGACCGAATCATGATAAAGACTATGTTCAGGTTTAGTGGTTTTCATGCAGAGGAATGTGAATGGTCGAGATGGAATTTGTCCCTTACATTAGTAGAGAAATATTACTGGGCCCATCGATGAGTGAATATGAGAAATGTATCGCCATACTATGATAAAAAGAAGTTTTCATTTCTTTAGTCAAATTACCCAGGGATCAAGAAAGTAATTGTCAGGAATAGGAGGATGACATCCTTCATCGAAATATCGTGTGACAAAAGGGACGTAATATGGTTGTATGATAGGTTGCATCGGTTTAACGATCTTCATATGAATTGGGTAGTCGGAATGTCTTGCTAGAGACCACTTATGACTTGTGGGTTAGTATAGTCATTGTTCCACTGCAAACTTCATATGGGCCTACAGGGTCGCACACAAAAGTAGCCCAATACAATGTCCAAATTCATTGACTCTAAGAAATGTCTAGATTTAAAGAATGTAATGGTTAATCTAAGGTGGACAAATATGTATGTGTATATATATTTGAAAAAAAAATTAATAATATTTTATATACATATATGTAATTTCGAAGTACATATATATATACATATATATATGATAATATTATTATACTGTATTAGTTTTAAAATCAGTTTTATCTGATAAATTAAATTTAATAACTAATATGACAAAGATATAATATTTTGGATTTAGTTATAAAGATAAATTAAATCTATTTCCATTGGCTCTTTATTCAGATTAAATAAATAGGTTAAAATAAAACTATTGGACAGATTTAATTACACCATATTTATTTAATTTGCTTATCAAAAGACAATTAAGTGTTAATTGATATGATATGGATTTAAAAATTAATTAAGATTAATTTTAAAAATCCAATATACATCATAAAATAGAAAGTCCTGACTAGTTATTTAAAAAAGGGTGAACTAGGGTTTTCTACAAGTGATGAAAAAGATAGATAGGGAGCCGTGAGAAAAAAAACTCTAGAAAGGGATGATAAGTAAAATATTTACATATTAATTTTTCCTTATATGATGATTTTATAGATAATATTTGAGCTTAATGTAATGAATTTGGGTGTAATTGATAAATAAAAGCGATCTTGGCATTAAATAGAATTTATCAAAAAATACTAAATTTTGACCTTGTTTCAGTTTGCAGGCAATATCTGGAGATCTTGCTGTCGGATTGGGATATTCTTTATAAGGATAAAAAGCTAAGAAAAAGCCCTATAATTTTGTTGTCAACACTTAAACCTAGTTCTGTCTTCAAGGGTTTCGAATTTTGCTTAGAAGTGAAGAACGTGAATTTGTCCATATCTGACCTTCGCCCACTAATTTGACTATAACTTGAGTTGCAAATGTTGAACTAAGGAGCTCTCGCTGGCATTTTCAAGCTAATATCTAGATCTACAACTTTCATGACAAAAAATGTGAGATTCCAACCTTTTGACTGTCAAAATTAGGCTGCAATTAAGAAGCATGGTTGCCACAAGGTCAACATTGATGGCTTAAGGTCAAGATTTATGCCTAACAAATGGAAATCTTTGCACCCCATTCATCTATAGATAAAGGAGTGGAAGACATAAGGAGAACATGCCATCTTAGAGTTAAATTCCATGCATTGTAATGCTTCTTACATGCCTCCTCCATAGAAGGATTAGGTAGTTCTCCTTTATGAATGATATAGATTGCCTCCTACATGGAAGGTTTTACCTCCTATTTGGAAAACTAGATTTTTCCATTTTCATGCATTTTGTAGTTGTATCTTTATGTTTTAGAATTTAATAATTAAGTTTTATGCAATGTTTATGAAGTTTTCAATTTATTTTGGCTTTATTTTTAATTTCATCATGAGCTAAATTTTCATTTTCCTAGGGTGATTATGTAGCTTACTAATGACGAACTGAATCTTAACTAATTAAATATAATTTTAATTTTTCCTTCATGATTGAATTTTGATTATTATTCTTAATGCTTTCAATTGATTGGCTATCTTTTGAAAGATTTCAATATGCATGTTGAGATCGGAACAAGATGCATATGTGTAGATCCTATAATTAAAACCATAACCTACATATGAAATAGGAATATATTCATATGGGTTGTGTAGTCTTAACAAGTTCTATAAATCTTAATGCATGATTAATTGCTTTAATTCATATAGGAATATATTGGATTAGCAATTAATTATAGAATTACTTGACCTTAGAAGATGCTAGTAATTAAATAAGGGAAATTCAGTTATCAATCAGGTGCAATAAACTAGACTGGAATAGATAGGTGATTCAATCTGAAATTTGCTAAGTAAAATCTAATTCCTAGGACTTTTTCTCATAGTTGTTTCATATAATTTGCATTCATATTTAATCATTTTCTATTTTATAATCTCAATTACCAACTAATCGATCAACCTAATAGAATTAAGATTACTAATTTTGGTACTTAGTGATCAATCCTCGTGGGAATGATACTCTACTCATTTCTGTATTACTTGTTTACGACAGTGTATACTTTCACTTTTTAATAAATCATTTACACTCATAACAAGTTTTTGGCGCTGTTGCTGGAGATTGTTATCATTATTACCATTACCAAGTAATTTTAATACTAATTGGGTCTTCATATTACATTTAGTTTTGTTTTCTTTTTTTTATGACTTGTGTTTCTTTTCAGGCTTTTGATTAATACATGATCAGATTGAAGAAGACTGAACTATAACCTTTTGATTCTAAGATTGAGAGAACTTGTTGAAGAAATTGAAGAGTTCGAAAGTAGACTACTTCAATCCTGAGCAATCCGATGGCAGATCAAGTGGGAGAAACAATATATACCAAAACACTCCATGACTATACAACACCAACAATCATAGGGACAAATTCAGGAATAAAAAAACCACCAGTAGTAGCCAATAATTTTGAAATCATGCCTATAATTATTCAGATGTTCCAAGAAAATTAGTTCGGTGGTTTACCAACAGAAGATCCAAACACACATATAGCCAAAATTCCTAGAAATCTACGACATATTTAAGCATAATGGTGTTACTGATCATGCCATTAGACTTCAACTTTTCCCTTTTTCAATTAGGGATAAGGTTAAGAGCTGGTTACACTCGCTACCAGTGGGAAGTATAACTACATTGGATGCCTTGGAGCAGAAATTTTTGGCCAAATACTTTTCCTCAGGAAAAACTACTAAATTAAGGAATGAAAATACCTCATTTACCCAGTATGAACTAGAAAGCCTCTATGAAGCTTGGGAAAGATATAAGGAGTTGCTAAGGAGATGCCCTCATCATGGGTTACCAGATTGCTGGCAACTGCAAACTTACTATAATGGGATGACGCATAACTCCATAATTCTTGTAGAAGATATAGCTAGACGATCTTTAACGGGAAAAGCCTAGATGATGCCTACAATCTACTAGAGGATATGGCAGCCAATGCATACCAACGGCTATCTAAATGTAACATTTCAAATAAAACACTTGGAGTGCATGAGCTAGATATCCTTACAACTTTGTCTTCTCAAGTTGCATCTATATCCAGCAAGTAAGCTCCTTGACAAACCAACCAAATGTAATCAGCACTCCTACTGAAACCTGTGATCGATGTGGAAGACCTCATGTGAGCACACAATGTCAAGAAGGACACCCATTCATATCCGAGCAAGCTCATTACATCGGAAATCAAAGAAATGACCCATTCTCAAACACCTACAATCCAGGTTGATGAAATCATCCAAACTTTGGTTAGAGGAATAATCAAAATGTTTCAAGCTACAAGGGAACTACCAGCAACAAGCTCTTCAACCACTAAATCCATCACAGAAGAAAGTGAATGTGGAAGATGCACTGGCTCAACTAACCATGAATACATTTCAATTCATGGCTAGGACTGACAGAACACTCTAAAGCCAAAAATCCTCAATAAAGAACTTGGAGATCCAAATGGGCCAAATTGCAAATATGTTGAATTCCATAAAACCAAGAACTCTACCAAGTGACATCGAAAGAAACCCAAGAGAGCATGTAAAGGCTATTGCACTAAGGAGTAGAAAAGAATTTAAAGATTATGTAATTAAAAAGAAGAAGGACGGAGAAAAGAAAGAAAGCAAAGAAGAACAGAAGGATGAAGCACAAAACCTAAAGAGGATTATATGCTACCAGGAAGAATCAGCTTTCTAGATAACCCTTCTCCATATGTACCACTAGTTCCATACCCTCAGTGACTTGTGAAGGCAAAGCTAGACAAGCAGTTTGAAAAGCTTTTAGAGGTTTTCAAAAAGTTACATATCAACATCCCTTTCATAGAAGCTCTTGCCCAAATGCCCAATTATGAAAAAATCATGAAGGACATTCTCTCAAATAAGCCTAAGCTTGAGGAATTTGAGACATTTGCACTTATTGAGGAGTTCAGTGCTATTCTATAAAAGAAATTACCACTAAAGTTGAGAGATCCAAGAAGCTTTTGCTGTTAGGATCGGTAGGCACAGTGGAAGAATTTTAAAAAAAATTTACCGATCCTAATCGAAGATCTATCAACGGCGTTTAAACCAAGTTGGAAGGATTCATACCTTTTAATGATTCAGAGTTTTCACGATCTCTAAGAGCCAACACGTCAAGTCCGCTCCCTCTACCGGTATCTACACGAATGCTCGCCAACCAAGACTGCATGCTAGCGCCTCTAATGTCTCCTAGGGTTTCACTTGTGGCCCTCAATTCTTATGTGCATATGAATATGTCTGCTCTATCAAGTTTATAACCTATGAGGGCTATTTTCAAATTTCAAAATTAATCATCATTAATTTTGAAATTAATTAACAATTAATTATCTTGATGAGCTAATTAAATAAATTCAGTTTAAATTAAATCTGTCCAACAGTTTTAATTTAACCTATTTATTTAATCCAAATAAAGAGCCATCAGATTTAATTTATCTTCATAAATTAAATCTGAGATACTATATCTCTATCATGTTAGTTATTAAATTTAATATATCTTAATAAATTAAATTTAAAACTAACACAATATAATAATATCATATATACACACACACACACATATATATAAGATATATATTTCAAAAATATATATATCTATATAATATTATTAATGAATTTTATATTTTATATATATATATATAAATATAAAATTCATCCACCCTAAATTAAACATTATCTCGTGTTGGGTCATTCTTGTGTGCGACCCTGTAGGCCCATATAAAGTTGGCAGTGGGCCAATAACTATACTAACCCAAAAGTCGCAAGCGGCCTCTAGCAAGACATTACGACTACCCAATTCATATGAGGATCGTTATCACGATGCAACCTGTCATACAAACATGTCACATCCCTTTTGTCACACGATATATCGATCAAGGATAAGGCATGGATAATGTCATCCTCTTGTTCCTGACCATTACTTTCTCGATTCCTGAGTAGCCTGATAACAGAGACAGAAACTCCTTTCATCATAGTATGGCCATACATTTCTCAGACTCACTCATTGAGGGGCCCAGTAATATCTCTCTACTAATGTGAGGGACAAATTCCATCTTGATCATTCATATTCCTCTGCATGACAAACCACTAAGCCCGATCGTAGCCTTTATCATCACCCGGTTAAAAGTGACTTTTGACTAGTTCAAAGCTTAGCAACTCTCATGTAGGAATCCATGATGAACTCAGGTATAAGGGCATTGTGACGTGGTTATACATGAAAAAAGCTTATGACTTGATCCATGTAGCTTTCTCATAGTGGGTCGGTCCAGCACCTTGTACTCTTACAAGTGCCTAAGACTTTGGTTCGTATCTCCATATCTTATCAAAGCCATACTGGTCTTGTTTCATCTTTACTCCCGCATAGATGACCGACTAGGGATATTTTAGGACAATCTTTATGAATTATCCAAGGATACAATTATCACAGTTAATATGAAAATAATATGATAACAGAATGGAGAAATTTCATTAAAATAATAATGTTCAAAGTACAATGATTGGCCCTTAGGGCACAATTTCCAACATTTGCTCTGCTTGGAGCTCTTCCAGCTTACTGCTCCACCATTCAGGAGGAATACATATCCATATTGCGATTTAAGGTCATCTTGGTCAGTTTGGAAACTTGCATATGTGTAACTAGTTATGCAGAGCTCATCATCCAATCCACCATAGACTAAAAATAAGTCCTTAGTCCTTTTTAAGTACTTTAGGATATTCTTGACGGCAGTCCTATGACCCTCACCAGGATCTTGTTGGTATCTGCTGGTCATACTTAAGGCAAATGAGACATCCGGTCGAGTACATAACATGGCATACATGATGGATCCAATGGTCGAGGCATATGGAACCTTACTCATGCGATCTCACTGATCAGGTGTACTAGGACACAGATCCTTGCTAAGATGGATGCCATGAGACATGGGCATGTAACCCCTTTTTGAATCATGCATACTGAACCTATGCAATATCTTGTCTATGTATGTGCTCTGACTTAGGCCTATTAGTCTTTTGGATCTATCCCTATAGATCCTAACCCCTAGGATATAGGTGGCTTCACCTAAGTCTTTCATTGAAAAGGACTTTCCTAACCAAGACTTGACACTCTGCAAGGTAGGAATATCATTCCCAATGAGTAGGATGTCATCTACATAAAGCACTAGAAATACAACTTTGCTCCCACTAACCTTCTTGTAAACACAAGGTTCATCGATGTTTTGAATGAATCCAAACTCTTTGACTACTTCATCAAAACGATGATTCCAGCTCCGAGATGGTTGCTTCAATCCATAAATGGATCTTTGAAGCTTGCAAATTTTACCAGAGTCCTCTGGACGCACAAAACCTTTGGTTGTGTCATATACACATCCTCAAGCTGTAACCCCCTTCCCACCTTAGGCCGGGATTTAGTTCGTAAAAATGTAATTAATGTGGAATTAGGGACCGTAATAGATTTTTGGGACTTAAACAAAGTCAATCTTCCCAAAATCATGGCTTACAAAAACTTTTACAACATTTGTTCATGTCGGTCTCATATTCACATTCCAATATTAAATGGCCTGCACAGGTGGATTCCATTTACAAATATCAGAGTGCAAATAAATTCCCGACTCACTTGGGTTCCATTCATTAGATAAGGGATTTACAAAGGCACAAAGCCACAATTCAATACCCTTAACTTGGGGATTACACAAAATCTATATATACAATTCCAAAATCTACAATGATAACCATTAATCCAAAATACACTCCTAAACAGGAGCTCTAACTACTCTTCGTCGCCCACTTGCCTCTCGATCCTTCGGCCCTGTCTAAAAGGTTTAATTTTGGGAGAGTGAGATTCTAAAGAATCCCCGTAGTAACAAATCAATCATATAATGTACAACAATAATGCATGTAAGCAAATCATTATTCACAACAAGCAACTACAACGGCAGTTACAGCGGCAATGGTTAGTATGACACATGTCATCCCTTACGATTGCTCACGCTGTATTGCATCACAACAATCAACACAGTATAATTCACCACAGCTGGGATCCATATAAAGCATATCATAAACGCAAGCCACATAGGCAAGATTCACACACACAGCCCACGGCTAGTTTCACAAACGCCGCCCCCACGGGTCGGATTCACAAAGATCCATGTACATTTACGACGGCAGTTCAACGGCCGACCTAGAGATGACCACTGTCACTCCCTATACGGCTCACATTGAAGTGCTCACGCCGTAATGTACCATGGCACACATTTCACAAGCTCAACGACAAGTTATGCATGCCAAGACATCATACAATATGTGAGAGAAGAGTCACTACCTTGATCCTTCCGGGCGTGTCCTAGCGCCGGTCTCTCCCGAGGAAGGCAAATGTCAAATCCTATATTCATAATTAGGGACGAAGAGTTATATTCTATTCCAAGACTTAATTAACTTGAAACACTTAGTTTTGGTTATCATAATTGACTCTTAAGAGGCCCCAAATGCCTCTAATAAAAGCCCTAAAAGGTTGGAAAACAATAGGTTAAAGATCCCCTTCCGATAACACAAAGTGCTAGAACACAGGGTTGGGCCGCGGCCCACCATTCCTTGGGCTGTGGCCCAAACATGGTCAGAAGGTCTTGGGCTGCGGCCTGCCACTCATGGGCCGCGGCCCAAAATAGGCCAGAAAGGTTTGGGCCGCGGCCCAGAAATTTCCTGCACTGGGCTGAACTTCGAAAAACCATAACTAATTCTTGAAAAATCGAAACGAGGTGATTCCAAAGCCAAATGAAAGGTATATAAGTCCTCTTTCAAGGAAAAATACAGCCATTCACTGGGAATCTCTACAAAATTAAAGAATCACCAAAAACTAACCACTACTCCAAAACAGAGTTCTGTTTCAATCCCAAACTTTGGACAACCATAACTCACAGAATACTCAACGAAATGACACAAAATATATGTCCATTTTGAAGCTTTGGATGTGAACTTTAAGACTGGAAAGTTTCAGAATTTGCCAATACCATTTGGTCACTCAAAACGCTCGTGTAAGCTGACAGCGAAAAACAGAGCATAAACAAGACAACTTTCCAACTTTTCCCAAGTGATTCAAATGAACCCAAAATCAATAACCAAGCTCATTCCCATACAAAATCACTCAAGGAATCCATTGGGAATGTCAAAATCACCAAAATCCTATTCCATTATCATGCTTTGGTTTTGGGTAACATTGAACACTAAACTTCCAAAATCTCCAAACTTAACAATTTCAAACCCAATCAATTCTATCTATCCAAAATGCATTCCAAACATACAAATTCCATACCAAACATATACCAAACTCTTAATGGCCCTCATTTTCGAAAATGGCCCCAAAATTCCAGAAAATTCAAAGTATTTCAATGGTATGAAACTTAGATAGAAAGATAGGTCTCACTCACCTTATCAACTTCTCCAAAGAGAGTTCTTGATTCTCCAACAATCAATTTTTCGTGTGGCACAAATCACAACCAAATGACCAAACTACACACACCAAAATGAAGCCCATTACTCAAGGATCAACATTTGTGAATGGAGTTTGAGCAAAGGAGATCATTTACTTACCCAAAGATCAAGCTTTCTTCCTTCCCTTGCCTTCAACAATGGAGAAAGAGAGAGAAGAGAGAAATGAGAGAGGGAGCACGAGAGAGAGAAAGAGATGGAGAGATGGAGTGAGAGAGAGAAAAGAGAAAAAGTGTTCCCTTGTCCTCATATGATCTCATCCAATGGCCACCACAATGCCACATGTCAGCATCTCCTTCATTACCTCAATAAGCTCACACAAGCTAAGCACACTGGATCCCGACCCACGGTCAAGGAATCACAACCCTTGATCTTAAATACCACACACATGCACCAATATTTCCAATTTCCACTAATTATGACATTAATTAATATAGTCATAAAACACTTAATAATCCCATTTAAATTCATAATTATCCATAATAATCATGATTTACCTATAATCAAAAATTGGGATATTACACAAGCAGCTTTCCATTAAGGAACGCTGTTTTGACATCCATTTGCCATATTATATAGTCATAATATGCTGCAATAGCAAGAAGGATTCTGATTGATTTGGCCATTACAACTGGGGAAAAGGTTTCATCATAGTCTACACCATGAGTTTGAGCGAATCCTTTTGCAACCAGTCGTGCCTTGAAGACATTTACATTGCCATCCATGTCAGTTTTCTCCTTGAAAACCCATTTACACCCAATGGTTTTTAAACCTTCAGGTAGATCGACTAAGGTCCATACCTGATTGTTGTACATGGATTGCATTTCAGACTTCATGGCATTTAGCCATTTCTCAGAGTTTGGTCCCACTATGGCTTCTCAATAGGTGGTGGGCTCATTTTTCTCAATGAGCAACACATCACGGCCTTCAGTAATCAGAAATCCATATCTCTGAGGCTGATGTCGTGTCCTATTAGATCTTCGTGGACCTTGTGTTACTTGAGGAGGCTCAACAACTTGTTGTGAGTTTTCTCTAATTTCCATCTGTGGTTCTGTACCATCTTGTGGCTCTCGAATTTCTTCGAGATGTATGTCGCTCCCACTGGTTGTTTTATAGACAAACTCTCTTTCTAGGAACTTGCCATTTCGAATAACAAACACTTTGTTATCGGTGGGATTGTAGACATAGTATCCTTTCGTTTCTTTAGGATACCCCACGAAAAGGCACTTTATGGATCTGGGTGCTAATTTATCAGAGGCTTGTTGCTTAACATATACCTCATATCCCTAGATCTTGAGAAAAGATAAACTTGGTTTCTTTCCAGTCCATATCTCATATGGTGTCTTTTCAATTGCCTTAGATGGAACATGATTTAGTGTGAACGCAGCTGTCTCTAGGGCATGTCCCCAAAAGGACGGTGGAAGATCTGTTTGACTTATCATAGATCAAACCATATCTAATAGTGTTCGATTCCTCCGTTCAGAAATGCCATTCCATTGTGGTGTTCCTAGAGGAGTCAATTGTGAGATTATCCCACAACTCCTAATATGGTCAGTGAATTCTTGGCTCAAATATTCACCACCTCGATCAGATCGAAGTGCTTTAATTGGTTTACCAAGTTGGTTTTGTACTTCATTTTGGAATATTTTGAACATTTCAAAAGATTCAGATTTATGTTTCATTAGATAGATATAGCCATATCTACTAAAGTCATCTATAAATGTAATGAAGTAGACATAACCTCCTCTAGCAGCTATATTTAATGGTCTACATACATCTGTATGTATGAGGCCCAATAATTCAGTAGCCCTCTCACTGTTCCCAGTAAAAGGTGCCTTAGTCATCTTTCCTAATAAGCAAGATTTGCATGTATCATATGATTCAAAATCAAATGAGTTTAGAAATCCATCTTGATGGAGTTTAGAAATGCGTTTCTCATTTATGTGGCCTAGACGACAATGCCATAGGTAGGTCGGATTCAAATCGTTTGATTTTATCCTCTTAGTAGTTGCGTTATAGATATTCCTATTATTAGGATGTTCCAAATTTAATATATAATGACCAACATGCAAATCACCATCAACATAGAAAATGTCATTACGATAAATAGAACATTTACCATTCCTAGTAATGGAAGTATAACCTTCCTTATCCAAATAAGAAAGAGAAATAATGTTACTACTCAAAGCATGAACATAATAGCAATTGTTCAAAACTAACAAAAGCCCACTGGCCAGAACTAATTCATAAGTGCCTACGGCTAAAGCAGCAACTCTTGCTCTGTTTCCAACTCTTAGGTCCACCTCGCCCTTCTTCAGCTTTCTACTGTCCTTTAGACCCTGCACATTTGTACAAATGTGAGAACCACATGCAGTATCTAATACCCATGTAGAGGAAGTAGAAAAATGAATGTCTATAACATAAATACCTGAAGCGATAGCCTCGCTATCCCTCTTGTTCTTTTTCAGATCTTCTAGGTAGAGTTTGCAATTCCTCTTCCAATAACCATGTTCATTGCAAAAGTAGCAGACTCCTTCCTTTAGAGGCTTTGCCTTCTTGGGTGTAGGCTTGGTTTCGGGCTTGTTTGACTCTTTGGTCTTACCACCTAAGCCATTACCCTTCCATTTGCCCTTCCCTTTCTTTTTCATACCCTTTCCTTTCTGAACCATCAAAACTGTGCTAGGGTTTTTCTTAATGCTTTGCTCAGCAGTTTTGAGCATCCCATGTAGCTCAGAAATTGATTTCTCTATGTTGTTCATGTTGTAATTCATAACAAACCAGTCATAACTCTCCGGGAGTGAGTTGAGGATCAAATCCGTAGCTAATTCCTGGCTCATGCGAAATCCAAGCCTCTCAAGGTGATCAATATATCCTTTCATCTTTAACACATGAGTACTAACTGATGCACCTTTAGCCATTTTGCAGGAATGTAAGGCCTTTGTAGTCTCATACCTTTCTTGCCTTGCCTGTTGCTGGAACATTTCCTTGAGATGTACAATCATCTCATGAGCCTCCATGAGTTCCAGATCTCTTTGGACCTCTGGAACCATAGTGGCAAGCATCAGGCAACCTACATCCATAGAGTCATCCTTATGCTTTGTGTAAGCATCTCTCTGAGCTCTAGGAGCATTAGCTGCAGGCTTCTCAGGAATGGGTTGATTTAGGACATAAGCCTTTATTTCCTGCTTGAGAACAATTCTCATGTTCCTGAACCAATCAAGAAAGTTTGTCCCATTGAGTTTGTCCTTCTCAAGGACCGATCGCAAAGATAGTGTAGCAGTATTACTAGCCGACATGATTCTATAATTAAAATATGTAAAGTTAGTTAGTAATCTCCCACTAAATTAACAACCCTCAATATAATAATTAGTGGGCTAAGATCCATATTTGGCTTAAACTTAAGTCCGCTTTGGCAAGACACTTAAATTCAAGTTATTTAGGTAGGTAACCTATTTACCAATTACATCACATGTAACTCTTAGATCTTTATGGGATTTAATCATCATATGATCCGGCATGTTTAACCCCATCTAATGCCTTAAGATTCAAAACTGTTTTGTTAATCTCAATTAAGTCAAAACAATAATGAATATTATGAGCAGCACCATTACTCAAGCTTGTCTCATCAAGATAACTCAAGTACATCCACTTTGGTGGTTTCCACAATTGAGCGATCTAGGTTTTGACAAGTATTCATTAATTGACGGCATTATGACTTAAGATTTGATTCAGAGGGCTTAATTAATTAGTTTTGTTTATATGGATGCAATCGTGGTTGTATCTCATACAGATAAATACATATAAACGTAAAAGTAATCATGCAATGATCTCATCAAAAGCAGAATTTAAACGTGACACAATATGGCTTACCTAACCTAAAATCCTCCCAAGCCAATGAGAGGGCTTCTCTAAATAAAAAAGAAATACATTGAGAGAAACCTCGTTTAAACATTCGAGGGGAGTGAGATAAGAAGAGAATGTACATCGAGAGTATTTAGAGGAACGCACAGCACACAGGCTGTATTTAAATATTACAACCTTTATAAAATTCTAAAGCCATGTTGTTCACCATACCCAAACAAGGATAAATAACAAACCACAACAAGAACTCATACAATATGAAAAGCAATAAATGTCGTGATCAGATTACATGTTTCAAAACTGAAAACGAAACAATTTCAAGATTCAATTTAAACGAAAACGAAAATCAACGGAATTACAAGATCCCATCTTTCTAAATAATTTCGTTTTGTATTAACCAAATCACATGCATATTCGAGTGTTTCTTATAAACATATGTATACATCCCATATATATCACATGTATAAGAATCATAAACTCAATTTAAACGCACAATTCACCTGGCTCTGATGCCACTATTAGGACCGGTAGGCACAGCGGAAGAATTTTAAAAAAAAATTTACCGATCCTAATCAAGGATCTATCAACGGCGTTTAAACCAAGTTGGAAAGATTCATACCTTTTGATGATATAGAGTTTTCACGATCTCTAGGAGCCAACACGTCAGGTCCGCTCCCTCTACCGGTATCCACACGAATGCTCTCCAACCAAGACTGCGTGTTAGCGCCTATAATGTCTCCTAGGGTCTCACTTGTGGCTCTCAATTCTCATGTGCATATGAATATATCTGCTCTATCAAGTTTATAACCTATGAGGGCTATTTTCAAATTTCAAAATTAATCATAATTAATTTCAAAATTAATTAACAATTAATTATCTTGATGAGCTAATTAAATAAATTCAGTTTAAATTAAATATGTCCAACAGTTTTAATTTAACCTATTTATTTAATCCAAATAAAGAGCCATTAGATTTAATTTACCTTCATAAATTAAATCTGAGATACTATATCTCTATCATGTTAGTTATTAAATTTAATATATGTTAATAAATTAAATTTAAAACTAACATAATATAATAATATCATATATATACACATATATATAAGATATATATTTCAAAAATATATATATAAATATAAAATTCATCCACCCTAAATTAAACATTATCTCGTGTTGGGCCATTCTTGTGTGCGACCCTGTAGGCCCATATGAAGTTGGCAATGGGCCAATAACTATACTAACCCAAAAGTCGTAAGCGGCCTTTAGCAAGACATTATGACTACCCAATTCATATGAGGATCGTTATCACGATGCAACCTGTCATACAACCATGTCACGTCCCTTTTGTCACACGATATATCGATCAAGGATAAGGCATGGATAATGTCATCCTCTTGTTCCTGACCATTACTTTCTCGATTCCTGAGTAGCCTGATAATAGAGACAAAAACTCCTTTCATCATAGTATGGCCATACATTTCTCAGACTCACTCATTAAGGGGCCCAGTAATATCTCTCTACTAATGTGAGGGATAAATTCCATCTTAATCATTCATATTCCTCTGCATGAAAAACCACTAAGCCCGATCGTAGCCTTTATCATCACCCAGTCAAAAGTGACTTTTGACTAGTTCAAAGCTTAGCAACTCTCATGTAGGAATGCATGATGACCTCAGGTCTAAGGGCATTGTGACGTGGTTATACATGAGAAAAGCTTATGACTTGATCCATGTAGCTTTCTCATAGTGGGTCAGTCCAGCACCTTGTACTCTTACAAGTGCCTAAGACTTTGGTTCGTATCTCCATATCTTATCAAAGCCATACTGGTCTTGTTTCATCTTTACTCCCGCATAGATGACCGACCAGGGATATTTTAGGACAATCTTTATGAATTATCCAAGGATACAATTATCACAGTTAATATGAAAATAATATGATAACAGAATGGAGAAATTTCATTAAAATAATAATGTTTAAAGTACAATGATTGGCCCTTAGGGCACAATTTCCAACATTTGCATACCTCGCACCATAGGTCAACGTAACTTTAAAAAGCACTTTGTTGCCTAGGAGCAAATGTAAATCTTATGTCTATATCTATCTACAAAAAAAATCGATCTTGGAGAGGTGAAGCCTACCACAATTTCATTACTTCTAGCTGACCGATCAATAAAACATTTAAGGAGTGTCTTAGAAGATGTTCTGATAAAGGTGGACAAACTCATATTTCCAGCTAATTTCATAATACTCAACATAGAAGAACACCAAGAAATTCCTATCATTCTTGGGAGTCATTCCTAGAAGCTGGGAGAACTTTAATAGATAAGAAACAAAGGAAGTTAACCTTGCAAGTTCAAGATAATCAAGTATCTTTCAACATTTTCAAGGCTTTTTCCTTTCTAGATGAAGACACCTGTTACAGAGTAGATACATTGACCTGCTACATAAAAGACGTGGTGAACAAAATCTATATGGATTAACCATTAGCAATGGGAATAGTAGATGTATCAAAATCTACTAATCCTAAAGCGTTGGAGCAGATTGGGTACCTTGAAGCAAATCCCCCAATTTTTATCAAGAAACTATTTGAAGATTTGGGAGAAAAGCTGAGTAATTTGGTACCATCAATAGAGAAACCATCAGTACTGGAGTTGAAAACACTACCGTCCCACTTAAAGTATGCTTATCTGGGAGGAAATTCAACATTACTAGTGATCGTTTCTGCAGCTCTTACTCCTAAAAAAGAAGAAAAGTTATTAAGATTTATAAGGGAGTATAAAACAATATTTGTATGGTCAATAGCTGATATAAGAGGGATTAGCCCTTTACTTTGTATCCATAAGATCCTAATGGAAGATAACTACAAGCTATCAGTCGTGCACTGGAGAAGACTCAATCTGAATATGAAGGAGGTGGTGAGAAAGGAGGTAATAAAGTGGCTGGATGCTGGTATAATATACCCAATCTCTGACAGTCAATAAGTAAGTCTAATTCAAGCCGTGCCAAAGAAAGGTGGAATGATAGTAGTGCCTAACAAGAAAAATGAACTGATTCCATAACAAACGGTGATTGGCTGGAGATTGTTCATTGACTACATAAAGCTCAATAAAGCTACTAGAAAGGATCACTTCCCTCTGCCATCTATAGACGAGATGCTTGATAGACTCGCTGGGAAAGTCTATTATTGTTTTATGGACGGGTGCATAGGATATAATCAAATTACAATTGCACTGAAGGATCAAGAGGAAACAACTTTTACATGTCCATATAGTACCTTTGCCTTCAAAAAGATGCCATTTAGTTTATGTAATACACCAGCAACATTTCAAAGGAGTATGATGGCAATCTTTTCAAATATGGTGAAGTTCATTGAGGTATTCATGGATGATTTCTCAATTTTTGGAGAATCATATGATCATTGTCTTTCAAATTTGGCAAAAATCTTACAACATTGTATGGAGACAAATTTGGTTTTAAATTAAGAGAAATGTCATTTCATGGTCAAAGAAGGAATCGTGCTAGGTTACAAGGTATATGATCAAGGCATTAAAGTGAACTAAGCTAAGATTGAAACAATTAAAAAGCTACCACCTCCCTCCTCAATCATGGGCATTCAAAGGTTTTTAGAACATGCAGGCTTCTACAGAAGATTTATCAAGGACTTCTCAAGAATCACAAAGCCACTTTGCATATTGTTATAGAAAGACACTCCCTTTATGTTTAATGATAAATGTTTATTAGCTTTTTGGACTCTAAAAAGTGCCTTGACTTCTACACCAATTATCATAGCTCCAGATTGGAACCTTCCATTGAAAATGATGTGTGATGCAAGTGATTATGCAATTGGAGCTATTATAGGCCAAAGAAGAGACAACGTTTTTCATGCCATCTATTATTCTAATAGGACACCCAGATGAACAATTCAATTATGCAACAATAGAAAAATAGATTTTAGCAGTAGTGTTTGCATTGGACAAATTCAGAGCCTACTTAATTAAGTCAAAAGTCATTGTCTGGATGGACCACTCAACCATCAAATGCTTGATTGAGAAGAAAGATGCTAAGCCTAGATTGATAAGATAGGTGCTTCTGCTAAAAGAATTTGACTTGGAGAACAAAGACAAAAAAAGGGACCGAGAATCTCATTATAGATCATCTTTCTCGGTTAGAGGCATCTGAACAAAAGAGAGAACAACCAATAAGGAGAATTTCCCAGATAAGAAACTTTTTTGTCATTTACTCACAACCTGCCCCTTGGCATGCTACCTTTGTAAATAGTTGGCATATAGAGTAATGCCTTATGAACTTTCTGAAGTGCAAAAGAAGAAGTTTCTAGCTGATTAAAGCATTACCTTTTGGAGGATCCTTTCTTATATAAACAATGCTCAGATCGAATTATTAGGTGATGTGTTCCTGAAGAAGAAATGCCCAGCATCTTAAATCACTATCATTCATCCCTATATGGTGGTCATTTTGGAGAAAATAGAACAGAACTAAAGTCCTTCAATCTGGGTTTTACTGGCCTATACTCTTCAAGGACGCCCACAGAATTGTGACAACCTATGACATATGTCAAAGAATGGGAAATATCTCAAAGAGACATGAAGCCCCTTTAACTAACATCTTAGAAGTTGAGCTTTTTAATCTATGGGGGATCAATTTTATGGGGCCTTTTCCATTTTCATTTAGTAATTAGTTTATTTTAGTAGCTGTTGATTATGTCTCCAAGTGGGTGGAAGCAACTGCTCTTCCTACAAACGATTCTCCAGTAGTTGTGAAGTTTTTTAGGAAAAATATTTTTATAAGATTTGGAGTGCCTAGAGCTATTATCAGTAATGGAGGAAGGCATTTTTGCAATGAACGGCTTCAATCAAAGTTAGCTAAATATGGAGTAACTCATAAGGTTGCAACTCTATGTCATCTACAAACTAGTGAGCAAGTGGAAATCTCAAACAAAGAACTAAAACGGATCTTAGAGAAGAAGGTGAATTCCATTCAGAAGGACTAGACAAGGAAATTAGATGATACACTTTGGGCTTCTAGAACTACCTTCAAGACACCAATTGGTACATCCCCATATCAATTGGTCTATAAAAAGGTATGCCATCTTCCAGTAGAAATGGAGTATAAAGCATATTGGGCAATAAAACCCTTAAATTTTGACTTCAAAGTAGCTGGTGAGAAGAGACTTCTCTAACTCAATGAGCTTGTAGAATTCATACAATAAGCTTATGAAAATGCCATGTTATACAAGGAGAAAACAAAAATGTGGCATGACAGAAGAATTTTGAGGATAGAGTTCACACCGGGACAAAAAGTGCTTTTATATAACTCAAGGTTAAAGCTCTTTCCAGGAAAGCTGAGATAAAGGTGGTCAGAACCTTTTACTATGATTCAAGTATGGCCATATGGAACTGTGCAGATTTAAGATGGTGCTCGAAATTCAAAGTGATTGGGCAAAGGCTAAAAGAGATAATGATAGTACACTTAACACTTTGAAAACTGTCATCATATTTGAGAATGTAATACCCTTATTTTCAAAGCGTATGGATAGCCTAGGTGCAATAATATCTTTAAAATGGTAGACCGGCAATCTTTTGTAAACAACGGGAGTCCCAACTTCAAGCAAAGTGTGGAGTTGTACTTGAGTGGGTTTTCAAAAATCTTTTTGAAATTCATTTTCAAATTTGGTCTCATATTATTTTATGATTCTTTTTAAGCCATCCGTTTTAGGTTTATTTCCTCATATCAGAGTTTTTACCAAAGCGTTCCCTGTTGGAACCCAAACTACTATGATTAATTAATGGCCCTAAATGGACGGCTGCCAACTATTGGTTCAGATGTCACTGTGTGTTTACTTATATATAGGCACTTACTTACATGTCTATTAACTTGCCAGTATGGGACTAACTTCACTTAAATACAGATTAAGTACAATTCCCAAAAATAAATAGATAACCAACGGAAAATTAAATTCTAAATTCTTCGCTTCATTCGGTCGTGGTTACCTTCTTGCCTGAGGAACTACATGCCCAAGCTGAAAATTTGTTCTTGGAAAAATAGGGTGAGATTCAAAGAATCTCAGTAGTAATAAATATCACTCATATAAGATGCATACATATAACATGCCATGTTAACTAAAGTTTCAATACAAGCAACATATTCAACATTTAGAGATAAATTCACGATATGTGGAAAGCATAAAGTTACCAATTTAAGTACAACCGTCCCTTGCCACAACGCTAGGAAATTCTACTAGGCCTGAGCCCTTCTCATCTGAATGCTTAAATTCATGATGGTACAAACATGCAAATAACATATACATAGTATGTGAGGGATAAGTTACTACTTGACAAATTTTTCCAAATCTTAACCTCGATTGACATGCTTCGGGTGTCCCAGGCAAATGTCAAATCCTATGAATTATAATTTACGGGTGAAGAATTATTACTTGGTCTAATTCCTTCATAAATCATTCTCTTATATTGGTTATCATTAGGGTTACTACATTAGGCCCAATGTGTAGCTAATGGACCCAAGCTACCACAAATGCTTAACTTGACCTTTAGGCTCCAATTTTATTACAAAAACACTTCACTTTAAATTTTCGTACAGTTACCAAAAAGGTGGCAGAATTTTCATTAATCTTTGAAAATTCATAACTTGAGCTAGAAAAATTGAATTAAGGTAATTCCAAATCCTATGTGTCACTTATTAAACTTGTTTTAATGGAAAAATACTTCCAGTAGCCACCTAACTACAAAGTTCCCAATTTCCCTTTTGCCCATGCTGCCAAAAAATCTGACTAGTTTTAATGGTCTAAATTCAAACACTCTCATAACTCCTAGTGTACTTATCCAAATCCTTCATAATACCTATCAAATTATAGGTCTTTAAGTATATTTTAATTTTAGAAAATATCATCATCATCAGATGAAGTTTGTATAGTGAAATTTGCATCACAACAAAACCGCCAGACAAAAACGCACACTGGCAACTTAGTGAATTAAGTTTCCAGTATTTGAGCATTTTAACCAGTCTTCCAAAAATTATAATCAGAGCCTATTCCTACACAATTTTTCATGTAGAATCCAATGGAAAACTCAAAAATACCAAAATCAAACACTTTCTCATAGTTTTTCCCCTGATTAAAATCTACCTCCCAAAACAACAAAAATCCAACTTTGTGTTTTTAACTACCAACAAGCCTAATACTTAAACAAACATCATATATCCCCTTAAACATGATTATAAACATCATCTTAAGGGTAGCACAAGAGTCAAGAAATACTCAACAAAGACACAAAGTAATCGATTCAAAATGAAGTCGACGCTTACCTCCTCGCGTTTCTACAAGTGGTTCGGTATTCTGGTAGACTAACTGACATGAAACACCTTAGATAAGAAATCTGAGACCATATAATTGAAGCTTACAATGAGTAAAGGAAGTTTCCAGAAGGAGTTACAGGACGATAACGGTGTTTCGGGGTTGGAATCAGCTCCAGTGTTCAGGAAAAACTACTATTCACTCCTCTTCTCTCCTCCAATACTTTGGTTGAGTTAAAAATCAAATTTCCCTTTCTCTTTCCTCTCTTGGCTGAAATTAGACCCCTTAAAGGAGGTTGGATAGTTGTGATTTAATCTCTCCAAATGATCTCATCACATTTTCCAAGTATCAGAAGATTAAAGCTTAAGAGTGCCATGTGTCATGCAACCATTGGTCTTCCATTTTCTCCATCTTAGGAGGCGCATAAATGTTTAGGGGAAGGGAGAGGCCTAATAATTTCCCCAGTCTCCCGACGCAGTGTTCAAGAAAGTTAGTCTAGTGATCGGACTGGAGATCGGTGGATTTCCCTAACTCAGGTGACATGTGGCGCTCTCCAAAGATGCCAGCACAAAAGGCATAAAGTAAGTGTAATGATAAAGGACACTTGTCACTTCCTTATTTGGCCAACACAAAAGTGGCCTTGTACTTTGCAATGATTATAGGACACTTGTCATTTTATTACTTAATCAACGCAAAAGGTATGTTATCATAAGTCATCATAACTTACTTTAATAAAGTTTCTTTATTGGTACATACTCAGGATTCTATTCTGGATCGTGGCACGCATATCGAGGCATGCCACATGAATTTCTGATCCCTCCAATCTCAAAAATGACGCCTCTAAGCCATGCAGCTACCAACGAATTTTCTTCCAACCACTTACACTCGTATTTTATAATCCTGACTTCTCAATTTTTGTGAATGACATAATAGGTATCTGGGAGTTTCGAGAGTGACTCTCCCTTTATTTATAAATTTTTAGCCTCATAACCATTTCACTTTTCAATGGTAAATCTTAGTCCTAAATTAGTTGGGGATTAATTTCATACAAAATTCTTGAAGCAATTGCGCTAATACCATTCACACTGATTGTTGGGATTCTTAGCCCTTACATAAATTTTGGGATATTACAAAGAAACCAACAGGTAAGCCTACCTTCTAAAAAATATAATAATAATAATAATAATTAAAAAAAGTCAATTGGTTTGATTTTTGTCTAGTTAAAGACGTTAAAGAAGGGCGGCTATTTAGGAGGCAACCTAAAACTTATTTTCCTTACTCATTAATTTTTCTTCCCTACTCACTGAAGCACACTACACTGCATTGAAATTTTTAGTTTTCATCATTTTCATTTCAAGTTACTATGGAGGAATCTCTTGCAAAGCTTAAAAACTGGTTCCCCACTCTTCCCAAAGATGTGTTGAGGAAGATCTATAGCTGTCAACTTGAAAGAATGAAGATATTCTAACGTTTGGGCCTTCCTAAGGATGTACGCTAGATCACTGAAGCTAAGGTATGTTTAGCAGGTGAGATTAATGAGCCATTAATTAAACATATGCTAGGAATGAAAAGAAGTTCTTACTCCAAAAAAAGAAGAGCTAAAAGAATGAAGGTCTGCCATAAATATGCAAGGTGGACATGTGATCAGTGTCGTAAGATCAAAGGTATGGTTTTTATAAATTGAGAAAATAAAATTTGATTCAAAAATGATGGATTGAGTAAGGAGTCATTAAATAATATTATTCAAACTCTTGAGGCACATCCTACTGGTGATGTTTATTGTATTCTTCTCGATTTAATGAACATATTTAACAAAGAAAAAGAGCACTACTGTCTTGGGAATCTGACATTAAAAGACCCTATTTACCAGTTTATAAGGAAACTAAATTGGAAGCAAATCCTTGATTCATAGAAAGCGTTTAAGCCATTACTGGACGTAAAACTAGAAGAAGATGTGAGCCATAATCACAAGTACTATTCATAATCATTCTTTTGTCTAATCTATCTTATCTTTTCAGTAACTTTTGACTTTCTTTACTCATTTTGCTTAATTTCTTCATGCAACATTATACCGATCATTCGTGTTAGTAATTTTTCAAACTTCTTTGAAAAATGCATGATTTGTATGATCTTGTTGTTGTTTTAATAGTATAAATATGCACTCTTCCACTTGTAAATACACAAAATATCTTAGTGTAAAGAAGAGAAAAAGGGTATCATACTAAAATGTAGATTTAAATATATCTGCATTTTTGGTGAGACTGATTTAGGAAAGGATGGGGTGTATCTAACTACAGCAAAAGAACTTGGAAATGCATTAGCTGTTTTGACTCTTAGAAATTCATAACAGTCCAACACGTTTTCTTCTCTTTTTACCTACTTTTGGGTTCAAAATGTACATTGAAAGAAGTGTATAGAAGAAAATGAGCATATCAAAGTATCAAGCAAAAATCAAAGAAATTCTTGTTATATTTGTGATTCAACTGAGAATTTATAAATCCTTCCTCTTTTGTAGGAAGATGAAGATAAGTTTTGAAGCCCTATAAGAACCAAAAAACAAAGAAAGAGCAAAGGAAGTGAAGCAGTGCAAAGATTGAAGGAACTTTTGCAACTTGCCTCAGCAAGTTGACCAACTGGCTGTGGCAACTAAACATTCTCAAGAAGTTTACTCTCGGTGTAACTGGCCTCAATAAGTTGACAAACTTGCCATGGTAAGTCATCCCTATTTGCTCTATGTGTAGCTGGCCTCAACAAGTTGGCAAACTTTCCATGGCAAGTACTCGTTGTATGCTCTCTGTGTAACTGACCACAGTAAGACGACAAACTTGCTGAAGTAAATCAAGAATCTAAAGAAAAATTGACTTTCTATGTAACTGGCTACAACAAGTTGACAGACTTATCGTAGCAAGTTCTGAAAAAAGTGCAGTTACGCATTTTGATGTTAGAAGTTGTGAAGCACTATTTAACCTAGGGAAGAGCACCGAAAATACACTCTCTACACTCTGGGAAGCTGAGGCACGTATATGAAGTACTTGAGAGAGAGATTTGGAGGATTTTGGAGGCTTGGGTGTTTTTCTCAAAGGAAATTTTGGGATTTCCACCTTGGTTCTTCTTCTTTCTCCTCTTTTTCACTTGGCTTCTTCATTTATTCAATAGCTTTATATAGAATTTCTTTATGTTTGATCATAAGTAGCTAGACTCTTCCATTTTAGGATTGTTTTGAACCCTTATGTAGACTAAGTACTCATTTCCCCTTTATATTTATGATTAATGATAAGATTATGCTAATTTGACTCTTTGCTTAATGCTTCTCATTGATTGGCCACTAATGAGATTATTAAGTTCACTTGATTGATGCTTGAGAGGGCTATATTGAGTGTAGAACTTGAGTTTAATCGTGTGAGAACTTGAAATTTATGAATTGAATGGATAGTTTTGTGAATGAGGTAGAGATACACTCATTAACCTCACATAGCCAAATAGGATTTGCAATGAAAATCAGGGTTTAATTAGTTAATTAAGAGATTAATTAATTAATTGAATTAAACACCTATTTAGAGACTTGAGAGAGTACTTATAGGTAATTTACTATCCTTGGCTAGCATAATCTTTCAATTAGTAGCACATATTTGGGGGGTTAGAGTTAGTGCTTTTGAAATACAAGGGGGATAAACAATCCTAAGTTTCATTTAATATTTGAATTTAAAGAATCATTTGCTTTTATAAATTTAGTTTAAAAATAGTTTTAAATTTCTCTTTCACCTCAACAACATGTTTTGGCTCAACTTGATCAATTTCAAATGATTGCATTCAATCTAATTAAACATATGGTTACGTTAGTTAGCTCGCTTTCATCATAGTCCTTGTGGAACGATAGTCTTGTTCTCACTAAATTATACTTGCCACCCGTGTGCTTACTCTAAGCTAGACAGCAAACAAGCTGCTAGAAAGATCAACTTTGTAAATAAGGGAGGCATCCAGGACCTAAGGGGAAATGTGGCCATTTCTACAACCTTTAATAGAAGCAAGAGTTTGAGTGTAAGTGTGAAGCAGTTGGATGGTCACATTGATCTTTTCCTTAAGAAAAGAGTTACTGGTCTCAAGCTTGCCTGAACGTATGGGACGTATTTTCTATCATGCTGAAGCTTTTATCGCTCTACTCGGTGGGTTAGAAATGTTGGATGGGATTTCTAGCGTTGCATATTATGCTAAACTAAACTTTCACAAAAAGCCATTAGAATTGTTAAATGTTAATGGTTTTTATGATGATCTATTGTCTTTTTTTTATCATGCTGTGGAAATGGTATTCATACCTTAAGCAACTTGTCATACCATAATTTCTGCACCAACTACTAATCAGCTGATTGATCAACTGCAAATCTGAAAACCCAAACCAAATCTATTAGTCAAGCAAATCAGTGGGCAATCTTCAGACAGCAGTCAGAAGCAGAATCCAGATAACGCTCTTCAGTTGTAACTTTCCTTAATCTTTTGGTTTTACTTTTAGCCTTTTGTTTTACTTTATTGTGTGTTTAGGTTTTTTTTAAAAAAAACTTTCTCTAAACTCTAGAAGACATTAAAGACAACGTCTGATTTAAGTTGGGGAAGGAGAAAAAAAATAATAATAATAAATTTAGTTAGTTAGTAAACCATTAGATTTATGGGGTGTGCAAAAATGGCAAAGTAAAGTGTTATTCTCAACTCTTGAGATGTATTTTAGTAGTTGCATGTTTTTGTTTCATCTTATGTTAAAAAAATTTGCAACCTCCAACCTCAAGCAACTTGCTGAAACCTAATCTCTCAACCCTATCCTTCAGACTTTTGTCTTTGCTTATGAAGTCTGCCAATTGCTTGAACTGCCGGATTGAGGAACGTGTAATTAAAGGTATTTTCCTCTTCATACTCTTCTTCTCTGTTCTTGATTTCTTTTCATTCTAAGTATATTTTTCCTTCTCACATTATTTCTTTCTCTCTTAGTCACTCAATGCTCTCCATGCTTGTAGCGCATCATCGAAGGGTAGAACACATTTATCAACTTTTTTTCCCTTCAATTTCTTGAAAAACTCTATTTTAAACAACATCAGGCCATTATTCAATCCTTTAGTTGTCTCCCATTTTCCCACCTCCTTGTTCCCTTGTTCATCTAAATTATGCCCTCCTCCTACAACCTTTTGCCCTTCTTCAACGACCTCATGACCTTCTCCACCAAC
This sequence comes from Inga leiocalycina, assembly GCA_963242795.1. Classification (NCBI taxonomy): domain Eukaryota; kingdom Viridiplantae; phylum Streptophyta; class Magnoliopsida; order Fabales; family Fabaceae; genus Inga; species Inga leiocalycina. Next base: position 31,401,372 of record OY725325.1, on the reverse strand, counting down.
GTTTTGCCTTTCTCCTCCCCCTCTTGCCCTTCTTCAACCACCATGTTCTGTTGCAAAACAACTTTCATCCTCCAAGTACAGGGGCCTTAACAAAATAGACCCTAAACCAAACATGTATCCAATTATACAATCCAATCAACTCTCTATGCATGAGAATACAAACCTCTACAATGTTACACTCAATCAAATTAGTCATATTTATAAACACATTCAAACCTCATGGACATCAATCTAATTTCTATTTATGTCACTACAGGAATAACTGCAAAGCCTATAGTTTTTAATCAAAATTTTTAAGTTCTTTGTTATGCCTGAAAACAACATCTCTCTCACTATTAACAACATCAGCTTCTTTATTAACAACATCTCTCTCACTATTAATCAAAAGAAATCAACATATGAACATGTAAAATATAAAAATCTAGTAGTGCGAGTCAATGAACCAATTTTCCTACATCAGTGCAGAAGCATTATATATATATGATCTTTCCCACTAATAATAAACAAACGGTGGAGAAGCATTATATATATATATGATCTTTTTATCAAGATCACATTTCCAACTACTTTATATATATATATATATATATTTATGTATGTATGTACATCTACTATATATATTGTGTGTGTGTGTGTGTCAACAGGTTTTGATTCCATTACAGGCCCATGTCTTGTGGTTGTCCAGCCGTGAAACAACAAATTGTGGAGTGGGGAAAGCAACATATGCGACATACGCATCAATCCCAGCAGCAAACGCGGCTCTAGCCTACTAGCAACAACTCATTCAATGCATGTTGCACCAATTTTCTAGATATATATATAGTCTCTAAACTACACACACACTCTCTCTCTCCTTGGATATATATTGTCCTTTGCCTCTATCTTTACGCATTAATTAAACTTATTATTTCAAATAAAAAAAGACTAAGTCTCTGTTCTACTTGAGGTTTCTGAATTTGTTTATCGGTACCTACTTTGGGATTTACCCACGCACTGAATTAGAAACACTAGGTGTTTGTGTGTTCATCAAGTTAGAATTAAGGATCATCCGGTGGTCCATAAACAAACCCTCATAGAAAACCTTACTTTCTTTTATCTCTAAGAATTACACTATTATTCAAGTAATTACCTAGAGCATTTGTTCGTCGCCACTCCGCCCCACCTTCCCATGCCCCACCCTCGCTCAGAGCTTCGTGTCTCTGCACTACGCCGCTCCGCCCCACCTTCCCACACCCCACCCTGGCTGAACCTTCATCTCACTACGCTGCGCCGCTTTTCCCCACCTTCTCACACCCCACACTCACCGGACCTTTGTCTCGCTTCGCTGAGCCGCCCAACGTCGCACACCCCACCATAGCCGAAGCTTCGTCTCGCCTAGCAACGCCGCCTAACACCTTCAACCGTCAGCCCGAGCTTGTGTCTCCTCATTTACCTTAGCCCGAGCTCGTGTCTCCTTCTTTCCCTTTTGCCTCGTTTCCCTCTGTCACTCTCTGATCTGACGCCTATTCGTGTCTCTTAGTTCTCCTTTTTAGAAGGGTATTTAGGTAATTATGTTAACATTTCATATCCCAGATTCCTCATGCCTCACTGATTTGGGATTTATTAATTTCACCCAAACATTCTATCCTTTTCTAATTTCGTTTATAGTTTTCTGGAATTTTCCCAAAAATAAACCTTATAATTTGAAAAAGCAAAAACACTAATAAAAAAGTCCCAAAAAGGGATGGAGAAGGGTGCCCTAACATCTTCTTCAAACTAGTACTTCTGCGAGGATGGTTCGTATCCGCCACTGGTATTTGTTTATCTTCCCTAACATTTGAAGTAAGTCCGTAAGGATCCATTAAAAGGGAAAGATGAAGATGTGTTTGAATGGAGTCGGGGAAAGTAAACAGGGAGACGAAACGAAGGTTATCATTACTGCTGAGACTTATCTAATGGACATGGATTCTGTCTATTGTAATCGACTCCAGAAACTGATTAGGAAGAATCTTAGCAGTGTTTTTTAATGGGTCTAAATCCAGTTTTTGCAAAATTTCTAATTTTAAATCTGCAACAACAATTGGGTTAGATTCTTAGGGTTTTTTTTATCCTTTTTACCCACCTCCAAGTTTTCCCATTTTCTTCTCCTCAAATTTCTGATTGAAATTAAGAGCTTCTTGTGCGTTTTTGTGATCTAGGTTTTGAAGGAAGCCATTAATGGAGCAGAAACATTAGCTTCTTCAGAGGCTGCGTGGTGGGATATGGAGATCTTTGAGAGATACAGACTTTGAAGAAGAAGTTTGGGGTGTTATCAATGATAAAATATTTGCTACTGTAGGTGAAGGATGGAAGAATAGGGTGACTGGTCGTAATTGCAGCGACTGCATGAGTGGGTAGGAGAAGCAGAGATGCCATGGGCAAAGTATAAGTATAGCAGGGGAAAGCATCTTCTTTTGTCGTGATTTGTCCTAAAGGTTTATTTTAGTTTTAAATCTAAAAATATTATATTAAAAATAAGTAAAACTTAAATCTACTATATCAAGTATAAAATCATCATTCAAGGTCGTTGAATTTGCATTTTCCATTAGTAAAATTAATAGTGTTAAAATCATATGATAAAAAATATACTTTATAAACTAAAAAGATTAAAATGATCTTAAAGAACTAAAAATATACTTTAACCTATAAAATAAATAGATAGTCAAGATTTAACATTTATAACATTACTATAATAAACCTAAATAAATTTAAACGGTTAAACTTTGATCTATATGGACCATAATTGCATAACCAAAAAAATATAAAATACTTATAAAATACTATAATAATAGTTTTACAAAATATTAAATATAAACCATTCATTTTTTTATTTAAGGATAGAGATTATATATTAAAAGGAAAAGGATAAAAAAAATAAAAATTAGAGGACCTGCTTCAAAGTGGCATATATTAAATTTTACATACTACTTTGGTATCCCTGATTCCCAATTTATAAGTAGTTGAATTAACTTAATATATTATTAATTAGCAAGGAACGGAAAACCGGATCAGGCAATGAACCAATTACAGCACAGGTTTAAGGATTAATGGGTCAACCGGAGTCTAATCAGTAGTTAAATCGATCATATTAAAATATTATAATTTATTAGTGACAATATATATTAATATATTTTTAAACTTCTATAGATAAAAATAAAGATTTTTAGAAAAAAATGCTTAAAATATATTAGTATTAGTTATAATGCTTATACTTATGCAATGATATCTTCTTTCCTATAATTATTATATCTTTTTAAATATTTTTTAATTATATTTTTCTTTTTTTTTATATTTGTTCTTTCTTTATCTACTTTTCTCTTCATTTTGGTCTTTAGCCTTCCATTTTTTCCTAAAAAATAGCGCAAAATAAAAATAAAAAAATAAAAAAGTGAAACTGGTCCAACCAATGAACCACCGGTTTTAACCAGTTCAGACCGGTCCAACCAGTCTCAAGATTCAATAAGTAAACCAAACCGGACTACTAACCGGTTCCCGGTTCAACCGATCGAACCAGCCGGTCTGGTCCGATTTTTTGTTCTTTGTTAATTAGAGCTAAGTACAGTGAATGCATAACATGGATCGCTACATTATATTTAGTGTATTACATGATTATAACAACTAATTAATATTAAGTTTTAGTTTATAACTAATTGATCAAATGCAGTGTTCCCATTGAAGCAATCTAAGCATTGTGGGGTTTGGAGAAGAAGACTATGGAGGGAAGCACTCCGTTTGTTTACTGAAAATTATTAAAATGTGTGTGTTTATATAATATTGGAGAAAAAAGTTAATGATAAATTCATATAGTTTAGTAGAATTTTGAAACAAGTTTTAGTACTTTATTTTGTTTGAATTGCACTACTACAAAAGACACTTTTTACCTTTGTTTTTTGAACTTTTAGACGTCGGTGTTTAGGGAGATATCAATGGGAGTGATGTTGTAAATGGATGTAGAAAGTCACTTTATTTAACATTCGTTTTTGAAAAAACGGACTAGGAAACTAGAAAGTATGACTTTTAACCTTAGTTTGATAGAAATTAAAAGTGATACTTTGCACATCTATTTTTTAAAAAACAAATGTTAAAAGTGACTTTCAATGTCACTTTTTTAAAAATGGATATTGAAAGTCTTTTTACAAAAATAAAAATCAGGGGACTTATTTTTTTACTGGAATCACCTCCAAAGCAAAAACAATGCCCCTATAAATTTATTCCCTACAAAAAGCAATGAAGGTTGTGTATCCACTGTTGTGAAACTTGAAATGCCAAATTGACAATTCATCCAAAATTTCCATTTAAAAGTAAACATGATTTACAGGGAAAACTCGATATTACTAATCCACGTCATCTCCTTGAAAACATATGAAGTCATAGGCATGCTCATTGGCTGGGTATCATAGATATAGAGAAAATGACAAATTATAATTTATGAGAAATATGCAATCACAGAGACATAGCAACGAGGTCGCCCCCAACTAACTACTCTGAAAATGCGTTTCTGCGCATGAGATTTCTTCGCTTCATGAGCAGCAACTTTGAACAAGTGAGTAAGATCTGGTTGGCCCATGGAAGAAGTAGCTGAAAGCCCCCAGATTGCAGCAATTGCAGACTCAGCATCATTGCTGAACTCTTTCTTGAGCTGTAAATTATAAGAATACATGAAAGACAAGCATGATTAATTCATGCCTCAGATCCTTAAAAAGAAACAAACACGACTGTTTTGTAGAGCCATATTTCTTTAATAAGATGATATTTCTTTTTATACAAGTAGCCTCTACCCTAGCATGATCAAAGAAACAAGCACCGTCTATATCCAATTTTGTCAGAAAGACAGAACATTTGACAATCACATCATTCAAACGTTCATTAAAAGAACCATGGTTATAGATACTGGAAGAACGTGTTGAACGGAATCCTCTAGTATCAATCATCGATCTGATGTCAAACTTTCTTCCATAAAGAAATACAGAAGTTAAGGGCTTAACAAGCTGCCCAACTAACGCAGAAGCACAGGCTGCAATCAGAACCTTAATAACAGGGGAAGGATAATGTCAGTAACATAAATTAGATGGGGAGGGATACTGTCAGGAGTTAGAGGTTTTCCAGTATGTGAAACTGCTGCAAAGGAAGATGTTAAAACATTGACAGTTCCCTTGACTGCCGGATCAATAAGTTCAGTCTGAAATGAGGATAGAGTTTGTAAATGAAGCAATAATCAAAATAAGGAGACCCTATTAACCACATACTTAAAGGATGACAAGTAACTGGGCATGATTCTTTATTCTGTACCGTAACTTTTGCATAAATTTCAGAAGATTTGTAATATTTTAAGTCTAAGAGGAGATGGAAAACTCGTTCGACTTTAGAATTTGATTGTGTTAGTATCTGTCAAAGTCAGAGAAAGGAGCAAGTTTCTGAAAAGGTTCAACATGGTAGTCAATATGTAATTTAAAAATTAATTTCCTGCTTTAAAGGCAGAATTAAATATTAAACTTTTTGCCCTTCTCAAGCAACAATGCAAAAGAAGAAAACTTCACTGTAATACATCTCCCAAGATAAATAGAGTCTCCAAACAATTTAAAATTTAGGGAATATAATGCTTTGAAATTAATACATGAAAGTTGTTAATCATAGCAAAAGGTGTGATTCAGTTTCGAATGACTGGATGACTATTCTATCATCACATATTAAGTTGTGTAATTCGAAAACAAATAGCATTGTTTAAAGCAATATAGATGTAAAGTTTCATATTAGTTGAGAAGAGGAATAAATGACGCCTTGTAAAAGTTTGGATATGTTTCCCTCCTAAGTTCAAGTTGCTGGATACTGTTCGCCGTTCAGCTTCCGCAAGTGCACGAGTCGCAAGTAATAAGTTAGTGAAAAAGAGAGTATCGTTCCACAGGCACTATGATGAAAATGAGCTAATTAACTAATGGAACCATATATTTAATTAGGTTGAATGGAGTCATTTAAGATTGATCAAGTTGATCCAAAAACATGTGGATTGAGGTGAAAGAGAAACTCAAAACTATCTTTAGACTAAAATTTACACTACTACAAAAAAATAAAGTTGTAGCACTTATATTTGAATTAGCTGTAGCGCTTAGTAAGTGCTACATATCAAGACGCCACTAAAAAAAGCTGTGACGCTTGAAAGCGCCATAGCATAAATATTTTTTTTTTAAAAAAAAAAACCACTTCCTGTGGCACTTCCTTAAAAAAGTGCCACAGGAAGTCAATAATAATTTTTTTTTAAAAAAAAACTAGGGTGGCGCTTTCTTGAACAAGTGCCACCCTAGGTATTTTCTTTTTTATTTTTTTAAAAAATACCTAGGGTGGCGCTTGCTTGAACAAGGCCACCCTGTGGCACTTGTTCAAGCAAGCGCCACCCTAGGTATTTTTTTTAAAAAAAAATTATTTTCGTATTTTTCTTTTAAAATCCTATAATTATTTTTTATTAAAAGAACCTCATAATTATAGTTGATAACACACTTTAAACGCATTTTCATATCCATAACAAAATTAAAAAAAATTACCAAATAAAAAATTAACAAAATCACTACTAAGTAAAATATAAGTGTTAAAATAAATAATTATTTTACTCATGCAAATCATCAATATTAATAATTATAACTACTAAATAAATACAACTTATATATAATAACATTTAATTTTATCTCATTTATTTTTTAGCATATAAAAATGAGAATAATTTTTTCAGGAATAAAATGAGAAAAGAAATTTCAGAAGCATTCTTCATCAAGGAAAATTAAAACAATTAAAAGTAGGAAACTTGAAAGTAAATATGAACGTTCTTTACCAACATAGCAATTGATAAAACAACACGAACAGCATTCCCTCCGTCATAAAAAACTAAAAATTTATTCTCCTGTAGAAACATATGCAACATAATAGTAAGAAATTATTATTCAAAATAAATTGGTAAGCTATAGATGTGATATAATGCAGCTAAAATAGCAATTAGATCAAATAAACTTACTACTTCGTGGCTAATGCTAAGTTGGACGACTTAGATCTAAAATTCGAAGCTTAATATAAAAATAATGAAGAAGAAACAAGTGAAAAGAGAGAGAGTGTGCGTGTGTAAAGAAAGGAAGTGTCACCATCTTCATAAAATCCAGGGAAGGGAAAGCGATTGAAGATATATTATTTATAGATGTAAAAATTTGGCAGACAACAAATTTTTCAAAAGAAAATCCTCACAAAGGTGATGAGTGACAAAGGAATAAGTATGAAGTAGCAATCGAAATAGAGACGGTGATGAATGACAAACAGAAGAGAAGGAAAAAATATGGGGATAAAGAGGATAAAGAGTAATGGCAGGTGTTAGATGGGGAGTGGAGATTAAGAGAATAAATGTGATAGAACTAGATTGCAGAAGAGAGAATAGTTTAAAAAAAATAAAAAAAATTACTTTATGTGGCGCTTCCTAAGGCAAGTGCCACACAAAATACATAGCAGCTGTGGCAATTCCTTAAGCAAGCGCCACAGCTACTGCTACTTCTTTTTTTAAAAAAAAATACCTTAGGTGGCACTTCTTCAAGGAAGTGCCACCTAATGTCACCAAGCAGCTGTGGCACTTCCTTGAGGAAGAGCCACCTAAAGTATTTTTTTTAAAAAAAATTACATTTTAAAAAATCTAGAAAGAAGCTGTGGCACTTCTCTAAAGAAGTGCCAAAAAAGGTGCGTCACTAATCTCTATTTTTGTAGTAGTGTTGTAAAAGCAAATGATTCTTTAAATTCAAGTATTTAATGAAGCTTAGGATTGTTTATCTCCCTTGTATTTCAAAAGAACTCACTAAATCCCCCCAATATATGCTACTTAATGAAAGATTATACTAACCAAGGATACTAATTTACCTATAAGTGTTCTTTCAAGTCTCCAAATAGGTGTATAGTTTAATTAATTCATTAATATCTTAATTAACTAATCAAACCCTGATTTAATTACAAATCATATTTGGCTTTGTAAGGTCAATGAGTGTATATCTACCTCATTAACAAAGCTATCCATTCAATTCACAAATTTCAAGCTCTCACATGATTTAACTCAAGTTCTACACTCAATCTAGCCCTCTCAAGAATTGATCAAGTGGACCCAACAATCTTATTGGTGGCCAATCAACAAGAATCTTTAAGTAAAGAGTAAAATCAGCATAATCTCTTTATTAATCACAAATATAAAGGGAAAAATGAGTACTTAATCCATACAAGGGTTCAAAACAACCCTAAAATGAGGTGCCTAGCTACACATAGTCATGAAAGAACTACAACTATGCAGAATAATTACAGCCATATCAAAAACTAAGAAAAGAAAGAGAAGAGGAATGAGAAAAACCAAGGATTGGAGCCCAAAATCTCTTCTAGACTTCAACCCAAGCTCAATACTCTTTAAGGAGGCAAAACCCTAGCACACCCAGCTCTTAGGAACACTTGAAAACTAAAGAATGACCTAATTTTAGCCTATCCCTTGCTTAAATACCCTCCACATGCATTTCAGTAAGTAAAACACATGGTTGCATAGTCTGTCGTATGCTTCAGCACACTGGTGTGTGCTGAAGCATATGATACAGTAGGTTCTAGTCCTCGTTGGCTTCAGCACAGCGCCAAGTGCTGAAGCATATAGCACAGAAAATCTAGAAAGTTCATTGGCTTCAACACATGTATTGTTGGCTGAAACCAACAACACAGCAGCTTCCTCTTTGCCCATGAGCTAGCTCTTGACTTGTCATCTTCCACCCTCTTGATCTTCAATCCTTTAAAAGCTTTCAAACTTGTCTCTATCCTCCTACAAAAGAGAGGATTCATAAGTTCTAACTTTTCCTTTGAACTAAAGCCCACAAATATATTGTTTTACTTCAACTTTAGCTTGTTACTTTGATATGCATATTTTCTTCTATTAACTCTTTCTATAATCAATTTGAATCCAAAAAATAGTTAAAAATAGAAGAAAATATGCTGGAATATTATCAATTTCTGAGAGTTAACACACCCCCAAACTTAAACATTTGCTTGTCCTCAAGCAAAGAAGTTTATCCTCACTGAATGAATCAATTACTCATCACCTATGTATGAACAATATTATCCTCATCATCTGCTCAAGTAGTTATATTAAACAAGAAATGAGTGCAAATATGCAAAGATGAATACTTCATAGATTTAAAACATGATTTTCAAGAATTCTTAAGTGTGAGTGTGTGTATGGAGTCAACATTTATTTCTTTTGCAAAAGTTAAAATTCAAAGCAATACTTCAAATCATATACCAATATTCAAACAAATAATTTTATCATCCCCTAATTCCTTCCTCTTTTCTTCTAATTCACTCCACTTAACTTAAAAATCAAAGAGACTTTTCTTAGCTTGTGATAGGGCCAGGGGTTAAGGTTTTCAAAAGAAAAGGTAAAGGATAATCAATCAAATGCCTTAAGATAGATGATACTATTCACGAGGGGTTTTTTTTTCTTTTCTCATGAAGTATACTCCCCCAAACTTAAACCAAATTGATCTTTTCATATCAAGCCTTCTTTGTAAGCATTTTTTTCTGTTAGTTTTTTTTTTTGAATATTTTGGCTTGATTTCTATTCATTGTGAACTCTTTTACTTTCTATACTCCTTTCCCAATATTTTGTACTTTTGCATACATCACCATATTCCACCACCCAATCAATTATCATCTATCTCAAAGTAAGGGAATCATGGTTTTTCACATTGGTTGAGGTAGGTAGATGTTAGGTTTTTCAATAAAAATCTTTAATTGGTTTTTCAAATAGGCTCAAAATAAGGGTTCAAAAGGAAATCACATCAATTGGGTCAGTTTGAAAGGCTCAATCGCATTTTGTGAACTACCCTAATCATTTTTTCAAATCTTGTGAAGTAAATAAAAATTTTTTGAAGAATTCCAAAGAGGATTCTAAAATCAAAAACTTGAAATAAAGGTATATAACCTAATTTGCCACAAAGTCTATCAACCAGCACATCCACAATAAATTTAACTCCAATAGTGCATGAAATACTTAAAAACTCTTGAACAACATGTTTTATCACTACAATGCATTCATCCATGCACATTAATAAAAATTTCCTATCTAATATAACATATCAAGCAGAAATTTACATCATAGGATCACCCAAACAATATTTGACAAATAACCAAAACTAACAGCTCATTTTCAACAATTTTTCACAAGAAAAAGCTTAAGTATGAGAAATCTCAAACATTTCAACAATTTTCTTGAAAAACCTGTTCAAAATTTTTCTGTGCACTCCATTTCTTTCAAAAAGTTTCAAAATTGAAGTCAAAATTTCAAAATTGAAGTACTCTCACCCCCAAACTTAAAATAGACAATGTCCTCATTGTCAACTAAAAGTAAGGGAGAGAAAATAGACAACACCTGTACAGCACAATATTCACAACATTTACACCATTCAATATTTAATAAAAGTTAGGCCCTCAATAGCCTAACCAGGACCAGGAAATGAGATCATCTCTAGCCATCAGTAGCTAGGAAAGTAACAATCACAGTAGGCAAGTCAGCAGACAGAGACAATTATATGAAACACTCAAATTAGCCATCAGTAGCTAGTAAAATCATGTTCACATGCATCAAGAGTGTCAAAGAGCACTGGCCATTAGTAGCCAACACCAAATATCAGCTATTAGTGTCATGTAGCAGCATTCACATTTATATGCCAAATTTCAAAATATACCAATCCAAAAAAGGCACCAAGAATATGCACACTAAGTACAAGCTAGCAGCAGATAATCATAGGGCTAATTGGAGCGCAAGCAAAAGATAGAAACAGCAGTTATCAGTGTTATTATAGTCCTAAAAAGAACACAAAACACACCCACAAATAAAAATGAAATCAAACAAAAAGAAACAAACCTGACTGAAACTATCCTAAAAGAAAGGAAAAATACCCCCAAACTTGAATTCTAGCTAAACCAAGACTAACGACTGTAATTCCAAACCTAATCCTATCCTCACTGCCTCTTAACTCTACAAATGAGCTCGGATAAGCTATCAAAACCAATTTACAATATGATGGCTAACGTTGGAGCAATTGATTCAAGCAAACAAAGTTTAGAAACTCTTGGGTATGTAGACAACAAATCCCAAAAATCCTTTATAGACCAAAATTTGTAAGACACCAGATTAGTGCCTTTATGCATCAGTGTGTACAAGGATCTTTAAAGGCTACCTTTATGAAGTTCAAATCTTTGAAATAATATCAAATCACATGGAGAATTTCATAATTTATTCACTTAAGTCAAGAACAAAGTAAGACTCATGTAGCCAATCATGTTTGCAACCCTTTTTCAAAATTTGACAAAGCTAATCCATGGCCTATCTAACACAGGCAATCATTGACAGAGAACTAGCAGCAGTAGATTCAAGTAGAAAAATTTATCTTTTAAGATAATGAAAGTTCAAGCCGAAGTTCTCAATTAGCAAAACATGTGTAACATCATGCTAAAAAAAAGTGTCAGTCATCCAACTGATGCATTCAAGATATTATTTTAAGCAAGCACTCATCAGTAAGTGCGGACAATTAATCACAAAGTTTTCCAAATTGGTCTTTTTGTTTGCAATGGGAACCAACCTGGTTTTTGCAAGCAAACAGATTTTCAAAGCATTTAAGAAGAATTCCAAACTTAATCTTTACCCTCAATATCTCTCTTAAAACCTTAAGGCATCTTAGAACAAAGATTTGATGTTAAGATAAGATCAGCAAAGTGGATTTCAGTATCGAAAGCAGTTCTAAACATGCGGCATACTCAAAATGATCAAGCTCAGGTTCACAAACAGCAGCAACTGAACATATAATCTTTAAATGGCACAATTCAATAACAAGTTATGACTTCTTATGGAACTGGGTAACAAAATAGGAATTTCATAGATATGGAATTGGGTAATCATGCTTCAAAAATTCTCTTTCACTTGTGCAATAATACCACAGTTGCCAAAGATTTCAGAACTTATCAACACTTTGCGATTGCATGCTTGATCAGTTTATTATGCATAACATAGTTGGCACTAGCAGAAACAGAGCACAGAAACACATGTTTAAGAGCAAATGTAAATTCATGAAAAGCTTTGTAAATCTTGAATTACAAAAAAAACAATTGGCCAAATTTGGAATTTTGCAAGACATGGTTTCAAGCAAAAGAGAACTCTCTTCCAAATACACATCAGTATGTACATAGGCATATGGACATGGCACACCTTAATTTAGTTCACTTTTAAGTCAAGTACCAAGAAAATGCAGCAGAGGATTTGATGTAAATATCAACAAGAAGAATTTTAGTGAACAAAGCTTGCCATAAATTCAATTTAGGTAAGCCAAATGACATCCTTAATGCTCACTATATCAGCAGTTTACCAGTACAGCAAAAAGCAGTTACAATAATGAAAATATACCATGAACTCTCCCTTTAAAGGCTGAACAAGCTGCTGCAACAAAATTTGTTAAAGCCCAATAAGATGAATATTCAATTGAACTTTAACTAAATTTTGACAGCTTGATGTTAAGTCCCAATCAATGATAGCAAAGTATTGTAAATTCATCAACAATGCACTCAAGTTCTCAGCAAGACGAATTCACCATTGGATCTAAGGAACAAATAAATACTAAGCCTAGCTGAGCAAAATACTAACCAAGACCTTTAGCCATCCATTTCATTTCAAACTTAAGCTTAACATGCTCATGTACCAAATCATAGCAACAAAGTCTTCAGATTTTGACCTTAGCACATGCGCACTTTAAATCTACCCAAAATCCAAACAACATAGAAAAGGCATGAGCTTTACCTCAGAAAAGAAGAACAAGGGCATATAAGAGGTACAGGGAGCAAAACTCATGACTCTGGGAACTCACGAGCAGGGGAGCGAGAAAACTGGTCGAAGTGAGTGCGAAAATTAAAGGCAATATAGACCAAGCAGTCATCTTTTGGATACCTCCGCACAAGCTCTAAGCGAAGACACGCAAATGGCAGCAAAGACAGGGCAGAGATGAAGGTAATTATGGTAGTAGAGGAGGAGAAAGTGTTGGAGATCGTGATTCTGGCAGTAATGGTGGTGCAATACCAGCCACTGTGGTGGCAATCTTCGGTGGGGGAGAAGGTTGCGTGAGGGATGAACTGATAGAAGGAGCTATAATGGTAAGTAGAGTGTGGAGGAGGAGCTATGGCGGAGATAAAGAAGAGCGATCAGTGGGTGACGGATCTGTGGGTTACAGCAAAAAGGCTAAGTGACGGAGCTGAGGATCGATTGATAGTAACAAAGCTGAGAGTCTTTGGTGAGCTGAGGGTTGATGGTTTTAGGGAATGAGGTTGGTGGAAGGAGGGCATGTGGTTGCCGAGAGTGAGAGTTGAGCTAAAAGGTCGATGATAGAGCTGAGAGTGAAAAGGAGAAGAAGGGATTAGGGTTTGATAAATGGAGGAATTCACAATTGGGGATTTAGATTTTGAAATTAGGGATAAATGTAGTTGGAATTATGGTGTAGATTCAAATGGGCAGGGCAGGAATAAAATGAAATAATGAAGGGCAAAGATGGAAGACTGATATATATATATATATATATATATTGATTTTCTAAGGTTTTTTTAGGGAAATCCCATTTAAATACCATTTGAAATAGCAAAACCCACAAAAGTCTTTTATAACTTTTAAAAGACAGAAAAGTGATCTAGGATGTTTCAGGGATACTGAAGTTTAAGGCTAAAGATCAAAATACCCTCCACACTTATTTACTCACACACACAGATTCATCACAGGCAAAAATTGAACCCTTGGCCATCATCATCATCCGCAAATCAGCAAGCATGGGTAGAAGCCCTCCCTAAATGAATGAATGTTTGATCTTCTTCCTTAATCAGAGTGGTTGCCGTTCTTTTTTCTTGCTGTCGACGTCGATGTAATAAGTGATTGGATGTTTGGGATCCCAATCTATCTCTCTCTGGTCCACAAATCTCTGTCGCTCTCTGCTCTGGTCTCATTCTTTGAGCTGTCTTCCCTCTATCGATGGCATAGGTGCTTCGCTGTCTAGGATCTGCCTTCCCATCTTGCCCAGACACGGAGAAGAAGATTAACTAAAACTTAACGCTAAGAGAGAGAGAGAGAGATCAGTACAATGTGGCTCCCTCTGGAATAGCATGCTTGAATTTCAGCATGTGAAATCGTAATGTTAACTTGACATTTTCTAATGTATATTGTAGTTACTGTCATAAAGGTTCTAGTGTTTTGTTAATTCCATTGCTGTACTTTTCATTCCCATTACAACTGTTGTTAATGGTGACAGTCTATTGTAATTAAAGCATACATGAAGAAACACCTTATTCTAGGTTCATGCTTGTATGGATTGGATGTACGTGGAATGAGTAATTTCAGTTTGTCATTTGATACTTTGTCTATAAGTTGCTATCATGGGAATGGGAATGACAAGGTTTTTAATGATTTAACGATAATGGTAATGAGAATGACAACTTAATATTTCCAAACATTGTGTGGAAGTGTTTACCCAGAAGGGGGGACGCTGACAAATTAAGTAATGTGATAAATAAAGTTTTTAATGGGTTTGACGATAACGGTAATGGGAATGACACTTTAATGTTTTCAAACATTAAGTGTGGAAGTGTTTGCCCAGAAGGGGGGACACTGACAAATTTAGTAATGTGATTAACAAAGTTTTTAATGGGTTTGACAATAAGGGTAATGGGAATGACAACTTATTATCTCCAAACATTAAGTGTGGAAGTGTTCTCCAAAATGGGAGGATGCTGACAAGTTCAATAATGAGAATGACAATGTTAGTAATGGTTTTGACGAGAATGGTAATGGGATTGACAACTAACCCTAACCAACTTTGTGAGTAAAAGTGTTGGCCTAAAAGAGGAGAACGCTGACAAGTTCAATAATGAAAATGACAAAGTTAGTAATGATTTTGATGAGAATGGTAATGGGATTGACAAGTTAGCCTAACCAACTTTGTCATTGGGTGGAAGTGTTGGCTCAAAAAGGGAGGACGCTGACAAGTTCAATAATGGAAATGATAAGTCTTTTAATGGTTTTGACGAGAATAGTAATGGGATTGACAAGTTAGCCTATTACCATTCTCGTCAAAACCATTACTAACTTTGTCATTTCCATTATTGAACTTGTCAACGTCCTCCCTTTTTGGACCAACACTTCCACCCAATAACAAAGTTGGTAAAGCTAACTTGTCAATCCCATTACCATTCTCGTCAAAACCATTAAAAGACTTGTCATTTCCATTATTGAACTTGTCAGTGTCCTCCCTTTTTGGGAAAACACTTTTATTGACAAAGTTGGTTAGACTAATTTGTCAATCTCATTACCATTCTCGTCAAAACCATTAAAAGACTTGTCAATCTCATGTTTTGATGATAACTTAGAATGGTATGAAAAAGATTTAATTAAATAAGTTTGAATAAAGTAATAACAGGGAAGAGCATCACTTGAAGTAAGCATTGGAGTAATGAAGAAAGGCCAAGAGAAAAGGCTAAGAAACTTGATCAGAAGCAATTTTTCTAAGGCATTACTTGAGTATGTACTTGAGTAATGAGACAAAACTTGAAGTAACCAGAGGCACCTTCCAATAACCTGCCAACGTTACTCGAGTAAGTACTCGAGTAATAGTGTAAATGTTTTCAAGTTGCTCTCGGCCTGCCAATATTACTCGAGTAGCCACTCGAGTAACCAGGTAAATACTTGGAGTTGCTCTCAACCTGCCAACATTACTCGAGGAGGTACTCGAGTAACCATGTAAAAGTTTTCAAGTTGCTCTCGGCCTGCCAATGATACTCGAGTTACTCTGTTTCAGAAAATGTGTTGCTCTCGGCATTTTGTACCCTGCCAATGTTACTCGAGTAGCTACTCGAGTAACTCACTGAGATAAGCAAAAACCTGAAGGTAGTACTCGAATAACTTGATCTAATTTTCATCTCATTTTCCTTGAGTCATTACTCTAGTATGTAAGTATTTAATGTTTTATTCTAAGTGGATTACTCGAGTGTGTACTCGAGTAAGCAGTGTTATGTTTGAAGGAAAACCTCAAGTCATTACCCGAGTAAGTTATGCACAAAAAGTAAGTTTACTCGAGTATGTACTCGAGTAACAAGGTAATCAAACTTGAAGTGCTCTCGGCCTTGAAATCCTGCCAACATTACTAGAGTAAAGCATCGAGTAACCAAAAGTTTATTTGAAGGTTTACTCGAGTTGGTACCCGAGTAACCTATGAAGTTATGAGTGCATTACTCGAGTAGGTACCCGAGTAAACAACTATTTCCAAAGGTTTGAAGTTTAGTTTATTCCATGCACTACCCAAGTAATCTTGTATTTGTTTGTTGACTTGAAATTAATCAAAGTTTTCCCGACGATACTCGAGTAAACTTTAAGGGATACTCGAGTAAGCAAACCCAAAATTCAGAAATCATTCCAACGTTCATTATTTTGCTTCCTATATGATTAACCTTTCATTGTATTAGTATTCTTAGCTTATTTACAGATAAACAATGAAGAAATCATATCAAGCAAGGAAAGTCAAATGAGAAGTTTAAATGCCACCTACCACCAACGGATATTTTTCAAATACTGGAAAAGTCATTAGTGGCTGCGCACTCTTCAACGGACGAAAAGAAAATGTTCCAACGGTCTTCACCAACATATCTATATATATGGGAACATCCAAACAGAGAATGTACAACAACAAGAACACACACGAACGTATCATCAAGTTCATTACTCTGTTTTACATTGTAATTGTATTTCTATGCTTCAGTGATTCTTATTCACTCTGTGAGAGAGATATTTCATTCAAACTCAATATTTGTTATTGAGATAACTTAAGGTTGTGGAACCTTGAGTTGGGATTGGATTACAACTTGTAAGGGGGAGCGAGTGTCCAGGTGAAGGAACTTGCTTGTACTGAGGTGACAAGAACCCACTGAATCTTGGAAGTTATAGTGAAACTCTCAGAGAAGCTCTGAGGACTGGACGTAGGTCAAAGTGGTTGTGACCGAACCAGTATAACTCCTGGTATACACTTCGGTGATATTTCTCCTTACTCCTTACTGTTTTAATTTCACTGTCAAATTTTATATTTGCAACGAAATTTTTAGTATCACCCAATTCACCCCCCCCTCTTGGGTGAAATGCTTGCTCTAACACATACTGTTGGAAAAAAGAGACTAGAGTTTTAGTAAATTTACATACACAGTAATAGTACATCACAAAAGGCCACTGCTATGAATCAGTATACAAGATCAGTGACCAAAATAACAACTTTACTATGTCACCCCAAAATGCAGTGCTTAGTTACTAAGTTAGACAACAGATGTTAATCTCTTTACAACAGTGGTGAATTCTAAAAAAATAATTGTTTGAGGAAGACCAAAAAGTTACATTAAGAACATAATTATGTCAGTCATATCCTCTTGGTCTGGGTCATTTATGAAGTCATTAGTCTCAATGCATCCTCCCTCTTGCTATTCATTTCATGGTTAACCATCCACCCACCATAATAACTTGCAGCTACAAAATAACGTCACAGTTTAATTCAATTGAAATGAAGGAATCTCTTACAACTCAGGCTATTTCATTTAAGAGGCTAAACTCTGAATTTAACAATCCAAATACATATTATTGTGGACAGTAGCCCTTTTAGAGAAACCACTCATAGAAGATAATACATATTGTTCTGTACAATATATAACTAAAGGAGTCTCATTTGTATAAATAATTTCACTAGGGTAGATCATAACAATTCAGTGAAACTCATGGAGCATTTCAAATCTTACTCCAAGTCACATACAGCAAGAGGTTAGAATGCATGTGACTATAATATGCCATTCAATTTAGTGGTAATCATGCTTCAAAGGAAAAACATTAAAAATCCTTCACTAAGGCACTGTTTTGCATGAAGCAAATCAATGACTCCCCTTTTAAGAACATAGCTAATAAAACTAAAGAAAACTTAAAGCTCACCTATATTATCTATGCAGATTCAAATTCAACTAAGTCAATTGCTAGAGACTCCAACAGTATTTATAAATATGAGGATTTCATGGACATACACAATCATTGTTTTTTACGACATCTAACAATATGATTGAAAATTTTAAAAGTGTAGATAACCTTGATTGCTACCAAATTATTTGCCAATATGACCAAGCATGTAAAGAAAGCAAAGTGTGCAATAAAAAATAAAATTCCCAAGCCAGCCATGATAAATTACTACGTCGATTAAAAACAATAAATTATGAACAAGATTATTCAATGGACAACTACTTACTCTTTATACTCTCTTATGATAATTAAAAAGCCAAAAAGCCCTTCTATATCACTGAAAATTTAAGGCATATGAATTTTATTACTGCTGCTCTTGACATAATCCGTTTTGGGATTCACAAAAATAGTAAAGGTGTTGACAAAGTCTATAATAGAATTGATAAAACACCAGAGTCATGTTGACAACAACAATTCATAATGTATTAAATAGCAACTTGACATTACTCATTCCAAGTACATCCAATGCATATAAGTCATAAACCCAAAAGAAGGTGTTCCTTCATGTATAATTTAATTACAATAAGTTGTCACCATTAACAAGAGTAGTAATGGGAATGACAAGTGCAGTAATGGAAGTTACAAAACACCAGATTCTTTATGACAATAACTAACGAGGAAGCACTACTCTTACAACACAAAATTGAATGATTTTACTCCTTACTACAAAGACTTGAACAAATAAGCTACAATATATCGAATGCAACACAAATGATAGCTAAAAGTATAAATGCAGGATATAACACGGTTTCGACTACAAATTTCAACAAGAACTACTCTATGGGTCAGCAAAATCACAGAGACTATACTTTAGATGTTAGAAGAAGAAAAAATAACCAACACGAAAAATCTATAGATCTATTACTAACCATTAATGATGTTCAAGATACTCTTTGGCCCTCGGGAACCGGCATATGACTATGCGACTGCTTCCACTCACGATTGAAGCTTCGAGGATGTCGCCGTATTGCCCCACTTTTTCCCCTGCAATGCCGCCGAAGACGATAACCCTTATAGGAAACAGACAGACCGAGATTTCATTGCTAAGGAATCCAAAATTGATGTGTTTAATTAAAAGTTAAAAGGGGCATTTGGGTCTTTAGCATTAAACTTCAATATCCCTGATTCCTACCGTATGCCTTATTTGTCTTTTTCAAGTTATAAAAGGCTTTTGTGGGTTTTGACATTTCAAATGGTATTTAAATGGGATTTTCCCTTTTTTATATATAAAACGAAAATGATTATATATATATTATTTATTGCATCTTTGACCTTTTTTTTAGAAACATAACAAAAAAATGGAAAAATGTAGATATATTACTATATATATAATTTTTTTCAATATTATTATATGTTTATTATATATATATATATATATATATGTATATATATCTATACATATGTGTATGTGTATGTGTATGTGCATGTATATATATACCTTTCTTTTTCTTTTTCTTTTTTTTTTAGGGGACACTTGGCTTCAGCACACATGGGTGTGCTGAAGCATTAAACACAGAAAGTGCTTCATTGGCGCAAGTGAAGTTGGCTTCAGCACACACCTTGTGTGCTGAAGCATTAAACACAGAGAGCATGCATTCACGCAAGGTATATTTTGGCTTCAGCCAACACCTTATGTGTCGAAGCACATTACACAGTGAGCAAAATTACTTCAGAAAAACACCAGATTGGCTTCAGCATACACCAAGTATGCTGAAGCCAATTTTTGACAGATTTATACCTCAAAACAAACATCACAAACAAACCCCAAAACTCATCTAAACACCATCAAACAAGTCTCATGCATCCATTTAAACACCAAAATCAGCTCAGCACATCTAAACTTTCTTCCACACAGAAAATGCACCATGAACATGAGGGTAATGATAAAACTCACTATATTCACATACTTTTCAACTCCTTAAATACCACTACCATAAGTTCATGTCATCCATAATTCAAATGAGAGTTAGCATCAAACACCTTCTCAAGGTAGCTTCAGTACTACCTAGAATTGATCAATAATCATATATGCATTTCTAAAATCTATTATATAAGCTTATAGTCAAGTGGACTTCCTTGAAATGCATATCCCATATCCTTCCACCAACTTCATGCTCTAACCCAGAAAATCCCTCCTTTGCATCAGCTTTGGTCATTCCTTATTTGGTACCTTTCCTTCCTACAAAACACAAAGATCAAACATAAAAACTACTAAAAACACACCAAAAACACTGAAAATGACAAGAGTGAGTTTAGAACTTGGGTTGCGTCCCAAGAAGCACTTAGTTTATAGTCTTTAGCCTGACTCTTCATCTCCTCAAGTCACATCATCTATAGGTAAGGTGAAAACTTGATGGTTCACCTCTCTACCGCAATTATTCTTTAATCCATGGCCACTAGCTTAAAATCCCTTTTGGTCTTCATTGCTCAACCATACTTGTATCTTCACAACATCAATAGCCCATTCAGTAGCTCTTTTACATGCTTGTAGAATTTCCAAAAGACGTTCTTCTTGTTGAATGGCTAACGGTGAAGTTACACCCAATGATAGATTGTTGGCTCTCAAATAGTCATTCTAACTCCCAACATTAGTAGGTGTTGCCTTCAAGACACTCATGCCATCTTCCATTGCTTAACCCTTTATTTGAACTTGTAATGACAAAGCATCAACAAGCCCATTATGAATTGGCTTCTTGAATTCCTTTAGCTCAACTTGCTCAAACATGTCAACTTGGAAGTATTGCTTAGCCTCATTGGGAGTCTTAATCAGCTTGTGCATATTGAAGGTAACATGCTCATCTTCAACTCACATGGTAATTTCACCCTTTTCAACATCGATTAGGGTTCTAGCAGTTGCTAAGAAAGGTCTTCCAAAAAGAATAGGAGTATCTTGGTTCTCCTCACAATCAATAACAATGAAGTCTATGGGAAAAATGAACTTGTCTACTTTCACAAGCACATCTTCAATAATCCATCTAGGATAAGAAATACTCCTATCAGCAAGTTGTAAAGTCATGGTAGTCGACTAAGATTAACCTAACCCTAACTTGTTAAAAACAGATAGAGGCATGAGGTTCACACTTGCGCCAAGATCACACAATCCTCTTCCCAAGAATTTATCCCCAATATGGCAAGGGATAGAGAAACCTCCAGGATCCTTCGACTTTGGTGGAATCTTCTTGATAACATCAGTAAAGCTCTTAATCACAGTGACCGTCTCAAACTCATTAAACCTTCTCTTCTTAGAAAGGACATCCTTCATAAATTTGGCATATTTAGGCATCTTCTCCAAAACTTCAGCGAAGGGTATATTAATGTGAAGTTGCTTGAACATTTCAATGAATTTCTTGAATTGACCATCGTTTTGATGCTTCTTAAGCCTTTAAGGGAAAGGAGGTGGTGGAACATATTTTAAAGGAGAAGTGCGTGTGTTCCTCTTCTTTTCATCCACATTTTTAGGTGGAACATGTTTTCCTCTCACCATGTCATCATGGTTTTCCTTAGCTGGATTTTCCTTTTTGTTCTTATTTTCTTCAACTTCAATTTCTTCATCCAGAACTTGATTGTTATCAATCTCAATAACAGCATGGTCTTTCAACTTTCACTGACCTTACTTGAGCTTGGCACGTTCGTCAACTTTTTCCCACTTCTCAAAGTACCTTACACTCTGCTATAACTTCTCGCTTTGGATTAGGAATAGTATCACTTGGAAGACCATTTCTTGGTTGAGCACTTAAGTGTGATGCAATTTGTCCCACTTGTATCTCAAGATTCTTGATTGCTGTGTCATGAAAAGAAACTGTGCCAACTAAGCTTTCTTGACCTTTGAGAATTTGCCTTAAGAGTTTATTTGTCTCAGAATCACCCTCTTGTGGCTTTTGTGGTTACACAATGTAACCCCCTCACCGTAATTACATCCGGATTATGAAATTTAAGTAAAATAGAGACCAATATGATGAAATCAACAATTTATAATCCCTCATCATGAGATGGGGTATTTCCAAAAATCAATTCAAAACATAGTTGCTCGTGGTCTCACATTCACTTGCGGATATAACTACTTGAGAAATCAAATCACATAATAAATATCAGAGTGCGTAAACTAAAATCCCGGCAAACCCCGGTTTACTTATATATAATGGGTTTAAGGTTCCCAAAATGGGAATTACATATCCAAAATCATCATTTACATGTCATATACAAATGGTAATCCCAAATCCCAACTAGATAACCAACATCTAAAATACAAAATGTCCCTAAAGCCCTAACTACTCTTGGTTGGACGCTTCCCTTTCAAGCCACTTGCCCTGTCTGAAAAGTTAGTCATTTGGAAAGAGTGAGATTCTAAAGAATCCCAGTAGTAACAGATCACCCTTACAATATATAAACACAAAGCATGTATGTTAATCATAAGCAGCAGTAATACTATGAGTCATGGCTCGCGCCACAACCGACAGCACTCACGGCTGTATCACAATGCACTATGCCCACTTTCACGGTAATCACAATGACAGCTTTCGCTGCAATCTCAACACCAGCTTTCACTGTGAACACTATGCTCGCTCCTGCAGTAATCACCATGCAGCAGCACCACAATGCACAAGGCATCATAAAGCACAACGTATCACATGGCACAACGTTCCACAATACACAAAGCTCCACAATGTATCTCAATGCATCTCAAAGCAGCAGCAACACACAATGCATGATAGGCAAACATACAATACATTTACACAAAGTATAAGAGAGAAGTCACTACCTGTATCTTTCCCAACAATCTTTGGCACAGTGGCCTCACGTGTCTGACAGATGTCAAATCCTATAACCAAAGTAGGGACAACCGATCAAATCTCTTTTCTAATGCTTAATTTCATAATACTCTAAGTTGGTTATCATTTAGGACTCTTTAGGTGACTATTAGAGGCCTAAACATATGCCTAAAGGGTTGGAAGAAACTACCTTGAGGCAAAACACATATTTTAGACTGGATCACTCGAGTGAAGATGACCTCACTCGAGTGATGAACAACTCGTGCTCGAGTGAGAACGATTCTCACTCGTAAGTCTTTGACAGTAAGCAACTTCAACGACCAGAACGTGCTCACATCACTCGAGCATGAAGCTCTGCACTCAAGTTATGACTCTAAGTATGTTTGAGTCCCTGAAAGTGTAACACAACAAGTGACAACCCGAGAGCACATGCAACCATCAGAGGGACAAGCTCACTCGAGCATACCTCCAGTGCTCGGGTGAGACGACCGTGCTTGCCAGTGTCAGAGCACACTCTTGAACAATGGCCAGTGAGTGAGGACCTGAGAGCAATCCCAACTCTGAGCTCACAACATTACTCGAGCAAGCCCAAGCTCACTCGAGCATGATCATCCTTCACTCGAGAACAAAGAAATACACTCAAGCCTCCTTCAAAGAACCTAAACCAACACTCAAAGCATAAAAGGAAAAATGCACACAGCACTCGAGCATGATGTTCCTCTGCTCGAGTGTTATGCATCAGAGACTAGAAACATAGAAAACAATAGAAATACCAGATGGTCAAATTCATACCCAATGGTTCCCATGTTAGATCACAAGTTTTGATGATAACAAAAAGTCAAATATGTATAAATCATGTTTTTATAAGTTTAAGAAAAGTTTACAAAGTTGCCAAATGCATATAGCAATGTTTTCTGGTATCTGCTGTAAAATTGAACTGGATTGCTCGAGCATGAGCTTTGCACTCGAGCATAGATCCCTTCTATGCTCGAGCAGGTGCGAGTGAAAGCCAAAAAGTGTTCACCCGAGAGGCATGCCACTGTTCAACTCAATGATTCACTCGAGCACTAGAATTTGCACACGAGCAGAAAAGCCATTCTCACTCGAGCACATGCGAGTAAAGGTCCGCGAGTGCTTGGCCGAGATCAAGTATTATCATTCTTCCTTGATGCACTCGAGCAGAGACATCAATGCTCGAGCATGAGCATTCTGTACTCCAGCAAGGTATTGCGAGTGCTTGGCCGAGAGTCATGAAGTTCAGGGAAGCGCAGGTGTGCTCGAGCACAACCTCATATGCTCGAGTGACACATCAGCACTTGTGAGTGAAAATTATATCCCTCTCCAAATCTGATGCGAGTGCTTGTATAAACGGTATATTACTTGAGAATATTCTTCTCACTCGAGTAGGAGTCTGTGTGCTCGAGTGAGGGCCCACATCACCTGTGAGTGATAAATTTATCCCTCTGAAATTCTGATGCGAGTGTTGGTATTGAGAGCATATTCCTTGAGAATATGCGTCTCACTCGAGCAGGAGTATGTGTGCTCGAGTGAGGGACCACTTCACCCGCGAGTACAAAATTTCACTCTTGCTAAAATGATATGCGAGTGATGACCCGAGAAGACACTCCCAATGGAAAATACAAGATCACTCGAGCAGGAGGAGTTGTGCTCGAGTGAGACCCCACATCACTCACGAGTGAGAATTTTGTCTCTTTGAAATCCTATGCAAGCACAACCCGATAACTGAAGCATAAAGAGAAAAATAGGAAGATCACTCGAGTGAGCCCTTTCATGCTCGAGTGATGCTCTGCCAGATCACCAAAAATACCAAGTCTCACAACGTTCAATCCGAATATGGTTTATTGTTATTTATTCATATCATCATTACATATTATCATTACTTAACATCGTTTTGAATGTATTATAAGTGTGATACAGGAAGATGAACGTTTGAAATTTGTTGATACGGAGAAAGTCAAATAACGGGAGACAACATCATTACAAGCACGCACGTACCTACCACATTCAGAATATTCAAACATGCGCGTGTCACTCCACAGTTGCAAAGTCCCGCTCCTCAAACTATGATTATTCAAACGGGCAAAATCTGAACATCTATATATACAGAGATTTAGAGATAGTCAAGAAATATAACGAAGCACAAGAATTCACAAGCTTATACACGAGTCTCTACTATTCATCATTTTCTCTGTATACACATTGATCTTCAGTGTTTATTCATTTGCTCTGTAAGAGAGTCTTCATACAATTCAAATTTTATGCTTATTTGATCTCAAGGTATTGGGACCTTGAGAAGGTAGATTTCCTTACGAGAGAAGCAGTTGAGAGAATTCCTTGTTAAACCTTTCACTCTTAAGTCTTATAAGATACAAGCAGAAGAGAACGTTGCTGCTCGTAAGACTTACAGTGGTGTAAGCAGGAGAGAATGTTGCTGCTCATAAGTCTTGTATACATAAGCAAGTGAGAAGGGTCATAGGTTATTTTTCTGTACGTAAGACTTGTCGTAAGGGGGAGAGAAATTTCTTAGTGAGAGAATATTTCTGCTCGTAGTCCATTCAAGGACAATTGTTGTTGTGTGGTGTTCTGAGAGCCCATTGAATCTTGGAGGTATAGTGAAAATCTCAGTAGGTCTTGATCTCTGAGGACTGGACGTAGGCCTGGTTGTTAGGCCGAACCAGTATAACTCCCTATGTTCAAATCATCTCAACTCTACTCTATCTACTATATTTTTCATATCTCCACATCAAGCGAAAAATTTATAACATCACCCAATTCACCCCCCTCTTAGGTGAAGCTTGCCTCTTTCATTTGGTATCAGAGCAAAGTCTTCTCTGAAAAGCCTAACAGCTTGTGAAGGATCCGATAAATGGCAACAATGGCTGAAAATATCCTTCCCGATGGAGCTTCAATCACAAGACCTCCTGGTTTTGCCGGAGAACATTTTTCGTTCTGGAAAGCTAAATTCAGAGTGTTCGTGATGGCTAATGAGTACGGCTTGTGGAATGTAATACAAGATGGTGACTATGTTCCAATGAAGAAAATCGAAGAAAGAGCTGTTAAGAAGAGTCCAGAGGAGTTTGACGAGAATGATAAAAGGTTAGTAACATTAAATAGTAAAGCTATTATAATGATACAGGGTGCTCTTAGTCAAAAAGAATACATTCGTATATGTACTCTACCAACTGCCAAAGATATGTGGGATGCTCTTGAAATTGCTCACGAAGGTACATCTAGGATCAAAGAAAATAGAATCAATACTCTAATTACAGAATATGATTTATTTCGTATGAAACCTGGAGAAGGTATATCAGAATTCGAACTCAGGTATACTCATCTTGTTAATCAATTATCTGCTCTTGGAAAGTCGTTTGATCAAAATTCTCAAGTAAGAAAGATTCTTAATATTCTTATGAAAGAATGGGAAGCGAAGGTGACAGCTATCGAAGAAGCTAAAGGAGAATCTATGAGATCCGTAGCTGTTCTCTTTGGAAGTCTTTCCGAGTATGAAGGTAAGTTGAGATTCAAAAAGGAACTTGAAGAATTCCATGATAAAAAGAAAAAGGGAGTTGCACTTAAAGCTCTCAAAGAAGAAGAAGAATCTTCTAAAAATGAAGATGTCCCTAATGATGATGAAATGGGAATGATCGTAAGAAAATTCAAGAGGTTTTACAGAAGAGGTCAAAAGAATTTCAAAAACTATCAAGGTGGACCAAGCAAGAAAGAAAACAAAGAACAACAAATAGTATGCTATGAATGTGGGAAACCTGGACACATCAAATTTGAATGTTTCGGAAACAAAGACAAAAAGAAGCTGAAAAAGAAAGCATATATATCATCTATATGGGGTGATAGTTCATCAGACGAAGAAAGTGACAACGATGAAGTAGCAAATCTATGCTTGGTAGCCAAGGAAGAAGAATCAGACTCTGAGGTAAGTGATTCTGAACCATCCTATGATGAATTGTTATCTGAATATAATGCATTGCATACAGAGTACATCAAAGTAGCTAAAGGAATGGTTAACTATAAGAAGAAAGTAAAATAATTAGAAAGTACAGTCATATCATCTTATGAAATGTGTAAAGAGAAAGATAAGAAAATAGATGATTTAACAAAAATTGTTGAAAAGTTTACTAAAGGAAGTGAAACTCTTAAGGTTATTTTAAATTCTCAGAAAGTTTCATTTGATAAATCTGGAATTGGATATAATTCTGTTCATGATAAGAATAAAGGATATAAGAGGAATAATAGAGCATATCTTAAATATTTCAGGAATTCTTTGCATACATCAAATCCATTCGCTTCATGCAATTATTGTAACAGGAAAGGACATTATACTTCATCATGTTATTTCAAAAAGGGACAAATTGTTGGAACATATAAATGGGTTCCGAAAGGGACACATACATCACATACTAACCACAAAGGACCCAAGAAA
The DNA here is from genome assembly GCA_963242795.1 of Inga leiocalycina. Classification (NCBI taxonomy): domain Eukaryota; kingdom Viridiplantae; phylum Streptophyta; class Magnoliopsida; order Fabales; family Fabaceae; genus Inga; species Inga leiocalycina. The sequence goes on along the minus strand of OY725325.1, from coordinate 31,374,017 downwards.
GTGTAGGTACCTAAAACTTGATCATTTTATTCTAGGTATGTCTCAAAGCATCTCGAGCGAACAAATGGTATATTGATAGTGGATGTTCGAGACACATGACTGGTGACAAAAATAAGTTCACCATGCTAGAAACTAAAGAAGGAGGAAAGGTAACATTTGGAGGTAATCAATCTGGACGTATTGCTGGAATTGGTGAAGTGGGAAAATCCGATGGTGTATGTTCAAATCAGCGGAGTATATTATGTTGAGGGATTATGCCACAATCTCCTGAGTGTAAGTCAAAGCACTGACAAAGATAACTGGGTGATTTTTGACTCAAAAGAATGCTTGATAGTGAACAAGAAAGATCTGCCACTAAACAAAGAATCTATCAAAGCAAAGATCCGAGCTCAAAGGGACGGTAATTGTTATACTATTGATTTAAATTCAAATTCTCTTGAAAATTGTTTTCTTAGTCGATCAAAGGAAAGTTGGTTATGGCATAAGCCTCTGGCTCATGTCAATATGAATCAACTTGATAAATTAATTAGAAAAGATTTAGTTGTTGGTCTTCCCAAACTCAAATTCAAAGATAATATGATTTGTGACGCATGTCAGAAAGGAAAACAAACTAAATCCTCTTTTAAAACAAAGTATGAGATTTCTACTTCAAAACCTTTACAATTACTTCATATGGATTTGGTAGGACCTGCAAGAGTAAAAAGTTTTGGAGGAAATTTATATACGTTAGTAATTGTTGATGATTTTACAAGATTTGCATGGACTATATTTATTGCTTCAAAAGATGAAACTTTTGCTGAATTTATTATGTTTGCCAAAAAGGTTCAAAACGAGAAAGGTATTTCTATTGTTTCTATTAGGACGGACCATGGAGGAGAATTTGATAATCAACTATTTGAAAACTACTGCAACAACGAAGGAATAGATCATAACTTCTCTGCTCCTAGAACACCTCAACAAAATGGAGTAGTTGAAATAAAGAACAGAGTTCTTATAGAAATGGCAAGAGCATTACTTAATGAAAAAAGAAATGTCACAAGTGTTCTGGGCAGATGCAATGAGTACTGCTTGCTACATCTCAAACCGAGCATATATTCGCAAATCACTTGGAAAGACGCCATATGAACTTTACAAAGGAAGAAAGCCAAATCTTGCTCATCTACATATCTTTGGGTGTAAGTGTTTCATTCACAACAATGGTAAAGAAAACTTAGGTAAATTTGATTCAAAGTCTGATGAAGGTATATTTCTAGGATATTCTAAAAGAAGTAAGGCTTATAGAGTTTTCAATAAAAGAATATGTACTGTTGAAGAATCTATTCATGTTGTGTTTGATGAAATTGAATCTCAGACAAAACTTATTGATGAAGAAGAAATGGATTCAATCAAGAAAAACAAATCTATTTCAAAACAAGATGATTTTGAAACAAATGACTTTCAAAATTTAGAAGATGTCGATGATCATGCTCAACTAAAAGCATGGAGACATATGAAGGATCATCCAATTGATCAAGTTATAGGAGATATTCATGAAGGTGTCAAAACCAGAAACAGAATCCTCAATGAGGTAACCTTCTCTGCATTTATTTTTGAAATTGAACCTTCTAATATTGAAGAAGCTTTATCTGACAATTATTGGGTGATTGCTATGCAAGAAGAACTAAATCAGTTTCAAAGAAATCAAGTTTGGGATTTGGTTCCACGACCTAAAGACCATACAGTTATAGGAACCAAATGGGTTTTCAAAAACAAACTTGATGAATCAGCAATCATTGTGAGAAACAAAGCAAGATTGGTTGCCAAAGGCTATAATCAAGAAGAAGGTATTGATTATGAGGAAACATATGCTCCAGTGGCAAGATTGGAAGCAATACGAGTACTCCTAGCCTTTGCTTGCATTAAAGGTTTTAAACTTTATCAAATGGATGTGAAAAGTGCTTTTCTAAATGGTTATATTATGGAGGAAGTATATGTAGAACAACCTCCTGGTTTTGAAGATGAAACAAAACCTGATCATGTCTTCAAACTTAAGAAAGCACTATATGGTTTGAAACAAGCACCTAGAGCTTGGTATGAAAGACTAAGCAAATTTCTTCTTGATCAAAGTTTTGTTAGAGGTAAAGTTGATACAACTTTATTCATCAAACATAACAAAAATGATATTCTAATAGTTCAAATTTATGTGGATGATATTATTTTTGGTGCTACTAACGAATCTATGTGTCAAGAATTCTCTAAGATTATGCAAGGAGAATTTGAAATGTCCATGATGGGAGAATTGAATTTCTTTCTTGGACTTCAAATCAAACAAAAGAAGAATGGTATATTTATATCTCAGAAAAAGTATTTGAAAGAGTTGTTAAAGAAATATGGATTAGATAATGCTAACGGAGCTGATACTCCAATGAGTTCTACAACACTGTTGGATGCTGATGTAAAGGGACCTAGCTTCAACATCACTAAGTATAGAGGAATGATTGGCTCATTACTCTATCTCATAGCTAGCAGGCTAGATATTCAGTTCAGTGTGGGAATGTGTGCAAGCTATCAATCCGCTCCCAAGGTATCACATGCAGAGACAGTAAAAAGAATTTTCAAATATCTAGGAGATACTTCAGGGCTTGGTTTTTGGTATCCAAAAAGAGGGAACGAGTATTTATTGGCATATCCAGATTCAGATCACGGAGGATATAAAACTGACAGAAAGAGTACCAGTGGTAAATGTCAATTTCTGGGAGGCTCTCTAGTATCATGGTTCAGCAAGAAGCAGAACACAGTTTCATTATCCTCGACTGAAGCTGAATATATAGCTGTGGCAAGTTGCTGTTCTCAAGTGTTATGGTTGAAACAACAACTTCAAGATTTGGGAATTTATTTAAAAGAAATTCCAATTTATTGTGATAACACTAGCACGATAAGCTTGGCCAAGAATCCTATACAACATTCAAGGACCAAACACATAGACATTCGACATCACTTCATTCGAGATTATGTTCAAAAGAAGGATGTCAAAGTAGAATTCATACCAACTCATCTTCAACTTGCGGATATTTTCACAAAGCCAATTGCAAAAGATCAATTCTTATATATTCGAAGAGAATTGGGAATGGTTAATCCCAACGAGTTGTAAGTTTTCTTGTTAAATATCTTAATTAAATGTTCCTTTTGATGATAACCATACTGACTTTGGCATCGGAGTGTTAAAAACCATTTTGCAGGTCTGTCACTCGAGCACTGAGAGTGCTGCTCCAGTGATAAGTTGTTTCACTCGAGCACAAGTAGCTCTGCTCGAGCACAGCACTGTTGAAAATACTCTGCTTCTTGATATGTAAAACAGAGGAAACAAGAATACCAAGAGTCTATCTCAAAAGTAACAGTGAGAGATGAACTCACTCACGAGTGAGGAACTCTCACTCAAGCATGATATGAATATGCTTGAGGTGATGAGTGCCTGCTCAAGTGAAGATGAAGAATTTCTTTCCAAAAGCAATCCAAATCATGGTTACTCAAATGATCTTGGAGGATTTGAGTACAAAGATACAAAATATGGCAAGAAATCCATAATATAGGTACGCTTTTACATGTTTTCTTAAATTTTCCAGAATATCACTCGAGCACAGATAGAACACACTCAAGCACAGTATGAACATCACTCGAGCACTAGGGTTTATGCTCGAGCACTGTCACTTATATCAATTACACAGAAGCTCAGAACGTCACACTTTCTGCTCTCACTCGAGGTGTCTCGTCACTTGCAGGGCACAACTCTTCACTTTCAACCGTTTCTCTTCAATCAATCATGTCCATTTGCCTCAAATCACCGTTACAACTCTTCAATCCTCTATAAAAGGTGATTCTTACCCTCTGCATTTTTCATTCGTGCCCTAATCTCTGTTTGCTTTTCTCTTCACTTTCAAAAATCTGAGTTCTTGCTTCTCTTTCACTTTCCCTACAATGGCAAGAACCAAAATGCCCTTTCTCTCTCTCAAAGATCTCACTCTCCTTCTCCTACTCATTCTGCTGCCAGTGCATCTAGTACCCCAGAACCAACACCTCCCTCTCCCAAAATCTCTTCCTCACCGTCACCCCCTCCTAAACCCAAGACCAAAAAGAGGACTCCGGCTAAGAAACCTCACCAAAAGCCTCAAATTGCAAAGAAAGATCAACCTCCTCAAAAGAAGCCAAAGGGTGTGGTGTTCAAGGAACCAATTGTTACCCGATCTCAATCCAAGGAGGTTCAAGGAAAAGGAAAGAAAAAGGAAACAGAGCAACCCCAACAATCATCTTCTTCCTCTGGTGATTCATTCAACAAACAACTCTGGGAAGCATTGGAGAAGTCCAAACTTGAAAAGATAGTTGGAAAGATCGCTTCTCAAGCCGGTGTTTCAAGTTCACACCAAGCTAGGCAATCAAGTGCCTTTGCTTCAGGAGCACCTTCTGCCTCACAAGTACCAATGGATGATCACATCACCAGTTCTCCTGAGGGATTTATTGTTGAGGAACTCAAGGCACTGTCTCAGAACGTATTTAATGATGAGTTTATTCATAGGCACTTCTGTCCAGTTGTGTATGTGGATTTAGATTATCTGAAGAAGAATTGCCATTTGGATTTATACCCTTATCTTCAATACTATGCTCCTTGGCTAAATATCCATATACCATATTCTCTTACTGTTGTGAAAACATTTTATTGCAACATGAAGTCCCATAATATTAAGTCTAGATCTGGTGAATTGATTGAGGAAGCAGTATCTACAACTGTTAGAGGAAAGTTTATTATGATATCTGCTAAGATCATAAATGACTTACTTGGGTATGTTGCTCCACCTCCTGATCCACCCTCTTTCTCTGCCAATGAAGCTTTCCATATTTTGAGACCAAAAGACCCCATAGGCCCTCTCAATTTTAAACCCATTGATATGCCTGATTCTTATAAAGTCCTTCATTATATATATTCCCGGAGCATAGTTAATAAGTCCAAAAATTTTACTCATTTTGCTCAAAAGGATTACTATATATTGGCCTCTTTAATTGCTGGGCAATAAAGGAATGTGGGGGAGATTATCTTCAATGAGAAGAGAAGATTTCGATTTTCTTCATCAAAATCCGCAACCATACCATACCCTTAGCTTGTATCCTTCATCCTGATGAAAAACAAGATATGGTATTTGGAAGGAACTGAAAGGGTACTCATTTCAAGGTTTGGTAAAACTCAACTAACTCATATGGGTATTAATCTTCCTGTGAGTCGAACCAAAGCCACATCTAAGAGTGATACTCATTTCAAGGTTTGGTAAAACTCAACTAACTCATATGGGTATTAATCTTCCTGTGAGTCGAACCAAAGCCACATCTAAGAGGGAAACCACTCCATCCAGAGGTGATGAGGAACAATCATCTGCTCAAGGTCCTATTCCTCCTCCTTCCTTCATTAATGCCTCTCTTTCCAACCATGTGACTGAGGCAATTAATCAAGCTGTATCAAGTCTGAAGAAGGAGTTAGTGACTGAGTATGAGAAGCTTGTGGAAAAGATGGAGGCACAGGTCATCAAATTGGTAGACAAGGCCAATACCAATTTTGAGTTGATGTTCAAGACTCAGGATGAGATGTCTCAGAGGATAACAAATATGGAGACCTTCTTGCATTCACATTTCCCCTCTTCATCTTCAGAGGTGCCTCCAGAGACTACTCATACTTCTGTACCACAGACTCATGTACTCTTCACCGATCCAGATTCTAATGTTGATGTCACTTTTGATTGGTCGCCTTCACTACCTCCCTTATCCTCTGTACCACAACCATCATCTCCACCTATTGACCCTCTCTCTGCCATGGTTTCATTTGTTCCACCTCCTGGTACCACTTCTCCTCAGCCCCCTTCTGATGCTGACAAAACGGGGGAGAAGGATGTGTGATGATTTCTGAGCTATGGGATGTATTGGGAGTTTGGGTAGATTTTCTGTATGGGGTAGGATTTGATGTTATTTTAGATTATTAGTTATTATGTTATTGACTTTGTCAAAATTTGAAATCAAGTTTAATATTAATGACTATTTTCATATTTCAAGTTATTAAGTTATTTGCCTCATACTATGCTTATCTTGGTTGTTAAGTGTCCAAAGGAAGTATTGCAGGAAAACTTGAACTTGAAATTAAAACATGATATGCATTTGGAAACATTGAAGTATTTCAAAAAAATTTCTATCTTAATCAATCTTTCTTAACCTTCATCACAAAGGTTTTGTCATCATCAAAAAGGGGGAGAATGTTAGATCCCAAGTTTTGATGATAACAAAAGGTCAAATATATACAAATCATGTTTTTATAAGTTTAAGAAAAGTTTACAAAGTTGCCAAATGCATATAGCAATGTTTTCTGGTATCTGCTGTAAAATTGAACTCGAGTGCTCGAGCATGAGCTTTGCACTTGAGCATAGATCCCTTCTGTGCTCGAGCAGGTGCGAGTGGAAGCCAGAAAGTGTTCACCCGAGAGGCATGCCACTGTTATACTCACTGATTCACTCGAGCACTAGAATTTGCACTCGAGCAGAGAAGCCATTCTCACTCGAGCACATGCGAGTGAAGGTCCGCGAGTGCTTGGTCGAGATCAAGTATTATCATTCTTCCTTGATGCACTTAAGCAGAGACATCAATGCTCGAGCATGAGCATTCTGTACTCGAGCAAGGTATTGCGAGTGCTTGGCCGAGAGTCATGAAGTTTAGGGAAGCGCAGGTGTGCTCGAGCACAACCTCATATGCTCGAGTGACACATCAGCACTTGTGAGTGAAAATTCTATCCCTCTCCAAATCTGATGCGAGTACTTGTATAAACGGTATATTACTTGAGAATATTCTTCTCACTCGAGTAGGAGTCTGTGTGCTCGAGTGAGGGCCCACATCACCTGTGAGTGATAAATTTATCCCTCTGAAATTCTGATGCGAGTGTTGGTATTGAGAGCATATTCCTTGAGAATATGCGTCTCACTCGAGCAGGAGTATGTGTGCTCGAGTGAGGGACCACTTCACCCGCGAGTACAAAATTTCACTCTTGCTAAAATGATATGCGAGTGATGACCCGAGAAGACACTCTCAATGGAAAATGCAAGATCACTCGAGCAGGAGGAGTTGTGCTCGAGTGAGACCCCACATCACTCGCGAGTGAGAATTTTGTCTCTTTGAAATCCTATGCAAGCACAACCCGATAACTGAAGCACAAAGAGAAAAATAGGAAGATCACTCGAGTAAGCCCTTTCATGCTCGAGTGATGCTCTGCCAGATCACCAAAAATACCAAGTCTCACAACGTTCAATCCGAATATGGTTTATTGTTATTTATTCATATCATCATTACATATTATCATTACTTAACATCGTTTTGAATGTATTATAAGTGTGATACAGGAAGATGAACGTTTGAAATTTGTTGATACGGAGAAAGTCAAATAACGGGAGACAACATCATTACAAGCACGCACGTACCTACCACATTCAGAATATTCAAACATGCGCGTGTCACTCCACAGTTGCAAAGTCCCGCTCCTCAAACTATGATTATTCAAACGGGCAAAATCTGAACATCTATATATACAGAGATTCAGAGATAGTCAAGAAATATAACGAAGCACAAGAATTCACAAGCTTATACACGAGTCTCTACTATTCATCATTTTCTCTGTATACACATTGATCTTCAGTGTTTATTCATTTGCTCTGTAAGAGAGTCTTCATACAATTCAAATTTTATGCTTATTTGATCTCAAGGTATTGGGACCTTGAGAGGGTAGATTTCCTTACGAGAGAAGCAGTTGAGAGAATTCCTTGTTAAACCTTTCACTCTTAAGTCTTATAAGATACAAGCAGAAGAGAACGTTGCTGCTCGTAAGACTTACAGTGGTGTAAGCAGGAGAGAATGTTGCTGCTCATAAGTCTTGTATACATAAGCAAGTGAGAAGGGTCATAGGTTATTTTTCTGCACATAAGACTTGTCGTAAGGGGGAGAGAAATTTCTTAGTGAGAGAATATTTCTGCTCGTAGTCCATTCAAGGACAATTGTTGTTGTGTGGTGTTCTGAGAGCCCATTGAATCTTGGAGGTATAGTGAAAATCTCAGTAGGTCTTGATCTCTGAGGACTGGACGTAGGCCTGGTTGTTAGGCCGAACCAGTATAACTCTCTATGTTCAAATCTTCTCAACTCTATCCTATCTACTATATTTTTCATATCTCCACATCAAGCGAAAAATTTATAACATCACCCAATTCACCCCCCTTTTGGGTGAAGCTTGCCTCTTTCATCCCAAACTCTACCAAAAGCTCATACACACTTAGCACTAACTAGGGAACACATTGGTAACCTCTAAAACACCCTTAAAACCTTTTTGACCACAATCATGCTCCTTAGGTCTCAATGACACAACCATTGTCCAAATTACATTCAATTCATTTCCCACATTCCAACTAAATCCAACACTCAAATATCTTCACAATGAACCATTTCCAACATCTAACACAATGAAATCCATACTTTCAACATTTACACAAACTTAAGGCAAATTTCTAGATTTTATTAAACTTATCCAAAAATCACAAATAATACTTCAAAATGCACTAAATGCCTACCTCTTCACTTTGCCAAATCCAGAATCTTGATTCTCCCACTTTCAATTTTGACTAGCTCACAAATCGACACTATTCAAGACTCTAAAATCATCACAATGAAGCTCTCAATAAGATGCACAACATTAGAAAAGAGGAGTTGAGCATTAGAGATCAATCAAATCAGCAAAATCTCACCTTTTTCTTCTTCCTTTTCCTTTGATCGCCGAAAATTATGGAGGAGAAAGAGAGAGAAAATGAGAGATAGAAATGATGATGATGAAACAACTCCTCTCCCTTGCCCATGCCTATTAGCCAAATAGGAGAGAGAGAATGAGGGAAAAGTGAGCTTTTGTCTCCTTATACCTCATCCAACAACCACCACAATGCCACATGTCTATATCTTAATCACTTCCAACATGAGCTCACACAATGCAAAACGTAGGATTCCAAACCATAGCTAAAAGATCTCAACCCTTGATCTTAAAGACCACACATATTTATACCAAATTCACATTACCTTAATCCCAAAAGTGCTTAATTACACTAATTACAATAATTATCAGAGTCATTAGCCCTAATCACAAATCGGGATATTACACATAAAGCTTGGTGGACACATTGGCTTACTAGTAGAAGCATAATGATTAATAGGGTTCTCACTAGGTCTATTTTTCCAAGAGAAGTTGGAGTGGTCCCTCATACCCTTGTTGTAGGTATTAGAGTAAGGGTTGCCACATGGATATCTTTGATTATTGTTCAAATAACTTACCAACTCCATAGTATGATAACATTCTTCATAGGAGTGGGCTTCTCTATATATTTCACAAGAAAGACTGGAGCTTGGATATTCACATTCTTGGATGAATTTCTCTCTATCTTCAATTCAAGTTGATCAAATCTCTTAGCCATTGCTTCAAGTTGAGCAACAATTTCCTTAGACATATTTGAACTACTTGAAGGACTTAGTTCCTTGTATGTTCTATAGCTGGAACATGATTTTACATATTGTTGTAAGGAACTAGAACCAATGTCCTCATATAACTGTGATATATCACAAACTCTCATCTTGCCAATTCCACCATTTGAGGCATTATTGAGCATATTGGAAGTAGGCACATCTAATCCGGTCGTAAAGGCTTCAAGCAAGACATAGGTCTTCTATTCAGCTCTTTGAACTTCCTGTCTACCCCTTGGAATGAACCTTGCCTTGAACTTGGATGCCATTTCATCCCAAGTAGTGATTGAGTTAGGAGGTAGAGCGGTAAGCCAAGCTCTTGCCTTATTGTCAAGTGATAGGGGAAGACTCGCAATCTAAGTGCATCCGAAGTTACTCCATGAAACTTGAAGTTCTCACACACTTGTACAAAGCGTGTCAAATGGTCAGTAAGATCTTCATTATGAGTTCCTGAAAACAAGCCGATTATCTGGAGCATTTGAAGCATGATTGGCTTCAACTCAAAATTCTAAGTTTGAATAGCAGGAAATTGGATGATAAATTGATAGGTGGAGTTTTCTTGCTCCATGTACTCATCCAAAGTGCGCTCCAAGTCACAATCATTAGGATTGGCCATATTGTAAAATGGATGAGGATGAGGTGGTGGTCTTGGTTGCTTGCTTTGGTATTGGCAAAGACGCAGGTCCGTGGATAGGTTGCACAAGAGGTGAAGTCTTCGGTTCAATTTCAAAATCTTTTGAAAAATACTCTTCAACAATTCCGTCAAGAACGACTTCCAAATCAGTTTGCATATGGAGCATAAGTACCTGAAATTCCAAAATCTCATAATGAGTATCAAACTTATCAACAAATATGATTAAACTAAGAAAAACAAGAAAAAGAGCTATAGCTATAACTATACTTAAACAAAGAAAATTACAAAAATGAAACAAGAAGAAGAAAAGGATTCAAGCAAAATCAAGCACACAATTACACTAATTAACTCAAAAGGTTTTAGTCAATAGTCCCCAGCAACGGTGCCAAAAACTTGTTCGCCGTTCAGCTTCCGCAAGTGCATAGGTCGCAAGTAATAAGTTAGTGAGAAAGAGAGTATCGTTCCAGAAGGACTATGACAAACACGAGCTAACTAATGTAACCATATATTTAATTAGGTTGAATGGAGTCATTTAAGATTGATCAAGTTGATCCAAAAACATGTGGATTGAGGTGAAAGAGAAACTCAAAACTATCTTTAGACTAAAATTTATAAAAGCAAATGATTATTTAAATTCAAGTATTTAATGAAGCTTGGGATTGTTTATCCCTCTTGTATTTCAAAAGCACTCACTAAATCCCCCCAATATATGCTACTTAATGAAAGATTATACTAACCAAGGATACTAATTTACTTATAAGTGCTCTCTCAAATCTCCAAATAGGTGTATAGTTTAATTAATTCATTAATTTCTTAATTAACTAATCAAACCCTGATTTCATTACAAATCCTATTTGGCTATGTGAGGTCAATGAGTGTATCTCTACCTCATTAACAAAGCTATCCATTCAATTCACAAATTTCAAGCTCTCATATGATTTAACTCAAGTTCTACACTCAATCTAGCCCTCTCAAGCATTGATCAAGTGAACCCAACAATCTTATTGGTGGCCAATCAATAAGAAGCTTTAAGTAAAGAGTAAAATCAGCATAATCTCTTCATTAATCACAAATATAAAAGGGAAAAATGAGTACTTAATCCATACAAGGGTTCAAAATAACCCTAAAATGAGGTGCCTAGCTACACATAGTCATGAAAGAACTACAACTATGCAGAATAATTACAGCCATATCAAAAACTAAGAAAAGAAAGAGAAGAGGAATGAGAAAAACCAAGGATTGGAGCCCAAAATCTCTTCTAGACTTCAACCCAAGCTCAATACTCTTCAAGGAGAAAAACCCTAGCACACCCAGCTCCTAGGAACACTTGAAAACTGAAGAATGACCTAATTTCGGGCTATCCCTTGCTTAAATACCCTCCACATGCGTTTCAATAAGTAAAACACATGGTTGCATAGTCTTTCGTATGCTTCAGCATACTGGTGTGTGCTGAAGCATATGACACAGTAGGTTCTAGTCCTCGTTAGCTTCAGCACAGCGCCAAGTACTGAAGCATATAGCACAGAAAGTCCAGAAAGTCCATTGGCTTTAGCACATGTATTGTTGGCTGAAACCAACAATACAACAACTTCCTCTTTGCCCATGAGCTAGCTCTTGACTTGTCATCTTCCACCCTCTTGATCTTCAATCCTTTAAAAGCTTCCAAACTCGTCTCTATCCTCCTACAAAAGAGAGGATTCATAAGTTCTAACTTTTCCTTTAAACTAAAGCCCACAAATATATTGTTCGACTTCAACTTTAGCTCGTTACTCTGATATGCACATTTTCTTCTATTAACTCTTTCTATACTCAATTTGAATCCAAAAAATAGTTAAAAATAGAAGAAAATATGCTGGAATATTATCAATTTCTTAGAGTTAACAGATACCTCCCCACTCAATGCATGAAGGGGATGACGGACTCTTTATAAGGGTTAGAATAACTCTCATATTTACACTTTTTTTGTGTGACAACAAGTGCAACATAGATCTCTCAAAACCATCAATCATCAAAAACCCATACGACTCCTCATGGATATGGAAAGGATTGTCTGATAATACAAGAACCATTCTAGGGAAATTAAAATAGAGGGTTGGAAATGGTTCCATAATTCCAATTAATCCCCACCTTTTGGTGGCCCGTGCAACGGGATCAAGCTTCTTTATTCAACATTGAACAAGTTGTTGATCTATTATTGCAAGTTTCTCTTTCTTGGAATTCTACTATTTGGAATACTCAGTTGGTTTGCAGGTTATATTCGCCCACTATTGCTCAAACTATTTTGGGCACTCCTATCTCTATTCTTTGTTCCCCAGACAAACTTACGTGGACTAGCTATTCATCAGCTCTTTATGTTGTCAAAGATGGAGTATCTCAATTAATGGAAACTATAATCACTAATGGTAATCATGGTGATCAACTATATCAGTTTTTATGAAGCTCCGTTAACCATACAAGTAAGTTCTTTTCATTTGGAAGTTATTTTATAATTCTTTGCCATCAAGTGATATACTAACTCAACACCACCTTCCAACTCAGACCCTATGTTAGTTTGGTAGTGATGTAGAGGAGTCTTTAGATCATCTCTGTGTAACCTATCCATTAACTAGAAGTGTGTGGCATAGTTGTCTTAATATTAGGGTTCCTACTTCTAGCTTTTTTGATTTCAAGAATTGGATTAAAGTTATTTTCCTCCATCTTCTTAAGGATGGACTAAGCATTTGGTGTATGAGATTATCTGTCTTCTGGACATTCTATATGCAAAAAGGAATCAAGCCTTACATCATGGCAAAAGAGAAAGCCCCTTAGCAATAATTAGGAAGATTAAGCAAATTGCCAGCTATCAAGATTTCCCTTTCTCTAATCAGTTAAATCAGAAATAGGTTATCAGATTTAGTCTTTCTATTGCTTCTACATTATCTTGGTATCACAAGAGTTGGGACATTCTTTTGCACAAATATAAGAAGGGTGGGAAGCATTTCTATCATGATTTTATTTGTTATAACAGTTCTCCCATTGAGGAATTCTTATGGCAAAATCAAGCAGTACCAAGAATTGGTTTTCTTTCCAAGTGCTTTCATGATGTACTTTTCTGGATTCGTAATATAGGCCTTCTACATATACCAAGGATCTTCATCAGCTTTAACAACTTACTATGTAGATAAATATTTTCTTAAGCCTCCATCGGATTCTTCATCAAACATCAGCATCAACTAACAAGAGATATTGGTTTTGCTTTTGATTTTTCTGTTATTAGTATAAGGGTCATTCCAAGATTTGTATTTCATAATTTCTCAAGGTCTTACTTTAGCATTATAACTATTGCTAAATTGTAAACTTTAGTTGCTTTAATATCATTTTGTCTTTTTAGAGAGAGAGAGAGAGATTGGAATCTCCCATTTTGGGTCATCTTCATGCCAACCCACATCATCTTGCATCAGCTTTAGCCTATTTGTATCTTCACGGCCATCCTCATCATCCTTTATTGGTCCATTTACATCTTCGGGTCCACCACTATCATCCTTCTTCGGCCCATCTGATATTCTGGCCCATAATTGTCATCCTTCCTTGACCCATTTGTGCATGATCTATTCTCTTGCTTCACATAACCATAAAGCACCATTTAATTAACTAACTTATTCACACTTTATTAGATTGATTCAAATCTCCCACTCTTTTTCACTTGAGTTTCTCATAGATATATTTATTTTAATAAATCCATTTTATAAACTTACTGTCAGTGAAAATAATAGGAAAATTGATAGTGACCAAGGGTGATAACCTACATTACAAAACTACTTGTATTTCTTTTATTTTTGTTAGTTTGATTTCTGATATATTCGCACACCAACACTGGTGATTACAATTTCAATTGAAAAAATGAGTTAAAATGCAATTTTAATAATAAAGTTTTATGCCATGAGCGTCCGACACAATTAAACTTTGAAGGGTGAAAAGTAGTTAAAAAATGGAGCAATTTTAGTAATTCCATTAAATTAGCCAAAATGTCTATCTCCTTTTTTATGTGAGACCTGTAATATCCCAATTTTTGATTAAGGACAAATTATGATTATTGTGGATAATTATGAACCTAATTTGAATTATTACATGTTTTATGGCAATATTAATTAATATGTCATAATTATTGAAAAATTGATAGAATGGGATTATTGGCCTTAAGTTGGTGATTAATGGGAAAATTAATTACTAACTATGGGAAAATGAGAAGTGAGATTGAATAGCTAATGGTTGGATTAGAGAAGCTAATTGGGGATTTAGTGAGTGAGAGCCAATGAGGAGTGGACACATGGCAAGCTCACATGTGAGGAGGGATATGAGAAAAGTCAAAGGTATTTTAAAAATATATTTTCTCTTTCTTCTTCCCTCTTAGGCGCTGAAATGGTATGGGGGAGGGATAGAATTATCACTTTCTCTCTTTCTTCACTCCTCCTTACTCTCATCTCTCTCGTTCTCTCTCTCCTCCTCTCTCTAGACGCCATTGTTGCAGAAATAAGGGGGAAAAGCTTACAAAAAGGTAAGGTAAATGATCTCTATTGCTCAAACTCACTTCATGAATGTTGTTCCTTGGATTGAGAGCTTCATTTTGATGTTTATAGTGTACCCATTGGTGTTGGTTTGGGGCCACATGAAATTTTGGGAAGTGGTGAATCAAGAACTCCCTTTGAGAAAGTTGATAAGGTGAGTGAAACCTATCTATCTATCTATGTTTTGTACCCAATGGATTAGCTTGGAAATTCTGAAAATTTGGCTTGAAATTTCAAAAATTAGGGTCTTGTGGTGTTTGAATTGTTGTTGTCATGGATATGATGCTTTGAGATGTATCTTGGGTAGATAGAATTTGATTGAAGCTTAAATGTAAGGTTTGGCACATTTGTGTTGGTTTTGTGCATTGGGCAAAAATAGGGCATGTAGTTGGGTTGTGATTTTGGTCATTTTGATGTTACCATTGTGTTCCTTGTGAAAATTTATGTGGGAATAGGCTTGATTGTTAATTTTGGAGCCATTTGACACTTTGGTAGAAAATTGGAAAGTCTGTCTTGTGTGAACTCTGTCTGGGCAGTCTGTTTATACGAGCGTTTTGAATGACCAAATGGTGTTGGAAAATTATGAAACTTTCCAGTATTAAAGTTCACATCCCAAGATTCAAAATGGATATATGTTTTGGGTCATTTCGTTTAGTATTCTAGGAGATATGATTATCCAAAGTTTGAGATGGAAACAGAACTCTGTTTTGGAGTAGTGTTGCGTTTTTGGTGATTCGGTATTTGTGTGATGATTTGAAGTAATGAGCCATATTTTTCCTAGAAAAAGGACTTAAATAAATTTCATTTGGCTTTGGAATCACCTCGTTTCAATTTTTCTAGAATTATTTATGAATTTTGGAAGTTCAACCAAGAATCAAGGGATTTCTTGACCGCGGTCCAAGGTGGCTAGCCGCGGCCCAAATCTTTCTGGCCTGATTCTGGCCGTGGCTCATGGGTGGCTGGCCGCGGCCAGTGACCTTCTGACCATATTTTGGTTGCGGCCCAAGGAAGGGCTTGCCGTGGCCAACCCCTGTGTTCCAGCACTTTGAGTTTTCGAAAAGAGATCTCTAACCTATTGTTTCCCAACCTTTTAAGGCTTTTATTAGAGGCATTTGTGGCCTCTTAAGGGTCAATTATGATAACCAAATTTAAGTGTTTCAAGTTAATTAAGTCTTGGAATAGAATATAACTCTTTGTCCCTAATAATGATTCTAGGATAAAACATTTGCCCGGAAGGATCAAGGTAGTGACTCTTCTCTCATGTTGTGTATGATGTTTTGGTATGTATAACTTATCATTGAACTGTGAACTGCATGTACCATGGTCCATTACAACGTGAGCAGGTCAGCGTGAGTCGTGTAGGGATTGACGCTGGTCATCTCTAGGTCGGCCGTTGAACTGCCGTTATAATCAACATGGAACTTTGTAAGTCCGACCCGTAGGACGGCGTTTGTTAATCCAGCTGTGGGCTGTGAGTTTTGAATCTTTCCGGAATGGATTGTGTGATAAAATGCTTTATATGAATCCCAGCTGTGGTGAAATATATTGTGTGGATTGTTGTGATGCAATGCAGTGTGAGCAATTCAGCGTGAGCAATCGTAAGGGATGACATGTGTCATACTAACCATTGCCGTTGTAGTTGCTTTGTGTGGATAATGATTTGATTTCATACCTTATTGTTGTACATACTATGATTGATTTGACACTACGGGGATTCCTTAGAATTTCACTCTCCCAAAAACCATGTTTTAGACATGGCAGAAGGATCAAAGGGAAAGCGGGCGACGAAGAGCGGATAGAACTCCGGTTTAGAAGTATATTTTTGGTTATTGGTTATCATGTATATCATTTGGAAAGTTTTGGAAAACAATTGTATATAATGGGATTAGTGGTATAGTTTTGTGTAATCCCCAAGTTAAGGGTAATGAATTGTGGGCTTTGTGCCTTTGTAAAACCTTTATTAATGAATAAAACCCGAGTATGTCGGGAATTTGCTTTATACTCTGATATTTGTGAATGAAATCAACCTATACAGGCCATTTAGCATTGAAATGTGAATATGAGACCATCATGAACAGGTTTTGTAAAAGTTTTTGTAAGCCATGATTTTGGGAAGTTTGATTTTGTTTAAGTCCTAAAATCATCTAAGATCTCTAATTCTACATCAATTACGTATTTATGAACTAAATCTCGACCTTAATCGTGAAGGGGGTTACAAGACCCAATTGTTATCCCTATAACTTTTTAATCGATATTTGGGTCAATTTAACAAAATTACTAAAATTGCACCATTTTTAAAAGATTGTGTATACTTTTACACCCTTTAAAATTTAATTGTGTTAAATGCTCATGATAGAAAAACTTCTTTATTAAAATTGCACTTTAACCCTTATTAAATTATATTTTTAACTTTATGGAATCTTAGATCAAGGAATTGTTCATTTGTGTGGCTGACATCATGTATATAGAAGAATTAAGAAAGAAGATTGATGAAAATAGGCATGAACCCTAGTTAAGATTTCCCAAAGCTCTTTTGTATATCCCAACGGCTCTTGAAATTATCGGATTTGGATCTCATTACCTCCTTACAATATTAAAATGCATAGATAAATGGTGTCCTTCGTTCGCCTCCCTAATTAATATGGGACTTCACAATCTGCCACAAGGGGTCCAATGTTTTTATTGGCACATCGACTTGAATCTGATTTTGATATTGCCAACAAACATGTGCTATCTTTTTCAATTTGATCATGTTCAATGGCTTTTTCCATAAACTATGAATTTGAGGGAATTAATTTAGGGTTAAAGTACAAAAATACCCATAAAATTTTTCCAAAAATACACCCTCCACCATAAAATTTTTTTAGATGCAAAAATGCCACAACAAGGAACGGTGGTCTCCTACACTATGAAAGTACCAAAATGCCCTTATAGCAAAGAGGGAAAAGAGCCTCCCTCTGAAACTCGATTCATCTTCTGCTTCTTCATCATCAACAATCATTAAAAAAAAATCTCTGAATCATTGAAATTAAATCAAACAAACAATCAATCTTAACTAACACATAAAAAAAGACCTCTCCCTCTAAGCTTCTCGATTCATCTTGTGCATCATCGTCATCAACATTCATCAAAATCAAAGCTCTTCAAGTCATTGAAATTCATCATCAAATTCAGCCATAAGTTAACCCTGGAAGTCTGGAACAATCAATCTTAAATATTGAAAAAAACTAAAAAATATAATTAGAAAATCCCGAATCCTTCAACACACAAAAGCACCATACCCGATTTCTGTTTCAAAAAGAAGCTTGAGATAAAGTAGGAGAGTGAGCATAAGAAAATCTCCACATCTTTTCTTCTAAATTGATCCAAAGCATAAGCAAATCCTCAAAAACAAGGTAACAGGAACTGAATCAATTGAAAGTTTTCTCAAAGTTAGGTTTCTTTGAATCCGGCAAAGCTACAATCCAAACAATACCAAAAAACCCATCATCAGAAGTAATCTCTGATGGTGAGGTGTACATGAAATGAGTCGACAAAGATGTATAGATGAGCCACATCTGGTTGTTGTCAAGCCTTACGGTGTGTTTTGTGAGAGAATCACTGGATGGGAATGACACACGTTAACAACATGTGAAGGGAAACGGTGAGATCGATGGCGTTGTGAAGGGAATCACATATCAATGGGTAGCTGATAAAGCTAAAATATGAAAGGAAGGAGAATAAGAGCGGATAGAAAGAACAGAGAAATGGGGGAGTAGGTTGCCGCCATCCCTTCGCCCCATTACGGCACCGTAGATTTAGGACCTGTTTGGTTGGAGGGAATAGGGTAGGAGGGGATGAAAAATGAATCCTTCCCCTTATTTGATATGAAAAATAGGAGGGGAGGGGCCTCAAATCCGTCTCATCCCCTCATTTTTGTTCCCCTCAAATTAGGAGGTTTTGGAAAAAATAGAAAATAAGCCCCTCCCTTTCCATCCCCTTTCTTTAAACCAAACAAGCCAAAGTGAGGTGTGAGAGAAAAGCACTGTACGAAAAACCGGACCAGACCGGCCGGTTCAACTGAGAACCGGCCAGTGGTCTGATCTGGTTTGATGGTTAAACCGGAGAGCCGGTATGAAACCGGTAAAACGGTGGTTCAACCGGTTGGACCAATTTCATTTTCTTTATTTTTTTATAATTTGTTTTTTGCTTTTTTAGGGGAAAATTGAAAGTTGAAGACCAAAATGAAGAGAAAAATAGGTAAAGAAAGAAAAAATCTAAAAAAAATGAAGAAGATAATGAAAAAAAAATATTTAAAAAGATATAATAATTATAGAAAAGGAGATATCATTGTATAAGTATATGCATTATAACTCATACTAATAGATTTTAAGTATTTTTTTCTAAAAATCTTCATTTTTATCTATAGAAGTTTAAAAATATATTAATATATATTGCCACTAATAAATTATAATATTTTAATATGACCGGTTCAATTACCAGTTAGACCTCGGTTGACCCATTAACCCTTAAACCTATGCTGTGACCAGTTCATTACCCAGTCCAATTTTTCATTCCTTGGAGAGAAGTCGAGGAAGGGAGGCTTGAGAGAGATAATAGGATTAAGGGAGGGCAGTCTTGAAAATTAAAAAATTTTAAGTATTTTTATTTTTTAATCATATGGGCCCACTAGGAAAGATAACAAATGTTATGTGATTTTAATGAAAATGTCATTTTTATACCTTTTTCTTAATTTATCATTATTTTTACACTAAAAAATAATTTATAATAGTGAATGTACTTTTAAAAAAAGTCTGTGTATGTTTTTGCACCTTAACCTTTTAATTTATATTATTCATATTTAAATCAACATATTGCAATTTTTTATATTTTATTATTTAATCATATACTATTAACACCTATCTAGTAATATAAGTAAATTCTTACAAGTTTATTATACCAATTTACTATAAAGTTGTTTTTTTAACTTTTTTTGTTTAGTTAAATTAATTAAACCCACGAGTCAACTTAATTGACTAGGCAGGCTGCTGCATAGAACTGAAATTTTTCTTTTGAAACATGAACCCACCTAGTCAATCGGGTTGACTCATGGATTTAATTTTAAAAGTTGAACTGAACATCAAATCAAATCAGAAAGATCAACGAATCATGGTTCAAGCTCAGACCAATGATACAATAATTAAATAAAAATAATATTATATACATGTAATGTGATGATATTATAAATATAAAAAAATAAATACCTAAATATAATAATATATATGTGCTGGGTATACACTATTAATTTATAAAAATGAGATAAAAAATGTAAATCAACGAGATAAAATGGTAACTTTTAAATTGGACAAATACTTTATAATTTAAAAATTACAAATGATAATTAAACATGTAGTTATAATTTACAGTAATCATATAAAAACATGTCTCCACTAAGCCCAATATCCAGGTATCACACTATTCAGAGCAATTTTTTTTTTGTTGGATTACAAGAACTGAATTCCTACTTCCAATTTCTTCAGTCAGGTCAAAAAAAAAAAAAGCAAATTCTTGAAATTTGCATCTCAGGTGGGATAAGTTTCTTTAGTACTTAGCCTAATACTATTTTTATCCTATTTATAAATTATTTTTAACTAATTCTTATATACAGAATTAGTTAACTTATTAACTATAAGTTAAATTTTCAATTTCATTTTTATATATGATTGATTCTAAAAATTAATATGAATAATTTTTTTTATTTAATATAATTAATAAGGATAAAAAATATAAAATATATTTACTACCCTAAAAATATACTTTATAAATAGACCGCGAGTGATACAAATTCAAACAAGCACTTCTCACAATTTCCTTGCTTTTTCATCTTTTCGATGTGCTGCACTGGACTTGTCACCGTCACTTTCAAAACTCATAAAAGTACTTATTTTCTTAAAAGTCAAAACTTCATCATTCCATCTATTTGTTCTTCCACCAATCTGCAACTGCCCTTTAGAAAACTGAGAGTTCATCATCTCCGTCATCTCAGCCTTTCCTTTTCGTCACTGCATCAGAACTCCAAGAGAAAAGAAGTTTTCGGCGGACAAAAATCTAGATCTAAAGTTGAAGTTTTTGGCAGATGAAAAACTAAATCTGAAGCTGATGAATTGATCTTTGTAGGTTCTCCTCTTCTTGATGTTCTTCTTTCATCTTCGGTCTTCTTTGTTCATCTACATGTCTCCGTCTCTGATTTTTCCTCCGACTCTAGAGCCGGCCGGTTTTCTTTTACTCGTTCCGGCTTCCAACTTTTAAATGATTTCCTGCTTAAAAGCTGGTTTGTGGTGATCTAAACTGGCTCAACTACTAAGATGGTCCAAAGTAAGAAGATGAACCACACTTACCTCCAGTCGACGGCCTGACCGGCTCGACCGTTCGGTCCGATCCGGGTCAGACAAAATTGCTGCTAATTGCCTTGAAGGAGCTAAGTAAGCAAGATAACACATTGGCTGAAAGTATGTAGATGCAAGGAGATAGAGGATCTCCCTGAGAAATTCCTCTATTTGGGGGATCAGGGGTGCCTGATGTGCGGCCCCCTGATGCGCGCCTGCTGCGCGGGCCGTTTGGGGCCCTTCCCAAATGTGTTTTTCGTGGTTCTTTGGATCATTAGATTCTACATGAAATGGGTGACATTTTGATTTTTTATGGGCAAAAAATGGAGCTGTTTTCAATTTTTTATGATTTTTCAAAGATTCAGTGTTTAAAGTGGAAAAAAAACTGCACCAGTTTTTAAAAAAAAATGCACTGAATCTTTGAAAAATCATAAAAAATTGAAAACAGTTCCATTTTTTGCCCATAAAAAATCAAAATGTCACCCATTTCATGTAGAATCTAATGATCCAAAGAACCACGAAAAACACATTTGGGAAGGGCCCCAAACGGCCCGCGCAGCAGGCGCGCATCAGGGGGCCGCACATCAGGCACCCCTGATCCCTATTTGGGAAGATGGAATGCGAGATCTGACCATTGATAATAACTTGATAAAGTCCTATTGTAATACATTGTATGACACGAGAGCAATCCAGTTTTCTGGAAAGTTCATTCTTTTTAATACTCCATAAATGAACTCCCAAGACAATGTGTAAAAAGCTTTTACAAAGTCAACCTTAAAAGCTGCAAAATTTTCTCTTCCTACTATGGCTCAGTAAACTTGATGCATTAGGTTTGAGGCTAACATTATCTTATCAGAAATAATTCTTCCTTTCAGAAAAGCATATTGGTTAGGTGCAATGTAGTTAGGCAAAATAGCCTTCATTCTCAAACACAAGACTTTTGATATAATCTTGTAAATAAATTGCAAAGGCTAATTGACCTCAAGTCTTTAAAGGTATGAATAGAGTCTCCCTTTGGGATTAGAATGATGTTGGTTTTATTGAGACCCTTCAGTAAGAATTTAGACTCCCAAAAGGAATGCAGCTTACTAGTCAAGCCTTTTTTAACAAGATCCCGGTACTTCTGGAAAAAATGTGCATGGAAACCATATGGTCCCAGTTAGAGCCGGGAATTCGAGCCGAGTCTGTCGAGTCGGCCCGTTTAGGCCCGAGCCATTCAAGGGCCGGGCTTATGATTTAGAGACTAGAAAGAGAAGCGGGCCTAAAAGGGCCGGCCCTGTAGGGCCGCAAGCCCTGTAGGGCCGGCCCTGCAGCCCTGAGAGCTGGCCCTTTTAGGCCCGTTTAATATTTTTTAAAAAATAAATTAATAAATATAATATCATTATATCAAATTATCAATATGAGAGACACTTAAGTACCTAATAGAGTATTAATAACAGGCAAACACTTATTAATTTGTTTGATTTATTTTATTTTCTACAATGATTTATTAATTTAAACTTTAAAAAATAGGCTAATTTGGACATTAGATGATTATTTTAACTAAAAATTTATGAGTTTTAAAAATAATGTATCTCAATTTAAAACAAAATAATAAATAAATTGTAAAACTTAAAAAATAAATTTTTTTTGACTTAAAATGAGTTTAAGCTTGTTTAGGCCCAAGCCCGTGAAGGGCCAGCCCTGTAGGGCTGAGGGCCTAAAAAATACTGTACTTTTTAGCAAATGGGCCTAAACGGGCCGGCCCGTTTAAGCCCGAGCCCGTGAAGGGCCGGCCCGTATTCCCGGCTCTAGTCCCAATGCACTATCTTTTGGTAAAGAAAAAACAGCCGCTTGATTCTCACCCTTCAAAAAAGGGTTTAGCAAATATTGAAAATCAAACTATGATAATGCAGAATGTTGATTGAATTTATGTAACGTCCCAAATTTTAATTAAAGGCTAATGAGAATTATTGAGAATGTAATCATGGATTAAAGTTGAATTAATGTGTATTTGTGACAATATTATCTAATATGTCATAATTGATGGAAAATTGATAGAATGGAAATATTGGCCATAAGTTAGTGATTAGGGGAGAAATTAATAGCTAACTGAGAGAAAATGAGAAGTGTGATTAAATGACTAATGGAGGGATTAGATAAGATAATTAAGTGTTTACTTTATGAGAACCAATGATCATGAGACAAGTGTCAAGCCTACAAGTAAAGGGGTATAAGAAAAAGTCAAATGGTGTATTATATTCATTTTTTCTCTCTCTTTCCCTTCCCATTTCCGCTGCAAAAGTATGGAGGGAGTATTGTCATCATTTCTCATTCTCCTTCATACTCCATCTCTCATCTCTCTTGTTCTGTCTCTTCTCTTCTCATCCAGCGCCATTGAAGACCAAAAGGGAAGGAAGAAAAGCTTGAAAAGGTAAGGGAAAATGACTTCCATTGCTCAAACTCCATTCATTAAAATTATTCCTTGAGTTGAGAGCTTTATTTTTATGGTTCTAATTTGCCATTTGGTGTTGGTTTTGGACCCCAAGGAATTGTGGAGGTTGGAGAATCAAAAAGTCCCTTTAGAAAGTTGAAGAGGTTAGTAAAAGAAACTTTTTCATCTATATTTCATGCCATTTGACTAAACTTGGAAATTCTGGAATTTATTGCCTTGAATTTCGAAATTGAGGATCAATGTGTTGATGGTATGTTGTTGTTATGGAAATGGTGCCTTGTTTAGTGTGTTGAATGGATAATATTGAATTGAAGCTTAAATGTGAAGTTTGATACTTTGTGTTAGTTTGTGTGCATTGGGCAAAAATAGGGCATGTCAATGGGTTGTGATTTTGGTCATTTTGAGGTTGCCATTGTGTTCCTTGTGGAAAATTGTATGGGAATAAGTTTGGTTATTGATTTTGGAGTCATTGGACACTTTGATAGAAAATTGGAAATCTGTCTTGTGTGAACTCTATTCTGGGAAGTCAGTTTGCATGAACATTTTGAATGCTCAAATGGTGTTGAAAAATTCTGAAACTTTCTAGTCTTAAATTTCACATCCCAATCTTTAAAATGGAGATATAATTTGTGTCATTTCGTTTTGTTAACTGAGAGTTATGCTTTGCCAAAGTTTGGGACAAATACTGGACTCTGTTTTGGAGTAGTGTTGAGTTTTGAGTGATTTTGGAATTGTGTGGTGATTTCTAGTTATGGTCTATATTTTTCCAGTAAAGAGGACTTAAATACCATTCATTTGGCTTTGGAATCACCTCATTTCGAATTTTCTAGAATTAGTTGTGAATTTTGGAAGTTCAGCTAAGAATCAGGGAATTTCTTGGTCGCGGCCCAAACTTTTCTGTCCTAATTCTGGCCGCAACCCATGGGTGGCTAGCTGTGCCCAATGACCTTCTGACCATATTTTGGCCAAGGCCCAAGGGAGGGCTGGCCGCGGCCAACCCCTATGTTCCAGCACTTTGAGTTTTTGAAAAGTGGCCTTCACCTATTGTTTCCCAACCATTTTGGGCTTTTATTAGAGGCATTTGTAGCTTCTTAAGGGTCATTATTGATAACCAAATCTAAGTGTTGAGAAGTCAATTGAGTATTGGAATAGAGAATAATGCTTCGTCCTTAATTATGACTTTAGGATTTGATATTTTCCCGGAGCGTAGAAGGCCTATGCCTGCTCAAGAACGGAAAGACCAAGGTAGTGGCACTTTATCCTATATCATGTATATCGCATTGCTTGTTTGCATTAGTCATGGAATACATATACAATAAGGGAACATGGCATAAGCCCAGTCTCGAATACAGATACAGTGAGGGAACGTGGTGTAAGCCCAGTCTCGAATACAGATACAATGAGGGAACATAGCGTAAGCCCCGTCTCGAATACAGATACAGTGAGGGAACGTGGCGTAAGCCCAACCTTGAATACAGATACAGTGAATATTGATTGCTGCATTGTGATATATGTTGACTTGCTTTGTTTATATGCATCATATACGTAAACTGTTGCTACTGGGATTCCCTAGAATCTTATTCTTTCCAAATAACATTTTTAGACAGGGCAAGTGGATCAAGGAACAAGCAAGTGGATAAGGGCGATTAGGACTGCTGGTGATAGTCTTAGATAGATGCTTTGGTTTTGACTGGTTATCATTTTGGATGAATGTATATATTGAATAGATCATAGCATTGTAGTTTTTGTGTAATCCTCGGTATGGATATTGAGATGGGCAATAATCCTTGTATAAACCTTTGGATTAATGTTATTATCCTGGGTGAATGTTAGGAATTGTGGTTATACTTTGATATTGTACATGTAACAGACCAAACAGGCCAATTGCTTTTACTTTGAAATGAATAGAGATCTTGTTATACAAGTTTTATAAAAAGTTTTAATTATTCCAGATCTCTCATTCCATTATTAAATGCATTTAAACGCTAATCAATGCCTTGATAGTGACGGGGGTTACAATTTAAACCAAAAGAGATTTCATCAGATCTATATATCTGTTGAAAATGTGAAAAACCCATACCTGAGATTTCATTTTCATTGCTAGTTCATGCACCATCATTCCTCTTTATGCTTGCAATTCGATTTTGGCTCTTCTAGAAACAGATGCATGAAAAAACTTTGTATTTCTTTCACTCTCTGAGATCCATTTGAGCTTAGCTATTTGAGCCCAGTAATTATTCTCACATTCATATAGCAATTCTAGCCAAATTCTTTGCATTAAGAATTTTGTATCAAAATTAGCAGATGGGGGGGGAAGATAATGTAACTGAACTTGAAATTCCATTTAGAACTGTTTCTGCCTCCTTGATTTTCAATGATAAATTCCCAACATTTTCTTTACTCCACCCAATTAGGGGGGAAAGGATTCTTGAAAGTTTACAATGGACTTTAAAAGCAGGAGAACCCTGTATATCTTGTATCCATTCTCTACAAACTATTATATCACATTCACTGAATTTATACCAAAAAGCTTCAAATTTCCTACAGTAAGCAACTTTTTTAGTCTCCTAAGTTGAAACAACAATAGGGCTATGATCATATGATGTATGTTCAAAGTTTCCAAAAAAAGCAAAAGGGAAATTCAATAACCATTGGAAGTTAACAAAAGCCCTATCTATGCTTTCAAGCACCAAGTCAATTAGTTCCCTTTATGTTGTTTGTCCAAGTGAATTCTAGACCTCTTTGAACCAGAGGAATTAGATTACAATCATCAATACACTTTTTGAAAGCTTCCATCTAACAATTTAATTTATCAGAAGTATCAAGAATCTGGTTGAAATCACCAACAATAATCCAAGGATTAGACATAATCTATGAGGTGTCGACTAGCCATTGCCATGATCAACGTCTCATTGAGGGTACATGACATCCATAAATAAAGGAAACAAAGTAACATGAGCTTGCATTCTTTTCATTAATCATGCATTGAATAACATAATTAGAAACATAGAGAATTTGAACAGAAAAGCAAGATTTCCAAGCAACCAAAGTTCCACCACCGCTTCTTACAGCATTTGTTCCACAATATTCATTACATCCCAAATTCAAAAGCTTGGAATAAGTAGCATCTAAACTAATTTTAGTTTTTGATAAAAAAAAGACAAAATCAGGGTAGTGTTGATTATCTAGCCGCGTACACCTTTCAATTGTCGTGGTTTTACAGAATCCATAGCAGCTCGAACTCAAGAGCTTCATGGCATATTGGCAAGCTTTCCTTGGGCCGCTTCCCTAGCCACTTTGACATAATTGTGAGATTATATGATAAAACTATTGAGTCTTTTAAATGGCTTTCTTGAAACCTTTTTAGAAGCACATAAGAATAAAATGTTATTTACTATATTTACTGACCAAGACGAGGCAATGGTGTGAGCCTTAGAAGAGGTCATGCCAAATTTAAAGCATGATTTACATATATTCCATATTAAAAGAAATGTGGTGAAATATCTTGGGAATTTAATGAAGGATGACTCTCATTTTTTGAGTAAATTCAATTAGTGCATGTATGGTTGTGATAAAGAAATAGTGTTTAAGGAATCTTGGAAAGAATTATTATCAAAATACAATGTTGTAGATAATACATGGTTGGTGTATATTTATCAATTAAAAGACAAATGGGCAGCATGTTATATGAAGGATTCAAAGATTCTTAGTATGAGAAGCACACAGCACAGTGAAAGTATCAATTCATTTATAAAAAGTTGCACAAATTCTGAGTTGAAGATCAATCAATTCTTTAAAGTCTTTGAATAGGTTGTTATGGATAAATGGTATAATGAATTGAACATTCATTTTGACTCAAGATAGAAGCTGCCAAGGTTAATTTTGAAGAGTTTATCTATGATTCAACAACTTTCACAAATTTACACTTCACCAACTTTTGAGTTGTTCCAACAAGAGTGGAGATGATGATGCAACTATATTTGATTATATCTTCACAATGGTTGACAATAAAGGAGAGTGGAGATTGACTTTTAAGCCACCAAAAGGAGAGGAGGAGGCTATCATAATGTGTAGTTGTAAGAAATTTGAACAAAGGGGAATATTATGTTGTCATACACTAAGAATATTGTATGACCAAGATGTCAAATTACTTCCACCAAAATATATTTCAAAGAGGTGGACAATAGAAGCAAGATGTGGTGTGGTGTATGATAATAAGGGAAAGGAAATTGCGGTTGATCCTAAACTAGAATGCTCAAATCGATGAAAACAATTGTGGCCAAAGCTAATAAAATTAGCCAGTGATGCTTTTGAATGTCCAAAGGCATTATCTATGGTTCATTAGGCGGTACTAGAACTTATTAAGAAAGTGTCTAAACTTCTTATTAAACACTCACTGGATGGTGTTGATAGTAAAGGTGTTGTTAATGATGTTGGAATGAATGATGGTAAAGGCATTGATTCAAGAGGAGAGAATGCAAAAAGATTGATAAGAGCAAGATTGATGACCCTAGACCAAAAAGAAGAAAAAGTAGGACTTCAAAAAAATGCCAACAGACCTTCTTAATATTCAAAGGTATAAAATTTATACATTTAATTTTTTTATGGCATCTTGTTTTTTTATATTGTTGTAGAAAACCAAAAATACATTGGAAGTAGCTAGTTCATTAACTTTGGTGCAACATGGTACACTGGCGTCATTGCTAGTGCAGTATGGTCCCCCTATTTCAAATACAATTGTATCGGTGCAATATGGTCCTGCTATGTCAAGTACTCTAGTGCCCATGCAATATGGCCATCCTATGTCAAATGCACCAATGCCAATGCAATATGGTCACTCTATGTCAAATACACTAATGACAATACTACATGGTCCACTAACCTCATACACATGAACTATGTCAAATGCCATTTACAATACTAATGATAGTGAGTCTCATCTATATTTCAAGTTCTTGAGCAATTTATTTCAAACATATCATGATACTGTCATTTTATTTATTTTTTTCCTGTAGGCTTTATCAAACTATAATGTGAAATCATTTGAAGCATTAGAATTTAGTCAAGTGTTTATAAAAGGTATGTCATATCACCGCCATTACTACAAATTCAGGCATATATAACACTTAGTATAAAACAGTCATAGAGAATAAACATCATGCATGTCAAAGCAGAGGTCACACAAGAATATATAATGCTTAAAAATAACGGTTAATTATGTGCACCATCATATATTGCAAGGCAAAATTTGCAAAAATACAAAAATAAAAAGTGTAGTTAATAATCGTCATTTATTTAGTGATAAAAATGATAGTTCCTTTGAAATAACTGCCATGTAACACTTACAAATGATTCATCTTCCAACCTCTTGTATTAGTAAAGACAAAACATATTGGTCTTACAAAACAACTATCATTTAATACTTTCATAACCCTTCGTAACATCCATTAAACATCTATTCAAACTAACATATTCCTTATGATTCTTATTACTTTTCTTTATCAGCCTTCTCTTTCTCTCCTTCATCATATTAAGATCCCAGGGAGCTCCTTCGCCACCAGCCCCTCCTCCATCACCATGACATCCTCCTCCTCATGAAATGGAGGCTCTAATGCAAATGTTAGTAAGCATTGACAGCCACTCAAGGCGTCTCGCGACATACGTAAACAAGCTAAATAGGAAGTTGAACCTCATAATTCATCACAATGACGTTGAATATGACTTATTGTTGACCTTTCATCTCCTTCCCCCGATGATAAGGAGAAGGAGGAGGAGGACAGCAGTGGTGATGATTGAATACCACTATTTTAAAATATTAAAAAATTGTTAACAAAAAAAACCTTAATAATTCACGGTTATTAATGAAAAAATATAAAGTATTTTGATAACACCAACATACTTAACAGTCCTAACTTAATAAATATTAATTAAAGCTTTTAAAACTTTTCCTCTTCCTTGCGCTGACTCCAGGTGCCTCCTCATTATCCTATGATCGTTAGGAGGACCAGGTACCCTTTCATTATGTCCTGTTCAACTTCCAATGCATGCAATAATGGTTTTTTCATGTCCCTTTCGGATGTCTATTCTAACTCCCCATTGTCATTTGCTTTTCCTATGTTTTCTTCATCTCCTCCTCTTTGTTAATTGCCAAGATGAAATGCCATGTAGAAAGACTTGCCAGAACACTTTCGGCGTCATCCTCCACCACCTCCTCCTCCTCTTCCTCTGCAACCTCCACCTCCTACTTCTCCTCCCTAACATCCGCCTCCACCAGCTCCTCCTCCACCTCTACATCCTATGCTTCCTCAACTGGAGACAATGTTGCGGTATTCAAAATAGACTGACCATGCCGTAAGGAGGCTTTCTAGATACATCTCCAGTATGAACAAGAATGTCAATCTCATACTTGATGAGTATGCGATTGGCCATGATCCTAACAATGATCCTAGGCACTCCTCTTATGACGAGTAGCCTGGTGATCTCATCAGTTCAATAAGCCACTCACCACTGTTATGTTTTTTTTTGTTTTAAATATGTTGTAAAAAAAAGAACATATATAACTATTGTTACAAAAAAAACCATCATGAATAAAATAAATAATGGCTCTTAAAATGTTCTTTCTAAATGACTGTCATGAATTTGAAAATAAATAACGGCTCTTTTGAAACAACCATAATGTAACTCATGACATAGGAAAAGGAATAACGGTTTTCATAAATCTCTAATTAAATTCACCTATTTTAATTTTTTTTTTTTGTAATATGGTGGTTGATATATGCAACCATGCACGCATTAAAATAAAAAAAATGCCAAATATATAATGGTTATTAAGGAAAACTCATCACTTATTAGAATACCACTTCAAATTTCTAACAGTTATTAAAAAGAAACCATCACCATTTATAAAATATAATGATATGTAAATCTAAAGGACGCGACGGCTCAATAATGCACGAAACCCTCTCTATATAAACACCCAAAAATTGAACTCCCCTTTTCCACTTCCATTTCAACTTCTCATAGCCAACTGCAAGTGTTTGTTCTTCTTCTCCAAAATTATGGACAAATGCAAGAAAACTTCTGCGTCATCATCTCGAGTCAAATTGAAAGATGAACTCCCTCCACCAACAATCTATGAAGGGCTTGTCCATGCGACCTACAAGCTCCATCATATGGTCTAGGTTTACTTGCGAGAGTAAAGATGCATGGACCAGTGTTTGAAGGAACTTACCACTCTTGTTCGCTCTTTGTGCGAGAATGTGGTCAAGTTATTGGAGAAGAAAAAATCTAATGATGCATCAGATTCTTAAAACATCTACATAACTTGTATTTTTAGTTTATTTATATACTTTGTCTCTTTGTCTTTTTATTTTATTTGTAAAATGGTGGTTGTATAATCAACTACCAAAATTTTTTAAAAAAATGAAATATATTACGACTATTAAGTAAAATTCATCACTTATTAGAATAACCTGTAAATAAATAACGGTTGTAATTAGAGTATAAGGGATTCCTGTGTCACAATTCCATGATACTCTCCTGCAATATATCTGTTATTCTCTCTCTATAATATCTGCCTCTTACATCTCTATTTACATAAATAAGTTATTTACATAATTACCATAATTTTTTATCAAAAGGTAGTTCCAATACAAATGAAAAAAATATATATTTTTGAAAAATCAACACATTTTTTTATAAAAACCAACAAATATTTCTTAATCTTTAATATCTAGCTTTTACATTTGAAACCAGAGAGAGAAGGGATGAAGTTTTTAGTAGTTTGAAATACAAGCATTATGCTAATCGTCAGTGTAGAAGCTCGAAACTTGAGGCGTTTCTTTCAAAGGTTTTTAAAATGGTCACGAAACCAAATCTTGTTTGGATCCGAATTCTTAGTACCTGTTTGGATTAGCGGTGGAGAAGTGGCTTTTTTTTTCACCTAACTTTTGGAAGAGTAAGATAGGATTAAAAGTGAAAATGTAAATGTGATTTGTGTTTGGATTAGCGGTGGCAGAAGTGACTTTTTTTTTTCTAACCTTGAACCTGTTTGGATTAGAGTTTGAAAAGCCCGTTTAGATGTAAAATGACTGAAAAAGGTATGAATCTTATGTAATACTACATATATATATATATTATTTGTATATATTGTGATTATTGAAATGAAAAAATATAAATAAAATTTGATAATAAGCTACTTAATCATATCATATATTATGTATTCTCAAATTATATGTTAATTTATTAGTCAAATTAATTAGTTTGGAGAAAAAATAAAAATATAAATAATCTATAGTAATTTAATTAGCTTCCTTAATTTCTCCAAAAAAAATCAACTTTTATCTTATAATTAACATCACATATCTCTTTTCTGCAATTAACATCACCGCGCGGGGGAATGAAGCTACAAAAGGGAGCTTCTACAAAACGTGGCTTTTTTTATTAAAGCGCAATAGATACTACTGCTCTTCCAAACAGTCAAAAACATACCCACTGAGCTTTTTTCTCGGAAACGTGCGGTTTCCCCTTGTAGACGCTATGCCAAACAGACCCTTAAAAGGAAGGAAAGAATGGCTTCAATGAATTAAATCGTCGTGACGTTCCTGAAGCAACTTCCTACCAAAATTTGGCAGGACACTACTTTCCTCATAAAATTGAAATGAAACTAATCTGATTTGTGGGTTTTAAAACCTCTTTCCCTTGTAGAGAGGTGCCTGAACCAGAGCTTCTCAAGTCTATCTCTGGTTACGTTGACGATAATGGACATTGGAAATGAAATCTATCCCAGCAGCTTCTACCACACGCCATTAGGGGTTGCCAAAGTTCCAAGAGTGATGTGAAACCAATAGTTTAAAAGCTGGACCTCACATCAAACCAAAAGGGTCACTGGGTCACAGTTCTCATAGTCCAACCAGTTGGATCAGCAGTCAAATGAAAGACGTAATAATTAATTAAAGAAGTTTAATCAAAAAATAATATATGCATATACATATATATATATCATAATAAATCTAATCATCAACCTAATAACATCATAATATATGAAGTTTTCAATTACATAACACTTGTAACAAATAGTCTAAAAAATATATTGAATTCTTTTAGGGGTTTCTTTCTCTTAATTTTATAGGTTTTCCCCTAAATTCTCAGCATTTTCTCATCAGCCCAAAAAACTTTCGATTTTCTAAGAACCATTCCAATTCCGGGATTAATTCCAGGGGTCCCGGTTCAATGGAGGCTAAACTCCTCAACAACATGGCTCAATCGCAAAAACGGTTTTCCAGTCCAAACCGAGCCATTAACAGTCCAGTCAATAGTCCAAATGGTTGGACCATCCGGTTCTTCGATCATTGTGTGGAACTCTCTTGCTTTTGGAATCTCAGCCAATGGAGAATCGGCTAACACAGCTTCTCAATCCGTTGACTGTTCTGTTGCTCTGGTCGATCATACAATTGTTCAGTTTCTTGGTAAGGCCTCCACGTTAGAATGTCCGTGCAGTTTCTTTTGAATTAAATGCTTCCATTTTATTTAAGGCAAAACAAAAAAACAAATACAAGCCGCAAATAAAGCCAACAACAATGCAAATGCATCTCATCCCACTAATCTACCTATTATTCAATGAATTATTCTCATTCTTTGAAGTCTTTCTCTCTCATTCTTCACATTCATTTTATGATGAAGAATAGTACAAGGACCCCCAAAAAAAAAAACAAAACAAGAACCCAATGTCAGCCAGAATCGTCATGAGCATCTTCAGCTTCATGTTCAACTTCATCAGATAGGCGGCTGTCCTGGGGTCTCTTTGGGAATGCTTCTCCATCGTACTCGGCACCATCCAATTCCTCTACATCATTCCATCTTTTCTTCATGATTTTTGGGACCAGCTTAGTTACTTCATTGGCTTCCAACATTTCTTCTCCATTGTTTATCCGTTCAAACCGAACCGCACTCACCTTTCTGGCATTTCCGGCTAGAACCTGCAACAAGAGGGGGGAAAAACAAGCTTGCATGTATTCTACACGTCACAGTAGAGCAACGGATAATACAGAAATGATGGTAAATCCATATAGATGGTCAAGGAACTGTGAGACTATTATCTTATTGTGATCAATAAGGATGATACAAGACACGTTTTCCAATGTTCGTCACTGTCATATTCTTCCATATTTTGTCTTGCAGTTCCATAACCCTGTGGGTATTTTTTTCCCCCCAACTCATGCATATTGCATGTACTTTATCACCTCATATACCCATATTGCACCTACTCAAAATATACTATAAAAACAAAACTTTTATCTTCAAAAAACATCTTTCAAATCAATATACTAATATTGGATCAAGAAATTCATATGCAACTCAGTAATTCATATACCGTATTCTTTTTTTTCCCCCTTTTAATTGCATATTTCACTTTGAAATCTTTAATTAGTTCCAAAAATAAAACAACTTCAAAATCTTTAAGAAGTTCAGAATTTGTAAGCACACTTACAAATTATCGAATAAGTATTAAAAACAAACACTTTTAACTAAAAAAATTTGCCAAAAGAACCCAAATAGCATTTTAGGTACAGGTATGACACAATTCTAACACAGGTATTGGTGTGAGTTGACTCTAGAAGGATTTTAGCAAGACTACAAGCTGGATGCACAAATTAATTACGTTGTTAAGCAGTAAATGTTGGAACATTTATATTGTAACCAGATACCATTCCCCATATATTATACGAAGTCTATGGAATGATTTGTACATATACATATATAAATATATATCTTGACTTGAGTATCAGCTGAGCCTGAGAGCTATAATTTAGTGATGCAGGTATATTTCTATTGTATTCCTCTTGAGAGTTAATCTTGATCTTAAATGTAAGGCCTATTTCCCATAGTCATCAATTTATTCCCAAATTATCCCTATTAATACTCCCTCAATAATAATCAAGTAGGGGGGAGGGGGATGAATAAAGATTGTTAAGATGTTTTAGAAAAGACATGTCATATTAACTAACTTAACTAAATTCCTTAATTTAATCAAATTTATTAAATAGATCTTATATTGAGGATAGAGTAGTAGTTATTATATGCACCCTAGATGCACCAGGCCCACTAATCTTACCTTTTCTTACCCTCTTTAACTTTTGAGAAGGCATGGGAAACACAAATATGATTTCCAGAAAAATAACAAAATGATTACCTCAAGTTTGAAAATCTGATACTTCTCCTTAGCCTCCTGGTTATCACCATTAGACTCATCATTTTCATCTTCATCTTTTTCCCTTTCAAGAACAACCTTGACACTCTCGCCTGTCCTTGGGATGTAGCCAAAGGCTTCACATACAAAGCCTGAAACTGTCTCATATTGATGACCCTGTAATACAAAAGTTAGCCAAGTAAGCGTTATGGGACCCACTTAAACAAACCTGCTTGACTAGGCTCTCCAACTTGAGGAAAAATCTCAGACTCAGCTATTCTATGGGTTGATTCAAAAACTACTCATGACAAATGGCTCTATATGTTGTAACATATCCTGGAAAATTGCATTAAATCCAGCCAAATACAAGGTTACTAGACTACTCTACATTTATAAACAATGCCACTCTTTCATTCATTAAACGAGTATAAAAGCTGCAAATATTATAAAATAGTGGACCTCGGCCATCTTGATTCTTAAATCTTCGGAGAGCTGATCTATTGAAGTATTTGCATCCACATCGAATATACCCTCAGCTCGCATGACAATGTACCCAGTTTTTTTCTGTATCTCCTCCTGTTGAATCACCAAAGAAGAAAAAGAAATTTACTTTAATGGAATATCAATTTGCAGATCATTATAACAAGTACATTTAGTAACTGACAATTCCAGTTGCCAACCTTAGAGGGAAAGCCAAAAAACCTAAACATTAGATTTTGTTATTCCTGATGGGCAGAACTTGAATGAGAAATAATGGAGAAAGGTATTCGATGTGTATTTTAAACAAAATCATGCTACAATATCAAATCAGCAGCAATGCTTGCAACCTTCAACGATGATGAATGTATATTTGCTCACCAAAAAAGTATAGAAATGCATGGTTTTCAGGTAGATCTGATGAAAAGGAACAATGTTTTCAGAGAATGTTCAGGGAATATTAAAAATAATCAGAACAATCTTGCTTGTGTTGGTTGAAAATGAACATGAGAAAGAGAGAAGAACAAAAGGGGGAAACATTGGTAGTGAGTTTTACCTTTGAGTCATTTTCATCAAAGATTTCACCAACAATTTCCTCAACAGCATCTTCCAGAGTTACAATCTATCAAATTGAAGCACAAATATTTAGTTTCCAAACAAATTAGCTAGTTGCATGTTAGAACTTGTAGGAAAGGCATATAAAATAGACTTCAGAAGTAGTTTTTTGCGACAAATCTAGTTAACTACACCTACCTAGCACACGTCCCTCCAAATTAAGATATATAAACAATATTTCCTTACTCAATTTATCAACTTTTTTTGCCTTCAAATGTATCAACCAAAATATGGACGAGAGGAAATTGATGTAATAAAAAACTATCAGCTATAAAAATAGTATCGATAAGGCAAGAGATTGATGTAATAGCTATTTAGTAAGTTAAAATATAATAACCTGACAGATTTCTAGTTCTAAATCAAATTAAAATTTAGATAATTTGCAAATATTTGAGCAGAAACCCACGGTGGTTGTGACCCCTAATTCCAGATTAACAACAGACAAAAATAATACAGCATAGAAAAACAAAGAAAGAAACAAAAAACAAGAGACAGCACGATTTAATTGCGACCCTATCATAAGCTTCCTTTAATCAACAAAGCTAATAGGAATGATATATTTTCAATAAATCAAGAACTTTACATCATCTTTTAATGTTTGATGTCAAACACAGATCTATTTTAGTTGGCTTTAATAAGATGTGTACGTACTCCCACAGTCCCCCCATACTCATTGAGCACAACAGCCATGTGAACTTTCCGGATTCGGAACTCTCTGAGAAGATTCCAAACCGACATTGAATCTGCAAAACCAATTACAATAATTTATTCACCCAATAATGGCCACAAAACAAAAAGATGTGCTTCTTTTGTTAACCAAAAGTACAAGGTAAAAAAGGAGAATCACTAAACTGAACGGTCAAACAGAAGAAGAAAGACTAGTCATTAAGAATGCAGACACTGCAAGAAAATCGGCCATACTGTTCTCCACTTTCCTTCTGCCAATGCCAACAAGTATGTAATTTGGCAGAAGTAAAAGAAATTGCAAGATTATCAAGAGAAAATGACGTCTTGCAATATAATGATAGCAAGTTTGTTCCATATTCTGGGACAAAAGCTTTGAGCCCCAAATCTATTCCCAAACATGCAATGAGATATATGAAGCACCACACGGTCAACAGGGCAAGAACAGCTGGCAAGCCTTCAAGCTATAGTCGTCCAATAGCATTAGGGGCAAGGCTGATTAAATACAATAGATACAGAACCCTCATAGACCAAAGTTTATAGTTTTTATCCACTAGAAAAAAGGATGAAAGGTCAAAAATAGGCGGCAGATTTGGAGAGGTCAGAAGCTGAATATTCCTTCTTATTTTGATGTGCTCATGTTTATGCTTCTAAGTGTAACAGCAGCCAGAAAGTAATCACGTGGACATAATTCACTCACACATGGTTGAGAAAAAATTTTAGTTACCAGGAACAAAATATGCAGGCTTGTGGGCCATATCTCCAACAGTGGTACTTTCTAGTAGCTCACCCTTCAAAATCAAAGAGATTACAATTCTGCAAACTATGAGATTGGGGGATAGAATTAATAGCCAAAGCACTTAAGTAAAAGAGATAACAGGAGTTAAATCTTGCCACCTTTTGAACATAATCTAGGAGATCCATAGCATATGCAATACCCATTATATTATCAACACGTTGCTCAAAAACAGGCACCCTAGAAAAAATATCATGACCCAGTTAGCAAGCTTAAAAAAATTAGAAAAAAAAAGTATGCAAAATAAACTCAAATGATCTTGATGTACCTTGAGTATTGATGAGTGACCCACGAGTCATTAAATTCTACAAGGCTCGCACTTGCATCGATTGCAACAACATCAACAAGCGGTGTCATGACTTCTCTGACATGTGTATCTTTTATCTCCAGTACATTTTCAATCATGTCCTATGAGAAAGAATTTATTCATCATTCATACTTAACAGAAACTAATAATATATACTTTTTCCATGCATGTCTGTTCATTTCATTATATATAAAAATGTCATAAGAAATCTGTAACAGTCACTGAAAAAGTAGGGTTTTCATTACAGACAATCAATCATTTATTGCTTTTCTCAAGATTAACATTTTTACAGTGTCCAAAAAAAGAAAGAAAAGAAAACCCTTCATTTTCCATGCGAAAGATTTTTATCATCTTATGTGTGACATACACAGTGGTTTCTGATCTTAGCATATTTAAAAAAATCCTTTTTTTAACAACAGAGGATAAAGATTGAAATACCACATCATAAAAAAAGAAGAAAAAAAAAGAAACGTTTTCCTGATCCAATAAATCCCACCTATTTTTACAACGATGATAAGTCACAAGTTTGGTTAGCTTCTTACTACATATTTTAACTTCAACTACCTTTTTTATACAACATAGTACAGATGATGGAATATTTATTTTAATTTTATATACATTAGCAATAAGTCAATGACCATTAAATAAGGAGAATACCACTGGGATGCAAATATAGCATGCAGAACTATTGTCAGAGTAACAACTGTTGAATATTAGTTCATAAAATATATCAGCTTAATGCAAATAAAGCAGTTGCTGATATGATAGATAATTGCTCATATGATACATAATGCCACCCAACATTCCATATTAAACATCAACGGTTCTATCAAAAAACAATAATGTTCTGAAGCTGATCCTTCTTTGTGCCTTCTAGATTTAGAATATAATTCACTCCATTAATATATCGCTTGCCCATGCAATTGCAAATATGCCACAGTTATTTTAATACATATTCCTATACAAAAGCTAGTCTTGCAAGTTAACAAACATTTCAGATTTTAATTTCATAGCAATGAGATATCCCTGGTGTGACAAAACCATGTTTAGCGTACTAATGAAACCATTATTGGAGTTCTCAAATCATTACTAAATAATAGTTACCCAAAATAAGGATGGCGGAGAAAGAAACTACATAAATCACTTCGAACGTAAATTCCAACATCAATCAAAGCCTGCGTTGATACTATGGATCTAAAAATATATAAACTAATATATTTTTCTCCACTTTATAAACTTTACGAGAATAGAAAATTAATATTTAATACCTGTTCTTCCTCCTCTATTGCCCCGCTCAACTCTGCACCTCTTAACATCAATTTCAGTTCATCTTCAGTTACATACGGTTCACTGGTACAGTTAACATTGACAACAGCTCAGCGCTAGCAATAAGCATCTATTATTGAATATCATGCCAACCAGCAAATGTCAAAAGAATTGCCCATGCACTCTTTAACTTCAAGCTACTTGAGAAGTATTTTTGCAGACAAAACACACTAAACCGACATTGTCCATTGAAACATGGAAAATACATTAATGATTATTTTGTTCCTAAATAAACCTTACAACACACATACACACACTTTTCAGTATGCAGAAGAAAAAATCCTGTTTTACTGTTCACCAACTTATACGTCCAAAAAAAAAATGTTCTTATAGTCCAAACTGGCAACGATTATCCAGTGCATATAAAATCCTTAAATTATTAATACAACAACTTCATGTCTCCAGTAGCACCGTTTATAGCTTCCTGACAACTTTTAGGTACTGTAAGCTATCATAAACTAAACCGTAGAAAATTGACAGAAATTGCAATGATGCAAATACAAGGAAATTATTGCAGAGATAAAGGGACTAAAATTGTGCAAAAGAATTATTAGGCAC
The DNA here is from genome assembly GCA_963242795.1 of Inga leiocalycina. NCBI lineage: Eukaryota > Viridiplantae > Streptophyta > Magnoliopsida > Fabales > Fabaceae > Inga > Inga leiocalycina. The sequence goes on along the minus strand of OY725325.1, from coordinate 31,334,540 downwards.
CAAAATCTCTGATAAACTGCTAGAAAAATATATACAAGACAACAAGAAAGAGCAATCTCAGGCTATCTTTACAGCAGACCTTCTTCCCTTTAAGCCAAGCAATTTCAGCATCCCCATTGAAAGGTAAGTGACAATTCTTCCTACAGGATACAAGACCAGGGAAAGCCAAGCCACTGGCCTAACCTGCAGGCATTTAGAGCCAAAATTTTTTAGAAAATGAAGTCAAAGCAGAAATGAAATGTAAATACAATTGACAACACAAAATGATAAATTACAACTTACCACAAACCGGGCCACCTCTGTTGGATTATGAACAGCTATACTCTTTGGAGTGATCTCAGTGAGAAGCAAAATGGCAACCTAAAATGAATAAGGAGAAAAGATAGAACTAAGATATTTATGTAAAAACAAAAGAAAAGAATTTCCTAAAACAGGAAAGAGTGTTGAAATCATCCTGCACTTAACATATAATTTTTCTTCAAAAAGTAGTTTATGACTAGAAGTCACTAACAGCCAGAAAGTGAAGCATGCATCAAATTTTGAGAATAAACAATCACAAAGTTAAGCTGAAAAGACACTTTTCTTTAAATCATGCAGGATGCACTTTTAGTGATTCAAGGCCAAAAGGTCTCTTGCTAGCATCTTTGAGCTTAACTTTCCTCTTGTACCAATGAGTACTATCTAGCTAACAACAGTGGAGCTGGGAAGGGAGGAGGGAAAAGAAATTGATCATATGATAGTATATGATTCAGTACATCATGAAGATAATGGACTGATCCTAGTAACCAAAGAGCTCACCAAGGAAAGTGGAAATCCTACAGAGTTTTTCTCTTAAACTTAGAAGCCATGCTTTATTAGTTGAGTTAAATTTGGTAGCATTTATCAAGAGAACTAATGATCATGTGGTACATCCAGATCAAGATGTCCTTAAATCCAAATGAAGCACTAATGCAGTGTTCTGTCACTTTTATGATCAATCTAATGCAATCAGTTAGCTATAGAATGAACACTAAGAAATATTTGATACAACTATATCAAGCAAATTGGTGATTAGTGAATATAAATTTAAAATATGCAGCACTAATTAGGACAATAAAGGGGATACCTACATCTTTAATTTTTTACCTTGTGCGCACCCATAAGGAACTTTATAATTGTACAAATTAAGAGAATTTTATCTTAATACTTAAGTTCATATCTTGGTACTTCAATTAGGTGCAGCTTAAATGGTTTAGTTATTATCAGAAAATCAGGAATTCAAAATTTTATATAAACATCTTGATATACACACACATACATATAAATAGAATGTTTCAAAGTGAATTAACAATTTAGTAGCCTGGTAGGTCTAGATAGAGTCAAATTCAATAGCCTAGACAATTTAAGCATTTTCCCATATGCAGGAAGAACTAGACTTCTCAAATTTTCAACTGCTCAAAAGTGAAAAATAACAAAACATACCGTCATCACTCCTGTTGCTGCACTAACACCAGCTTCACCAAAAATAGCAGTTGCAGCTTCTGTGACCAGGGCCGTTGCTCCAATATTGACTACACTGGGTACATAAAAGTAGAGACAAAAGGAAAGATATAATCAAAGTATAAGTAATGCCATATTATGGGCAAGAATCGAGGCAAGAGAATTACGTTGTGCCAATAAGTATAGTCGTAAGAAACCGTGTAACATCACTTCGGAGCAGTCTAAAGACACCATTTTCTGACTCCTTTTCAGCCAACTCCCGAACCTTTGTACAAATTATCATCAAACAATGATGAGACTTTAGACTTCACCATCTCAAATATTAACTGTGTCTATAAATGTTAAGGCAAAGCCAATGTGCACAAAATTACAGCCACATTGAAATCATAAATTCTGAACAGAAAAGGAGATATATTACTCAATTCTTAAACCAGTAGAATTAGGTAACCAATATAACATAAAAGTGAATTAAGAAATCAAGAGCTCAAGCAGCATTAGAAAAGTAATTTATAAACTCTGCAGTCTAGACAACAATAAAGTCAAAATAGACTCTTTGTGAAACTTCTATCAGCATTTCCGCTAAGTGGCTAGTGTTCAATTGTCTAGGACTACAGCTCCTCTTTTTACCTTAAGGCAAAACTTTGGACATTCATATGCATGTTAACAAGCTTATCTCAATTCCCCACTACATTCTGATGTTTTAATACCAAACATAGTCACTAATCCCAACTTATAACCAAATAGAGTATGTCAGGGCAATAATTGATACCTTCCAAGGCCAAAGGGTAGTAATTGAAGTCTCTGCCATGGAGAAAAAAGCTGAAAGACCCAAGAGAAATACCAGTACCAAACCTTGCTCCTTAAACATCCGAAGAACTTGTAACACTTTAGGCCATGCATTCCGGAGCAACAATATGCTCTGTCCAAAAACTCCATATCCTGCGTTTTCTACACCTTCAATGGCAAAAACACGCCGACATCCAACTACCAGTGCACCACAAACCATTGCAGCCAGAATAACTCCCTTCTTCGCTAATTCCGTTATAAACTTCATATTTACTTTTGAAACAGAATTGTTTCCACTCAAGTAGTCATCACTTCCACATAAACATCTCAAGCGAGCTCTACCAAAGGACCTGTCATTGTCCCCATGTCTGGAAGCAGAAAAGCTTCTAGAAGTGGATGGGCCAATACAATTCGATACGAAGGGAAATGGGTAATGACTGATATTCGCCAAAACTTCCATCGGCATTCTTTTGGGCCGATTCTCACGGGCAGTGCATAGTAATTTGGAGCCGGAAATGAAGTCTGGCCGACTAAGAACCCAAGATTGGAATGTCATCTCCAAAAATTATGAATACCACAAGTAGAAAAACACCCACAAACCCAAATTCCTTATTATGTAAAAAGACGAATTGTATTAATCAATGGAGGTTCTTTTTATTGTTTAGCTACTGGTATTACAAAAACGTAAAAACAATGGTCATCTTAAGCAACAAACTGAGAAAACATATATACAGGGAAGTTCAAATTATTGTGCTACTAAGTTTTTCAAGATTCAGAACTGAAACTTTGAAATCGGGACTCGAGGAAAGCTAGGGTTCGGAAGGAAGTAGCGAATATGAGTAGCGAAGAAGTGAACCACGCGGGATTTTACTGATGAGAACAAAGGCGAGAAAGAAGAGATGAAAGGGAGTGATGGGTTAAAAGAAAATCGCATTTTGATTTCTTGGCCATACTGTTTGCTGAGGAATTGGAGCGGAAGTTGGAATGCATTGCTCGCCGTTGAACCTTGCTGGTGCCGATTGATGATGCTCAGTTCGGCAGCGCAAGTGGGAAGGGAATTAAATTTTTATTACGTAAAAAATTTAAAACGGAATAAAATATCCATATAATCATTTCACATCACCTATATAGGGAAAAATATGGGAAAATCCCTAAAAATTACATTTGAAATAGGTAAATCCCTATTTGGTGCAATGAAATTCGGAAATCCCTGATCAGAGCTGTGTCAATCAGAGGAGAAATTTGGGATTTTGGAATCTCGGCCAAAAAACGCTTCTGCCCTTCAGTTCTCCCTCCCTCTACTTCGGAATAACAACACTGCCTTCTTAATTAACAACACTCTATTCTACATTAATAACACCAAAATCCCACGAAAGAATCCGTACGTCTCTGTTCTTCACCTTCGTTCTGAGCGCTTTCTTCCTCGTCTCAGTTGCAGATCTCCGCCATCTCAATTGCAAATCATATAGCTGATTCAAAGCTCATTGAAGAACCCACCAAAGATCCGCTGAGACTTTGTGATTATAGCCCATCGATCTCACCCATCGCCCAACACCTCCTATGGCCGCCCACCGCCCAACGAGATCTCACCCACCGCCGTCGATTGATTCTAGATCTGACCACCACCCAACACCTCCTTCCCAGCAACAGGCGCCAATCTCCAATCGTCTCCTCCCACCACTGAAAACACCTATTGACACACTCCCAAGAAAGTCCAATGTGCACGCGAGTGGGAGTACAGAGAGTTAAGGTAGTGCCAAAAAGTGATGAAACCAGAGGAAAAGTTACGAAAAATAGAGGTAAGCCACGAAAAACAGAGTGTGTGTCTTTCATCCCGTAATCCATCACGAACAATAAAAAAGGCACAATCTTCAACAATAATACAACCAAACAGGATGGATTATTGTTCGCGACAAATTATGGGATGAAAGACACGCAAAAGTGGAAATTCACAACTTGGATACCAAGTCGTTAATGGTGAATACTATGTTGTTAATATAGAGACAAGTGTTGTTAATAGGCATCCAATTTATAACTTTGCCAATGTTTGCATGCGTAGATGTGAAACAAGGAAGAGGTCTTGTTAGAGGGAGAGGTGTTGTTTTTTGCATCCAATTTGTGAATTTTCAATTTTGTTCCCAAGAAGATGTTAATCAAGGAGGTGATGTCGTTAATTAACCGTCGAGTGTTGTTAATACAGGAAGATGTGTCGTTATTGGCATTCAAGTTGTGAATTTCCACTTTTGTTCCCAACAAGATGTTAATGAAGCAGGTGATGTTGTTAATTAAGAATCCGATGTTGTTAATATGGTGAGAGGCGAAAAGGAAAGAGAGGTTGAGCCCTCTTAACTTGGACAGGCGAAGCAACGCCATTGAACCTCGCACAACTGACCTTCGTCCAAGCTATTAATGTAGAATGTTGTGTTATTAATCAAGAGTGAGGTGTTATTATTCCAAACTGAGAAGGAGATGACAGCTGAAGCGTACATTTACCTTTTGGCTGAGATCTGGAACTGAGATGAGGAAGAAAATGCTCAGAATGAAGGTGAAGAACAGAGACATACGGATTCTTTTGTGGGATTTTGGTGTTGTTAATGTAGAATAGAGTGTTGTTAATTAAGAAGGCAGTGTTATTATTCCGAAGTGGAGAGAGGGAGAACTGAAGGGCAGAAGCGTCTTTTGGCTGAGATTCCAAAATCCCAGATTCCTCCTCTAACTGACACAACTCTGATCAGGGATTTCTGAATTTCATTGCACCAAATAGGGATTTACCTATTTCAAATGTATTTTTTAGGGATTTTCCCAAAATATATCTACAATTAAATAGGATAATATTTAAATTTAAACACTATATATATATATATATATAATAATTGACTTTATTGTTGAAACAATACACCCATGTTTTTCATGGGAAAAAGGACACCAATGTTGTAATGATAATTAGATAATAAAAATGGGAATAAGAAAGTTGGCAAAACTTAAAAATAGGAAAAAGAAAGAAGTCTAGAGATCTGATCAAGGAGGAAGTTAGTTTGGCAAAAGAAGCAATTAACGAGAATTCAAGGGCAAAAGTGTAAATAAAAACATACAGGCAAAAGTGTAATTATAAAAAATGCCCAGAAATTTGAAAGAATTCTAGAAAAATCCTAAAACAACAGAAAATGGGTTCTGAGATGTTTCTTTCTTTTCTTTTCTTTTTTTTAGCCTAGGGAAATAATTCAAAGTGAAAGTACCTCAAAAACAATTTATTTGGCTAAAAAGCCTATTTTTTAAGGAGATATATGAGAATACAGTTATTACAATTATGTAAAGGCCCAAAAATTAAGAAAAAAATAAAAATTATTAGTTTGGTAATTTAGACCCAAAATTTATGTTCTTCCATTCATTATTTTATATTTCAAGAATAGGCTTTTTGAAAAAAAAAAAGTATACTTTATGTCTTATATTGGCCCAATTTTTGTGTGGCCTTTTATTAAAAGTATTTTTGTCATTTCAAGTGTACCAAAATTCATCATTTTATTCCATTTATTATAATAGATATATATGAAATTTTTGGTGAATGAATTTAGAGATATTACAACAATTACCACAAACCCCAATTTCTAGCATAAGGTTTAGCTTAAATCAATTCTCAATCATGAAATGCATCTAAGAAACCTTAGTCATCGTAAGAACCTCAAACAACCTATTTTTTGAAATCAAGCTTAATTGGTGGAATCCTCATGAAAAATGGTTCTAAAGGTGGTTTGGGTGTAGGCAAAGCCCGCTTCTCCCCCAACCCATAAGACTGTATTTGGGATCAATTTGAATTTAGGATATCACACGGTGTTTTGGTTTTTAAGGATGTTTGAATTGACGACGAACCAAATGCACGTATGATTAAAAAGCCATTGTGGATGAGAAGCTAAAATTGAAATGGCTTCTTTCTTTTCTTTTTTTTCTTTGAATAAAAAATGGAATTCATTAATCCATCAGAAGACTAATACATAATACAACTCAAAAATGTCACATCTAATAACCCCTCATCAACCACCGCCTGCTAAAAGAGCAGGTGGTGGTTGATCAAGGATGACAAAACTGTGAGTGCTACTATGAGATAATTTAGCTAAACAATCAATTTGAACATTCTGATCTCTAGAGATATGGCTAATAAGGGCATACCAATCTCTAGACAACTATAGTCTAGCATCTTCAATGATGTCTTTAAAAGGATGCCTCACATCACAACCCCTAGTAAGTAACTGAACCGCTTCAATACAATCTGTAAAGATAATAATATTCATAAAATTCTTGTACCAACAAATTTGAAGACCCTGGATGATTGCAATAATTTTTGCTATGACCGGAGGAACCTGCGAAAGCTTACTCATGTATCCACATATCCAACCACCGTCTTCTCCTCTAATTATCCCTGCACTTCCACTCTAACCTGAGTCTAAGACTGATCCATCTGCTTGTAGAGTGTAAAAACCAGGTTTCCTAGTTATTTGCCCTTCATTCCCACTAATGGATTGAGTGTAGAAATTACAGTAAGTGCTCAGATCCCTATCCCAACTTACTCAGAAAAGACTGGAGTGAGCATTCTGATAAAAAATCCCGTCCTCTTCTCCAAAAAACTTCATGCATCTATCCACCCAAATATCCCAGCATACATATCCGAATAGAGTTGCCCAGCTGATCTTCCTGGTGAAATCCCTTCCCGCTTCATGCTTGAGGTTCCATTTGATCCACTCCATTCCCTGCAAACTAAGAAATTTATTCCAACAGACAGGCTTAATTATGGAGATCTACCTTTCTCGAGTGTTTGTACAATCCCTTAAGAGATGCATCAAATCCTCAGCCATATCACATTGAAAGGGGCACGTGTTGGAAATTGTACCCTAAGGGTCAATCATTGTACTTTAAACATTATTATTTTAATGAAATTTCTCCATTCTGTTATCATATTATTTGCATGTTAACTGTGATAATTGTATCCTTGAATAATTCATGAAGATTGTCCTAAAATGTATCTGGTCGGTCATCGATGTGGGAGCAGAGATGAAACAAGACTAGTATGACTTTGATAAGATATGGAGATACGAATTAAAGTCTTAGGCACTTGTAAGAGTATAAGGTGCTAGACCGACCCACTATGAGAAAGTTACATGGATCAAGTCATAAGTTTTTCTCATGTATAACCACGTCACAATGCCCTTAGACCTGAGGTCATCATGGATTCCTACATGAAAGTTGCTAAGCTTTAAACTAGTCAAGAGTCACTTTTGACCGAGTGATGATAAAGGCTATGATGGGGCTTAGTGGTTTTTCATGCAGAGGAATGTGAATGATCAAGATGGAATTTGTCCCTCACATTAGTAGAGAGATATTACTAGGCCCTTCGATGAGTGAGTCTAAAAAATGTATAGCCATACTACAATGGAAAGGAGTTTCCATTTCTATTGTCAGGCTACTCAGGAATCGAGAAAGTAATGGTCAGGAATAAGAAGATGACATTATCCATGCCTTATCCTTGATCGATATATCGTGTGGCAAAAGGGACGTGACATGGTTGTATGACAGGTTGCATCGTGATAACGATCCTCATATGATTTGGGTAGTCGTAATGTCTTGCTAGAGGCTGCTTGCGACTTTTGGGTTAGTATAGTTATTGGCCCACTACCAACTTCATATGGGCTTATAGGGTTGCACACAAGAATGACCCAACACGAGATAATGTTTAATTTAGGGTGGACGAATTATATATATATATATATAATATAATATTCGTTAATAATATTATATAGATATATATTTTTGAAATACATATCTTATATATTATATATATATATGTATATGTATATATTATATGATATTATTATATTGTGTTATTTTTAAATTTAATTTATTAAAATATATTAAATTTAATAACTAACATGATAGAGATATAGTATCTCAAATTTAATTTATGAAGAAAAATTAAATCTAATAGCTCTTTATTTGGATTAAATAAATAGGTTAAATTAAAACTGTTGGACAGATTTAATTTAAAATCAATGTATTTAATTAGCTCATCAAGATAATTAATTGTTGATTAATTTCGAAATTAATGATGATTAATTTTGAAATTTGAATATAGCCATCATAGGTTATAAATTTGATAGAGCAGATATACTCATACGTGCATGAGAATTCAGAGCCGCAAGGGAAACCCTAAAAACATTGGAGACGCTAGCACGCAGTCTCGGTTGGAGAGCATTCGTGTGGATACCGGTAGAGGGATCGGACCTAACTTGTTGGCTCCTAAAGTTCGTGAAAACCCTAAGTTGAAAAAGGTACGATTTCTTTCTAACCCAATTTAAACACCGTTGATAGATCATTGATTAGGATCGGTAAAATTTTTTAAAATTCTTCCACTGTGTCTGCCGATCCTAACAGCACATCGGTATATCAGTTAGTCCCCTCCTTACTCTTAGCTGTGCTATATGAACCCTTCCATGCACCACAAGCCACATGAAAGATTTAATCTTCTCCGGAATTTCCCATCTCCATAGCTTCCTCCAAAAGGTTGAGTTAGAAACATAAGACCCTACAGTCAGAAAATGATAAGCAGAACTAATAGAAAAACAACCATTAGAAGAAGGTTTCCAGAAGTACTTATCTGCTCCTCTCCATCATATGGGGGTGAGCACATATAATTCGATCAACGATCTGAGAGTGGAACCATCTACTCAACTTGGCTATGTCCCATTCTACCCATGGATTAATATAATCACGAACTTTTTCCTTTCTATCCACATAGGCCTTACCTCCCGGAATTAACTCAATCAAGGGTTGGTTTAGCTCCGACCAATTATCATACCAAAAGGAGGCTGAAGTACCATCACCGATTTCTACTCCCACTCCCTTCTGAAATTTATCCCAAACAGAGCAAATACCTCTCCATGTTGACGATCTATTTCTTCTAGCCACAGGTCCATTATCCTGGTCTTATCCATACTTCTCTCTTAGAACACAAACCCACAACTTTTCAGTGCTATTCATCACTTGCTAGTAAAGTTTCATGATGAAGGCTTCATTTTGCTTGCACATATCCTAGATCCCCAAACCACCTTCCTTTTCATCTTTTGTAATCTGGTCCCAGGAAATAAGATGAAGTTTTTTCTGGTCCTCCTGTTCATCCTATAGGAATTTCCTGCTTTTTTGTTCCATTTCCTTCAAAATCCCCTTTGGTAACAAAAAGGTCTGCATCTGATATGAAGGTAGAGCAAACAAAACTGCCTTAATGAGGGTAACTCTCCCCACGAAGCTTAAACATCCTCTCTTCCATCCTACAATCTTTTTGAAAGTTCTTTCCAAAAGAGGCATGAAAGTAACCTTGGAGACTCTCTTATGAATTAGAGGAATGCCATGATATTTCCCCAAATCACCCGTTAATTGAAAGCCCATCTTTCGACTCATATCATATACCCTTGAAAATTGTACTTTTTTTTAGAAGAAAATTCTAGTCTTGTCCCTATTCATCTTCTAACCCGACATATTGCAGAACAATTGCAGGTAGTTAAGCATAACCTCCACCTGACTCTCATAGGCCTCCCCGAATAGAATGAGATTGTTCGCAAAGAATAAGTGAGAGATTTCAGGGCCATTCCGACTGAGCTTTATCGGCTTCCATTCTTCCTGTGTAACAGCATCTTTGATTATATGACTAAGTCACTCCATGCACAATGTGAAAAAGTAAGGAGATAGAGGATCCCCTTGTCTAATACCTCAGGAGGAAATAAAGCTCTTCGTGGCTTCCCCATTCCATAGCACTTGAAAAGACGGATTTATAATACATGCCATGATGATCTCACAGATTTTTCCTTCAACACCCACCAAAGTAAGAGTATCATAAATGAAAGGTCATTCAAGATGATCATACGCCTTCTCAAGATCCACCTTCGCCGCCATCCATCCCTTTCTTCCATCTTTAGTCTTCATGGAATGGATCACTTCCTGAGCAACAATAACATTATCACTGCTTTGGTGACCCACAATAAAGCTGCATTGATGTTCCCCAATCACCTTTGCCATAATATCACGAAGACGATGACTCAGCACTTTAGTTATGATTTTGTAACTAACATTACATAGAGAAATGGGTCTGAAATCCCTGATTGTCTTCGGATTCTCCAATTTTGGAATTAAGACAATGTTTGTGTTATTAATGTCTCTAATCCGCTTGGGGTTTTGAAAAGCATCTCCCACCATATTAGCAATATGATCCTCAAGGGTGGACCAATATTCTTGATAAAATACTGCTTGTAATCAGTCCGGCCCTAGAGCCTTAAAAGCTCTAAGATCAAAAGTTGCCTCTTTGATTTCTTTAGAGAGATATGCATTAACCCTCTCAAGCTCTGTTGGAGTTAGAACCGGAAAGCGGTTTTGCATATTAATGGGAGAGAAATTAGTCAATTCACTTTGAAAGAGCCTTCTATAGTAGTCGATAGCTATACACTTTAAGGAAGCTTGATCAAACGTCCACACTCCATCATCATTTTTGAGTCCATCAATTCTATTCTGCCTTCTTCTTATCATCGCAGTAGTATGAAAGAACTTACTATTTTTATCTCCCCACTTCAACCAACTGCATCTGGATTTTTGGTACCACAGAAGATCTTCCTGAGCAAGGACTCTATTATATTCTTTTCATAATTCATTCTTAGTTTGAGCTAAATATTGACTATCTCGTCTAGCTCTTGTTCTTTCGATGCCTTCAATCCTCTGAATAATTTTCTTCTTCTTACCATTCAGGTTACCTACCTACCTAGCATTCCAATCTCGAGCCTGTTTATCATTCCAAGACCCACTACTCTAGGATTGTTTGACTATATCCCCAAATTCCTCTTCCAGAAACTAAGCAGCCTGGCATCGAAAGAAGGGTTTCGATCAGCAAGTAGATTGAGATAGAGAAGGTTTAACTAGGATTGGCCGATGATCAGATCCAAACCTGCTCAAATGGTAGGTCTTGGTTAGGGGAAATGATATATTCCATTCATTATTCATAAAGGCCCAGTCAATTTTTTCTTTGAGCAAATCTCGTTCCCACGTGAATTGTTCTCCAACAATTTTAGTTTCAAGGAGTTGAGAAGTTGGGATACAATCTTGAAATTGCCTCATAGAAGTATAATTTGGAGTCGATCCTCCACTTTTGTCATCACTATAGAGATCAGCATTAAAATCGCCTATCACAGGCCAAGGGATATCAATCGTAGAGCTCATTGCATTAATTTCTTCCCATAAGGCTTGGCGTAGAATACAAGTGGGCTCAGCATATATACAGGAGAGAACAAATTCCCTAGATTCATTTGCCATTTCAACCTTGATATGAATAGCCTAAGTAGAAGACGAGATATATTCCATGTTGAGTTCTTCGTAATTCTACAATACCCATATTCCACCCACATATCTAGATGCTTCTAACCTTAACCAAGTATTGAAACCCAACCTTTTGATAATTTTATCCACCTTGCTCCCACTGACCTGGGTCTCGGTGAGAATCAGAATTTTTACATCTTTCCCTTGAAGTATATCAATGACTCTACTGGGGAACTCTCTTCTTTTGCACCAATAGTGAAGTCAAAGGCTACGAAAAAAGATTCCTCCGTCAGTTCCTTTACTCTCTTTCTCTTTAGAGCTTTCTGGTGAAATGAACCGAGTTCGATTTGAACTAGTTGAAAAGCCTGGATTTCCCTTGGGATAACTATCATCCAACCCTCATTTCTTTCCATTTTTGCATTTTTGGGCATACTTGGAAAAAATGTTTATTTCAAACATATTTATTATTTTTAACTAATTTTAACCATTTACTTAAATTACATAATTGGATTATCATGCTCTTATATATAGAACTGGAACGAACATTATTCTATCATTTGTTTGATTAAAGAACTTGGGGCTCTTTGAAGCCTTTCTAGGCTTTAGGCGGCTTATACAATTGCCATGATTCCTTACAAATTTTGACACACTAATTTTTTTAGTTAAGGAAAAATATAAGAAAATTAATAAACAAGTCCCTATAATTTGACCTCAAGTTTATTTAAGTCATTATAGTTTATTCACTTTTTTTATCCTTAAGTTTTCCTCAATTAAATGTATTAGCACATTGATGTGTGTTTTTGTTGCTAAAACAATCAATTAATAATTAAGACGATCTACTAATGTGATATAGTGGCAACCTAGGTCATTCTCCCAAGGAGCAATTTAAGAGTTTTCTCTAAAATTGAGTTTAGGTGATGAAATATGCACTGGAATTGACCTAAACTAGAATGCAAAATGCAAATGACTCTAAAACCTATATGAGAATGAAACTAACCTAAATGAATGCAAATGCAATATTTGGGGTTTTATGAAAGGGGAATTAAAATGCTAATAAAAAAGATCAAGAAAAAGCGAGACAAATAACAAAGGTTTAATTCAATTATGATGATGAAAGGGACAACTCAAGATTCACATGGATTTAGCTTTCTTAGCCATTTAATTTATTAGACCAAAGGGAGATTCATGAAAAATTGGAATTAATAAACTTAATCACCTAATTGAAACATGGGAAACCCTCAAACTCAATAACACCTAATCTAGTAGAAAACTCATAATAAAAAAAGTGGTGGTTAATTAAATCCATTAAAAACCAATCACAATAGTTTAAGATAGTTTTGAAAATTATGCTCACAATCACCTAATTAAACAATTCGATAATTAATCACGTAATTAAACAATCAAGAGATTAAACCCAAATTAACAATTAAATTAATAATAAAAACTCAATTAATAATCTAATTGATAATCAAAAGGTTTCCAAACAAAAATCCCAATAATCATTTAAGAACAAATTAAATCCAAAATATCTAATCAATCCAAATCAATAATAAGACTACAATATAAAACTAGATTATTCTCAATTAATACAACTCAAAATCATTTAAAACTAAATAATCACAAATCCTGAATTAAAAAGATAAAAAGAAAGACACTTCCATATAGTCTTCAAGTATAAGTTCCTAGGCCCTAACTTCTTTCATGCTCCTCCCAAATTACCTCCTAAAATAGTCTACTCTGCCATAAATTTATTCTCTACACGCTTCAACTCAGTCACGCCCATCTGGTAGATGATAAATGGGAGACGATGATTGAAGGAATTCCAATCACTTGTGCGGTAAGTGGAGAGAAGGTAATGAAATAAAGTATGTGATGGAAATTGTAGGTGTGGGCCCGAGAATTGGAGAAGAGAAATTGATCTATGGTCAGTGTTCTCTGTACGTGAATTGGTGAGACTCTTGGTGAATGGAGAAGAACATCTAGCCAGCACGTTGTCGATGATGTGCGAATCAGCTTGTGCGTGCGTCTCGGCCTCGTCCCCACAGCGTCTGCGAATGCTCTCTGCGTATCCCCTTTTTTATGCTGTGACGGCTAGGGTAATTAAAAAGGAGGATAAGAGAGTTTTTTGGGTACCAATTTAAACCCATTAAAATTTAAAAAATCCAAATAAAATTTAATTATTGGATATTATTTTAGCTTTCAAGAAAATTTCTGTACCGTGGGATCTTCTAATCTGCTTTTCTTTCCCTGTCAGAATTAAATAAAATCGTGATCCATCATATATTTGAAAATATTATCTAAACACAAGGTAATAATTAAAATATTATCAATTTAAGCTCAATAATATCATAATCAATTCAAATTTATATTATTTCCTATAATTAGCTAATTATCCAAATATTATCTAATAAATCTAAATTAGCTTAAAATAATCTCTAAAATATAAATGAATAAGGTGAGATAAAATCTATAAAATTTAGGATTTATCACACATATACTCATTATTTGTTAATTTGTAGAAATGATATTAGTAGCTGATTGCTTGCGTAACTCTGACTCAGCAAACACCAACATTAATTGTTACAAGAATCTAAATAAAATCAAAATAAACCTAATTACACATTTCATATCGATGCAATGAGGCAATTTTGAGTATAAAATTTTTTTTAAATTTTATGTTAATAATAAGATTAAAATATACTAACTTGATGTGGACCCACTAGGAACCTGCCCTGGAAAATCCAGAAATTGCACGAAAGGTTAGCATAAACATAAGCGAATTATAACAATAAAGATAAACAAAAAACGATATAGAAACTAATAACCCTGTGAACACCTGTTCCAGAAAACATTGAGTATATGAAACCCAGTACCTAAAGAAAACACGACTTAAGAACTCCAAGTATAACACAAAAGTCGGTCAACCTCTTATGCCTAATAGCATCCTCACAAGAATACAAGAAAACAAGCTGCATGAATAATTCTTTTATTAAAATATGAAAAACTGAACATACAATACTTGACTTTAAATAGAAAATAAGACTCAACATAAACTGAAACCCTAAAAGCCCAATATGGTTAGGTATGGAGGAGGTAGAAAAAAAATGTCATTTTAGTGATTTCTTGGCCATACTTGGAGTTATTTTGTAAGGCCTCCTTCATAGCATGCTTCCTTGCTCTTGTTATTGGGCCTCCAATTCCTCTTAATGGATTATGCAATGCATACTGTGATTCTGAACTCTTATAAAAGGCTCCCTTATCTTCATCATAACCATCCCTATGTTTTAGCTTAATTATATAAATGTCCCCTCTATTTCAAAAATCCATATAGACTACTCTTAAAATTAAAATGTATGTTACATAAACCTCCCTTATATTTTAACTCTCTATTTCCATTTCCATTTACCCAAACCATTAATTGACCGTTAAATTTGAGTTTTGGACTTTTGATTTACTAAAATGCTCCTATTTAATATTAGAATTATTTACACATATACATATGGGGGAAAATTTACACCACCAAATTTTAATTCTAATAGATTTTTTAACTTTCTAACATGTTAACAATTTATTAATTTTAATTTTTCACCATATTTAATGAAATTATTTATTTTTAGTTTCTTAAGTTACTAAAAATACATATCAAACAAATTTTTTCTATCAAATATAATAAACTATATTGAGATATTGTATAAGTCATTAAATTTATAATTTCATATGCAAACATTTAAAGAAATTAATCAAATTTTTGAAAGTTTGTGATATTTACAAACTGTCAATTAAAATTTCAGATTTAGTATTATGGGTAAAATAGTAAATAAATTTTATTTTTATATAAATATTAATTAAAAAATATTTTTTTAAAATATTCTTAATGGAGTTATCAGTTTAAACTTAAGTGTATGCTTTCAAATCAAAGGGAAAGTATGTGTAATTAAGGCAAAATAGAAGTGTGATTAGAGTATTGTTCTCTAAGTCTCTAACAATAAATAAAGTTTATTTCATCATTTTTTTTTAAAAATATCTTTATTTTGTATTTTGAAACAATGTCCCTTAACTAGCATCCATGTCAGCCGTAATTAGAATATCATGACTATAGGACTAATGCATATAATTGAGAAAAATCTAACGATCCAATAAAAAGAAATAACCATAGGAACCCGGTTAAAAATCAAATAAAATTAAAAGCATTTTTTAATGAATTTTTCCAATAATGATTTATAGAGATAATTATTAATTAAGGCCATTTAAAGTATAAAATAATCTGGAAGTTAGAAATATGTTTCAAACCCTTTTCATTTTAAATTCCATTTGATCTTTTCCCCTTCAGATTTTCCCTCTTTTAGTTTAGCATTTCCCATTACTTTGAAGACAGACTTGAGTTCAAAATACGCAATTACCAGTCCGGAATCTGGATCACAAAATACTCTCTCTGAAGATATAACTTTTTGTAAGCGAGCTGACTCATACATTGTAAGTTAATCAGTAGTCTTCTGTGAGGACCAACAAGCTAGAAAGATCATTACTTGATCTTATCAGTACTTCATCTTTATCACCACCAAGACAAGATCTGATTCAAAAATAGTTTCCATTAATTATCTGCTAAGTTTCAAAACCTGCGTTGGACCTGCGAGTGTATTCTGCAACTAGTTGAGCAAGAGATGAAGATTTCTTCTCCAGCAATCTTTTTGGTGAATCATATTCCTGAATAAGCCCTGCATCAAACATATATTAGAATAAAATGACAAATTAATTATTAAAAAGGAAGAAGAAGGAACTTAATGAAGAAAGCCTTTATTGATCCTTGCCTTGGCTCAGAACCAAAACCATGTCACTATCAAGGATAGAAGTTATTCTGTGTGCAATGGTTATAACTGTACATTCTGAGAAATGCTGCTTTAGGGTTTGTTGAATAATGTTATCTGTTGCAGTATCAACTGATGCAGTAGCTTCATCAAGCACCAAAATCTTGGCTTTCTTAAGTAGAACTCGGCCGAGGCAGACCAGTTGCCTCTGGCCCATACTCCAATTTTCTCCATTCTCAGTAACTGCCACATTCATGAAAAAAACATGTAACCATGTTAAATATAAATGGGAAAATTAATATTTTTGTCTTTATAGTTTTCACTTAGTTGTAACTCAGTTTCTAAAATTTTAACTTGGTATAACTCAATCCTTATGATTTTGACTCAGTTGTAACCCAATCCTTGAACTTTGATTCAATATAACACAGTTTATATAATTTAACCATTTAAAATATTAGTCCCTATAAACAAAATTATATATTACATTCGATCCTAATTATAAGACAAAGTTGACCTTTTTTGGAGAAATTAAGAAAATTAAATAAGTTACTTAATTATATCATATGTTATGTATTATTAGATTATATATTAATTTATTAGTCAAACTAATTAGTTTTTTTAAATATATATATATATATAAATACTCTAAAATAATTTAATTAGTTTCCTTAATTTCTCCAAAAAAGTCAACTTTGTTTTATAATTAGGATCAGAGGGAGTATTTCATAAAGCTTAGAGACTAAAGTTTTAAATGGTTAAGATTAAAGTTCAAGGACAGAGTTTCAATTGAGTCAAAACTATAAAGACAAAGTTGCATTGAGTCAAAGTTTAAGGATCAAATTATAACCGAGTTAAAATTATAAAGATAAAAAAAAATTAATTTTCTCAATATAAAGCTTAGCAATACTCCTTTCTAAGTAGAAAAGTTTTAGTCTGGCCTATCCGTTTAAATATTTCAGAAGACTAACCAATGGAATCAAGCTTTCCTTCTTTCTTCCTGACTTCATCCCCAAGTTGGCACATATCTAGAGCCTAAAATAACATTTAAAAATATGTTAACATGTTCATCATAGATAAAGATCAGGATTAATTCATATCATTTACAGTATCAAATAAAAATAAAATTACCTCCCAAATCTGTTCATCAGTGTACTCTTCAAGTGGGTCTAGATTACTTCTTACAGTCCCTTGAAACATAGT
Organism: Inga leiocalycina; assembly: GCA_963242795.1. NCBI lineage: Eukaryota > Viridiplantae > Streptophyta > Magnoliopsida > Fabales > Fabaceae > Inga > Inga leiocalycina. The sequence goes on along the minus strand of OY725325.1, from coordinate 31,316,928 downwards.
TGGATCTTGAGGAATAATGCTAAGTCTAGACCTTAAATCGTGAAGACCGATCGAAGAGATACCAATGCCGTCTATTAGTATCTGACCAGATGTTGGTTCAATGAGCCTGAATAGTGTTTGTACCAGAGTTGATTTTCCACTTCCAGTTCTCCCTACAATGCCTGTTTTTCCTCCAGCATTGAATGTGCATGTAAGACCTCTCAACACAAGAGGCAAGTGAGAAGCGTATCGGACCTGCATCATCATAACACAACCTCATTGCCAATTGATGCAGAACGGGGAAGGGGAAGGGAAGAGAAGGAAGAATAGAGAGCCTAGAGAGGAGGGAGAGACAGAGAGAAAGGAGAAGGAAACTCAGAGAGAGGAGGCAACATCAATACTCAATATGGTTTCATTCAAAAGGCACACAGAGCAAATGTGTTAAGGCGTTATTTCTAGACCTCAACCTAACCAGTAGAATTAATGGTAGAATATTCCAGAATCCTAAAATTAGATGCGAATAACAATTTATGATAAAAGATAACAATCAAATAAATACTGCAACAAAATATTTCTAAATCTTAATTGATAAAGCTAAATATCTTAAATATCTAAAAAACCTGATTCACGATTATCTGATCACTGATAAATTCACATAAGAACTATCAAGAACATAAGATTATAGGTTCAGACCTGTAAATCCTGGATATGAACCTCCCCAGATGACGGCCATGAGCAATCTGGTCTGTTTTCTTCTATTACAAGAGGAGGCTCACTTGGGATGTTAGTATACTGAAATATTCTTTCTACTGATATAATTTTGTTCTCCATATTGCAAAGCACCCAAATTAGTCCAGCTTGCAGCATGTTTAGATTAAACCCATATGTCACAGCCAAGCCGGCAATGCCTTCAAACAAGGAAAAGAGAAAAATTGAGCAGTAAGAAGCGATAATGAAGCTTTGTTTGTGCCTATTGTTGCAAGGAATGCAACTTCGGAAATATGACTCACCAGGAACACTAATTGAATTTGGAAAAGAAATCAAGAAAATCAAACTGAAGGCAAATGTGACAGAAGATAACATATCCAATCGGAAGCATAGCCATTCCATTGCAGTGGCAGTGTATAGCTTGGGCTTGGAATATCTATCGATCAGTTTCATGTTTGTGTCCTGAAACCTTTCTTGTTGGTCAAAACTTCTGATGGTCATTGATCCAGAAATGGTTTCAGAAAAATGCTGTATAACTGGAGCTTCACATGTACCAACTAAACGGGATAATTCTCGCGCTGATTCTGAGTAGTATCGCTGCATAAAACCGATTTATAGGAAGCCTGTCAGAACTTGAACATGTCTCTAACTGTCAGATGCATAATATTTCAGTGAGTAAATTCCAGATTTTCCACTCTTTCTTTTCAGAGATTCAGAGGATTAAGTGACAAAAAATAATGCACATTACAATTTTAATTAAAGAGGGAACATTAAACAAGTGCCTTGTACAGTAAATTAAAAGGAACTACCTGATACCATATACAAGCTGCAACCACAGGAATAAATACTAAAAAGACCTGCCAAGCAATTTGAGACATCACGGCAATATTTGCGAGGAGCTGAATAAGAAGGAAGGCAACTCCAGCTACTAAAAGTGGAATGCTCATATCTACTGCGCTTTGGTCTGTGGAAGCCTATAAACAAACAACAATTTAGACAAGGAAAAGCAACCAAAATGGAGATTTGAAGAATAATAAATAAGAAGAAAAAGATCAAGAATTGTTTGCTATAATGTCTAAAATAAAATTCTTTAAAAAAATTTGGTAGATTTAGCCTATGAAATAGACATGTAAACATGTCAAGCATACTTTATACTACCTCTAGTCCTTAAAATAAAATCTAGTTTGTAGTGTAAATTATACTACAAACTAGATCTTATATAAAGGACGGAAGGTAGTATTATCATCATTGACATGTTTAGGTCTATTTAAGATTTGTTGTGTGTGTGTATTTATCTTTTGCATATCAAAATTTCTAAAATATCTCCTATACAACTTGTTTATTCAAAATACAACAACAACAAGAAGCCTTCTCCAATTTGATGGGTCAGCTACATGGATTGCACTCTACACATGCCTGCAAGCATGTTGATGTGCATCTACGCATGTGTGTGTTTTGTGTTCATTCCGACATACTCTGTTTAGGATTCGTCCACTTGGAGTAGAATCGAAAAACGACATAGGGGCTCGAAAGAAGCACATATGCAATTTATTGAAGAGTGTAGTGGCTGTCTTATATCCAGCTACAAAAACAAGCATGGTTCTAGCAAGGTTGCAGAAAGAACTGGCAATGGCCAAAACAGCAAAGACAAGTAAAAGTGTAAAGCTCCCAACAGGAGGCTCAGAAGTTGCTGATGCAGGAGCTGCCCAAGCCATCCAATAATTGCTTCCAATTTGAAAAACCTGAAAAAGAACATGCAAGAGTAACATGAAAGGTACAAGAGCTCCTCCGTAAGCTATTGTGATGTATTTCCAATAAACTTCGAACCCAACTTTGCCCTTTTCTCTTTCTTCTTCTTGAACAAGCTGGCCTTTTGGTTCACCTTTGTCATCTTCTTCATGAACATCTTTGTTTTCAACATCTTCTTCAAGTCCAAACTCAGTTAATGAGTCTGTCTCATTCACAGTGGTACTAGTTTCTTTAAAGGTGGGTTTTCTCTCTAACTTTTTGATTGAAGATAAGGCTTCTCTGTGTGCTCCTACAAGCTCCATAAAATCTGTGCCTGAGTTGAGTATGTCGTTGTACTTCCCTGATTGGGTTATCTTTCCATCTCTCATGACCTAATTAAAATGTAAGCAAATAGCAAGTACAAAGTTACATGATGGTAAAATTCTCTGTTTTGAATTAGTTGGGATAAGAAATTGTCTCACCAATATTAGATCAGCGTCAGGTAAGAACTCTACTTGATGAGTCACATATAACACTGTTTTTGAACTCAAAAGGCCAAGCAAACACTCCTGAAACAGTGTAGAAATAATGTGACATAAGAAAAAAACCTGCGCATCCAAATGATTTACAAACTGCTGACATTTTAGGAAAATTAAAACATTAAATTTGAAGTGATTACTCACATGTAGAAAGAACCAGCTATAGAAGAAAATAATTTTTTCACTCAATAAAGAACCACCCAATTCATTATCTCAGTTAAAATTCACGAGACATCTCACAAAAACGCAATGGAAAACACTATTAGCAACCTAACATGCTCAGGAAGATTAACATAAAGTATAATTAATAAGGAGTTTCAAATTACTTTATCAGCAGTGTTCAGAACCTTTAGATGAGTACCAAAGGTATTGCAACGAATCAAAAAAGAATAGCTGAAAAATATAACCTTAAAGAGGTGGGATCCTGTATGGGCATCCACAGCACTGAAAGGATCATCAAGAAGATATATATCAGCATCTTGGTATAGAGCACGAGCTATTTGTACCCTTTGCTTCTGCCCACCGCTCAAATTGATACCTCTCTCTCCAATAACAGTTTGATCACCAAAGGGAAGAATTTCTAGGTCTCTTTTCAAGGAACATGCTTCTAGAACCTTCTCATACTTTTCCCTATCCATCTCTTTCCCAAATAGTATGTTCTCTTCTATCTTTCCACCTTGTATCCAAGGTGACTGAGCAACATAAGCCTTTGTACCACATACGTTCACTGTCCCAGAGAGTTTTGATACTTCTCCAAGTATACAAGAGAGTAAACTTGACTTTCCTGAACCAACAGTACCACAAATTGCAACTCTAAAGCCATGGACTATGTTGATGTTTATATTTTGCAAGGTAGGTACAGGTGAAGATAAATCCCAAGAGAATTTCCCATCTACTATCTCAATTGCCGTATCCGAGCTACCCCGAGGAAGCCTCTCTACGACATCAGATTGTAATTCATTGAGACAAAGGAATGATGCAATCCGTTCAAGTGAAACTTTTGTTTGCGCTATCATTGAAATTGTGTCAGGAAGGCTATATATGGGTTGCTGCAGAATTCTGAAAGTGGCCAACGCAGCTAAGATCTTACCAGTGTCAAGTGGGATTCCTATGAGAATACAAGTACCAAAAGTAACCATAGCAATGAAAGTTGGGGCAGAAGAGAAGAGGAATCTTGTCATTCCTGAACTGAATAAAAATTTCTTTAGCCATTTAGTCTCAGTGTTCCTAATCTCAATAACTCTTGACAGAAACTTCATCTCCCATGCTTGAAGCTTTAGAATCCTCATGTTCTTTAGAATCTCAGAGGTTACCTTCATTCTTGTGTCTTTTGACTCCATTAACTTTCTCTGAAACTTCTCTTGAAGTGACCCCAATGGCAAGTTTGCCAACATCATTAAAACAGTAGCAGCAAAAGCAGATAATGAAGCAATCCCAACACTTCTATATAGAATAACTAAAGCTAAAGTTACTTGCAGAACAGCCATCCATGGATCATGCATGTACCAACAAAACTCACCAATCCTAGCCGCATCAACAGTCATTAAGTTGATTATTTCCCCACTAGTTCGACTTTCCTTAGATTGACACGAAAGGGTCAATCCTTTTGCGTAGATCATTGCCACCAACATCGATTGAAATCTAATCCCAACTTGCTGGAACCTAAACATCCAGTGCCTCTGTGAAAGGCACTCCACAAGCTTTCCACCAAAAAATGCCATTGCCAAAACATAACCCTCATATTTAAAGCTTTCTTGTCCATTTAGATATTCAACAAAGATGTCAATCAGAAAGGGACCGACATAAGAAGCACATGTGTAAAAGAATGCAAATAGAGCTGATAAAAGAATCCCTTTCCATGTTGAAAAGATTAAAGCCTTCACCAGTTTAAGAGTGGTCACTCTGCTAAGATCATCACTATACACTGATTCAAGGTTGTTTCTAAATGTTGGAAATGTCCCGTATACACTGTCATGGTTAGAGAGCAAAGGAAGGTCCTCAAGGTCTAAAGTTTTCTTATTTCCAACAGCAATTAGAGGACTCATCCATGAGAAAGTAACAATACTAAAAAACCCAGCTTTTGAAAAGGGGGTGTTCTTATAGGACTCATAATTGCTACTTTCCCTAGAACCACTACTCAAAAGGGGTTCTTCAAGAAGGGCACTTTTTGCCTCTTTGCCTGCTGAAAATCCCACATAACAGAGAAACAGACCGAAGAAAGTGGAACCGATATCAGAAACCAGGTCTATTATTGGGAGGAAAACATGTTTTCTATAGAGCACAAAGTCTATTACAAGGAAAGAACAGAAAACAAAGAAATAAGCCCAGAACCAAATTCTCAAGAACCTTGGAAAGTCAAGTTCCCCTGAACTGGATCGTCTAGAATGCAAATAGACACAAAGAACACCCCAGGCAACAGTTTTCATCCCAAAATCCACAGTAATAACAATCTGATCAGAGCTATAATTCTTGTACCAGTAAAAGTAGATCAGTAAGGACAACACAAAGTTAAAAGCACACACAACTAAACAACAGAAAAGAGTCCGTCTGTAGTACAAAACACCAGTATTGTGAAGTCCTGTTCTTCCATTTTCTCTTTGGCCTACCTTGGCTTTCTGACATGCCCATGTTATCAGTAACACAAGTAGTAACGCCAGGTGCAGAGAACAAGAAAGCCCATGAGTGAAAATGGGTTGGAGAAAAAAGCTGGTTTCTGGGGGCATTTCCAACTTTGAGGAATCAAAAAGCTCCATTTGATGAAGATTATGGTGGATCACTTGAGAGTCATGCATGGGTAGCTTCAAAGTGAGTGTGTTTCAGAAATATAAAAGAAAAGGGAGGAAAGTCAAGTTGTTAATGTGTTCAGATGGTAGCCTTTGATAATGAGATTAATGGATCCTCGCGAGGATATTTTTTGGTTTTGTAAAGTCCGCATCCTGCTTCTTTGACTAGAGAACGATGACCTTTTTCTCGGATCAGCGGTCCTCCTCGAGAGTATGGTGATAAAATTATACTCCATCCAGTCCTTTTTACCAGGAACAGCGTGATTCAAAATGTTAAGCAATGTGAAAATATGCACTTTTCTATTCAGTTATACCGTTCTCTACTAAGAGAGTATATGAGAGATAATGGATAAAAATTTATTGAAGAGGTTATAAGTTGCTTATATTTAATAAGGATAAAAATGAAAAAATCAATCTAAAATCTCAAAGAAAAAAAGGTTGCTCCTTATATTAAGGATCACACATATAAGAGGGAATGTTCATTATAAAGACAGGAGGAAGTACCCATTTTGTGGTTTTAGAAATATATTAACATATCAATATATATATATATATTATAAAACCAAAATCTAAGCACTTTATGGAAGAAATTAGTTAGGAGCCAATCATAAAAAAATTTGAATGAATTTTTCAAACATTTTGAGTCTTTTGAGTGATTTCAACTTGTAAGACATTTTCATTCCAAAATTTATAAAATTATGGTGCCTGAAGGTAACCTTTTTATCAATAAATTCTATGATTGGATCTATGTCTGCTGTAGTCGTCGACGGACAAAAGAGCAATAAGTTAATCATGACAAAAGATACGACATTTTCTCCCATCAGCCGCCCTCCTTCAGAGAGAGATGGAGAAAAAATTATACCCATTTTGTGCTTTCAAAAATTAACAATCCAGAGTATATCTTGTAAATTGTATGGATAAATATGTGTTCAGTTTATAATTTAAAAAATTCTTACTGTTATTTTTTTTCTTTTGCCATAATTTTTTTTTTATTGTTATTAAATCTGGTATGTTAACTCAATGTTTTCACACCAAAATGAAAAAGGAAATAATATATACTTTAATTAATGTAAACCTTTTAATTTGTTTGTTATAGTAACTTTTTTATTTTTGGATTACGGGTCTTTATTTTATTATTTTAATTTTAAGAAAATATTATTATAATTTCATAAGTACTTTTAGAAAAATTAATTCAATAAACTAGATATAAAATAGCATACAAATCACATGAAGTACATTAAATTTGCATACAGCTTATTAAGAATTATAATAAACAATATAAAATGATAGTATATTTCAAGAAATGTAAATAATATGTTTTTCCAACTTACTTAATATGCCCTCATAACATTACATGCAAATTATTACTTTGTTTTGGAGTGCGTTTGGTTCAAGCCCATTGCATGTTTTGTAATGGTAGTTATGATTACATTATTAAGGTAATAGTGTTTGGTTGCTCTTTAGTATGGTAACGGAGTTTACTATAGTAATGATGATTACAAAAAAATTGGTAATATCTATTTATATCTCTTTATATAAATACTCATTACCACCCCATTGTATAGTTGAAAATGTCCAGATTACCCTTTAGCCTAATTTGTTTTCATTTCACTGATCATTTTCCACCCACCACACCACACCACAACCGCTACCACCATTACCTCCTCCTCCTCCTCCACTGCCGCCCCATGACATCACCACCGCCATCTCCTTCGTAGCCGCCACCTTACCATGACAAATGTTGTCCTCATTGTTGTTGCCGCCGCCGCCACCACTACCTCTTCCTCCACAGCCGCCACCACCACTACCTCCTCCTCCACAGCCGCCACAGCCACCACCACCTCTACCATGATAGTTGTTGTCACACTTGCCGCTCTTGCCACCACTACCTCCTCTTCCTTCACCATCGTTACCATAGACCCCCTTGGTACTGTCGTCGTCACCTCTACCATGATAACTATTGTCACCACTATCATTACCACCATCACTACCTCCGCTGCTACTACTGCTGCCCTTCGCCGTCACCACCTCTTTTATAACAATTGTCGTCACCACTACTGCCTCTACCCCCACTACCTCTTCCTCATCCACTACTACTACTACTGCCTCTAGTCGCTGCCACAACCGCCACTTCTACCGTGACAACTTTTGTCACTGTTACCACCGCCACCGCCACCGCCACCGCCACCGCCACCGCCATCGCCTCCTCCTCTACCATTGCCGCCATATTGCTGTAACCGTCACCTCCACCACCACAACCATCGCCACCAACGATCCTTGGCGAGGTAGCACGATAGTTATGATGAGGCGGCACGATGACTCTTAGCAAATTTTTCCACAAAGATTATGTTAAGGCTAAAATAGATTTTGGGTGATATATTAATTTTAAATAATTATTAAAAATATAACTCATTGAACCTTGCTTAAGAATCAAACTAAACACTAGCCTCGTATTTAATATTGAATTGCATTACAATTACATTGCATTGTAGGGTGCAATGCAATTGAACCTAATGGGCCCTTAATTATTTGATTGAGAAAATTGTGCCTAATCAGATACAAGGTACTTCCACTGGTCATAGCTAGATATGTAAGACTTTAATACACTTTGCTCCCAATTTTATATTCCCCCCCAAACTATTTCTATGGGTTATTGCATACTTTAAGGGAATTTCCGCTAAAAGATAATTTTAATTTTGTTATGAAATAAAGAGAATATAAGAGATTAAGATGAAGAAATGAAGAAAGGTAAGAGAGAATTGTAGAGATTAAGAGTGGAGAAGAACTCTCATTCATATAGCATTTTCATATGTTTACAATCCTTTGTGTTAAGCCTCTAGGCTTCCAATTCTCCCAAGAGTTACAATGTCATAAATATAAGAATTAACCTACATTATGTCAGAATTACAATGTCATAAACATAAGAATTAATCTACAACATAAAACTACATAAAATCATGGGAGTTTATAGGTATTATGGAATCCTAAGAGACTATGAACATGCACTACCACAATATTCATAACACTGCCCCTTGGATGTTCATAAACAAATATTGTGCCTCATTAAAACCTTATTAGGAAAAACCCAATGGCACAAAAACATAGTGAAGGGAAAAGAGTACACAATACATATTGAAGTTGCCTCATTAAAAAACTTTACCAAGAAAACTCAGTGGGACAAAACTTAGTTAAGGAAAAGAGTACAACGTGTTCTCTACTTCTTCTGATGATAGTATCATATTTATTCTTTGTATGGTCTCTGCTCCCCTGATGATAATATCATCAGTTTTACTCCCCCTGATGACAACATCACTTCCAATGTATTTTTGAACATATCTTTCTTTTAGTTGCTAAACTATGAATGATGCATTGTCACCAAAAGTTTTGCTGAAATGTAGTCCTCCAACACATCTTCTGGATATGTTAAAATATTAGTATATTATGCCTTTATCTTATTCATTTTGGAAACAATAAAGGAAAATTATTTTGAAAATCACCAAAATATATCTTGTATCCACATATTTAGTTTGTTCTAAACAAAATAATATCATATAATATGTTGATAAGACTATCACACCAAATCTCATTTTTGTTATCCATTATGCACCTGCAAGAACTAATTTTTATCAATAAAATAATAATAAATATAATATTAGCATGATACAAAAATATTCTCATAAAATATAAGGTACTTTTGGACCATTAAATTCAATAAATTTTTGCAAACAACATCATTATATCAAAAATATATGATTTTAAAATTATTAAGGTTCCTAATAACTTAATTTGTAAAATTATTCATTTTTTAATATATCTTTCAATCAATTATATATATACACACACTCAAAACATTTTAATCCATGTAACATTTTATAAACTGAATACTTTTTTTAGACACGATTTCAACATTTTTGGATCCTTTAAGGAATTCTCATGTAATATTCACTATCCATATGCATGTGTTATATATAATGATATCTAATAGATGCATTATTTTGTTTGCATATACCACCAGACTAATAATATATGCAACAATTATTATATCCACCACCAAATGTGGTACCTCATCATAATCATCATTAGACTTTGTGAAAATCTTTATTGTCACATGAATATTCATATATCACAAATAACTTTAAATTTCAAATGTTTTAGACTGCAGGTTTATAAATTTCATATATTGAAAGAATATTTTTCATTGCATCTTGTCCCCTTTTTCAGTTGTTCAATCACCTTTTTTTAACTGACATTTATGTATAAGATCCTCATTTGATCACGTGATATTGTTACTAAAGCTATTGTCGACAACTTTATCTTTTTAGTTCTATTTTTCTTGTTGTGACATAATTCATTGAGATCTATTTATTACTTTTAGGTACCTGAACCTCTTTTGAAGTTTTTGCAATTAGTTATGTATTAGCTTCTTCTGAAGTACTTGCCTCCTCAATATGATCATCTTGATTATTTGCTCCTTTCTTTTTTCTTTTGAAACTAATTATTTTCTCATGTTTCGGGCATGTCTTACTTTCATTTATACTAATTAGAGCATTTTCAACTGGAATATGAGATTTAGTAATTCTCATTTAGGTCAGTAATTGCATCTAGCTGCGTACTTCTGTTGCTAAAGCAATCAATTAAACTATGTCCTAAATTAATTATGCTATTTAGGGTCAACCTAGGTCATTCTCCCAAGGATCAAGCTATGTGTTTTCTTTAGGATTGATTTTTAAGTGACAAGAGATGCAATAAAATGGACCTAAACTAAAATATAAGACTCTACTACCTAAATGCAAATGACTCTAAAATCTATATGAGAATGAAACTAACCTAAATGAATTGGAATGCAATCTTTGGGGGTTTTATGAAAGAGGAATTAAGATGCTAAGCAAAGAGAATAATCAAAAGCAAGACAATCAACAAGGGTTTAGTTCAGTTATGATAATGAAGGGGACAACTTAGGGTTCACATGAAATTAGCTTTCTTAGCCATTTAATTTATTAGACCAAAGGGAGGTTTATGAAAAATTGTAATTAATAAATTTAATCACCTAATTAAGACATGGGAAACCCTCAAGCTCAATAAATCCACTAGAAAACTCATAATGGAAAAGGTGGTGGTTAATTAAATCCATTAAAAACCAATCATAATTGTTTAAGATAGCTTTGAAAATTATGTTCACAATTTCCTAATTAAACAATTCGAAAATTAATCACCTAATTAAACAATCAATAGATTAAACCCAAATTGACAATCAAATTAATAATGAAAACCCAATTAATAATCCAATTGACAATCAAGGGTTTGCAAACAAAAATCCCAACAATCAATTAAGAATAAATCAAATCCAAAATATCAATCCAATCCAAATAAAAAATAAGTCTACAATTTAAAATTAGATTGTTCTTAATTAATACAACCCAAAATTATTTAAAACTAAATAATCTCAAATCTTAAATTAAAAAGATAAAAAAAAAGATACTTTCTTATAATCTTTAAGCGTAAGCTTGGCTTTAGCTTCTTCCATATTTTTCCCAAGTTACCTCCCAAAATAATTTAAACTTCCGTGAATTTCATTCCCCCAAGCTCCATTCGTGTCACAGGCTCAACCATGAAAAAGGAATTGGGAAATATTAGTTGATGATTAACTAATGGCCGTGGGACCCGCGTGAAGAAACAATAGCAATTGAATGAATCAGAGCTCTCCTGGTGCGGTGTCAGTGCGAATGGAAAAAAGGGATTGGAATTGGTGGTGAATAGAGAAGAACCTCCAGCAATTCCAGCGTCTACGTGCGTCTCAACCTCTCGCGTCAGTCCGTGTCTGTGATTTTTCTCATATGTGGCGGCTAGGTTAATTAAAAGGGAGGAGAAGAGAGTTTTTTTTTATATTAATTTGAACCCATTAAAATTTAAGAGGTTCAAATAAAATTCAATTATTGGATATTTTTTTAGTTTTCAAGAAAATTTCTGTACCGTAGGATCTTCTAATCTGCTTTTCCTTACTTTGTAAGAATTAAATAAAATCGTGATATATCATATATTTAAAAATATTATTCAATAACAAGATAACAATCAAAATATCAATAATTTAGGCTCAATAATATCATAATCAATTCAGATTTATATTATTTCCTATAATTGGCTAATTACCCAAATATTATCTAATAAATCCAATTTAGCCTAAAATAATCCCCAAAATAAATGAATAAGGTGGGATAAAATATATTAAATTTGGGATTTATTACACATCTTATGCAATATTTCATAAATGCAAAACGTAATGAACTTCTTATTTATATTGTTATATTCGAGAATCTATACTTAATACTAATAATGCATTCTTTTTGTTTTTTCCTACTATCCAATTTCTCCCCCTCATGTTAGGAAAACTTTGCCAAATGACAATCAACTAATCATGCAGTATAAGTCTCCGAAATCCATGTGTTTCCATTATAAATATCCTTTTGTTTCATTTAGAAACAAACAAGAATAAAGAGATTCTTACCCAACATTTATTTCAATTTCCTCTAAATATCCATCTATGTGCATTGTAGTGAATTAATAGAAATACACATTCAAACTTTTTAGTATGGAATGTATCTGACTCATGACCAAAAACCAATTTTATCAGGAGAATTTTGTTTGCTTGATGTATATAAGTGCCACAATATATAAGATCAAATATGCCAACATCGAAATAAAAATCTATTCTCAAAAGTATTGATCTAGCTATTTATAGAGGCTTTAATCAATGATTTCTGGATCATATCATCTGGAAACTGTGCGCTCAATATAATGATTTATTCAAATAATCTTGCAAACTTCATGTTGCAAACTAATAATAATCATACATGTAACCATCTTATAGATGCATCTATCAAATTTATTGAATACTTGTATGATTTATATGCTATTTGATTGGGTCCATATATTAGTTTGATATATTTCCAGAAATATACAGATTCATTATAAATCATAACTTGTGATACTCTCACAATCAAATTTCATTGAGAACAAGCAACAAATGATAATTCTTTAATTCATGCCAACAATAAATTTGTTTGGATCAGTAAACTGCTGGTTTATTGTAACATGTTGCTTAACCAACAACAAAATTTTCAAGGGAACCTCAAAAGTGTGAAAAGACAGAGAGGTGTTTCGAAATAGGAAAATTCTGTAGAGGTGCTTTTTGTAACCCCCTCACCGTAATTACATCCGGATCATGAAATTTAAGTGAAATAGAGACCAATAAAAGGAAATCAACAACTATTTATCCCTCATCACAAGATGGGGTGTTTCAAAATCAATTCAAAATGTAATTAATCCTGGTCTCACATTCACGTGCCGATATAACTACTTGAGAAATCAAATCACATAATAAATATCAGAGTGCGGAAACTAGAATCCCGGCAAAACCCTGGGCTACTTACATATATAACATGGGTTTAAAGTTTCCCAACAATGGAGATTATATATCCAAAATATTCATTTACATCTCATATACATTTGGTAATCCCAAAACCAAAACGACGATAACCAACTACCACTAAGTTCCAGAGTAATCCTAACTACTCCTGGTTGTCCACTTCCCTTTCGAGCCACTTAGTCATTTGGAAAGAGTAGGATTCTAAAGAATCCCAGTAGTAACAAATTATTCATACCACACGTAATCACATAGCATATAAACAAATCATCTCATATCAGCAACACAAATCACACTCCACCCTCATCCCCTTTTACCGCCGGGAAGGCACACCGTCCTAACCCGAACCATTGTTAGCGACTCAAGGACTATTGGCATGGCAGTGCGTACGAATAGCCTTACGGCTCACATATAGCCTTTCGGCTTTCACAATTGGCCCGTCGGCCTTCACAAATAGCCTTCCGGCCTACATAATCACATATAACACACTCTAACCCCTCATCCCCTTTTATCGCCGGGAAGGCATACAGCCCTTACCCGAACTGTTGTTAGCGACTTATGAACTATTGGTATAGCGGTGGTTCACACAATTTCACATATCTTGCAGCACACAAAATCATCACATCACAATGATATAGCACACATACAATGTATCACATAAGGTATAAAGAAAGAGTCACTACCTGTATCTTTCTTGACTAGCTCCGGTACCGCAGTCTCACGAGGGTGACAGATATCAAATCCTATACCAAATTAGGGACAACCGATCAATCTCTTTTCCAAGTTCTTAATTTCATAAAACACTTAGTTGGTTATCATTTAGGACTCTTTAGGTGACTACTAGAGGCCTAAACATATGCCTAAAGGGTTGGAAGACACTACCCCAAAGACCCCTTTTTCGAAGGCACAACACTGATTTCTGACCACCTCACTTAAGTGAAGATGACCTCACTCGAGTGATGAGAGACTTGTGCTTGAGTGAGGACAACTCTCACCCGCGAGTGCTTGACAAAGAGCAATCTTCACGGCCAGGAAGTGCTCACATCACTCGAGCACCAAGCTCTGCACTCGGGTGATGACCCAAATTATGCTCGAGTCCCCGAAAGTGCTACACCATGAGTGACAACCCGAGAGCACCAACCACACCAGAGGCAATAGCTCACTCGAGCATACCCTCAGTGCTCGGGTGAGACGGCCGTGCTTGCGAGTGTCAGAGCACACTCTTGGCATCAACCAGCGAGTGAGGACCCGAGAGCAACCTCAACACTGGACTCACACTATCACTCGAGCAAACCCAAGCTCACTCGAGCATGATCTTCCCTCACTCGAGAACAAAGAAATACACTCGAGTCCCATTCAAAGAATCCAAGCAAAACTCAAAGCAGAAAAAGGGAAAATGCACATAGCACTCGAGTATGATCTTCCTCTGCTTGAGTGTTGTGCATTAGAAACCAAAAACGCAGACAATATCAGAAAACACCAGATGGTCAAATTTATACCCAATGGTTCCCAAACTCTACCAAAAGCTCATACACACTTAGCAGTAACTAGGGAACACATTGGCCACTTCAAAAACACTCTCAAAACCCATTTGATCACAATCATACTCCTAGGTCTCTATAACACAACAAATATCCAATTTCCCTTAACACATTTCCAACATTCCAAACTAAATTCAATACTCAAATATCTTTACAATAGATCATTTCCGATCATCAAATACAATGAAATCCATTTGTTCAACCTTTGGCATTACTAGGGCAATTTTCTAGATTTTTCTAAACTTATCCAAAAATCACAAATAATATATCCAAATGCACTAAATGCCTATCTTTTCACTTTGTCAACTTCAGAATCTTGATTCTCCCACTTTCAAATTTGACCAACTCACAAATCAACACCTCTCAAGATTCTACAATCACCACAATGGAGCTCTTAATGAGACACCCCACATTAGAGAAAAGGATTTGAGCAAAGGAGGATCATTACTTACTCAAAATCAAAGCTTTATCCTTTTCTTTCTTGCTTGATCCAGCGAAAATGGAGAGAGAGAGAAGAGAGAGAAAATGTGAGATGTGGAGGAGATGATGATGATGTCCTTTGATCCATACTCCCTCCCTTAATCGAACAAGAGAGAAAAGAGAGAGGAAAGTGATATTTTGTCCTCTAGTGCCTCATCCAATGGCTCACCAAATGCCACTTATCACCATCTACTTACTCCCTCAAAGAGCTCACATAAGCTTAATACACCGGATCCGACCCATAGCCAAGAAATCTCAACCCTTGATCTTAAATACCACACACATTTATACCAAATTCACATTACATAAATTCCAAAAGTTCTTAATTACACTAATTACAATAATTATTAGAGTCATTAGCCCCTTAATCCTGAATTGGGATATTACACTTTTGACTGATCAGGGATTTTCAATTTGGAGAGAAAATGACCCAAATGACCATCTCTTTATCAACACCCCCTCTCTCTCTCATTCTCTTGTCTCCTTCTCCTTCTCGCTCCCTCCCTCATCTTTTTTGTCCTCGTCCTCTAGCTTGTGACATGGTCTCCAATGGTAGTTTGTGAGCCGTCGGATCTCATCCCTGCCGTCGAATTCATTCAGGCACATGGCGCAAGAGCTCTTTGACACTACCAACTGAATGTCCTATTCGAGAAAATCGGGGGCGTTGAAGGAGCGAAGGAGGAGTGATGCTATCCAAAGGATTCCAAGTATGGCAAGGATTTGAAGGTGATAATTTTGAATTTGGAATTTCAAGTTTTTATTTGATTTGGGAGATTTTTGTTGTTCTGAAACTTATCTAGAAAGTGCAAGGAAGGTTCATCACTGATAAAATCATCAACAAAAAGTTGGGAGATTTGAGTTGGTAGGCTTTGTTGGTATCCAAACTTGTGAAAATCCTTATCAAATCTTGTGAATGTTGATTTGCAACATGTTGAGTTACAACTATAAGGGTGAACCACTTTCTTAATGTTCTGTTGTCATTAAAAATGTTAGAACAATGTTTGTTGTTACTGGTTTTTTGGTATTGTCATTTTATTCCCCATTGTTATTTATGTAAGTTCATACCCCATTATGAGGCCTAGATGTCAATATGTCAAGGTTTTTGGGTATAGGTTGTCCACTCCTTTAATTTAAAACTAATGTATAGGATGGAAGAAAAAGGATATTGTCCTCTTTTGATAGAATCTAAAAAGATAATTGCACTATCATGGCGTGCTAATGTTTACAAAATAAAGCTTTAAAAGTTGTGAACTAACATGTGAAATGCTTATCTACAAATGGAAAAATCTAATCATTTCATGACAACCGCTTAAGCGATATTGTGAAATATCATGCAAGTGTCAAGTATTTTGTAGTGCAAGTTGATAAAAAGTATGGGAAACTGCGGAAATGCTAATATAAACTTGATAAATACATACACAAAATTGACAACTGGTAATAAGAAATTGGTAAAAGCATGAAAGGGTCAGGGAACATTGCTGTGCTAGTTGTGAGAAATGTGAACTCGCGAAACACTTAAAAAACAATGATAAACACTTATCTCAAATGGTGAAAATTATTAGATCTTCAAGGGATTTTGTCTACCAAGTTGAGAAAAATGTTAGGAGACCTATGGAAAAGCTTATCCAATTTTGCAAAACACATAAAAATCATTAATAAACGCTTATCTCAAATGAGGAAAGTTGTTAGATCTTCAAGGGATTTTGTCTACTGAATTGAGAAAAATGTGAGGGCTTTACGGAAATGCTTATCCAATTTTATGAAACACTTAAAAAATATTGATAGACACTTATCTCAAATGGGGAAAACTGTTAGATCTTTAGGGGATCTTGTTTACCAATTTGAAAAAAAACATGAGTGAGACCTGTGGAAATGCTTGTCTGAATTTGCGAAATCCTTATATAATATTGATAAATGCTTATCTCAAATAGGGAAACCCTTAATTTTTTCAGGGGATTTTGTCAAACAAGCTGAGAAAAAAATGGGGCAACGTCCGAAAATGCTTATCTGATTATGCGAAATCCTTAAAGAAATTTGTTAAACGCTTATCTCAAATGGGGAAACAAAAAGATTTTTAGGGGATCTTGTCAACCAAGTTGAGAAAAATGAGAGGGAACCACCGGAAATGTTTGTCTGAATTTGCTAAATCCTTATATAACATTGATAAACGCTTATCTCAAATGGGGAAACCTTTAAGATTTTTAGGGGATTTTGTCAAGCAAGCTAAGAAAAATGTGGGGAAACTTGCGGAAATGCTTATATGAATTTGCGAAATCATTATAAAACATTGATAAACACTTGTATCAAATAGGGAAACTCTTAACATTTTCATGGGATTTTGCCTACTACGTTCACAAACATTCCAGGGAATATAGGGAAATACTTATCTAAACTTGCAAAAGACTTATCTGAATTCGGGAAACCATCTAAATGTCATAAGTTAGGAAACCCATATATAAGTTCTTCTCTAGCATTTTTTCGCAGTCAAAATAGTCCAACTTTTCTCTGCTTCAATAGAAAAATACGGCAGAATCACAAGCCTCATCAACACCTTCCTTCCTCCTGAAATGGACTACACCCACTTCGGCCCCACCCCCCCTCAATGCAACCAACCCCACTAATCCCCACCACTCTTTTCCTCCTCAAAAACCGCCCACTAATAGCAAATGACCCTGTCACAAGTTAAAAGACGAGGATGAAGAAGATAAGGGAGGGAGAGAGAAGGAGAAGGAGACAGGAGAATGAGAGAGAGAGAGAGAGAGTGACAGAGGGTGTTGATAAAGAGAGGGTCATTTCGGTTATTTGCTCTCCAAATTGAAAATCCCTGATCAGTCAAAAGAACCTTTGCAGAATTTTCCTATTTCGAAACACCTCTCTGTCTTTTCACACTTTTGAGGTTCATTTTTAGGGATTTTCCCAATTTTCAATTTCCATAAGATATTGATATAAAATATCAATATGACATCCATTTTTGGGAGATCAATAGGATTTATGAGGAAATATATGAGTAGAACTTTTCTGTAACCCCCTTCGTGATTATGATTCGAAATACGTATTTTAAAATGAAATAAAGACCAATAATAATCAAACTCATTTACAATCCCTTCCTTACGGAAGGGTTTTCACAAATATTTTCAAAGTTTCTATGTAACCCCCTGCCTTGATTAGCATAATTATAATTCGATATCACATAATTAAATTGGATTAGAAACCGTCAGATAATTTAAACTTATTTCGATTTCCTACCTTATAGTAGGGTTTTCACAAAATCTTTCGAAAAATCTTCCTTATCCTAGTCTCAATTTCAAAATTCGAATATAATTACCTGTGCAGTTACTTTTACATTCACACATATCAGAGTGGATAACTAAATCCCCGGCAACTCCTGGGTTCTATACATATATAATCTGAGGGTTCATAAGTCTCCACTAGGGGATTACATAACCCAAGATTAAAAGTAATATCTACACCTCAAAATATACAGTAATCCCAAGTTTAAAAGCAGATAATCAACATCCCCAAAACTAAATATACCCTGTAGGGTCCTAATCGCTTCCGGTTGCCCGCTTCTCTTTAGCACCACTAGCCCTGTCTGAAATGTTAGTCATTGGAAAGAATGAGATTCAAGAGAATCCCAGTAGTAACAAATCACTCATACAGTGCACAAACACATAGCATATATGATCATGTTAAGCAGCATCACAACGTATCATGGCTCAGCCATAAACGACAGCACTCATGGCTGTAAACTCTATGCATTAGCTTTCGCTGCGATCTCTATGTATTCACAAAGTATCACAATGTATCACTATCTGTCAGCTTTCGTTGCGATATCAAAGCATCACAATGTATCACAATGTATTCTCAATGCATGACAAACATACATACAATGTTTCACCCACAGTATAAGAGAAAGAGTCACTACCTTGTTCCTTCCTGACGTTCTTCTGCATTGTGGGCTCTCGAGGGTGGCAAATATCAAATCCTATAAACTAAATTAGGGACAACCCGTCAATCTCTTTTCCAAGTTTTCCAATTTCGTAATGCTTTATGTTGATTATCATTTAATCTCTTTAGGGTGCTATTATAAGCCTAAACATATCCCCCAAAGGATTGGGAGAAACTACCCTGAAGGTACCTTTTTCGGATAAAGAACACTAATTTTAGGCTAGCTCACTCGAGTGACGGACGCCTTACTCAAGTGACGCCCACAGTTGTGCTCGAGTCTCAGCGAGTGAGACATATGAAGTGTTTGCCTGAGAGTAAACCTCACAATATCTCTCACACTCACTCGAGCACCGGAAGCTGTACTCGAGCGATAACCTCAAATGCACTCAAGCACCAGAAAGTGAGGCACAACGAGTGACTACCTGAGACCAACCATAATTTCCAAGGTCTTAAACTTACTCCCTCACTCGAGTGAAACCAAGATTACTTGAGTGATGACCTATATCACTCGCGGGAAAAAAGTGCACTCATGAGTTTTACCTGAGAACCCAAGCAAAATTGAAGGGAAATAGGGAAAATGTCTCGCAGCACTCAAGTGAGCCCTTCCCTCACTCGAGTGTTATGTATCAGAAGCCAAAATCGCAGCAACTGATAAGGTTTTCCAGATTTACCCATTTCACTACCATTGGTCCTAAAACTTGTGCCAAAGCTCATTCTCACTCATTTTGACACAAGGAACCTCTTGGTAACTACAAAATACCCAAAATCACATCCCAACAACAATTTAGCTCTTAGGTCTCCATTTTACTTTCAAATACTCAATCACCAATACTTTCATTTCCAATTCCCACAAATCAATCCCAATGACTCAAAGGCACAATATGCTACCAATACAACAGTAACACTCTATCTAACTCCTACATTTCACGTAACACCATATTTAGGGTAAAATTCCAGAATTCACATCACTTAACCAAAAATCAAAATGAACACACCACAATACATCAAATTCTTACCTCTTCAACTTGATAAGATCAAATCTCTGTTTTCCCAACTTTCAAATTTGTGCAAACACCAATGACCACTTTTCTAAATTCTGAAAACATAGCAAATAAGCTCTCAACCTCTTGAACAAGTATAATGAAAAGGCTTTAAACATAGGGAGACAATTACCTACTTAAAACCAAGCTTTTCTCTTTCTCTTTCTTGCCTTGTTTTAGCGAAAATGGAGAATGATGAGAGATGATGGTGAATATATGAAGATCAAATTTTTCCCCACACACATACTCCCATAACCGACTTGGAGGAGAGAGGGAAGAGAAAATGAGTTTAAGATTTTGACTTTAATCCAAGGGTCCTTATAGTGACATTTGGCAAAATCTTACTCTTCCTCAATGATTTCACATTCATCCACTAGCATAGTATTCCACCCCTAGAATCTTTAAATCCTAGCCATTGATTCCTTTGACTTTCCATTACAACCATTGGTCTTCAAGTTACCAATGAGTTTTCTCTTCGGTAACCAACTAATTGATAAGTGAATTCCCCATTTCGCCCTTAATTATCATAACCTCTTACCAAATCATCATCAAACATACATATAGGCTTAAGCATTGTTTACCACATATTCACATTAATTAAATAATGATTACACCATTAGGGACATCATTAGCCCTTAATCACAAGTTGGGTTATTACATTTTGCCTTACCTTGGTCTCAAATTCCACAACTCGAATATAATTAACCTATGCAGTTACATCACATTTACATATTAGAGTGTATAACAAAATCCCGGCAACCCCCGGGTTTCATACATAAACTAAAGGTTTATAAATTCCCATTAGGGGATTACACCACTGTCTCCAAAACAACATTTATAAGATATATGGTGATCTCCCAACAAAACATGATATCCAATACCAAAATATAAATCTCCCTAAAGAGCCCTATCCGCCCTTGGTCGTCTCCTTTCCCTTGGAGCCACTTGTCCTATCTGAAGGTTTATCAATGAAAAGAATGAGATTCAAAAGAAT
This sequence comes from Inga leiocalycina, assembly GCA_963242795.1. NCBI lineage: Eukaryota > Viridiplantae > Streptophyta > Magnoliopsida > Fabales > Fabaceae > Inga > Inga leiocalycina. The sequence continues at coordinate 31,295,768 of OY725325.1, read as the reverse complement.
CCTAGCAGTAACAAATCACTCATACCACATGTAATCACAAAGCATTCAAGAAAATCATCAAGCAGCATCACAGCATAAAGCACAGCATGCCGGCTGCCACATATGCACATAATCACATAATCTCATCCCCCATATTCCACTTCCCCAAAGGCACGGTCCTCCCACGGTCAACATCGATGGGCCGCGGGTGAAGTTACCTTAAGCTCCCACTAGCTTTTCCTCAAGGTGGTTGAAAACCCTAGCCTTAGAACACCCAAATTTGTGCTCAACAAACCTTGAAGAACATAGAAGAATAGCTTAGGAGCGGAGTATACGCGTTAGGTAAGGATTTACCGAAGAAATCGACTTACCGTACAAGTTCTCTTCTCCTTCTCTCTCTAGAATTTCTCACACCTTCTCTCTCTTGTTGTAGCTGAATGTCATGGTTTTGGGCTGATGGAAGAGGTGGATGATGATTTAATATGATATAATATTATTTTCTAATTATTTACTAAATTTTCATCAATTTCGGATATTTACAAAATTCTGGCAGATTTCTGCCCAACCTTTGAAAAAATCATAACTAATTCTAGAAAAATCAAAATGGGGTGATCCCAAAGCCAATGGAAAGCTATTTAAGTCCTCTTTATTGAAAAAATATGGATAACTTCATTTAATAACCTCAAAAATACAGAATTGCATAAAAGTCCATACTGCTCCAAAACAGATTCCAGTTTCCATCCTAAACTTTGGAAAATCATAACTCTTAGCTCACAAATTGAAATGACACAAATTATTTGTCCATTTTGAACCTTGGCATGTGAAATTTAAGACTGGAAAATTTCAGAATTTTTAGACACCATTTGTCTATTTAAAACATCCAGAAAAATCGACTGCCTTGTACAGAGTTTCAATGGACAGAGTTTCCAACTTTTGCACAATTGTTCCCAATGGTTCTAATTTCACAATAAACACTCTCCCCACACGAATTTTCACAAGAAAGCCATTGGAATCATTAAAACATTCAAATTCCCATCACCCATTCTCCAAAAGTGTTTATTCAACAATAATTATATTTACTTTTGAAGTCATTAGCCCTTAATCGCTTTTTGGGATATTACATTTTCAATATTAACTCTCTTTTTTTTTTGCCAATAATTTTCAATATTAACTCACACTTGTATTCTAACAATCTCCTCCTCAAGTGTGAGTCATATGAATGCACTTTCTTTATTTCTATATTTCAAAGACAAATTAGTATATAGTAAGCTAGTAATATATCTTTTATTTGAAAGCTTAAGTACTTTATAACTCACAGCTAATCATGGATTTTAGTCAATTGGGCTATCACATAAACTCTGTAATAGAGTGAAACTCTAATGTAAATCTATGGATCATAACTTTTCATGATCAATTCTTCTTTTGCCATAGAATTTAAGAAAAATCTATATTAATTCTCCAGAAACTATATTGACTTTGTTATATTTATGTTCTTCAAGAACTAACATATATTATCATATATTTATATAATTTTATTACTCATTAATGATAATATGCTTCAATTTGCCTCTTTTGATGTATATTCAAAATATGAAATGTTTAGAATTTTACACCGCATAAAAAAAATGAGGAGATCTATAATCAAAATACATAAAGATCTTATTGCAATGATTTGCGATGTTTAGGGGACTAAAATTTATTTCAGAGAAATATAAAGATAAATGCATTAGAATATAAAATAATGAATAATTATGATATGCATATTCTTCTTTCAAATATTCCCTACCATTTGATCATCCATAAATTTGACTTGCACTATATATATAATTCATGCCCATTACAAAAATGATTTTGTCTAACAAATCATAAACTATTCATAATGAATTTTCTTATAAAATTAAATAATTTCTCATTCTCTTAATTCAAATATGATATATGATTTTTTTTACAAATGTCACATAAAACTAATTTGATTCCAATATATATCATATTTATATTCTATCATAATTAATGTATGGAACTTGCACATATTATATGAGAATGCTAAGGAGTAGAAGAAATAGCAATACAATGAATTGGGAGAGAATACACTAATTTATTAATACCAAAATAAAATACAAATTGTAGAGTATTTGTATGGCTTTCAATAATGAAACGTTTGGGAACTAAAAAAAACTACACATATATGTAAGGTAACATAATAATGTTTAAGAGGAGAAAAGAGATGGAAGACATGGCGAAAATAAAAAATATGACTAATAATGAAAGAAAGTACCTTGATGTTGATGTATATGAGTTGAGTGTTTGTGGGCAAATTTATGGTGCAACAGAGAAGCACAAGCCCTAGGAAGAAAATAGATATAGGTTTAACATAGTAAACTCCATTGATGTATGAATAATGTTCACATACACCATATATACTTAAAGTTACAAATAAAGTGTACATAAAGAAGAGAATTAAACAACGTAATTGTATAATTGAAGGTTATATGAATAAATACTAGAAACCATTTAATTTAGGAGTTATATGGCATAATGACAATAACAATGAGATAGAATTCTAAAAAGCCATGACTATATTAAATTTTTAAAAAGACCAATAATTATCTTTTTGTCTGTTTGATTTTATATATCACTTATGAACACTTATCGTTATCACAATATCAAATAATAATTTCTCTCTCACAAATTAATCACAATAAATTTAAATTTAAATTCTAATCAAAATTAAAATCATATAGTCTTTAGGGTTTACAATAATCATATAGCCTTCAGATCTTACAATTATTTCTTTTGGCTTTACAAGTTGATCATCTTTCTCCATAACTTATTACTTTAAGCATCATAACTAATTTTGGTATTTTTCAAAATATCTCATGGTCTTTTTGGCTTTACAACCATTTTGATATTTATTTTCAATAAATTGATATATATTAGCCTCTATGACTTCTGGTAATATTATACCATTTTTTCTATCCATATGACTTCTAGTAATAATTTTAATGACATTAGAAATATTAGTATTTCTATGACTGTGGTTCAATAGCTAAGATAAAGTATTTTTGGCTTTTAACTATCAATTCCACAAATCAATGTGATCATGTTTATTTTCACTCTTACATGTGTTCTTTGCTTTCAATAGCATAATCAATTTCTCTAAATATTGGTCTTCAAGACCATAGCAAAAATCTTACAAAGCTTTTTTTTTTTTTTGGTTTAGTTTGGTGTTTGAACCTTTAAACTTAAGGATTTTGATATTTGTAACAATTAAATCATTAAAGTGTCAAATTTTTTCTTGTTAATCTTACAATTTAATGAAACCAATACCGTTCTTTCTTATAAAAACTTTTACAAAAGTGATGTGACTTTTGGTCATTTGATCACAAAATTAAGAATATTATGACTTCTGGCCTCTCGATAAAGTTAAAATACTATAAAATAAATTAAGTAAATTCAAATTCATAATCAAATATAAATAATAGATAAGCCCATGATCATATAGACCACATTATATGATCATATATAATACTATTATATATTAATGTAATATAATAAACAAATGAAAATAAAAAAAAATTGACATAATGATATAACAATAATATATTAACATCAATAAATGAAATGTAAATAAAATAACAATAAAACAAGATGAAATAAATAACATAATAAAACCATAAAATATAACATAAAATGTAAATAAAGTAACAAAATATAATGTGAAATAAGTAAATAAATAAATGAAACGTAAATAATATAATATAATATAATGACACAAAATGTAAAGAACACCAAAATATAAAATAAATAAATATAAATGTTGCATAATAAGATATTCCCAGAAAATGATAAATAAAGGTAAAAATCTTGCGAAGGAGAAAATAAAGTACCAATGATCTTCAATCTTAGCCATGGAATCTGATGTATAAAACAATCGATAAAAAGGTCTCTTTAATTCCATATAATGACTTAGATTATCCCAGATATACATGTAAAATATAACAATAGGAAAGATAAAATTAGATAGCGTAAAAGAAAAATAATAAAAATAATATAGAACAACATATTGATAATGTAAATTAGAAAGATAAAATAACATAGAGAATAAACAACATAAAATATAGTATGGAAATGAGAAAGTTAGAGAGTAAAAGAGATAGAAAACTAGATCTTAGGCCTTCTGAGCGAATTCGTATTGATAACGTGTTATGAAATTAAGAGAATATAAGAGATTGAGATGAAGAGGTGAAGAAAGACAAGAGAGAATTGTAGAGATGAAAAGTGGAGAAGAAATCTCATTCATATAGCATTTTCATATGTCTACAATCCTTTGTGTTAAGCCTCTATATATAGGCCTCCAATTCTCCTAAGAGTTACAATGTCATAAATATAAGAATTAACCTACGTTATATTGGAGTTACAATATCATAAACATAAGAATTAATCTACAACTTAAAACCATAGGAGGTTAAAAGTATTATGGAATTCTAACATACTATGAACATTCACTACCACAATATTCATAACAAATTTAATGCATATAATTATAGAGGGCATTTAAAAGAAACTAGCGCATTTTTTTCACAAATAACTAATTAAACTTATTCCTTCATATTTACAAATTAGTTTGTTTAACTCCTACATTAAAGATGAGGAGTATAACTGGATAACTAGTTTTTTAAAAAAAATAAAATAATAGTGATTAATGTTGCATTACGTCTCTGAAGTGATAAATAAATATTGTATAAACAATTTTTCTTTGAAAAAAAGGGAGGCTGATAAAAAACAGATAAAAAAAGAAGAAGGAAAGAGTAATAAATTTACAAGACCTCGGGAGCTAGGTTTAAATAGGTAGTATTTATCATCATCACGTGGGGTGGAAATATGGACACATGGTTTGTCACTTTCTCCAAACGTTGGAATCCATTTGGTTGGAAAAATGTGGATTGGTTGCATAAAATTAAAGGATTTTCCTTGTAATAATAATGATGTTGTGGAATCTGGCAAGCCAGATAAGTTTAAAATGTCACCTATTGGATAGTTTGACTCACCCCAGCTAGCAAGATTTTCCCAAAAGATATTTCGATAGTCACAAAATATTGAATTTCAAGTAATATATTAAAGAGATAATGAGTTGCCTATATTAAAGAGATAATTAGTAAGGGTAAAAATGAAAAAACCAATCTAAAATTTCAGACAGAGGACCACCCCTACAAAACAGAATGTTGTTTATAAGGATAGGATGGAGTACCCATTTTGTGTTTTTAGAAATATATTAACATATCAATATGTATATATGTGTGTGTATATATATTCTAAAACCATAATCTAAGTCAGCACTTTCTAGGAGAAATTAGTTAGGAGCCAATCATGAATCATAAAAAAATTTGAACGAATTTTTCAAAATTTTTGAGACTTTTGAGTGATTTCAACCTGTAAGACTTTTTCATTCCAAAATTTATAAAATTATCGTGCTTGGACGTAACCTTCTTATCAATAAATTTTATGATTGTATCTATATGTTTGCTGCACTTGTCGACAGACAAAAGAGCAATAAGTTAAAGGGAAAAATATAAAAAAAATAATTGAAATTGTAAATTTTTAAATCAAGCATTTCTTAAAAAATGAGTTGTAAATTGCATATTAAGTTTCATTATTTCCTTATTAACTCTTTATAACAAACTTAATTTTAAATTTTATAATTTCAAAATTATTTTTCTATCTTTTTCCCATAAATTAATCATGACGAAAGACACGACATTTTCTCCCATCAGCCGCCCCCTCCTTTAGAGAAATGGAGAAAAAATTATATCCATTTTGTGCTTTTAAAAATTAATCAACATATCAATATATATTCTAAAATTTATAACAATCCAGAGTGTATCATGTAAATTGTATGGATAAATATGTGTTCAGTTTATAATTTAAAAAAATTCTTACTGTTATTTTTTCCAGAAAATTTTTTTATTGTTATTATATCTGTTATGTTAACTCAATGTTTTCACAACAAAATGAAAAAGGAAATAATATATACTTTAATTAATGTAACCCTTTTGTGTAATTTTTTTGTTATAGTAACTTTTTTATTTTTAGATTACGGGTCATTATTTTATTATTTTATTTTTAAGAAAATATTATTATAATTTCATAAGTACTTTTAGAAAAATTAATTCAATAAACTAGATATAAAATAGCATACAAATCACATGAAGTACAAGAAATTTGCATGCAGCTTATTAAGAATTATAATAAACAATATAAAGTGATAGTATATTTTAAGAAATGTAAATAATATGTTTTTCCAACAAACTTAATATGCCCTTATAACCTTACATGCAAATTATTACTACCTCCGGTCCTAAATATAGGACATAGTTTGTAGTGCAAATTGCACTACAAATTATGCCCTTATTGCACTACAAACTATGTCCTATATTTAGGACCGGAGGGAGTACTTTGTTTTAGAGCACGTTTGATTCAAGCCTGTTTCATGTTTGTAATGGTAGTTATAATTACATTATTAAGGTAATAGTGTTTGGTTACTCTTTAGCATGATAACAGAGTTTACTATGGTAATTATGATTACCAAAAAATTGGTAATCCCCATTCATACCTCCCAATAAAAATACTAGTTACCACCCTATTATATGGTTGAAAAAGTTCAATTTACCATTTATAGCTTCATTTATCATTATTTCACTCATCATATTCCACCCACTACTCTACACCACAACCGTTACCACCATTGCCTCCTCCACTATTGCCACCACTGCCACCACTACCTCTTCCTCCACTGCTGCCCCTCGTCATCATCGCTGCCATCTCCATCGTCGTTGCCACCTCTACCATGACAAATGTCATCACTGTTACTGTCGCCACCACTATTAACTACTACTCCTCCACCGTCACGCCACCTCTACCATGACAAATGTTGTCATCGTTACCGTCGCCACCACTATTACCTCCTCCTCCTCTACCGCCGCTGCCACCTCTACCATGACACTTGTTGTCAAACTTGTTGCCTCCTCCACTATGTCCTCTTTGTCTACCACCACTATCGTAGGGCGCACCCCTGGCCTCTACCATGATAACTATTGTTACTATTGCAACCGCCACTACCTCCATTGCCCCTACCACTGCCCCCAATCGCTGTTGCCACAACCACCTCTACCATGACAACTGTCATCATCACTACGCCGCCGCCGCCGCCACCTCGTCCATCGTTGCCATTACTACTCGTCGTTGCCACTTCTACCATGACAACTGTCGTCACTCCACTGGCACCAGATGATCCTTGTCGAGGTAGCACGGCAATTATGAAGAGAGGGCACGATGACACTTAGCAAATTTTTCCATAAAGATTATTTTAAGGCTATAGTAGACTTTGTGTGATATATTATTTTTAAATAATTATTAAAAAATAACTCATTGGACCTTACTTAAAAATTAAATCAAACACTAACCTTGTAATTAATATTGCATTGCATTACTATTGCATCGCTTTGCATTGCATTGCAGGGTGTAATACGATTGAATCTAATGGGCCCTTAATTATTTGATTGAGAAAATTGTGCCTAATCATATACAAGGTACCCCCACTAGTCATAGCTAGATATGTAAGGCTTTAATCCACTTTTCTCCGAAATTTATATTTCCTCCCAAACTATTTCTATGGATTATCGCATACTTTAAGAGAATTTTCATTAAAAGATAATTTTAATTTAATGCATATGATTATAGAGGGCATTTAAAAGAAACTAGCACATTTGTTCAAAAATAACCAATTTAGCTTATTCCTTCATATTTATAAATTAGCTTATCTAACTCCTACATAAAAATATGGCGAGTATGACTGAAAAATTAGTTTTTTAAAAAAATAAAAAAATAGTGATTAATGTTGCATTACATCTCTAAAGTGATAAATAAATATTGAATAAACAATTTTTCTTTGACAAAAAGGGAGGCTGATAAAAAACAGATAAAAAAAGGGAAGAGTAATAAATTTGCAAGACCTTTGGGAGCTAGGTTTAGATAGATAGTATTTATCATCATCATGTGGGGTGGAAATATAGACACATGGTTTCTGACTTTCTCCAAACGTTGGAATCCATTTGGTTGAAAAAATGTGGATTGGTTGCATCATCATGAGTTTCAAATGTCAACTATTGTATAGTTTGACTAACCACAACTAGCAAGATTTTCCCAAAAGATATTTTGATAGTCACAAAATATTTTCAAGTAATATCGAAACAACATATATATTGCCTTGGCCCTAAATACAGCAACTAGTCTTTTTTCTGCTCAAAAGGTATTTCTATTAAATTGCAATAACAGTGCCGTACATCAAATGGGAAAGAAACTGAAAATAACAAGCCAATAAACAGCAAACATAGAAATGTTAACAACTAAACAACTCAGCCAACACCCGTTCTTGAGGTAGACATAGAAGCTCCAGTAGCAACATCAATAGTCCCCTAAGCATCCAAGGTTGGAAGAGAAATCAAAGAAAGTGATTGTTGATGAACCCATCCAAGCAGGCACACTTTCTTATAAGCATCAGCTACCAGTAAATCAGCTACTCAGTTACCCCTTCATAGAGTAAATGATAAGGAGAGCCCAACCTTAAAAGAAATTAGACCAATAATGTCCTGCATAGTGCTTCTACTCCTCCAGTCAAACAGATTTGGTATCCTAGCATCCACACAGGTCTGTAATTGAATACAGTCCGTTTCAAAGACGACCTTATCATGTCCAATATCCATTGCTAGCATCAAGGCTCGTTTAGTTGCCAATGCTTCTGTCATGAATGCCTAGATAGATTTTACTTTGTCCACATATCCCCATCGAAACTGACCGATCTCATCATGGCATACCACTCCAATTGTAGTAGCATCAGATGGCCCTTTAAATGCCCCATCACAATTAACTTTCAGGTGGCCAAGCGGAGGGGGAATCCATTTAATACCTAGTTTCATTATGCATCGGAGACCCTGCAAGCGAGGTTGGTCTATCACATGTGAGCCAAAATTCATTATTGCTATTCATGGCTATATGTATAACAAAATCTGGGCTGGTGTCTTTGTAATTAAATACCTGCTCATTCCTTTGTTTCCATGTGAACTAGAGTATCCAACAAACTAATGAAATTTCACGACTATTAAATGAGCATGCAGAACTTGTTATATCCAGCCACCAAGCATTGAAGTTTGTCATAGACAGAGTATCAGTCCTAGCACCAAGAGGACAACTGAACCAGATACACCTTATTACAGTATATGATAAACGGCCCAAATGATTTGGTCCATAAGCTCAGGCTCATTAGCACATAGTCCCACTTGGTTACTGTAAGTTATGCAAGTGGGTGCCAGCTGTTAGCGTAACCACTTTCTGTTTACAACGGCTATATTGATATTACTTGTATATATAATTAAGTACAGTCATGAAATAATATCATCGAAGAACTCTTCTCGAATATTCACTCTGTTCTCATCATTCTTCTTTCTGCCAAGAACTCAAACTTGGTATCAGAGCACTACAGCTTCCTGCTGTTCTGTTCTACTTCGATCCTGTTTTTCAATGACGACCTCTTCCTCTTCGCTTCACGCTGATGCTTCTGCTCAAGGAAACTCAACCACTGCTGCAACACACCTTCCGGTGCAAACCAAGTCTGTTCCTCTGTTGAACAGCCTGAACCAGTCCGGATTTGTCAAGTTGGACAGATCTAACTTCTTGCTATGGCACTCTCTGGTTCTCCCTGCATTACGTGGACACAGAGTTGACGGTTATGTGCTCAGCACCAAGCTACAACCCTCAGAATTTGTAGCTGCTGAATCTGGAGTCGTTACCAATCCAGATTTTGAAGAATGGCTCGCCACTGATCAAATCATCTTCAGTTGGCTCTTGAGCACTATGACTATCGATGTTGCGTCACAGTTGCTGCATTGCAAATCTTCGTCGCAGTTGTGGAAGGCTGTTACTGATCTTATGAACGCCACTTCACGTTCCAGAGTCACGATGTTTCGGTATGATTTGCAACGTACTCGAAAAGGCTCTAGTTCTATTACTGAGTATCTGTCAAAAATGAAAACTCTAGCAGATAATCTAGCCATGGCCGGTAGTCCAATTTCTGAAGGAGATCTAATTACACAAACGCTGGCTGGACTTGATGCCGATTACACTCCACTTGTCGTTTATCTTTCTGATCGAGACAATCTCACCTGGATTGATGTTCACTCTAGGCTGCTCACCTTTGAACGACATTTGGAACATCCTAGTGAAGTAAACGCTGTGAGTAACTCTTTTGCTAATGTTGCAATTACCACTAATCAGTCACATTCTTCTTTACAGCAAAATTCTGTGGCTTGTCACAATAATGATCAGCACTCCTTTAGAGGAGGTCGCAGACGTGGTCGCGGTCGCGGTCGTTCCGCTAAAACAAAACCAACGTGTCAGGTTTGTGAGAAGCTTGGTCACACTGCTAAGCAATGTTTCTATAGGTATGATCGCTCCTATGATGATGATTCTAAGCCTTCACAACCATCGGCTTATGTGACAACTCCTGAGATGGTTAGTGATCCAGACTGGTATATTGATAGTGGTGCAACAAATCATATCACTCACCAAGACACTTCTGGACCTGCTGAGTCAGGTAAACTCACTGTTGGTAATGGTTCTAAATTACGAGTTAAGTGTTCTACTTCTGCCAAGATAAATACACATGCTTCAAATATCTCTTTAAATCGAGTTCTTGTGGTACCTGAAATGAAGAAGAATCTTGTTAGTGTTGCTGAACTCACTTCTGATAATGATGTAATAATTGAGTTTGATAACACACGTTGTCTTGTGAAGGACAAGGAAACTCAAAGAGTGCTGGTGACAGGACTTAAGTGTGATGGACTTTACAAATTGAATCGATCTCCTCAGCTTCAACATTCAGCTACGCATAATAAAGTTGATGCTGCTGCATTTCTCTCTGTCTTAGATAATTGGCATAGGAAACTTGGACACGCATCTTGTACTACAATCAAAACTATACTCAATGATTGTAATGTCTCTGTTTCTAGTAATGAAAAGTTCAGTTTCTGCGATGCCTGTCAATTTGGAAAGTCTCATTCATTGCCTTTTCAAAATTATTCTTCTCGTGCCACTAATGTCTTAGATCTTATCCACACTGATTTGTGGGGTCCAGCTCCTTACACATCGTCTAATGGCTTCAAATACTATATATGCTTTCTTGATGATTTTAGTCGTTTCTCATGGCTTTATCCCCTCCGTTCTAAGGGTGAAGCATTTGGCATGTTTAAACAGTTTAAAAATATGGTCGAAACTCAATTTGATAAAAAGATTAAAGTCCTTCAAAGTGACTGGGGTGGAGAGTTTCGTTCCTTTGCCACTTTTCTCAGAGACTCTGGGATAATTTTTCGACATCCTTGTCCATATACGTCTGCTCAAAATGGCCGTGTTGAACGGAAGCACCGACATATTGTAGAAATGGGTTTAAGTATGCTTGCTCAAGCTAGTATGCCTACAAGTTTTTGGTGGGAGGCCTTTGCTGCTGCTGTTCACATCATCAATCGGCTGCCAACTCCTGTCCTTGTCCACGGGCAATGAAAAAATAGATGCTCAATGGTCTCTTCAGCCACTTTGCAAATGGGGCACAGATTAACTAGGGTTCTCTTACGTTTAAAGAGTGCAGCATTGGTTGCTAAAGCACTGCTAAGGATACGCCAAATGAATTGCTATACGCTAGGGATAGTTTTGATATGCCAAATAGACTTCCAACAAGGTGGAGTGATAACAGTAGAAGAACCGGCTTTATCTTTTTTCATTGTGCTTAGCTCCCTTCCTTGTTTATAGCCAAGTTTCACCATGTATTCTCCATTATTTACTGGGGTCCATATAAGCTTATCTGCAAGCCTGATTTGGGGAATAGGAAAGTTGTAAATAGCCTGCTTCACTTCGCCTGATATATATTGGTTAATATGAGTGAGGTCCCATTCACCATTCACAATGAGGTAACTCTACCATACTTAAAAAAAAAATCATCATTTTCTGCTAGCTTTGTAGGGAATTGGATATTAGGAACCCAATTGTCCCCTATATTTGAATGGCTGAACCATTTCCAATATCCTATCGTAGGTCCTTGGTCAAGAAATCCTTGCCGTCAAGAATGCTAGACCAGCGCCATGAAGCCTTGTTCCCTTTTTCAGCATCTAGAAACTCAGTACGACGAAAGTAGACACTTTTTAAAACTTCTACCCACAAATCATTAGGTTGCAGGAGCATCCTCCAAGATGTTTTTGCAAGAAGATCATCATTCATGATTGAAATCCCTTCATTACATTTTGCATCTACAAGAGACTCAGATGCTTTCCAATGGGTCCTGCTTCCAAATGCTTTACCTTCCCACCAAAAGTTGGCAATAAGACTATATAGCTCTTTAAATGTTTTAATTGGAAATTTGAAACAACTCATGGGATAAATTGGAATAGCTTGCACAACCGCTTTAATCGTAAGTTGTCTATCGGCAAATGAGAGTAATGAGTGACCCTAACCTTGGATTTTATTCCTAACCCGTTCTCTGATGTAAGCCAAAACTTGATGCTTAGTTTTTCCCCAAATACTAGGAAATCCAAGGGTATTTTCCTAGGTCATCAGTTGATGGAATACCTAGTGTTTGTCCCACCATCAATCTGATCGCCTATGTGGAATTGGATGAGAAAAAAAATGCTTGATTTGTCAAGATTTGCAACCTTCCCAGAAGCAGTACAATACATATTTAGAATTCTAGCTAGCTCTAAACAATTTCTTTTAGTCGAACGCTTGTAAAGAAGTGCATCATTGGCAAAGAAACTGTGAGTTAATTCAGGACAGGTATGGCTCAATTTCACTCCCTTGAGTTTCCCTTCTTGCTAGCTTTTACTAATCGTGATGGATAGAACCTCCGCACCAAGTATGAATAGATATGGTGAAAGAGGGTCTCCTTGATGTAGGACCCTTCTTGGAGTAAAGGAACTAATATTTTCCCCAGAGATGCATATATTCAGTCTAACCGAACTTCACACAATGCATAACAAGAGTTACCCAGCCCTGACAAAAGCCATAACACAGAATAGCAGACTCCAAGAAGTCCCATTCAACCAGATCATAAGCCTTGCTCAAGTCTATTTTGAGAGCAAGTTCATACTTACCCCCGGTTTTCTTACAACATAAATAGTGATAGACATCATGAGCAATAATGATATTGTCATGAATGCAACTAGGTATAAATGCATTATGCTTCTAAGAAATACAAGCATCAAGTAGAGGGTGCATCCTATTAGCAATTATCTTCGAGATGATCTTCTAGGAAAAATTACATAAGCTAATAGGACGAAAATGAGTCATATGTTGAATCCTCGCCACTTTAGGAATAAGCATTATATGAGTCTCATTAATCTCATGTAACACAAAATTTCCTGCAAAAAAATCTAGCACCATAGAACAAATTGATTCATCAATTTCAGGTGACACAGAATGGTAAAATTTATCAGAAAAACTATCAGCGCCTGGGGCTTTCAAACTCCCCAGACTGCATGTAGCAGTGTGGATTTCCTCATTCGAAATAGGCAGCATCAGAGTTTGATTCATATCATCTATTATCTTCCTCTCTACATAGCACAATATTGAATCCAAGGCCCTCGTCTCTGAAGCTGAGGACAAATTTGTGAAGAAATTACCAATATTATGAGAAATTGCTTCTTTCTCCAATAGCCAGTTGCCTGAATCATCTTTAAGACACAAAATATCGTTGACTTTCTCTGTTTGATGGTAGAGAGATGAAAGAACTAAGAATTTTTATCACCTGCAACTAACCAATTAACACCAGAACGCTGTCACCGTTTGTTTGGATTGACGATTGAATAAGTGACTTATTTTTACTTTAACTTATGAAATCTTAAGATTGGAAAAAAATAAGATTGAGTAAAATAATGAATATTTGGATTGATAATTGGATAAGTGACTTTTGTAAAGTGAATGATGTTTGGTTTGGCTTTTGTATAAGTGGTTTTTGTATTATTTAAGAGAAAAAATTGTAAGAATTATGAAAAATGAAGGGATAATTGTGAAAAAAGACCTCGTTGGCAACTTAATTGCCAAATGGGATCTAGGAAGATATCTACACACGGAGGGATTTTTTCACAATTTTCCCAAAAATTAGCTTTGAAAATTTGGCAATGGTACAATTTTAAATAAAATGCTTAAAAGTTCTGACTGTAACCCCCTCCGTAAATATATCCGAAATACGTGATTAAAATGAAATAGAGACCAATAATAATCAAATAACATTTACTAACCCATCACATGATGGGGTTTTCAAAAATATCTTTCAAAAATTTATAAACTTGGTCTCATATTCACATTTCGAATACAATTACTACACGAAGATAAATCACATTCATATAAATATCAGAGTGCACAACATAATCATCCCGGCAATCCCGGGTACATACCTTCGCTAAAGATACACAGGGCACAATTGCCCATTCCAATTCTTCAAATGGGGATTACATATTCATCTCGAAGGAGTCCTAGCCACTCCCTCCACAAGCCACTTGCCCTGTCTAAATTGTTCGTAGGGGAGGGTGAGATTCGAGAGAATCTCAATAGGGAAACATTATCAATATGCATGCAAGATAAGTGTTTAATGCATGACATGCTTGCATCACATAACTCATGCACACATACAATGACAAATCTATAAGCTCAATGCTTCGAACGATACACATATGGCCATAGCATATATTGAAACATAGCTTCAAATCATTCATACATATTCCACATAATCAAGCAAAGAAATAACATGCATCAACACATTAACACAGTTATCAGAGCATGCAGGAGAGATAAGTTCCCTACCTCCAGTCTTTTCTCCTTGATTTGTGTGCCAGCAACTCGGGGCTTCACATTCGATCCTACAATGTCAAATGTACTATTTAGACACTCCCAAAGTGTTTCTGGGGGTTATATGAGGCTATATTGAAAATTTACTAAAATACCCCCGGGGACCCGGCCCGGCCTCGCCGTACCCGGTCCGGCTGTACTTTTCTTGAAATTTCGACATGGGCTATTCTGACATATTTTTGCCCAAGGAATCCATTTCCGGACTCAGAATTATCAAATTCAATGTCAATTACAAAATTACCCTTGACAGCCCCACTTTAAGGGTTTCAGGGGCATTTTCGTAATTAGGCTTTTTCGGCCTTTTCTGAAAAAGTGCCCAATTGTAACCCCACCTAATTTTTGCTCCTGAACTCAATGGAATCATCAAATCATTGAAAATCCAACTCTAAGACCCATTTATAGCCTTGGCCGAAATATACATGTACTCCGGGAAAAATTGGGGTTTTTCGGTTTCGACTCCGTAAATGCGTTCCTTTCTACTCCTAACCACTTTTTTGACTATTCCATTAGGTTACAACTACCATTTAGTACCAATTTGGGCAGCATAACAGCCCCCCACACCCATTTTCCATTTTTGAAACCAATGACAATCCGGCGAAATTTCACCGATTAAATTGTCCACAGCAGCCAGAATAGTCAATACACAAGAGTTTGGAAGTTACCTCAAGCTCCCACTAGCTTTTCCTTGTCTTGGCTGAAACCCTAGTTGTTTAAACACCAAAGGAAGATCTTCCAAACCTTAAAGAACATAAAGGAGTAGCTTAGGATCGGAGTTATACGCGTTAGGAGCTAGATCGTCGGAGAAATCGGCCTACCTTACGAGATTTCTTCCTCTTTCTCTCTTTAAAGATCCCATATGCTCTCTCTCTATTTCAGCTGAAACTCATGACAGAAAATGAGAGCTGAAGAAGATGAGAAGATATTTAATTCCATGATGATGTCATCTTTTATTGAGATGATGTCATAATTCCCATTTTCGGATTTTCTGGCAGATTTTCTGCCCAAACTTTGAAAAATCATAACTAATTCTAGAAAACTCAAAATGAGGTGATTCCAAAGCCAAATGAAATATATTTAAGTCCTCTTCATAGGAAAAATATTGGTCATTACTAAAAATCACCACACAATTCCAGAATTACATAAAACTCATCACTGCTCCAAAACAGAGTTCAGTTTCTATTCCAAACTTTGGACAGTCATATTTCCCAGTTCCCAAAACGAAATGGCACAAATTATATGTCCATTTTGAAGCTTGAGATATGAACTATAAGACTGGAAAGTTTCAGAATTTTTAGACACCATTCGGTTATTCAAAACGTTCACACAAACTGACAGCCCAGAATAGAGTTTCACTGGACAGCATTTCCAGTTTTGCAACCAATGTGTCCAATCCAATTTAAATCAATTCCAATGATTAAATACCACAACATGACACCATTTCCATCACAATACCCCATTCAATTCTTCCCTCTATTCTAAGTCAATTTGGATGTTAATCCACAATTGAACTCAAATACAGGGTTTTGGCGTTGCTCATAACACAAGCGACTACAATCCTCTTTATATTCTCTAAAAGGGTTCATTAATCACTAATTACGTCCACTTTTGTAGTCATTAACCCCTAATCACAATTTGGGATCTTGCTAAACCGGGGCTTAGCAATTCACTAATCTCAGGCTTATTCTCTATCCTCGAGTCTCAAAATTCGGGGTATTACACTGACCATTATGACAAGCAATGCAAAAGGCACATATGAAGACAGCTGTTTCCACCTCCTTCTCATTTGTTAAAGCGGCATTCTTGATGATAAATTGATCCAAACCATTCAATGGTGACAATGTTACCACAAGGCACATACTTAAACTCTAATTTAAATATTAAATCCTAACTCATATTTTCACATAACTCAAAATCTAATAAAATAAACCGATTAAAACCTCAATAATACCTCTAATAATAAAAATAAATTATTTAAACTAAATTTAATCGGTAAAAACACCATATAGAAACTCATTTATGATAAGTTTATAAAAGAAATTGATTATAAAATTATAAAACAACTAAATAGCAAATTTAAACTGATTAAGATTAATTATTCTCTACATTTCTATAGTTATATATTGATAAAACTCAAAATTTGCTTAAACTTTTATCCTAAAGTATTTTCTAATCAATAGAAGATTACTATCTAAAAAAAGAAAAAATTATTTAAAACATTTTTCATAAAAGAAGTTTTGTAATTAGAAGTGACTTTGAATATCCCATTGATCCCAAAAATATAAAAATACTCCTATCAATATTATTTTCTATACACACACTTAAGCTCCAATTCATAGCTTATGCTTATCGAAGCTTTTTCTGACTTTTTTCTGAAAGTTTATCGTCCAACCAAACACCCGCTTTATTATAAATTACTGTGTAAGGCCGATTTAGCCACTCAATCATCTGATTGGTTATCAAATCAGTAAAACAAATACACACATTGCTCTTCCCGTTCCAAGACTCTTCCTAGATTCAATTTAACTTCAGAAATACTATGGGCGCTAGATGAATCAAGAATGCCCTGCATAACTGAAGCAAGCTAAGATTTAAGCTGCTTGATAACTTTGGCATTATTCAAGAAGTCCTTCTTACTCCACTTGACTAACTCATGCCAGTAATTTGTCAGTTTACTAAGAAAGGATTCAATCAGTGAATTACTACATACATTCAGAGCCTGCCACCTATTCCTCACAACTTGCAAGTAATTTTCCTGAGCTGCCCAAACAGCTTCGAATTTGAAAGACAATGCTCGTCGGTGGGCATCAAAACAACAACTTATAAGCAAAAGATGGTGATCTAACCCAGCAGGATCAAGATGAAGTACTTGTAAGTTCAGGAATTATTATTTCAACTGTAAACTACCCAAAACTCTGTCAATTTGCTCTCTAATAGTAGCCTGGCCTTTATGGTTGTTACACCAAGTGAATCGGTACCAATTAAATCTCAAATCCATAGTTCACAATCCTCAATAAAGCATTTGAAATTGAGAATTTTTCACCATGCCCGCGGCCTTCGACCAGTCTTCTCATCTTGTGACAAAATATCCTTAAAGTTCCCCAGGCAAAGCCAAGGGCTACTGACATTTCTGCTGATTCGTCAAACCTCATTCCAACATAAAAGTCTATCGTCTTCCTTTATCGGGCCATAAATAAAAGTGATGTAACTAGAGGAGTCAATATTTGACATCGAGACGCTAGTGTGAATGATGTGAGAATACGAATAGAGAATATTTATTGAGATGCTATCAGTCCACCAGAGCACGATACCCCCACCACGGCCAACTAGATCAATAACCCACTCCTCATAAAAACCATACCTTCGTTTAACCTTCTTCACTACTATGATATTCAGCTTAGTTTCCATCAAGCACATAGTTTGGGGGTTTTTCTGGAAGCATTCTTCCTTTAAATTCCTAGCTGTCAAGGCAACCCCAAGGCATTTACAGTTCCAAGATAAGATATTCATGGCAAACCGGTGGCTGGTCCCATCCAACCATTGGCATTTTGAGAAGAAGAATTTGTGCAACAATCATTGTTCCCACTGCTTGTATCAAACCAACTTTCTGGAAAATCAATCTCACCCGTAATTCCATTTTTATGAAGTGTACCTGCTCTATTCGGATGATGTTGTTGTAAATATTGTACATGGGTGTGTCAAAGAAAGAGTCTCTCTAATATTATGGAATATATTTAAATGAAGAGATGCGTTTTAAGAAGTCATGTTCTTATAAGTCAAGGGATTAATAAATCAACGGATTTGTAAACGAAGAAATGTGTTTTCAGAAGTTATGTTTTTATAAATTAGGGGATTTGTATTGGTTTATGAATCAATATGTTTCATGAATTTAACAGACAATTATGACTTGCTAATTGAAAAGATGTAGTCTTCAAAAGGCACTACTTCAAGGCATTGATTCATTGCCTATAAATACCCCAACCGTAACATCATTTGATAGAAGAGAAATAGAAGTCTCGATAATCTCTCACTGAGTTACTTTATCTTCTGTCAGTTCTGCTGTCCTGTATCCTTTATAGGAAGGGTTTGTTTCATCTTGAGAAGATGCTGCCTTCTATTTATTTGAGGGGCTACGGAATATCTCTTAAGGATAATGTCTTCGGACGTGACTCTAACCAAATATTTTCTTGTTTCTTCGTAGATTTTGCCAACAAATGGCCCCGATGGAGATGCTGCTTTAAAGCATGAAAGTTCTTCTGATGACCTTGTTGCGACCAAACCACTGCTCCACCATTTTTCTCCGAGACATCAACTTCATCGAAAGAGAGCCTCCTCCGTCTTTTAACTTCATCGGGGTCAATATCATCACCATAAGGAAGTTTAACCTGGATTTCGTTAAGTTTAGCAGTGACTGCAAAAACAGGTGAAAATCCACTATTGGGTATTATCACATTTTTGTTGGGCTCTTCATCACTTAAAAATTGCACATTATTCATTACTTGCTCTTTTAGGCTTGAAATTGTCTCTACACAAACTCTTGGACTTGAAAGCTGGGCCTGTATTTTTTTGGAGCAGTGAGAATTCCTTTATTTTTTGAATTATCTTGGTTTTTAGGATCCACGTTTTCCACAAGATTGGAAATATTCTTTGCACATGAACTCCCTCCAAGAACTCCAGAATCACCGCCCACTAGTAGAAAAATGACTTTTTAGACCGGTTAAAAATGACTTTTTAGACCGGTTCTGTATTAGGTCTTGATACAGCAGGTCTAAAAAGTTTGTTATTTTTTAGACCGGTTGTTATAACCGATCTTAAAAGTCACACTTTTAAGACTGGTTGTGCCCACAACCGGTCTAAAAAATCCATATTTAAGACCGGTTGTGGGAACAACCGGTCTTAAATGTCTAGCCTTTAAGACCGGTTGTTCCACAACCGGTCTTAAAGTACTTTTTAAGACGGGTTGTGACTACAACCGGTCTTAAAGCTTCATTTTTTTTAAAAACGTCCCTTTTATTATATGTACACGCACAGAATGCTCCAATTTTAAACAGTAGTACATAACAATCACTGATTTCAATTTCAAAATTCAAAAGCACCAGTCTATAGCAGCAACAAATTAATGTTCATACAAGCCAGTACAGTCATACATTGATGATTCATTTGCAATTAGACAGTAAGGATGACCAAATGACAGCAGTAAAACAAAAGCAATAAACATGCAAAGAAATGAACATGCCCTTTGGTCCATTGTTATTGTCATTAGAACCATATTGCATTGCATAACCTGCTTGATCTGCCAAGCCCTTCTTCTTTCCCTTTGAGAAATATGAAGAATCCATAATCCCTGCATATATCACCAATTCACTCACTTCATTACTCATCAAAATTAGAAAATGTTAATTTCTCCCTGCTAGAAAATAATATTTGGAAATGAGTGCTTTGTGAAGGAAAGAAATCGCTTATATCATCAATACAACTATTGAAGCATTGTGATGCACACAGAATGCAATTTTGTGGAACAGAGGGTGAGAGAGAGAGAGAGAGATAATACATAAGGAATGAAACAGTCCGTGAGAAGAAACAAACATTTTCACATTATAGAAGACAAGATCATATAACAAAAATTGCTTCAAATAAATGAAACCAAGCAATCACAAAAATAAAATAAAACATACAAATCAGAGCCAAATACATGCATAATGAAAGTGGGGGGGGATTATGTGAACACACAATATGAGAGAATGGAAATGGAAGATACAAGTCCCGCAAACAAACATGCCAAATATTAAAGATTTGAGATATCATTCTATGAAGAATTTCAGGAGCCTAAGGTTATTCTATCTTCTCTTTGTCAGAAAAACGGGTTTCATGTGCTTGCTTCTTCTATGCTTCATTTGAAGGCAAAAACACCAGGACACAGCCATCACAATTCAACAAGAGTAAACTAGGGATATAATTGATCTACAAGTCCCTACTGATTCACCTGATGTTAGCAATAATATGAGAACAATAATGTACAATGTAACATTGGATTCAAAAACTCATTATTTTTGTAATAGCTCATGGATGAATTCAGCACAACATGTGCGAATGAAATCAATATCTTCTTCAGGAAAGGGATCAGCAAGATCAAACATCTGTAACACCAAAACCAGACGAAACATTGACTTAGTAACTTAAAAACAATAAAGTAAAACAAAAGTTCTGAAATATAAATTTACCTCTTGAGTAAAATCAGTCGTGCCTAGAGTGATAATATTGTAAATGTGTCTCAAAACATAAAAACCACATAAGTTGGACCCCTTTGGTTGCCGACGGCTCTGAGAAAAAACATGATATCATTAAAACAAATATAAAGGCATGTCTTATTACATTCTTTAAACAAATCCATATGTACTAACCTTTGGCATTATCCATGTAGGGTCCTTTAAGTCACGAACATGCTTACCACAAGCACTGTGTAGGAATGTTCGGATAGCCCTATGATCATCACAATGACAAAGGTTATTGGTTTTACACAAATTCCATAAACTTTGCATACAAAAGGTAATAATGCAAGAAAACTAACGAATTCATGGTCTTTTTCAAATCATTCCCTGGTTTGAAGTGGAGGGAACATAAGAGGATAACAGTGTAACTACTCTTGCATAGAAGAAGCAACTGCCAATGATCACTGAAAAAACAGAAGAATATTAAGCAAACATAAAACATTATATAAATTATAAAATATCAGTTTGTTTCTTACCTATGCACATATGGAGCCAAGAAACACTTAATTCCAGTTTCACTAAGCCTCTGTGACAAGTATGTATGTCTAGTAGCAGCAGTGGTCCCTTTCTCTTGGATGTGATGGGGGCATAAGAATCCAAATTTTTCACTTTTGCCAGACGAGACCAACCTACGATGCATGTACCTACAATAACGGAAGCACATAAATAAAAGGTAAACGGTGAAACTTTTAAAATATTTACTTTGAATTGCAGAAGCTACTTACATTAAGAACAGTTGGACAATCCCAATCGTAAGATTTTGTCCAGGAGCTACCAGGGACATCAAATCATCCTTCTTAAGATAGCATGTCACTCCTGACTGTCCAATAACTGAATACGTAGGCCACTCTCTTGTTTTGAATGATGTATCATATGCCATCAGAATCACTTGCTGTATGATATTCAATGGAGGCTGTGAAACTTCTTGCTGAGTGAAGGGAGCTGGACTTGGTGGGGCTTTGATCGGACTTGGTGGGGCTTTGATTGGACTTTCCTCGGCTCGACCAAAAACAAGGTTCGTTGGCCACAAGATGAATGTGCCCAAGACATCGCTAACGATCTTGAATTCATCAGAAGGGATAGGGACAGGTGCATCTGCAATAATCACCTCATCAACTGACACTCGGACTTGATCACCTTCCATTTGTCGGTGGTGGACAGTTGATCCCAAGTTATGCACACTACCCCGTGCAACTAACCGTCTCAGAGGATCCTCGACAAAAAGATCACAAAGCTCAGTAATTTTCGAGTTAGGACCCTCTGATGACTGCCCGATGTTGCAACAACTACCTTTAGTGCTCTGCTTATTAGGATCAATCGATTGTGGCTGGGGAGCACTGGTATCTTGTCTTGAGATCATAAACACTATCATTTCCTCTTTCATCTTGCTCAACCGGGTCTCTAATAGTGCATCAAATAATGCTTCAGCCTCGGCCTTTGCTTCTGCTCTTGCAATGGCCAACATAGTCTCCAATTCCTCCCTAGTCACGATGTTTGAGGAATGGCATACGGGGGCTCCAAAGTAATCCCGTATCCCTACCCCTCCTCCAACTCCCCTGACACGGCCTGGATGCTCATGTTTACCAGTAGCTACTATTAGGATGTCATTCCTGTCCTCTAACTTAAAAGAGCCCTCAGCTTGTTGTTTTCTAAGTTCATCCTATAACATAATACAAAATAACAAACATAAGTAATAATGTACGTTTCTTATGTAATTAATTACAATAACGATATATACTTATAATTCTTTCACCAACTATACGAGATTGTTCACTAGTATAAGTCCCATTCCTCTTTTGGTGGGAAAATTGCCATTTTTCTTCTCGACGAATCGGAGAAGGCGGAGAAAGAATAACAGAAGGATCAGATTGAGATGCTTCTTCCAATCTCTTTCATTTGGCCGCCAACAAGTCTCTTTCATCCTTTGCATAACCCCCACGAGACATTGTATGAGGGCAATAATTCTTTCTTCCACTTTCTTGTGCTTTTTGCCTTTTTGCTTGTGAATAAGAAATGATACAAAAGGAAAGTGTTAGAATCAATTAAGATAATTGCTAAGTAAATAAAACAAAAAATAAGTCAACCAACCAAAGATTCTGGAGTAGTCCGAAGCCTAACAAATTCTTGCCACGTCGCTTGATCAAGAAATGTATACTGGTCGCATGGATTAGGACGAGGTTGACCATCTTTCACCTCAATATGAATGTAATTGTTGGTCAGATTTGTCTTAAACTTGCTCCAGCGCTCATAACAATACGTCATCATCTTGTTGTACAAGATCTCACTCTGAGGAATATCGTAGGTGAGCTGAAATGCATGCATTGAAGGAGTAAGTGACAAATTTGTGACATTTGATAATAATTAATTACATACAGACAAGAATTGTATACCTGAATAGTGTCCCAAATATGCTGCTTCACCTTTGCATCGACATTTCTCCACTCCTCTATCAAGATGCTCGGCTTGTTACGTGCAAGGAGGCCGACGAAACTCCTATATCGTTGTGCATTAGGCCCGATTGGTTTCCAATGTCTATCAAACTCAATCGGTATCTTTTGGCCTGTACTTCGACTGAGGGAAACATCTGTCAACCGTGTGCCACGTCTACCCCTCCGTACAGACTGGCTACTGCACTCACTATGACCCTGGCTCGGAGCATTGCTAGGCTCGCCCTGGTTAACACTAGCTGGCTGACTCTCCTAAGCACTAGGTGGCTGACTCAGAGGTGTATGAGGTGGCTGATCCTCTGCACTAGGACGCTGGGGATTCGTCATTTTCCTGTAACGACAACAAAGAAAGATAAATCCTAAGCTATGACATGTGAAGACTATATCGATAAAATAACTAAACATATTCTTCGGATATAAATCATAATCATAATTACTTTAGTTAGTTAAGGTTAAAGTAGTATCATAAAGAGATATCCTCCCATATTCCCTCGTGATGATCATTTCTTGTGCCGTGCGCATTATCTGCTTCATCTTCTTCGTTTAGTTCTGGTAGACCCCTGGAAAAAGAAGGAGTCTCAAGAAGATCATAATTTGAGTGACTTTTCTTGTCAATATCAACGACCCTTTTTCCTTGGAGAGCTACAGACCACATTTTATTTGCCTGATCAGTGATATAGAACACTTGTTGCGCTTGATCTGCCATAATGAAAGGTTCATCTCCAAAACTTCTACTATTCAAATCTACTAATGTAAATCCTAACCTATCGATCTTCACACCATTATTGACATCAACCCACTTGCATTTGAAAATGGGAAATCTAATTTTAACATAGTCAACCACCCAAATCTCTTCAATCACCCTATAATAAGGTATGGCAGCCAATATAGGGTTCTTATCTTTCGAACTAGAGAAGTACATAAATTCAGCCACTAATACAACACCACTGTTCTGGACGGTGCTCTTATCATCTAGGGACTTCGTGTAAAAGGTATAACCATTGATCACAAATGAAGTCCAACTTATGACATCAACTTCAGGACCACGTGCTAACCAATTTATTGTATCAGAAACACATTCTTCTCCGTCAACCTTTTGTTTGAACCAATGTGCGAAAGTTCTGTTATGCTCCCTGATTAACCTTTGTTCAGTCATTCGACTATTTTGTTTTCGTACAATTTCTTTATGGGCATTCATGTAATATTGAACTTCATCAACATTGTTCAAGATGTACAAGTAGACTTGTTGCAATTCATCAGCATCTATGCTCTTTACTGTTGCCCCGCGTCTACCCCCTTCTTGATCATGACGTTTAGGAAGGCCAATATGTCGTACATTTGACAAATAATGTTGACAAAATTCCATAGCTTCTTCAGAAACATATTTTTGAACAATAGATGCTTCAGGCCGATTGGGGTTCTTCACATACCCTTTTAGTATTTTCATAGTTCTTTTGATCGGGTACATCCACCAGAAATAGATAGGGCCACACAAATTTATCTCCCTCACTAGATGAACAATCAAGTGTACCATGATATCAAAAAAGAAAGGAAGAAAAAGCTTTTCAAGCTGGCATAAGATCATGTATCCTTCATTTTCCAATTCCTCCAATCTTTCCGTGTCAATGACTTTACAACAAATGGCATTGAAGAAGAAATAAAGTCTAGTCAATATGTGTTGAAGATCATATTCGGCAATGCCTCGAATAGCTACTGGGAGTAGTTGTTGCATTAAGACATGACAATCATGAGACTTTAGCCCTATTAACTTCAAGTCTTTCATCGATACAAGCTTTTTAAAATTTGAACAATACCCTGAGGGAACTTTAGCGCCATGTAAACACTCACAAAAGCTGCTTTTCTCAACCTTAGACAAAGTATGAGCAGCGGAGGATAAAAAGTTCTATTACCGTATGGCCTTGGATGTAAATCTTCTCGTATTCCTATTTCTTGCAAGTTTAATCTTGCCTTCACGCCATCCTTAGAACTTCCTTGTATGTTGAGCAGTGTCCCAACAATACTATCACATACGTTCTTCTCCACATGCATGAAATCAATACAGTGTCTGACATCAAGATTGCGCCAATATGGAAGATCGAAGAAGACAGACTTTTTTTTCCATATATTTTTCTCATTTCTACTCTTTGATGACTTACCAAACATAGTATTGATATTTTTCACCTTTTCATAAATTTTCTCCCCAGTCAATGCCTCTGGAGCATCTTCAAACTCTTGGCCACCGAAAAAAGCTTTTTTTAATCTACGATAAGGGTGGCTTCGTCTTAGAAATCGCCTATGGCCAAGGTAAACCGTCTTTCTTCCATGTTGAAGTTGATGGTAGCATGTGCCTTCTTCACATATTGGACAAGCTTTGTGGCCTTTAACGCTATATCCTGACAAGTTCCCATATGCAGGGAAGTCATTTATAGTACAAAAGATCATTGCTCGCATATTAAAAGTCTCCTTCTTGTTCGCATAAAAAACATCGACACCTTTATCCCACAACTCTTTCAAGTTTTCGATCAAGGGTTCTAGATAAACATCTATGTCATTTCCAGGTTGCTTTGGTCCCAAAATCAACATAGACAACATAATGTACTTTCGTTTCATACATAACAAAGGAGATAAGTTGTAAATTACCAACAGAATAGGCCATGAACTATGTATACTGCTTAGGCTACCATAAGGATTCATACCATCTGTGCTAAGCCCAAACCTGAGATTCCTAGGTTCTTCACCGAAGGTAGGAAATAATTGATCGATTTTTTGCCATTGAGAAGAATCAACTGGATGTCGAAGCTTTCCATCAGAAATTCGCTCATCTGCATGCCATCTAAAATTTTTGGCATCAATTTCATTAGCAAACAGGCGCTTGAACCTTGGAATGATTGAAAGATACCACAACACTTTTGCAGGGCCCTTATTTGATTTATACCTCGAAGTTTCACATATCGGACATTGCTCCTTATCTTCATGATCTTTTCTATACAATATGCAATCATTAGGGCAAGCATGGATCTTTTTATACTTCATCCCTAGTGGACACAGTATTTTCTTAGCATTATAGTATCGACAAGGCAACACATTATTATCAGGAAGCATATCTTTAAAGGCCTCAAGTGTTTCTGAAAAACTCTTATCACTCTATCCATGCCGTGCTTTCAAGCTTACCAATTTCAATACAGCATTCAGCAATTGGTATTTTTTACACCCCGGGTATAGCGGTTTCTCAGTATCACTGCACATATTACCATATGCATGTGATTGTTCAAAAGCCTCTTCTCCTACATCACGAATAATATCCTCTATCCGATTATCCATATTCATGTCACTATCATCACAAGTCACTTCCCCCTGTTGAGATGTACTTGGCATTTCTAATTGTTCACCATGCCATACCCATACTACATACGTCTTACAAAACCCTTCACAAATTAAATGTGTATATATATCTGCAGCACTTAGTCGCTTCTCATTCAAACATTTTACACAAGGGCAATAAAACATCCTACTATTATTATTGGCATTTCTTTTTGCAAAGTATAAAAAACCCTTGACCCCAACATCATATTCAACACTCATCCGTTTAGCTTGTATCCAACTACGATCCATATATCCCAACACCTTTTTTTTGTTTTGTACTTTTTCCCTGGAAAAGGTAGGAGAATGATGAGAGCATGCAATCATTACACCCAAGTACATAGTGTAACTAGAATTAAACAAAGAAGATCGTGATTTAGAGTAGCGTGTGAGGAAAAAATGGAATGAGGGAAAGTGGAATGGAGAAGGAGTGAGGGAATGAGGAATAGAGGTGGAAAGAGGAAGGAAAGAATGCGCGTTCGTCAGAGAAAGTGACTTGGATATATATTCTTTTAATGTCTAACGCCTGCACATGCTAGATCCATTATTATATTGTTTGTCCCTAGATTTATTTTTTAGGGTGACTTTGGTCCTTCGACTAATAATATCCAAGCAATACCGCTGGAAACCAATAGAAGGTAACTAGTTAAACAAAGCAAAAAGAACTATAAGTGGAGGGATTTATGTTGAGGCTCAGTACTGGTGATGCTCTGAGTGCTGAAATTTGGGGTTGCCTTATGGGCATGAAAAGAGTTTGGGATGGGGGGTTCAGAGAAGTGTTGATTAGGTGCGACTTCTACGAGGTTATCGACCTACTTCAAAATGAGATCCCAGATATGCATGAAAAATGGCAGCTGCTTACAGAGATTAAAGCAATGTTGGAACGGAGCTGGAATGTAGAGTTCCAATATATTGACAGAGACGACAATAGTATGGCAGACTCATTAGCCAAACGAGCACTGAGTTCTTCTCATAGGCTTCAAATTATATATATATATCTATGCTTCAATTTTCTACCTATCTTTCTGGATTTCAACAGTAGAAAACTGTACTGCAACAACCAAACTCTGTTTTCTAGTTTCACCGTTTCTTGAGCACATCAAAGGGCCCAATTCCTTAGACTCTTAGGTAACCTCTGTGCATAGGATTCCCTCTTGTCTCCAATTTGTCCATTAAGGTGTCTAATACGTCAATAAACATTGATTATACAGTCACATGATACATTATATATTATTATATGCACCTGAATATTTTTTTTTAAAAAAAGATTCAATCTTGACATTTTTATACAGTTGGGGTAATGGAGTGTATGTGTATATATGTGTGTGCGCACCACAGAATTCA
This sequence comes from Inga leiocalycina, assembly GCA_963242795.1. Taxonomy (NCBI): domain Eukaryota; kingdom Viridiplantae; phylum Streptophyta; class Magnoliopsida; order Fabales; family Fabaceae; genus Inga; species Inga leiocalycina. The sequence continues at coordinate 31,267,432 of OY725325.1, read as the reverse complement.
TCAGCCAAAAGGGATTTAGTTTTGAAATGATGTTTGAGAAACGATTGGGGAGAAGGGAAGGGGGGAAAAGTTGTGGGGCTATAATTAATCAGTCACGATATGAATCCAGCTAGCGTGTCTCTTTCCCTTTTCAAAAAGTTACATTTAAAAAAAAAGATATAGCAGTTTCTGGATTTCACATCTGTTTTTTCTCTCTCACTTGAAACATCATTTCAATTTGAAACAAACAACAGGTACTTCAAGTAGGCCATGGAAGAAGAAGAAGCAACAAGAACTTGAGCATGTGAACTATGTCCTAGAAGATCACAATCATCATCATCATGTAGAACCTAACAGACAAATTTCAACTACCGAAAGGGACATTACCACTCCAATAACTATAGTTCCAAACTTAGTTCCCACAACACCAATATCTCAAACTCCAATCTTGAACCCTAATTATAATCCAGATGTCATGGTCTCTTCTGCCAACACATAATGAATAATTTATAGCCAAAGTAAAATAAATGATGAATAATTTGACTAATTAACACCAATCATCATCTTGCCCCATTAATTACTCACTATCGCACATTACTACATTACTATATTCCATAATATATTCTCATATACTATATATTTCTACTAATTTATCACAAACGCATGTTAGTATTAGCAACCAGGAGCTAGATCTGACATTTACCCGGTAAATGCTGAACCTCTTCACCTCAAATCTACCATTCCTGTAGACCAGAATAAAACCATGAGATTAGAAATTGAGCACTATGTAGTCGTTGTTTATTACCAGAATAAGCAGAGAAATCTACACACATTGAAATGGACAACAGAGAGAATGACAGTGGAAGTAGCATACCATGAAACAGAGAGAGCTTAAAAACCTAGAAAATAAAAGAAAAGCAGAGCTGAAAAAAGAAGAAAGCGGCCTAAGGCTCCATCAATTTTCTGCTTGCTCGGTTAACTAATAAATATATCTAATGATACCAATTTCAAATTGAGCATGTGACCAAGCGCGGACGAGGAAGCATTTTTGAGGGGTAAATGTAGATCGAGGACGAGGAAGCATACCTCAAACAAGATGATGAAGATGAAGACCTCCTTCAGTCGCAGTGAATGAAGGACGGAGCTTAAAAACCAGAAGCAAACGAAGACGGCGACCCAACAGCAACAACAATTAGCAGTGACCGGCCGGATTCGATTGTTCCAATTCAAAGATCAGGTAAGGGACGGGGAGTTGAGCATTGAGAAGAGAAATGATTGGGATGAAAAATTTCAGAAATGGAGAGGGCGCGCGGGCAGGGGAGGGGAAAAATTTGGGGAACTTTTTAAGACTGATTAAGTAGATTAACCGGTCTAAAATCAAGCTTTTTAAGACCGGTTGTCTAACAACGGGTCTTAAAATCACCTTTTAAGACCGGTTGTTAGAGAACCGGTCTTAAAAAGCTTCATTTTAGACCGGTTCTCTAGCAACTGGTCTTAAAAAGATTAATTTTTAGACCGGTTATTATAATAACGGGTCTAAAAATTAATCTTTTTAGACCAGTTAGTGTGCAACCGATCTAAATTGTATTTTTTAGACCGGTTATTATAATAACCGGTCTCCCAAATTCTTTATAATTACGTAAATGCCACCACGCATTTCTTTTAGACCTCATTTACTACAACCGGTTTAAATGTGCCGGTCTAAATCACCTTTTTTGTACTAGTGTGCCCTCCATATCCACCACAATCATTGGCATGGAATTTGCTTGCGTTGACTCATTATGATGATTAGATATTTCATCATTATTAGTAATAATATTGAGTCTAGAATATACGCCACTCTTCCCAGCATCACACCGAAGCCCTTTATTACCATACTAGCGACCATGTCAGAGACCTATGCTGATGAAAGGTGTAAGACGGAGCTCGCTTCTCTTTCAGTTCGCCTTTAACCCAATCATCCTTACAGATCTCCAATACGTCCTCAAAAGTTCTAACCGATGCGGTGCTCAACCAGTTACCATATTCTTCTTCTAAATCTGCCTCTTCCTCCAACCGACTGGATCCTTACACCCATAGATTTCATGACCAATATGGCCACATCTGTAACAAAAATTTTGCAATCTTTCTTAATGAACCGTCACTCAGGTTGGGTCCTTCTCCTTTTATGGAACACAGAAACCCAAAGTTAAAGGTTCATCTAATTGAATGACCGATCGCACTCATATCAAGCTTCATACAAGCCTTCCATCTACTACAGGCTTTTCATACATCACCGTTACTACGTTGCCAAGTGTGATAGTGTAGGAAGAATCGAAAGCCTAGAAAGAAAGGATGTGAAACTAAACCCAAAAAGGTGAGGAATTAAATTTGATATCTTTTAGTACCAGATAGTCCTCCCAGATCAAGTTTAATAGTTGGCCCTATATCTACCATGGCCTACCTTTGAGAATGCGCACTTTGTCATTAGTGTTTCTGAACTTGAAGAGGAATATTAATTGATTTCGATCAAGGTCATGAACTTCTGCTTCCTCATCCAACTGCCACCCTTTCTTGATCATGTAGACAACCATCGGTATATTCAGAATTTTGGTTATCAAAATCTTTCCGAATAAGGCACCTCCTATCATCTTTGCTTTCCTCTTCAACTTCAGGATAACCTCCCTTGGTCTTTTTGACTCCACTCCCATGTCCAACCTCCATACCTCCAAAGCACCGCCACCGGACACACACATACACACCAACCTGAGAATATGTAAAAAGGAAAGAAAAACAAAAGGGAAGAAGAGGGGGCAAGAAAGAAAAGAGAGTGGATATAGAGAAAGGCTGCTCGATGTTCAAATAACATCGGTGGCATTGGCACACAAGGGAGAGAGACACACCTTAAATACAACAAGTCAAGGGTACACTTTTATCTTAAAATATAATACCTCAATTTACTTTATCTCTCAAAGTTTAATTTTTCTCCATAAAATCATCTCTATTAATTACACATAATAAGGGGGTTTCCTGTTGGGAAAATACCAATTAAATACCATTTAAAAAATGAAAAACCCTAAAATGTCTATTAACACTTTAAAAAGACTTAAAGGTATCAAGTACCAAATTAAGTTTTTCAAGTTTTGACACATTTATCATTTTACACCTCAATTTTTTTTTAAATAATAGTGGTGCCTCTACTGGAGCACCACCGCCGGCCGGTCGGCCGCCACTCCGATGGCTGGTCGGTCGAGACCCTTGACAGCCAGAGCTCAGGCCACAGCTGGCAGGAGCTTTTTTGGTGGGGAAGTGGTTTTTTTTTTGAAAAAAATTAATTGAGAAATGGCAAGGGGTGGGATCGAACCCACCCCACCCCTTTAGCAAAGGAGTATGGTGCCAAAGCTCCTTTGATATATATATATATATATGCATTATTAAATATGTATAATATAATTAAAGGCGTAATAGCTTTGACAAATTCAGTAATGGAAATAACAAAATTCGTAATGGTATTGACTAAACCGTTTGCTGATGAACTTTGACTTGCACATTTTCATTAGCATTTTTGCACAAAACGCTTTTGTCAAAACCATTACAACTCTTATCAAAATAATTAATAAACTTGTCAATTTCATCATTGAATTTCTTAAAATCCTTTCATTATATTATGAATGTTTTCATTATAGAATCTCATAATGCGATTGTCAAAACCATTACAATTCTTGTCAAAATCATTACTAAACTTGTTAATCCCATAACTGAATTTGATAAAATCCTTTTATTTATATTATGAATGTTTTTATAATAGAATCTCATAATGGGATTGTCAAAACCTTTACAATCCTTGTCAAAATAATTACTAAACTTGTCAATCTCATTACTGAATTTCTTAAAATCCTTTTATTTATATTATGAATATTTTCATAATGGAATCTCATAATGGGATTGTCAAAATCATTACAAATCTTGTCAAAATGAGCACGTGCATCTTGTGCGATGCACGGAAGACTATCATAAATAAGGGCAAGCACATGTCAACTTCATGAAGAAAATGGACAGTTGGTTCTACAGCAAGTAAAAAAAAAGTTACATTCAAAAAGTTGTTCAACAGGCCAAATACAAGAACATTTCATTCAAAAATTGTGATACCTTATTAATATCTAACCATGTACATTCCTAAAAACTTCCTTGTAAACAACATTCTTGGTTGTTTTGATTCTCCCAGATGCATCTTCCCCAACAACAATCTTTAGTCCATCAATACTTTTTACTCTAGATAATGCAACGTATAGTTGCCCATGTGTGAATACTGGTTTTGAAAGATATAGTCCAACATGATGCAAATATTGTCCTTGACTTTTGTTTATTGTCATGGTGAATAAAAGTGTAATTGGGAATTGTCTTCGTTGCATGCGAAATGGCCATCTAGATTTGGAAGGATTCATATCCATTCTATGTATAAGCAACTTTTGATTTGGTCTTGAACCATTAAGCGTGATTGCCTCAATAACCTTATTCCCTAGCATAGATACACATAGACGTGTTCCATTGTACAAACCTGATGCTTGATCAATATTCCTTAGCAACATTATAGGTGATCCAACTTTGAGTACAAGTTTATGTAATGGCAAACCTGGAGAAGTTATTGTGTTTAGAAATTCTGTTGTGTATAGACACTAGTACAAAAAAATAAAGTTGTGGCGCTTATAATTACATTAGCTGTGGCGCTAGAGAAGTGCCACATATCTGGACGCCACTAAAAGAAGCTGTGGCGCTTGGAAGCGCTACAGCATTTAAATTTTTTTTTTAAAAATACCCTCCTGTAGCGCTTGTTGGAGGAAGTGCCACAGGAGGGGGGTCTCCTGTGGCGATTGTGTCATCAAGCGCCACAGGAGGGTATTTTTTTTAAAAAAAATATACTTCCAGAAAAAACCATAATGTATAAAAACAAAGAAAACTAATTAATTTCTATCACCATGGATCATTAGCGTCAGCCTCTATAAAAACATAATATCAGCTTAATAATACAAGCACTTTCTAGTCAGGTATTGTTTGTGTGTATAAGAGAAGTCGAATAAATATAACGTTGATCCATAAAAAACCATAATGTATATTTTAGTGTTCAATTGCAACATAGATTTATATATGTATATATATATATATATTATATTTATCAACTTGAAGACATAGTCAATAGCTCAACTCATTCATTTATGAAATTAGTTTATATTTAATATATTATTTTAGGCACAATTAGACCGTCTTTCCTGACTCTTTCAGCTAAACTTGGAGAATAAAATTCAGTCCACATCACTAAACGTACACCACAGTTTGGTTAGTAACTCCATTCATTTATTTAATATTCACAAACCTAATCCGTTTTCAAAAATGGTAGGCCATTTTGTTAGCTTATAGTGAGATAACTTTACTTTTTTTTTCTTATAATGTAACTTTACTTTTAAATTCATTATGTATTATGGTTAGAACATAGATATCAATTTGAAATAAAAAATTATAGAAATTATATGACAATTAAAAAAAGAAGAAGAAGAAGCATGTTGAACTTACAAGCTTAATTGATCAGTGCAGTGAAGTGGGGGACCACGTTGCTCGTTGGTGACGCAATCTTGAGTGAGGAGGAGGAGGAAATTTGAGCAGTTGGGACTAAAAGTGAAAGACAGTACAAAGAAAAGGGAACAATTGGGACAGGAGTGGGGATAACAGTTGGAACAAAACAAAGAAGTAGATTCGATGATGAAGACGTGTGCGTGTGTGGGTATGTTTTTAAGTGTGAAGATGAAAGGAAATGGAGGGAGGGGGGCGACGGTCATCCACTACAAGAAGCTATAGTGTAGATGAAAAGGGAAAGTGAGAGAGGAGGGAATAATTAAAGTGGGATGAGTCAAAATAAAAGAGAAGGAGGGAGGCTACTGCGTGGGAAGGGAAAAAAAGATAAGGGTGGGGGTGGGGGGAATTGAGATTGGTGGGAAGTGGATAGTGTAATCCACTAAAATGGTCAAAAAAAATTTTCTTTTTTTTTAATATATAACCAGCTGTGGCGCCTAGTTGCCCAGGCGCCACAGCTGGTGGTAAATTTTTTTTTTTTAATATACAACTTGCTATGGGATTGTTATAAATTTTTGGTCAAAAAACAAATTTTTTTTAATATATAACCTATTGTGGCTCCTGGTTTCTTAGGCGCCACAATTGGTTATAAATTTTTATATATATATATATATACACAACCAGCTAGTCACGTGGTGGCCAGCTAGTCAAAATTTTTTTTTTATTATAAACATCAAGGCAGGCGCCACACTTGGTCTGATCAGCTGTGGCCCTTGGTCTATCAGGCGCCACAGCTGGTACCTAAAATTAAAAAAAATAAAATAAAATAGAAAATGAAAAAAAAGGGTAGCTGTGACACTTCTTAAAGAAGGGCCACAAAATGTGCGCCACCTTTTGACCTTTTTGTAGTAGTGAGATTGTGAAAACTGTCAGAGTCTTCAGTTGATTTACAGACTGAGTCACAACTAAAGAACTCATATTGCTCACCTGGTAGCATCGAGCACATGTGATCATTGATCTTAGCGACTATTTCAATGGTTGGTGCAATATCCCAATTTTTGATTAAGGGCAAATCATGATTATTGTGGATAATTATGAATTTAAATTGAATTATTATGTGTTTTATGGCACTATTTAATTAATGTCATAATTATTGAAAAATTGGAAGAATGGAATTATTGGTCATGAGTTGGTAATTAAGGGAGAAATTAATTACTAACTATGAGAGAAATGAGAAATGTAGTTAGAATGGCTAATGGATGGATTAGAGAAGCTAATTGGGGATTTAGTGAGTGAGAGCCAATGAGGAGTGGACACATGGCAAGCTCACATGTGGGGAGGAATATGAGAAAAGTCAAAAGTATTTTAAAATGTGTTTTCTCTCTCTTCTTCCCTCTTTTTCTGCTGCACAAGCATGGGAGAGGGAAATATAATTATTTTCTCTCTTTCTTCACTCCTCCTCCCTCTCATCTCTCTTGTCCTCTCTCTCCATCTCTCTCTCTCATCTCTCTCTCTCTGCTGGGCGCCATTTTTGGCAGCAAAAGGAAGGGAGAAAAGCTTTGAAAAGGTAAGGAAAATGATCTCTATTGCTCAAGCACCTTTCCTTAAAGTTGTTCCTTGACATAAGAGCTTCATTTTGGTGGTGGTAGTTGGTCCATTGGTGCTGATTTGTGGCCACACGAAATTTTGGGAAGTGGTGAATCAAGAACTCCCTTTGAGAAAGTTGATAAGGTGAGTGAGACCTATCTATCTATCTAAGTTTCATACCATTTAAAATAGTTTGAATTTTCTGGAATTTTGGGCCCATTTTCGAAAATGAGGGCCATTGGGAGTTTGGTATGTGTTTGGTATGGAATTTGTATGTTTGGAATGCATTTTTGGATAGATAGATTTGATTGGGTTTGAAATTGTTAACTTTGGAGATTTTGAGAGTTTAGTGTTTAATGTTACCCAAAATGAAAGCATGATAATGGAATAGGATTTTGGTGATTTTGACATTCCCATTGGATTCCTTGAGTGATTTTGTGTGGGAATGAGCTTGGTTATTAATTTTGGATTCATTTGGATCACTTGGGAAAAGTTGGAAATCTGTCTTGTTTTGCACAGTCCGTTTGTACGAGCGTTTTGAATGACCAAATGGTGTTGGAAAATTCTGAAACTTTCCAGTGTTAAATTTCACATCACAAGCTTCAAAATGGACATATATTTTGTGTCATTTCATTTAGTATTCGGTGAGATATGGTTGTCCAAAGTTTGGGATTGAAACAGAACTCTGTTTTGGAGTAGTGTTTAGTTTTTGGTGATTCTGTATTTGTGTAGTGATTTCCAGTCATGAGCCATATTTTTCCTTGAAAGAGGACTTATATACCTTTCATTTGGCTTTGGAGTCACCCCGTTTCAATTTTTCTAGGATTAGTTATGAATTTTGGAAGTTCAGCCAAGAATCAGGGGATTTCTTGGCCGCGGCCCAAGGTGGCTGGCCGCGGCCCAAACCTTTCTGGCCTAATTCTGGCCACGGCCCAGGAGTGGCTGGCAACGGCCAGTGGCCCTCTGACCATATTTTGGCCACGGCCCAAGGAAGGGCTGGCCGCGGCCAACCCCTGTGTTCCGGCACTTTGAGTTTTCGAAAGGAGATCTCTAACCTATTGTTTCCCAACCTTTTAGGGCTTTTATTAGAGGTATTTGTGGCCTCTTAAGGGTCAATTATGATAACCAAATTTAAGTGTTTCAAGTTAAATAAGTCTTGGAATAGAATATAACTCTTCGTCCCTAATCATGATTCTAGCATACGACATTTGCCCTAGGCGGGAGAGATCGGCGCCAGAGTACGCCCGGAAGGATCAAGGTAGTGACTCTTCTCTCATATTATGTATGATGTTTTGGCATGCATAACTTATCGTTGAATTTTTGAAATGTGTACCATGGTCCATTACGACGTGAGCAGGTCAGCGTGAGCCGTGTAGGGATTGATGGTGGTTATCTCTAGGTCGGCCGTTGAACTGCCGTCATAATCAACATGGATATTGTGAATCTGACCCGTGGGGCGGCGTTTGAGAATCCAGCCGTGGGCTGTGTGTATCTTGCCTGTATGGCTTGTGTATGAAATGCATTATATGAATCCCAGCTGTGGTGAAATGTATTGTGTGGATTGCTGTGATGCAATGCAATGTGAGCAATTCAGCGTGAGCAATCGTAAGGGATGACATGTGTCATACTAACCATTGCCGTTGTAACTGCCGTTGTAGTTGCTTGTTGTGGTTAATGATTTGCTTACATGCATTATTATTGTACATTATATGACTGATTTGTTACTACGGGGATTCCTTAGAATCTCACTCTCCCAAAAACCATGTTTTAGATAGGGCAGAAGGATCAAAGGGAAAGCGGGCGACGAAGAGCGGATAAAGCTCTGATTTAGATGTATATTTTGGGTTATTGGTTATCATGTATATCTTTTGGATATTTTTGGGAAACCATTATGTATATTGGGATTGGTAGTATAGTTTTGTGTAATCCCCAAGTTAAGGGTAATGAATTGTGGGCTTTGTGCCTTTGTAAATCCCTTATTTAATGAATGGAACCCGAGTGTGTCGGGAATTTGCTTTATACTCTGATATTTGTGAATGAAATCAACTTGTACAGGCCATTTAGTATTGAAATATGAATATGAGACCGTCATGACCAGATTTTGTAAAAGTTTTTGTAAGCCATGATTTTGGGAAGTTTGATTTTGTTTAAGTCTCAAAATCATCTAAGGTCTCTAATTCTACATCAATTACGTGTTTATGAACTAAATCTCGGCCTTAATCGTGAAGGGGGTTACAGTTGGTGCTAGTATTGCCCTGTCATTGAAGTACTCATTAACTGTTAACTTGTCCAAAAGGTCTCATAAGTTGCTTGGACAATAGCATTTAGTGGATCATGGCAGTTTGCTATTAACGCTTCATTTGGGATTTCTATATCAGCAACACCGTCTATGAAGTCTCCTAAATTATCATCACCAACATCTAGTAACCATCGTGAGAACCACTCTATTTTTTGATTGACAATGCTATCATTGGATGTATTTAGACGCATGTTTTTTGTCAGGCAAAATATAGTGCAATGTTGCCATAAGTGCGAGGAGCTAATGCATGCGTTAACTATTTTTGCCCTTGTACCTTTTGGAATGATAGGAAGTATTTGCCGAAAATCACCCCCATAAGAATGCATTTACCCCTAAAAGGTAGATTACAATGCATGATATCCTTTAGGGTTCTGTCAAATGCTTCTATACAGTAGCGTTGAACCATAGGGGCCTCAACCCATATAATTAACTTTGTGCTCTTAGTTAGGTTTACTAACGGTGAGTTCTGCCATATTGAACACACTGAGAACTCTATTATTTGAATAGGTATTGCAAACCTAGAATGCACAGTCCTTTCGAAAGGTAGTAAAGTCACAGCAATTCCACTGGATGCAATTGTGAGCACTATATCTCCCTTAGAATGAAGAGTTGAGGCTAATGCGTTCTACAAGTAGGTTTTTCCAGTGCCACCAAACCCATAAACAAAGAAAAAACCTCCATTAGGTTGATGTAAAGATGCCATCACTTTGTCAAAGACATCCTTCTGATCAGAATTCAAAGAGCTAAATAATGACTCAGCTTGTGACCTTATAGAATCTCTATTATAGATCAATTCTTGGAGGATAAGATGGTTGCTCACGTCAATGGTTGATAGTTCTGGAATTGGAAGAGTATTGAAGTCATGCAAAGTCTTTCCATTTTGACAAAGGAGAGCATCAATTTCTTTCAGTGCAGCTTGTTCCTTTTCACATATAGGTTTGTGCACACCTGTGTATTAAATCAGAATGGGATATAGTAAGAAAATGTAACTATGAATTTAATAACAATGCTAATAAATATATAAAAAATGCTGATTTGACCAGTATTTAAATTTCACCAACTTGAATATCTATGATCACTATGAGGAATATAAAGCATATCTTCTGAAAGCAATTGAGAAGTTTCTTTCCAAACGTAATCAGGATGATAAAGAGATCCACATAGCGACATTGTCACAAATAGCTTCCATAAAAAATGGCATGATGCCCATGATGATGCTTCTTTAATTGCACCAACATATTCTCTATCATCATCAAGTAAACCACGTGCAAAGCATGTGTCTTTAAAGGTTGTGTGCAACACCATCAAATTTTTTTATATCTTCAAATGAAGTGGGGCCACGAACTTGCGTTAGAAGAATACGCAAGTAATATAGCTCTCCAGCAGATGGTGACACATGAGCCATTCTAACTATTGGAAATCCCTTTTGCCTTCTCTTCCATTGTCGTTTGTCCTTCTGATATACATAATGGTTGGGGAATTCAGAGTATGTAAGAGTTGATGCAAATGTGTCATCATGATTAATTTTCATCCATGACAGAAATTGTGATTCAAAAACTCGAGATTTATCTATCAACTCTAAAACATCATCTGTACTTGAGTAAATAATGAATTACTGATTTGGAAGGTGAAAACTTAGTCTTTCAACTGAAGGGTACCTATGCTGGATATTAAACCCAAAAATCCACCAAGCAGCTTCATAGGATGAGACATAACGACAATTATAATATTATTGGATTTCATCAATGACTTTTCTACTTGTCTGGTCACTGCTTTTATCAAACAATCCAACAACAAATTTATCATTTCCTTTGCTAATGTACTTGAATAAGTACTTGATAATAGTTGATTGGTTGCACTTTTCAGCATTGATGTATGCCTGAAACATTTGAAGTAGCATTGGATTGTACGGGACAACAAACCGATTGTCTAAAGGGACACCTTTCAATTGAATTGATTTGCCATCATCCTTTTGCCTATATGTTGGATAACCATCTTCATTTATTGTTGTATGCTGTGTGAACCTCTTAGGGAAATACTTGCTACATTTCTTATCTTTCATGCATAGAGCATTAGGTTTGCTAGTGCCACAAGGGCCATGTATCATGAATTTTTTCACCAACTCATGTAGTACTGGTGAAGAAGCCTCATCTGGGATTTTAGTGGAAATCAACTTGTCAATTGACTCAGGATTAGTGATCTTGTCGTTTGTATTTAAGAATTGTAGGATATGTGCATGAGGCAAACCTCATTTTTGGAACTCAATAGTATAGATCTCTGTGTCATGGAAAGTTTGAGATTATTTAGACGCACAGTCAAAGCATATTAAACTATGGCATATGAAGAATTTGATAAATAAATGATAATAAGATAAAGTGCTTTAGGATACATACCTGCCCGAATGGTACCAAAAATCTTTCTGCTCTTCAAAGTTTTCATCAAGGAGGCCAACTTCATCTCAAATATTCTAGATAATTGATGTGGGAAATATGAAGGATGTAGATTGAACTCATCACAATATCTTTTTATTTCAGGCCAAGTAGGATTGCAAGTGAACGTGATGAATAGATCTGGATAACCAACTATTCTGCGTATGGCCATAGCATCTTAGTAATTACTGATAAAATATCTTGCTCCTCTAGTGAAAGATGATGGGAGGACAATCCTCTTTCCTACAGAAGAAGCATTTGTCTCCCCATTTAATACTGCATCTGATAATCCTTAGTATAGATAAGCTCTCAACTCCTTCTGATGAGTCCTAATCCACAATAATCTTTGTGACTCAATCATAGTGTATCCATCAACAATGAATTGCTGGAGCAACCTTGATGCATGATAAAGTATGGAGCATTTGTTTTCCGTTATCATTAATCTATAACAGAGGAACTCTTAAATGCTAACCCTCTTACATGTCTTTGTGACAAGTAATGTTTCCTCTCTATGTTGAACATCATCCCTACTACCATATTCACTAAAAGATAAAAGTATGGGATATTGTAGAGGTAGGTAAAAGGCATGTAACTCATTGATACGTTAAAGTATGCCTTCATGTGTTTCCAAAATGATGTCCCTAACATTGAAGTCCATATCTATGTCTCCCACAATTAATGCTGCTACTTCTGATACGGTTGGTAAGTTGTACATTGGACCATCATGCGGCCTACTTCCTATCAGCACATCTACAAGGGACTTGGAGTTGGACTGGTTACCATTTTGGAAGCTAAACGAAATTGCTGTACAAATGGATTAACCTCATCCAACCGATTCTTTATTTGTTGAACAATGAGTGGGTCAATCGAATCTTCCTTTTGATGCTTGTTGTTGCTAAGAAAAAAGTTGGAAAGTTTATACACATTTGTAAAATAATAAACGCAAATATCATAAGATTTAAGGATTATATTCCTTATTACCTCATTGCAACAATCCGGTTAGCAACTTCATTATTGTTATAATGAATTTAGAGTTGAGAACACACTAGTTTTTCACCTCTGGGTGGTAATAAATTCCCAATGGCATGATAATTCATCCCTGACAGTACAAACGTGTAAGGTCCACCACTAGTGTTGATTGCATGATCAATTTTCCCTCCCATGGATGTGAAAGAAAACATGTTGTTGTACTGCCTTATGTTTATATGGAAGTTGCGTGAAATTGGTGATTGCTTATCAAAAAATAATCTTTGGAATAATGGTGGAGGCATTTTCCAAGCAGGCAACACTACTTTGCCTTTCAAACAACATAATGAAAAAGTATCTATATTCTTTTGCTTCCTATCTTTCTTCACTCTTTCATTTAACCAAAACTTTGCATGATAGAAATTGCATTTATATGTTGGGTCACCTTCATCTGAAATTGTTCAGCAGCAACGAAATTAATAATTTAGTAATAACATTAAGAAGGTAGCATAGGTATATTTTGCAACTTTATTAATGATCACTTGCCTTGATACCCAATTTTTCCAAATTCCTTATCTTTCTCCCTGCTATGAGTTGAATTTTCTTGATCTATTGCCTGGTCTGTGACTTTATGTCTTACCATTGGAATGACATAAACCAACCGTTTGAATAATGGCTTGCCACATGTATTGAAAATAAATTGGATAATAAGAATAGTTGCACCAACCTTCAGTCATCTCTATATCACTGCTGTCAGATTGAATGTGTTGACTTTGTTCCATGTCAAATTCAAACTCTATATTCTTGTTGTGGAATTACTACAAATGAACTTAATTTAATAAAAAATAATGAACATAATACTTGACATTACAATAAATGGGTACTATAATGGATCATTTTTAGCATCAACTTGCAAGCTAGGTATAAATTAAATCTTATTGACTAATTGACACTAAAACTGGTGGCGGAATAAAATATCAACATATGTACATGCATTATAATAAATTAAATCTAATATGGTTTGTAAGGCAATAGGAAGATATGACCATATAGTTTGAGTGATGGAAATAATGTAGGAGATGCATTTCTCAACAAACCTTCCATTACATGAAGTGAGGAAACCGCAAGCCTTTTGTTTATTACTTACATGACTAATGAATTTGACATACCTATTGTAACCCCCTTCACGATTAAGGCCGAAATTTAGCTCATAAACACGTAATTGATGTAGAATTAGAGACCTTAAATGATTTTGGGACTTAAACAAAATCAAACTTCCCAAAATCATGGCTTGCAAAAACTTTTACAAAACCTATTAATGACGGTCTCATACTCACATTTCAATACTAAATGGCCTGTACAAGTTGATTTCATTCACAAATATCAGAGTATAAAGCAAATTCCCGACACACTCGGGTTTCATTCATTAAATAAGGGATTTACAAAGGCACAAAGCCCACAATTCATTACCCTTAACTTGGGGATTACACAAAACTATACTACCAATCCCAATATACATAATGGTTTCCCAAAAATTTCCAAAAGATATACATGATAACCAATAACCCAAAATATACATCTAAATCAGAGCTTTATCCACTCTTCGTCTCCCGCTTTCCCTTTGATCCTTCTGCCCTATCTAAAACATGGTTTTTGGGAGAGTGAGATTCTAAGGAATCCCCGTAGTAACAAATCAATCATATAATGTACAATAATAATGCATGTAAGCAAATCATTAACCACAACAAGCAACTACAACGGCAGTTACAATGGCAATGGTTAGTATGACACATGTCATCCCTTACGATTGCTCACGCTAAATTGCTCACATTGCATTGCATCACAGCAATCCACACAATACATTTCACCACAGCTGGGATTCATATAATGCATTTCATACACAATTCATACAGGCAAGATACACACAGCCCACGGCTGGATTCACAAACACCGCCCCACGGGTCGGATTCACAAATATCCATGTCAATTATGACGGCAGTTCAACGGCCGACCTAGAGATGACCACCGTCAATCCCTACACGGCTCACGCTGACCTGCTCACGCCGTAATGGACCATGGCACACATTTCACAAATTCAATGATAAGTTATGCATGCCAAAACATCATACATAATATGAGAGAAGAGTCACTACCTTGATCCTTCCGGGCGTACTCCGATACCGGTCTCTCCCGCCTAGGGCAAATGTCGTATCCTAGAATCATAATTAGGGACGAAGAGTTACATTCTATTCCAAGACTTAATTAACTTGAAACACTTAATTTTGGTTATCATAATTGACCCTTAAGAGGCCACAAATGCCTCTAATAAAAGCCCTAAAAGATTGGGAAACAATAGGTTAGAGATCTCCTTTCGAAAACTTAAAGTGCTGGAACACAGGGGTTGGCCACGGCCAAAACATGGTCAGAAGGCCGTGGGCAGTGGCCAGCCACCCATGGGCCGTGGCCAGAATCAAGCTAGAAAGTCTTGGGCCGCGGCCAGCCACTCATGGGCCGCGGCCAAGAAATTTCCTGACTCTTGGCTGAACTTTGAAAAACTATAACTAATTGTAGAAAAATCGAAACGAGGTGATTCCAAAGCCAAATGAAAAGGTATATAAGTCCTCTTTCAAGGAAAAATATAGCCCATCACTGGAAATCACTACACAAATACAGAATCACCAAAAACTAAACACTACTCCAAAACAGAGTTCTGTTTCAATCCCAAACTTTGGACAACCATATCTCATAGAATAATAAACGAAATGACACAAAATATATATCCATTTTTAAGCTTGGGATGTGAACTTTAAGACTGTAAAGTTTCAAAATTTTCCAATACCATTTGTTCATTCAAAACGCTCGTGAAAACGGACTGCACAAAACAGAGCTCAAACCAGACAACTTTCCAACTTTTCCCAAGTGATTCAAATGAACCCAAAATCAATAACCAAGCTCATTCCCACACAAAATCACTCAAGGAATCCAATGGGAATGTCAAAATCACCAAAATCCTATTCCATTATCATGCTTTGGTTTTGGTTAACATTAAACACTAAAATCTCAAATTCTCCAAACTAAACAATTTCCAACCCAAACAATTCTATCTATCCAAAATGCATTCCAAACATACAAATTCCATACCAAACACATACCAAACTCTCAATGGCCCTCATTTTTGATAATGGCCCAAGAATTCCAGAAAATCCAAGTTAATCCATTTGGCATAAAACATAGATAGATAAATAGGTCTCACTCACCTTATCAACTTTCTCAAAGGGAGTTCTTGATTCACCACCTCCCAAAATTTCGTGTGGCCACAAACCACAACCAATGGACAAACTACAACCATAGAAATGTTGCTCTTAACTCAAGGATCAACTTTAATGAAGGGAGTTTGAGCAATAGGGATCATTTTCCTTACCTTTTTCAAGCTTTCTTCCCTTCCCTTTCCCCTTCCATGGCTGACGAGAGAGAGAGAGCAAGAATGAGAGAGAGATGGTGAGATGGAGAGAGAGGACATGAGAGGTATAAGGGAGGAGGAGTGAAGAATAAAATAATGATACACCCTCCATGACTTCAGCAAAAAAAGAGAGGAGAGGAAGAGAGAGAAAACTGATTAAAATACTCTCCATTTGACTTTTCTCCTCATCACTCACCATTCACACTTTTGCCACATGTCAACTTGCTATTGGCTTACACCAATTAAGTCACCAATTAGCTACTTTAATCTCTCCATTAGCCATTTTAATCACACATCCCATTTTCTCTTAGTTAGTAATTAATCTCTCCATTAATTACCACTTATGGCCAATATTTCCATTATTCCAATTTTTTCAATAATTATGACATATTAATTTAATATTGCCATAAAACACATAATAATTCCAATTAAATTCATAATTATCCATAATAATCATGATTAACCCATAATCAAAAATTGGGATATTACACCTATAATTAATCATCTGCACCATTTATACTGATGAACTTTTTATTGTCATGATATAAGGGATATAAAAACATGTATGCTGTAGAAGACAAAGTTGGCTCAAGGAAGAGATACTAATGAATGACCTTATGTTTTCCCTACTGCATAGAGCAAACAAATACTAGGGTTCAAAAAACTCTTTTAATGACCCCATAAATTTGACGATGCACGGTATGGTTGTGAAAAAAGGAAATGTAGCCCTTCCTATTACATAAGTATTAGTTGCATTAAGTAGGAAGTAAGGAACATAATTCCTTGATAGTCATTGGCAACAACTAATCACAATAATGAAAAAGAGAGTTAAAAGAGGAGTAGAGTTCATTCATATCCAAATAACCCACGGATGGAAATAAGGAAGGCTAGGAATGAAGTATCACACTATTCCATGACAGGGAAAAAGAATGATATTTAGTATATATGCCACAACTTTAAGAAATGCAAAAAAAAAAAAAGTAATGAATAAGTATATGATAGAAGAAACCATACATAGGAGAAAAAATAAATGATGCATAACAACTTCATTTAAGTAACAGTATTGATAGATCATGATATTGCCATAGTTATGTGAAAAACAAAGAACACAATATGAATGCCAGATTTAATTGATTCTGGAGAACTGCCATGGTCATGTGAAAAACAAAGAACACAATATGAATGTCATATTTAATTGATTCCGGAGAATTGCCATGGTCATGTGAAAAACAAAGAATGCAATATGTCATGGAGAATTGTGATGCACAGTACAGTATACTGAGAACAAATAAAATGAAAGCATGGCCACACATTCATTAGTCATGTAAGCAATAAATAAATAACACTTAACAGATATTTAATGGATAGTAAACTAAATAGTTAAACAATCAAAAACTCTGAAACATTAAAGACTATACTTACCTATCAGGTTGGGTTGATATATGACATATTGGCGCTATTTGAACATTGTCTTTGTATCGTACTTGCAGCCTTCTTCTTCCTTGTAACACCAGTGGGTTCTTCAGCTCCTTATAACCCTCTTATTCTTGTAGTTTTATGTTTCCACACATGCTTCAAAGAGTCCTCAACATGATCATTTAAAATATAAAGTGTTGATCTTCCTTATTTAAGGTTGATATGAAGATGTGGCAATGAATGATGGTTATTAGTGAAAGAGTTAATTTCAGAGTGACATATTGATAACATATGATTATCTGTTCAGATATCAAACTGTATTACCCTTAAAACGTGTGGACAAATTTAACTGAACGTTGCTAATATCATTTAAAGCACGGGCCCTCCTTCCTCCTGTTCTACTATTCCTATCAGTTTGTAAAAATGATGGCTGTGTAAACTGTGCAACATCATTTGTTGGTGTTAATTTTAATGGAACAACAATGTTTTCTCCTTGAGTATTTTGGTTTCGGCTGCAATGACTGTCGTCCGTTGCTGCACTTCTAATATTGGGGTGAGCACCATGCAAGTGGTTGCTCATGTTCTCTGATATCATTGTAAGAAATAAAATGTCAATTGACTGTGTTAATCAGAGCTAATATGTTTCAAAATAAGCTTTAGGATCAAACCTTTATCCATTTGAGGTTGAAGGCATAATCTCTACCCAACAGAGGGAAACTTGGCAAAGGAAGACATTGTGGGACGGTTGATAGAATGTAAGGAAATATAATGGAAGAATCCCTTATAGGACACTTTTCCCAAAAGATGGTTAATTTTTAACCTAGTCAAAGATCAGGCAAAGCATGCCACTACAAAACAAACAACACACTTTCGGACAAACATGGTCATAGAGAAAAAGTCGAGTTGGCAAAAAGACAAACGGCTGATGGTGACAGGTCTAGTGCCATATTTTAAGCAGATTAGTTGGACAAAATGGACACATATTGAATAGGAGTTGGAGATAATAGCCCACTTTGAGAAAGATCAAAACCACAGACTAATTTAGTTCGAAAACAAAACATAATACAACTTATTTTATTGGTTGCCAATTAGTTCTTTCCTATAACTGTGATAAAGTACCTTAGCCTACAATTACATATTTTGAGGTACCCAATGCTCCAACTGGATTAACTAAATGATTAGATTAGTAATTTGTTATCCACGTGCAAAATTTCAGCTTGGGTGTGCTTGGTATTAGTGTTTTTCAAACCTCAAGTAAAATATATATGGCCTTAATCATTCACATACAGTGGAGTAGGATATTTTCATTATACAATTAGCCTCAATTTAAAGGAAATATGGATGAAAAAGAAATTAAATATATGCCTATTAATTAAAATAAGTGGTTAATATCATAAACAAAAGAGGTTAAACTCATTATAGTAACAATTTAGAAGGAAGGGTATACTTTTTTCTACCCCATTTTTTCGGGACAACAACATCTTCCAGTAAAAACCTTGAATTTGTATTGCAAAATGCATCCTTCATTTAAGGTGCATAAAAAAAATTAACCCATGAAGCTGCAATGGGCAATACAATTTCTTCACAGAAGAATCCCTTATTACGGAAGAATGGACGAATCCCTTATAGATGTGTATCAATCAAAAGTAGGAGTTCATGTCAAGCTGAAAGAGGTGAAGGTACTGATAGTAACAGCTCATCAAAACTTTAGGCTGATCTTATTAATGTATTTATTAAACTAACCAACCATTCTTAAGATTAACATATAAATTATAGTAAATTAGTTACTTTTTTCCATGATGTATTTATTAGAACCGAATTTGTGGCAAAGAGCAATGGAAGCTGTTCTATTGTATATTATATTTTTAAAATTCCATTAAAGAATCAAAGACATATTTTGAATGATACTCCTCATAGGCCTAACGATATATAAGGGTATTTCATGCTAGCATGATAACATTGAGTTTGTGATTCTTATTTGTTATCACAGATGGTCTCTGCCAAGCATTGCATCTATTATTAGGGACCTCTTTCATTTGTTAACTATACTATGATTGCAGATACTAAGTCTTGCTATTAGCTGGTGTAAAACTGACCACACTATGATGTAATTGTAAAAAGGACAAGTGTATCCATGATAAACAAAGGCATTGATATTCAAAGGCAACAAACAGAAATACTGTAATTAAAAAGATACGTCTACAACTGGGAAACATAGTAACAACAACAACTGAGATTGAAAATGAAGACGGACTAAACTTGGAAACAAAAGGAAAGACATCAACTAAAGTGCAAAGACTAAGATTGAAACATAATCCTAATGTGAACTAAGCTTCAAAATGATAGACCAAAGTTTCCAGCCATGGATCCACACTACTTCTCTTGCTTTATAAGTTTTAAGCATATGCCGTCATGCATTGCATTAGCTGATGGTTGGGTTATGAGATTGTCAAGTTTAGTAATGATTTTGATAAGAATTGTAATGGTTTTGACAATCCAATTATGAGATTCCATTATGAAAACACTCATAATATAAATAAAAGGATTTTAATAAATTTAGTAATGAGATTAACAAGTTTAGTAATGATTTTAACAAGAATTGTAATGGTGTTGACAATTCCATTATGAAATTTCATTATAAAAACATTCATAATATAAATAAAAGGATTTTAACAAATTCAGTAATGAGATTGACAATTGTATTAATTATCTTGACAAGAGTTGTAATAGTTTTAACAAAAGCGTTTTGTGCAAAAATGCTGATGAAAACATGTAAGTCAAGGTTTATCGGCAAACAGTTTAGTCAATACCATTACGAATTTTGTTATTTCCATTACTGAATTTGTCAAAGTTATTACTGATTTTTTCAAACAACTACACCTTTAATTATATTATACATATTTAATAATACATATATATATTAAAGAAGCTTCAGTGGCCCAATGGCCACTATGCTCATTTGCTAAAAGGGTGGGATGGGTTCGATCCCACCCCTTACCATTTCTCAACTAAGTTTTTTAAAACAAAACCCCTTTCCTACCAAAAAAGCTCCCGCCGGCCAGAGCTCTGGCCGTTGGGGGTCTCGGGTGGCTGGGCGGCTAGCAGTGGTGCTCCGGCTGGGGCACCACTAGTTTTTTTAAAAAAATTGAGGAGTAAAATGATAAATGTGTTAAAACTTGAAAAACTTAATTTGGTACTTGGTACCTTTAAGTCTTTTTAAAGTGTTAATAGACTTTTTTGGGTTTTGCATTTTCAAATGGTATTTAATTGGCATTTTCCCTTTCTTTTCAAGTAGTGATTACAATAAATATGATAGAAAAGGTATTTTAGAAAAATCAACACACTTATTTTCTTAATATTCTCAAACTAATTGTCTAAAATTTATGTTAACTACCGGAGGAAGTATTTTATACCCAAAAAAAAAAAATTGAAGTAACTAAAATTAAGGAAAGCTTAAAAGAGGAGGACATGAATTCACGTTTTTATATTATATGAATCACATTCTTGTCAATTGAATCAATCTTCATTTGAATTGAGAGAATTTTATTTGGTAGACTTGAACCTTTTTTTTATAACTAATTTGTTCTTTGATAAATTTATTTAAAGATTTATTATCAAATTTTAAAACTTGTTTGAAGGGGCAAGATCATGAATACTCGCTCTACTCCATAATATAAGTTACTTATAGAAAAATGACTTGGTCTATAATATAAGTCACTTGGAGAGTAATTAATGCTTATTTATTAATTTTGTCCATACAATTAATGTTTACATGTGATTTCTTCTATTTTTCTGATCTCTCATTCAAAACCACATTTAATATGGATAAAGTTTGAAAAAAAATTCACTTTAAGGCAAATTTAATGAGTTAACTACTATTTTTTAGTTCTCATGAATTAATTAGTGACTTATATTATAAACTGGAAGTGTAGTTTGAAAGCAAGTAACATCAAACTTCTCATCAAATTTATTCAAAGATTTAAATTTGATTATTTTAATATCTATTATCAAATTTCAAAACATTTTTTCTAGAAGGGTCAAGCTAAAATAGTTTGAAAGTGAATAAAATCAAACCCCACATCAAGTTTCAAGACCAATAATTCTTTTTAGACACATGATTAAGGGGGCGAGAAAGACATACAAGAACTATCAAAATAAGCAAATATCAAAATGTACTGCGGAATGGCCTTATTCCTATGAGGTCCTTGGGAACTATATAAGTGCCTGTTTGGTTCACGGAATTGAAGGTAGTGTAATAGAATGTAATGGAATGGAATGTAATGTAATGTAATGTAATGATGATTACATAATTTGTTTGGTTTGTCATTAGAGAAAGATGATATATATACATAACAATGTTTGGTTGGATTACATTGAAAATGAGAAATACATGTGAATAATATAGCAAAGGACAAAATTACCCCTGTCTACATATATAATAATGTACACATTGGGTCAATGATAATTTTTTAATTCTATGCAATATACACATTGGGTTCATAGTAATTTTTTAATATTTAATGATGAAAATATTATTCAGTGTATAGGTTGGGTTTATGTTAATTTTTTTAATATGGAAATATTATTTAATGATATGTTTTAATATTTTTTTAAAGGTGGAATATAATTTTTTAATTTTTAATGGGGAATATTTCTTAAGTTTCTTTATTATTAATTATTTTTTAATATTTACTGGTGATAAATAAAATTATTTAATATTTAACAGAATTTATGGGTGGGCACTCTGGTCAATTTAAAAAATTATGATGGTAATAGTGTCATTTTCATTTGATTACAGGATGTCTGCATCCTCATTCATCAGTTATAACAGTGTAATCCTGATTACATCAAATGATGTAATCACGATTACAAAATGTAATCATGTTTATGTTACATAAGTGCAACCAAACGCTGTAATCACTCTATTACATTAGGATTACATGTAATCCTCTCTCATGTAATTATCTTTTTTGTCAATTAACCATTAACCGTATTGGTTTTATGTTAAAAAAAAAGGCTCCCTCCAATGTCCAACTGTCAGATAAGTCCTTATTACGTAAGTCGAGATAAAACTCCTCTCACATACTTATTTCATATACCATAAATCACGATTTATAAGTACTTATAAGTAAAAAATAAGTTATTTCGAACAAACAATACTTTACCTTAAAAAGTAATAACTTTAAAGGTTAAGGTGCAAATTTACCAACGAAGTTTTGTTCGATGAGCGTTTGGCACAAATATCTTTCAGAAGGGCAAAAATACCAATGAACAATTAAAAAAAGGAATCCACCACAAAAACCGTTAAGCCGTACTAATGGCGTTAAATTATAAGAGAAGAAAACCCCTAACGGCGTTAGTACGGATTTAACGGTTTTTGTGGTGGATGCCCCTTTTTAATTGTTCATTGGTATTTTTGCCTCTTCTAAAAGATATTTGTGCCAAACGCTCCTCGGACAAAACTTCATTGGTAAATTTGCACCTTAACCCTAACTTTAATGATCTAGTTGCAATCCCCCCGCGTGCGCACTCTCTCTCTCTCTCTCTCTCTCTCTCTCTCTCTCTCTCTCTCTCTCTCTCTCTCTCTCTCTCTCTCTCTCTCTCTCTCTCTCTCTCTCTCTCTCTCTCTCTCTCTCTCTCTCTCTCTCTCTCTCTCAGGGCACTTTCACACACACACACACACACACTCTTAGGGCACTTTCAACATTTTTCACATAAACTAGGGAAAGCTTTAAACCTCATTAACTCTGCCATAAAATTCAACAACTTTGCAACTCTACCCCTACTTAATATACATATATAATACCAAATGAAAACAAAGTCAATACAATAATAAGTGAATGATTAAATTGTTAGTTCATTTTAAAACTTTAATGAGGTGCCTTATAAATAGAACTAAAAAAGAAGCTTCTCTTTCTACCCTATAAATAGAACCAAAAGAGTATGTTGGTTGTTTTATTTTTGTCAACGTAAGTGGGGATAGTATATAGGAGCATGGTAGTACGTCTTAAACCAAAGTAAAAAGTTTTCCTTAATTAATGTAGATATATAGAATTAGTTTAATGGTGTAAGGCCTTATTAAATATTTTTAGATCTTAAATTTGAGTCTCAAAGAAGACACTTTTATTAAAAAGGAAAGCCACAAACTCTAAAACTTGAGTAATTGGTAGATCAAATACATAATAATATGACCCAAAAAAGACGCCAGATACCAATTGAAAAGATGAAAAAATAAAGTCTTGGTTGTGGCAGTGTTTTTTTTTTTTCTATTTTGACATGTCTATTTTTTTTGGGTACAATGTAAGTACTTCGCCTCTGAGGTTTAGAGTTCAAATGGTACATGTATAGTTTTTTAGCAACAGACATTTAAAATGTATGTTTATATAAAAGCAAAAATAAATCCTTTCCACATTAACTTTATTTTAACTAAATTTTTATAATTAACAAGACGGATGAAGAATTTAACCCGTCCAATAGATATGGTTTATTAAATAAATACATAGATAGATATATATATTTGATTCACCCAATTATCCTACCAAACAGCTTTTTATTTAATTGAAAATCTGAAAAGTGTGCAGGAAGAGTGTTGAGGCTACATGGGAAAACGAAATCAGTTTTCGATTAATAATATAAAGTGATCCAAATTTTAAATTGGAAAGAATAAAGTAAAGAAGCATTTAATGCAGGGAAATTATTAGGAAAAAGAAAATTGAACAAAATCAACTAATAAGAATAATAATCATGTTGATGACGTGCATGAATACATTTGGACCAATCAAGAAGATGCTAATACTATTTTATATATATATAAATATATATCTCGATGATTCAATTAAATACCCAACAGTCTCTAAATTGTGGCTGAATTTATTTACTATTCTCACCCAACTTGTTTGCATGTATCATCTTTAAGGCAGAGTACACAGCATTTAAGTTGAAGACACATGGGGTTGCCACAACAATATTCAAGACATGATCGAGTGTCCAATTAATGCATGATATATATTATAGGATAAATGGGTAAATTTAACAAAAAACTTATATAAAAGGGGTATGGGCAAAAATACACAAAAAGATTGAAACGAAGGGCAATTTTACCTTGCCGTCAAGCGTGCTTCAGATTTTGTTACTTCACTATTAACTAGGCCTCACATACAATTCAACGTCAAATGTGCAATAAAATCATGACATATGGAATATTGTAGGGCACAATTAACAATGAACAGACGAAATCTGAAGCATACGTGACCACATGGTAAAATTGCCCCTCATTTCAATCTTTATGTGCATTTTTGCCCCTTCAAAAATTTTATGGCCCCAAGTCCCTCTTACATAGTTTGTTATTAAATTTGCTCTTTTATCCTATATATTGTAATGATAAAAGGGAATAGGTTGTTTCCCATGAGAATTTAAACCATGACAGAGAACTCAATAGAGTGCAATCAAATCATGAATAATTGGGCAACAAAATCACATTATGAATAACATTACTCATTCCTAAATTCAATATATACTACTGTAATATTTTTATTAACAACAACTATTTAAATTAGAGAAAATCACTCTCAGGTCCCAAGAAAGAGACATTCACAGAAAAATCTTAAGAAAAAGTCAATTATCAGAAAAGTCTCTAGGGATTTTCTGATGGTATTTCCCAAAGTAAAATGACACACATGCCCCCGTTATAATTGTAAAAATCAAAGACACAGAAAGAGGAGGGAAGGCACAACTTTTCCCATTAATGAGACAGAGAAAGGAGGCGAAAGCGACGGGTTGGAATTGCAACATTAAAGGGATCAAGTGTAGTGTTGAAGTTCTTGACAAAGGATCAAATGTGCAAGCTCCACCTACTGGTACAGAGGTAGAACAACAAACTAATTTTTTTTTTTTGTTTTGTGTGAACGTTGGATGAAGTGAGATTGAGGGTTGGTGAAAGGTTGGTGCTTGGGGTCAATAGTGGACAAAGTGGTAAGAGGTAGATAAGTAATGGCATGTTTTTGCTAAAGATATGATCTTAAGCATTGTAGTTGGGGTTTCAATGAGGTTGGGTACTGCTAATGTCATAGTGCTCTGTTTTTTGAGAAGGTTACAGAGGAAGTGATACGTTTAAAGTGGAAATGGTTGATTGTCATGTTGGTGGGGTGCTGTGAAAACGCTGATATGGAAAAAAATTAAAATTGTTGTTAATTCGTGCAGTTGTAGTTGTTAATATAACTGTTTTAGTTGCTAATACAGAAAATGAGGTTGGGTGTCATAGTGCTCTGTTTTTGGGTAACATAACAGAGGAAGTGGTATGTTTGAAGTGGGGATGGTTGATTCTCATAATGGTGGGGTGCTGTGAAAACGCTGACATGGAAAAAAATTGTTGTTAATTCGTATAGTAGTAATTATCAGTATAACAGTTATAGTTGTTAATACAAAACATGAGGTTAGGTGTCATAGTGCTATATTTTTGGGGAACATAACAAAGGAAGTGGTATGTTTGAAATGGGAATGGTTGATTCTCATAGTGGTAGGGGTGCTTTGAAAACGTTGATGTGAAAAAAAATAAATTGTTGTTAATTCATGCAGTAGTAGTTGTTAATATAACGGTTATAGTTGTTAATATAGAAAATGAGGTTGGGTGTCATAGTGCTATGTTTTTTGGGAATATAACAAAGGAAGTGATATGTTTAAAGTGGGAATGGTTGATTCTCATAGTAGTGGGGTGCTGTGAAAATGCTGAGATAGAAAAAAACAAATTGTTGTTAATTCGTGTAATAGTGGTTGTTAATATAACTTTTGTAGTTGTTAATACAGAAATGAGGTTGGGTGTCATAGTGCTCTATTTTTGGGAAAGGTAATAGAGGAAGTGGTATGTTTGAAGTGGGAATGGTTGATTGTCATGGTTGTGGGGTATTGTAAAAACGATGATATAGAAAAAAAATAAATTGTTGTTAATTCGTGCAGTAGTAGTTGTTAATATAATCGTTGTAGTTGTTAATACAAAAAATGAGGTTGGGTGTCATAGTGCTCTATTTTTGGGGAACATAACAGAGGAAGTGGTATGTTTGAAATGGGAATGATTGATTCTCATAGTAGTGGGGTGCTGTGAAAACGCTAATATGAGAATAAAAAACAAATTGTTGTTAATTCGTGTAGTAGTAGTTGTTAATACAGAAATGAGGTTGGGTGTCATAGTGCTATGTTTTTGGGAAAGGTAAAGAGGAAGTGGTATGTTTGAAGTGGGAATGGTTGATTGTCATGGTGGTGGGGTGTTGTGAAAATCCTAATATGGAAAAAAATGTATTGTTAATTCGTGCAGTAGTATTTGTTAATATAACATCATGTCAAAGAGAAATATGTGAGAGGTTGTAAAATACACTCAACATGTTGTGAATACATGCTTTAAGAGTTGTAAACATATCATTTATCATACTTAACGTAAGAAAACATCGTGTCAAACAGAAACGTGTGGGAGGTTGTAAAGCACACTCAACAGGTTGTGAATACACCTTTAAGAGTTGTAAACATACCATTTGTCATACTTAACGTGAGAAAACATCGTGTCACAGAGAAACGTGTTGGAGGTTGTAAAACACACTCAACAAGTTGTGAATACACGCTTTAAGAGTTGTAAACATATCATTTGTCATACTTAATATGAGGAAACATCATGTCAAACAGAAATGTGTGGGAGGTTGTAAAACACACTCAACAGGTTGTGAATACACGCTTTAAGAGTTGTAAACACCACAATTGGTCATACTTAATATGAGAAAACAAGTTGTAAAGTAGAAATGTGTGGGAGGTTGTAAAATACATTGAACCAGTTGTAAATACATGCTTTAAGTGTTGTAAAACGGATATGAAGTGTTTTCGCTTTTGCTTCGCTGGGGCGTAGCAAAAGCGAACGTGGTCAGAAGGGCCTATTTTTGACGTGATTTCGCTTTTGCTTTGCTGTGCGTAAGCAAAAGCAACTAGGCACACCTTCAAGTTGTAAAACGCACTCAATATGTTGTTAATAACCGCTTTAAGAGTTGTAAACAAAACATTCATCTTTCTTAACGTGAGAAAACATTGTTTGAAGTTGAACGTGTGGGAGGTTATAAAATACACAAAACCTGTTGTGAATACATGCTTTAACAGTTGTAAATAGAACATTTTCCATACATAACATTAGAAAATATCATTTCATGCTGAAAGGTGTGGGAGGTTGTAAAACAAACAAAACCTGTTGTTAATACAAGCTTTAACAGTTGTAAACAGAACATTTTCCATACTTAACATAACCACTTATACAACAAGGCATATGCAGTTGTCAAATTGCTTAAAGAAGTTGTAAATATGAACTTTTCACCTACACACGGCAGTGAACAAAAAGCATTGTATG
The DNA here is from genome assembly GCA_963242795.1 of Inga leiocalycina. Taxonomy (NCBI): domain Eukaryota; kingdom Viridiplantae; phylum Streptophyta; class Magnoliopsida; order Fabales; family Fabaceae; genus Inga; species Inga leiocalycina. The sequence continues at coordinate 31,239,377 of OY725325.1, read as the reverse complement.
ATTGCTCTTCCTATAACTACCCTCTCCCGTACAAGGACATAAGGTTCTCAAAAGACCCACAAAATAATAACATATCTACATAACATTATTTGTTGCGTACAAAATAACATCACAAATACTACTTCTCTCTCTTCCTCTTTTTTGTTTCTTGCCAACTAGAATGGATAGCACCTTTTGGGTATGTTTGTTCTTCTCATGTGTTACAAGCCACTATAACGAATCTACCTTCATCTGCCAAATTTGGTCAGGAGACAACTTAGGCATCGTATACCCCTCTTTGTCCTATGCAGAGCCATCCTAACCGTACAACCATAAAAGAACATGAACACCCCTCATTTATATATGTTGATTTGTTCCCCTTATATGTTGCATCAATCACCATATCTCTGTTAATTTCATATAAGTAGAAGTTCGTCTCCCCACGATGTTTCATATTCCAAAGCCTTTCTTCACATTTTTTATCATCAATGACTGATAGAAAGAGGCAATATCCATTAAAGCTTGTAAAAGACATCATATTTCATGGCTATGGAGAGACAAGTTCATAATTATCACCTTCTCCAACAATTCAACGACAAAGTCCCCTTGCTTGATATCTTCATTCGCCACAATTCCAGAACCACACTTCTCAGTCTACAAACAATTCCTTAAAACTTAGTATGTTGAGTGTGCATATTATGTGCAGAATGCACATGACAAAATAACTTTCAGTATTAGTGAAAACAACCATTTAAAGAAAATACTGCATCAAACATACATTGAAGAAACGATAAAACTCGGAACTAGAAACTTTTACATGAACCAATTTCATCTTTTTTGTAGGTCGATGATGAAATGGTTTATTGAGACAAGAACTCCCACATTTATAGCCAGAAGAGCAGCTAGACATAAGCATCCTGTGGTCAACAAAATGAATAAATATAACTATGAGTTCATAGAAGGATATGCAGATTTACTTTGATCTGTACTTATATACAAGAACAGGAAGCTTTTGCGATATGTACATTGAGCATCAGCAAATTCTGATTCTGAAAACCAAAATTTTCACAAGGACTAGCCACTAGCACTATAGTCGTAAAGATAATAACCAAATAATCGACATATCAATATATATAATTATATATAGTAAACTATACATTTTTTTTTGTAAGCCACTCAATTCACAAGCTATAAATAATTTGGTTCGTTCCTCAAACTTCGTACAATACAATAGAAAACTTGTCTAGTTAGCATGTAAAGAAAATTGACACCACCATCAGCCATCAATGATCTTAATAGATAATTTAGGCTTTCAGGATAGATATGGCAAAGAAATTATAGTTATACATTTAAAAAAGACAACTTACCCACAGTGACAATATTTACCACAAACACTAGAAGACCCAGGGGATGTAGTACAAGAACAGAATATGCCATCATCATCAAGCCTTCTCTTTAACTTCTTTGTGAGATATATATCTTAAGTTTGTAAGAACCAACAAAGGCAATTATCTATAATGAGAAGATTCTTAGTGAAATGGATAGACAATATATCTATGTAAGATATAAAAACTCCAACAAGCTGCACTATTTATCATAAGCCATGAATAGTACTGCTCATTTCTCAAACTCTATGCAAAGTATTAGACTTTAAAGAATTTGGTATTAGGTATTAGATTGTGAGAGGAGCATCGACGGACCGCGACTGAAGGCGGACTAGCAATGACTTCGATCAGAGTAGCGACGGACACTCGGAGCTGAGGAGCGACGGAGAGGCAGCCGACTGTGAGAGAAAGTTTGACGGACGGCGACAGGAGGCGGACCAGCAACGGAGAGGCACACCAAATGACCGAAGCACCGATGGCGAGGCAAGGCAAATAGCCAGACCACCAGCGATGAAGAGGCACAGCAAACGACTGGACCACTGACGGAGACGCACCGCAAATGACTAGACCACCACGGAGAGGCAGGGCAAGCTCCTTTTCAAAAATGCCTCTAAACGCGATTTGGGAATTTGCTTTGAATAGAGAAGAGTTTAAATTACAAGAAGGGCATGTGTGTCATTTTACTTTGGGAAATAATATCAGAAAAGTCCCTAGGGACTTTTCTGATATTTGACTTTTTCCTGGGACTTTTTTGTGAATATGTCTCTTCCTTAGGACCTGAGAGTGATTTTCCCTTTAAATTATGCAAAATAAACTGACAGTTAAAATTAGTTAAAAGAGATGAGAGAGAGAGAGAATGAGTGGGAAAAAGAGATGAGAGAGACATACAATTAATTAGGAAAAAAATTGAAAAATTGCATTAAATTTGTAGACAAAGCAAAATTGTTGCTTATATATAAGACCATGTTCATGAGATATAAATGCCACTCTCATCTTATTCATAAACCCAAATTACCTAACTTTCACATACTCCCACTCTATATAAGAGCCTAGAATTTGAATTGCCTTAATCCTTTTTATAAAATCCTGACAAGAGTTGTCTGAACATTTAATGAGTTTTTTCCATTTTTGCCCCTCATTAATTATATATATTGCATTAATTAAGAAGTTGGTGGTACCTATATTTACTCTATTTTTCTCTTTTATTTTCTCCCTTATTTCTTCCTCATAAATAAGGGTGTACTTGACAAAAAAAGTTTATTTTATACACGCATTTTCTTTTTAACTAATTTGAACAACTTTTTTAAACTATGTGCTCTCTTTGGTCATTGTTATAAGACACCAACTAACAAGTATTATTAGTTCTTTTTATAAGGCACTTGTTTGTTTTCAAAGAGCATTAAGTATTTTTTCTATATATGCCCACATTGAATAAGGATAGTGGGAGAAAGTAATACTCCCTCCAGTCCACAATATATGGCACTTCTGTAAAAAAGGCATGATTCATAATATAAGTCACCTCTTGCTTTAATTAATGCTCTTTTTCCTGTTTGCCCGTGTAATTAATACCCATTTTTCAACTTTATCCCACTCATTATATCCCCCCTCTCTCTAAAATGACACTCTCAATGCAATTAAACACATTTCTCAAGAAGGGTAAAAATGGAAAAAAGTTGTCTTTTGAGACATATAATTAAATGACTTAACTATCATTTCTTATTTTCCATAATATAGTTAAGGTGCCCTATATTGTGGATTGGAGGGAGTAATTAATATGATATTAAAGTTTAGTGTAATTAGCAAGAGTAATATTGGAAATTACCTAAAGTTTAAGACAAATTTAATGACTTTAATTGTTTTTATTGGTTTATGAGAATTGTTAATTGATACTTTATACTAAGGACGAGGGGGAGTAATTCGGTTATCGGGCTCAGAAGTAGTACTAAGGAAAGTTAGTTAACTCATTAATTATAAAATAAAATTTCAATCTTGCTCTCATTTATGATTGAGGTTCCAAAAGTAAACATGAATAAATTCTTTTTTTTATCACAATTAATAGGGACAAAATTTCAATACTAGTGGAGTTATACTAAATACCAAAATTTTTTTCTTAAAATAAACTTATAAATAGAACTAGAGTGGTAGCATATGAGATGGCCGTGTGTGTGTTACTGTATTTACCTCTGAACTTCAATATATTATATACATCTACACACCAGGCGGTCCAGGCCACTATCCTATAATAAAAAAATAAAATAAAATTTGTGAAGGAAATTAAGAAGCATCCACCACAAGATGATGTGTTTCTGAAATATAATTTTAATCTCCCTAAATCTCATTCTCCACCTGATTAATCCTCATCTACTTTCATATTTATAAGTGTTTGAATCTTATACAAAAATGGGTTAACAACGTACTCCTTTGATCTTATTTATATGGTTAGAAAAGAAGAAATTTTTTTTAATCCTTCTTATAGGACAGAGAGAAATTTTGTATATAATTGTATAATTTTATATTTCATTTATTATTGTATTAAATTTATTCTCATGGGATATAATAAATATTAAATAGAAGTAAAATTAGAAAGTTGTTGAATTTTAAGGTAGAATTAATGGGGTTTAAGGTTTTTCATAATTTTTATGAAACATGGTTAACCAAAAGAAATAAAGGAATAATTATTAATGAGGGTTATAAATTAAAATACTGGGAGGAAAAAAATCAATGCCTTTAGATAAAATAAAAGTACTTCGAGGGAAAAAAAAAAGTAATCAACGCCCTTGACAAGTTAACTCACAAATAAATTTCTCTTCCTAAGTGGTGTTGTGGCTCATATAAAATGTGGACAAAACTACCTCGCTTGAGTGCTTTATTACATGTCCCTCTTAAAACCAAAGTTAAAAGTCCTTCCTGATCGATGTTTGAAAGATTTCCTGTAGTAATGTTTACTATAAAATCCTATAGTAGCACTCCCTTAAGTGGGAGATTGCGAGTTCGAGCCCACTTATAACCTTAGATCATTAGTGCATGCCTCTTTAACTCAAAAACAAAAACAAAAATACTTCCTCTAGTTGGTGGTTTACTTTTGTCTTAGACTATAACATTTCAATTCACTTTGTCTTCAAAATTTATACCTTTTATCCAAATTATTTCTATTAATGACACATATGAATAAAGTTTCCACCAAGAGATATAGTTCCAATACAAAATATAATTAAAAAGGGTGTTTTAGAAAAATCATGGTACATTTTTATAAATATTATTTTAGGTCCTAAATACAAGACTGCGTTGAATTTTTGTTTTAGAGAGATTAAACAAGATAAATAAATATTATTTAATTACATCATATGTTATATATTATTATATTAAATTATATATCAGTTTATAAGTTAGGAAAAATAGTTTTAAGAAAAAAAATATAAATACTTTAAAATAATTTAATTAACTTTCTTAATATCTCAAAAAAAAAAAAGCTTGATTTTATATATAAGACTGGAGATAATAACTAATTTAGCTGATTTTCTTGATACTTGCAAATTAGTCATAAGAGTTCTATATTAACTAACAAGCGGTGGTAAATTTGTAAGACCTGAGGATGTTCAGATATTTATGAGCTTTGTGAAAATATGGTTATATCATTCATTTGATTGAAAAATTATCTCCACCCAACATGATTGACTGCGAGACAAGATCTTTTCATGGAACCATGTTTGTCGTGGAATCAATACAAATAGACCCAAATCAAAGTCAACTATTCTGATCACATGGCTTGACTTACCATTTCCCCACTTTTCTCTTGGCCCCCAAGATTCTATGGAAGATTTTGATGATTTCAAAATACTGAGTGGTAAATTTTAAATAATATTTAAATAAATTTATTTTGAGTTGACCTAGATTATTTCTTTTAGAAAAAAAAAAAATAAAATCAGCCGGTTGCAAAAAAATAGAAAACATCTTCCTCTTGAGTCTTGGCTTAGCAACGGGTTAGATTATGCAAATCGGTTTGGTCTTGTGTGGGTAATTGTTTTTTAAGAGGAAGCCCAGTGGTCTGCCTCTCCCCCGGGTTTGTCTCTAATATTTTTTCAATAAAAAGGACAAATCTTTTGGTATATATTCAAACACAAGCAAGCAAATACATAAAATGTTTTTCAACTTTTATCAAAAGTGTAAAAATAATTATAAACTAATTTTTGGAGCAAAAATAACATTAAACTTTTAAAATTAGGACAAAATCGTTAAATTTAACTAACTTCCATCTATTACAATGGGAAAAATTAATCTTTTGGCCCTCAAAATTTTAATTCACTTATAACTCAATTCTTGAACTTTTGACTTGCTTGTAACTCAATCTTTAATATTTCTGAGTTATCCCGTAAGGCAAAAATATACTAAAATATTGTTAAAAATTGTTTAGGTGGATTTTACATAAATTAAAAAAATAGCATATTCGTCCCCACTAACTCCCACCCCCTCCGCCTCTGTTTTTTAGAAACCTCGTTGGATGACAATCCCAATTTTATTATATATTTTCAAACTTTATTTGGGAATTTTGTTATAGTTATTGAGCTTAAAATGTCTTTCTTTTAAAAAACACCACGAAGTTATTCAAATTAAGAATTGTTTGCAGTAACGAAGTATCATTCAATTTTGAAAATTTGTCTACATGTATGTCTAATCAAATGAACAATATTCACAATAGAGGTATTTTTTAGTTAACATTAAAATATGCAGTCCCAATTTTGTTCTCCTTTGTCGGGGAATGAAACTGAACCTTATTGAAAATTTCACCAATCAAAAAAATAAATTTACACCAATATTAAGCGTTGATCTCTTTTGAGTTTTACTTAGATAAACCCATTCGGTGATCCACCGCCAATTCGTAAGAGGGAGGAACCAACCATGAATTGTAGCACACATATTAATAAGGGTTAAGGTACAAATTTGCCCCAGAAGCATTCGTTGAGGAGCAATGTTGCCTCGGAAGTTTTTTTATGTTCATTATCACCCTAAAAGTTTCAAAATGTAACAATCTTGCTCCATACAGTTGAAAAACTAACGTTGATTGTTAACTTTTTAATAGTAAAGGGCAACAGTGCTCCATTCCAATATTTCTAGAGCAACATTGAATTTAAAAAAACTTTCAGACAGTATTACTGGTCACTGAAAATTGTAAGGGCAAAATTGCATCTTAACTCTATTAATATTATTGGGTGTTTAGTTGTGGGTTTGGCATGTGGAGTGTGGGGTGTTAATTAAGGCCCTAAAACTTGTGGGTTTCCTATAATTTACAATTTCGGGGACTTAACTTTGGGTGACAAATTCCTATTTGGTTCTATATTTTCAAACTTTATTTTTGGATTTTGCCGAGTGATGTTTCTAGAATATAAAGATAGAGGGGATGCGAGTTGATGGGGATGGGGACGATATTTTTTAATTTTTAATTTATGTAAAATCCACTGAAACGATTTTTAACAGTATTTTAACTTTTTTTGTCACATAGGATGGCTCACAAGTATTAGAGACTGAGTTGCAAGCGAGTCAAAAATTTAGAGATTGAGTTATAAGTGAATCAAAACTTTAAAGGCAAAAAAAATCAGTTTTCCCCATTGAAATAGATGAAAGTTAGTTGGATTTAATGGTTTTGCCTCAATTTTAAAAATTTTTGATTATTTTTGCTTCAAAAAAATAATTTATAGTTACTTTTACATTTTTGATGAAAATTGAAAGTTATTTTAGTATCTTAACCGTACATAAAAACATTGTACAAAACAAAAATACAAAAAGCAATCGGCTTTTACAAAACTCTGAAACCGTGGTTTTAGAAGTTATTTTCCTCAAGCTGAGACAAAACTCTTATCAAATACTTACCTCGTAAATCATAAAAACTATTCTCCAAAACATAATCCAAACTATATAAACAATAGAAAGTGCTTTAGCCTTGTACAAAGAGAAAGTAAGCAACGCAAACAACTCAATCCAACAACCAATGGGTTGGTTCTAATGAAAGGGGTTAATGTCTTACAACGTGATGAACCAAGGTTCCAATTCCTGCTAGGAGAGATATCAAAATTTAGTGCCCGATAGTATCTGGAACATGATTGCCTCCAATAGGAGGATACCTGTGTCTAGAAAAAAAAAAATAAAAATCCAATTCAATCCACCAATGGGGTTAGATCTAATGGAAGAAGCTAATATCTTATAACGTGGTGAATTAAGGTTTAAATCCCCATCAGAAGGTAGGTGTCCTTACACACTTAGTTTTGCACCTTAAAATTCGAAAACGAAAACCTTTGATCAAATAATAGAAAAAAAACTCAATCTAACACAGACAAAGACTAGAAACAAAACTACCACACACTAAAAACAGGAAGCCAAACACAAAACAGAGTACCAATGCTTAGCACCCATTGCACCAGAAGAAGTGTGGAGTAGTGAATACACTGCTATTGACCACTAAGCTCAGGGCATGAATACCCCTTCGGGTATTGAGAAAATATCTGAAAAAATAAGTCAGAGACAGAAAGCTTGGCCAGAAAGTCAAGGAGAGAACAAGCCAGATATTATGGAGTAGGGCCAAGCCTTGTGATGACATGGTGCAAAACAGAGAAACAAGAAGAAGAAGGAAACATATAATTAGCAGATAAAAGAGACAAGAAACTAAACCATAGGTGAGTATCCTGAAGAAACCAAAATCATAATCTATTAGATTCCTCTTTTTTGTGTCACCAGAAGAACTTGTCACCTGAATATACTCATTAGTACCTTGCATCCCCTGTTTAGGATCAACTGAAACAGAGCAATGATGGTTTGATTTTTCGGTCTCCTAGTGATGTTAATTACAAACTATAACAGTTCCTCTTGCTGTATATTTTGACCCTTTATCTCTACTGGTTGCTCAATTTTGCTTCTTCAAATATTCCTTTGGGTCGCTGCCACTTTATGAGATACAAATTGGAAAGGATGTTTACCGTGCTTTTGCCTCATATTCCACATGGGCCTCTAATTTTTTTTTTTAAACCAAGCTCAGAAAAAAAAAATCCCTCCACCGACTTTCCCTCCCATCCCCTTGTACCAAACAAGCCCTAGAGAATAAATGCTTTTCAGAGACACTTGTTTCACTTATTGAATATTACAATAATGACTCATACCACATATCACAGCATAAATGCGTGGCTTCTTTTGAAGCCTTGTATAGAAGAAAAAGTGTACATTGCCCATATGTTCGCTAGAGTTTGGGGAAGGAAAATTTGTGTGTCCTAAAATAATAGATCAAACAGCCGAACAAATTGAATGGGTAATAAAGAAATTGTTAGGGACTCAAAGTAGTCATAAGGGTTAATCAGATAAAAAATCATGAGAATGCTAAATTTTGATGATGAGGATCATATATTTCTTAAAGTGTCTCCAATTATTAGGATCAGTCATTCTATTAAGACGAGAAAGCTTAGCCTAGGGTTTACTGAACATTCCAAATTCTTTCTTGAATGGGACTTGTTGCTTGCTAACTATGACAACATACTCTCTCCAGTCCTAAATATAGGACATAGTTTATAGTGCAATTTGCACTATAAATTATGTCCTATATTTAAGATCAGAGGTAGTAGTATATTTAATAAGTTAGATAATTATTTTGAAATAGCTAGGGACTAATGTGAAATATTAATCTAGTGCCTAAATTGAAAAGGTTTTTAAATAGATTTTTACTATTTTATTGGCTAAAGAAGTTTATTGGTAGAATGAAGACAGGAAAATCATATAAATTTTTCTAGATAGAGACACTTGAGATTCATAAGACTTTAGTCGGTGAACTTAAGTTTGGTTTCTTGAAAGAAAATAAAAATTGGAAAAGAATGTTGGTCTTTGTTTAAGTGAATTTTACCACTTTAGGATAATAAGAAATTAAAAGCTAAATAATAGAATTAGTAACCAGGAGTCCTAATTTAGTAAATTATATTAGGGAGAATTGTTGATAAATACTTTTTTAGCAAATTAATTGCTGAATGCTACCATGGAAGATGGTTTGCATAAAACGGAAGATGATTTGCACAAAACGGAAGATTGCTTGCACATTTATACGGAAGATTTTTGCACACATGGAAGATGGTTTGCACAAAACGGAAGATCGCTTGCACACACGGAAGATCGCTTGCACACTTGGTAGCAATTAGCAATTAATTTGCCCCTAAGGTATTTTTGGACAATTCTCCCATTATATTAAGCAAAATCTTAATCAGCCTTATATGTTATGCCACTTAATTTAAAAATTAATATTTCACTTGATTATTTGGATCTTGATTTACCTTGAATCTATTATAAATTACTAGTATCTCTGAATTTTACGCTTTAGATATTTTTCTAAATTCATTGAGACTTATCTCTGCTTGCAACTTAACTTCATTACACCTTCATTTAGATTCCTCACCGTGACTCCTTCAATCATTAAGATTCTTATTCCCTCTTCTAAAAAATATAACCTTGAAATTTGCGAGGAGTATGGGTTTTTTCTAAGGTTCTAAAACTCGGACCAACTACTGAATCGATTGAGATACTGGATAAAGGGTCAGATCGAGGCTAAATCGATGATAGAGTGAATATTTCAAAGTTATTTATATGAGATTATGAATAAAATATTAAAAAACAAAAAAACCGGTCAAACTGTACAAAAACCGATTGATTAGTTTCCTGCCCAAATCGGCCGGTCCAATCCGGTTTTTAAAACATGGGTTTTTTCATATAACCTACACTTTGATTTTGTCCAATTTTTCAGGCAAATATGTTGGAATATACTAGTTCATTCTTGATGAATTAGAGCCCAAACCCAATTAAAAAGGGCTATTATGGAGAGACACATGTTCATAAAGAGAAATCTTTTTATGGTTTAATAGTTATGTTTATTCTTATTTACTCGTATGTTTAAGAGTTATATCTATTCTTATGTGACTATACATGCACTATATATATGACGTGGGATTGAGGGAGTAAAAAAGTTTGAAAAATAACAAAGATAATAACGCTCTCCTCCCTCTAAAAGAGTTCTCTTATACGAATGTTTTCTTCTCTTTCTCTCTTTGGTGCATTTGCTATGTAGCGTAATCGGAGTCCTCATTAGTGCTTCGGTTTTAAGTGGGTATTTCAGCGAGTCGGTCAGATTCTAGGTACACCTAAAATTCTTAAATGGTATTAGAACTTGGTTTTCTTGAGGCATATATGGTACCAGTTTTTTCTTTTATCTTCTCTTGTGTGTGAGGATATGATAGAGTATTGGTATTTATGTTGATGAAATATTTGATGAAATATCTGGTATGTTTTCTTAAGGCATGTATGTATGTTTATTAACTCACAAAATAAGCTTTCCCTTAATGCTGGTGTTGCGTTAAGAAAAATATATATTTTTGTTGAAATACACACATCTTTGAGCATTCCTTCATGCTCTCTACGTCTGTAAGGAGATGACTTGTGAAGTTTTCTAAAACCAAAGCAGTGAAGGAGATTATGAAAGCATCTAACTGGACTAGTTTGTCGATATATACACAGTGGTTTTTGAAATTGACCGCTAGTATGCATATTTCTGTCAATGCATTTGTCTGTTTTATTTGTCCATAGTATTGACCCTCAAGCAAAAAGATTCAAGTGTAGAACACCCATAAGCGCCTCCCACTTGACAAGTTTATTTTACTCCATTTTGAGACTGGGTAGTGTGCAACCTTAGAAACAAGGCCATGAAATGGGTGGTATAGTCTTGCAGACATACAGATAAAACAGTGAGAAACATCCACTGTGCAAACGGACCCAACGGAATTTGTTCTTAGAGATTGGATCATGCAAAAAAAAAGGGAGAATTACACTTAGGTCCTATGTAAGAAAAAAAATGAAAAAATAGTCCCTATAGATTGCAAAATGAAAAAATAGTCCCATTAACAACTCCATGAGCCTGTATTGACAACTCCATGAGACCATTTTTTCATTTTGCAATCTATAGGGACCATTTCTTCATTTCTCCTCTTCCTTGGGACCTTAATGTAATTCTCCCAAAAAAAAAACAGTGTTTTTAGGCTACTAAATTAGTCTCATTGCGTAGCTCGGTGTTTTCAGGCTACTAAATTAGTTTCATTGCGTAGATCCCAAAAAAATGAAGAAAGTAACAATAAGAACATGAGAAACGAACATCAGACAGTGGTGAGAAGTTTCGGATTGGATGGACCCAACCCACCGCTCCAACCGGGTTGGTTCTGATACAGTTGGTAGTTGAAGAAGGCCCCAACCTGGAATGACGTCGTTTCCGTTGAACTGGAGCCTCCTGACCGTCTAAATGAAATGGTGAGTTTAATATAAAATATACGTTTTTTGGGCTCAAATGGACTGGACTGCAGATTTATTTTTAAAAAGGGCGTTCTGGGCTTATTTGTTTGGGCTAGATAGTTACTTAAAAAAACTTCTGCAAGATTGGGCTAGGCTGGTTACTGTTACCAGGCCCAAAATTTTCAGGAAAAAATATTTTTTTGGGCTACTTTTTTCCTATAATTTATTTTTCATTTCCTCCTCCTCCTAGAAGTATGTGAGGGAGCATAGCATTTGAGCCCCGATTGAGACGTGACTTATTTATAACAATCCTTAAATTTATTATCTAGATTTTGACATATAATATGTCAATTTTGAATATATTTGGATCTATTTTGAACATTTTTAATGCTATTATAATGATTTTTATTTGTTTAAAAATTCTTAAAATTTTTGTAATGATTTATTCCATTTTACTTGAGATAAATATGAGTCAACAAAAGTTTTTGAAAGCACTGAAATAAAATTTATTTTAGTTTTTTGAATAATGTTTTTGTTGAAAAACATATATCTAAACATGAACTTGATGGCTTAAAAAAAACAAGTTTTTCAGTTAAAAGCTTTTTTTAAATGTTGGTCCAAACATATATTACTCGGAGAAATGTGAGCCTCTAAGTAATGACTAAGATAGGGATTTGCCCATTTGAATATGAAACTATAAGTGGTGACTTAAAAGGAGAATATCTTGATATAAGATCAAGATGACAAGAATCCAAAGTAAGGTTATAGTTGATCTTGAAATGGAATGAGAGGAACGATTGGAAGAAAACTGAGAATATAATTCCTAAAAGGAAGTTGATTGTTTTGAAAAATTTCAAAATAATGAAAATATAGATATTTCATAATATGTCCAAATTCTAGATCATGGTGGAGTTCATAAAAATGTCACTCTTTGAGCAAGGAGTGAAAGCCTATCTTAAGAGAAGAACAAAGTCTAAAGCCCAGTCTATATTCTTTAAAAAGAAATACTAAATGTTTCTATTAGGAAATAGATATGATTTGAATAAGAAATTTGGAATATTTCTTCTAGAAAATATAAAGAAACTCAAGGACATTGTTGCAATGATAGAAGACATAAATTCTAGTAATTTTAGAAAAACAATACTTGTTGAGAACCTATCAGACTAGGTTGAGAATCAAGAAGACTTATAAACTATTAAGTTTCCCTGACTCCCATATTAGAGGTTAAATAAGACATTATGAACATAATATAATGAAAGACATGAAGAAATGAAAGTCAAATACTCTTTATGAGTGGAAGTTCTTAGAAAATGAGTCTTTTAAGAGTGTCATATCCTCTAAGTGGGAGCTGTTAGAAAATGAGTCTTCTAAAAGTAATAATTGAGCATGTTATTTAAAGTACTTGTATGAATTTATTGATAGATGATAATGACATAATTGAAATATGTGTGGTGGGAGATACAAAAATATTCTCTTGATCATAGATCTAATGACTTTGTTATTTTTTTAACACAAGTGCATGACGTTGTATACTTCAATGCGTTATATTATTAATAAGTCATTGGATTAAATAAATTATAAATAACCCTGTGTGTGGGATAATTTGAGTGGCTAAGCCAAGAGAGGCTACCAAGAACATAATTTATAAACTTAATGGGGACAATCAAAATATCTGACATTTAAAAAAATAATTCATTGTCAAGCCATTGACAAATGGTCATAATAATACTGAAGTTGAGATGTTATTTTAGTATAGAAAATATTATGAGACCTATATGCCTTGATAAAGGAAACAAAATAGTATGAATTGTCTTATAAAATTGTATAGTTGTGATTAAATCTTTCTTTCAATAAATTTGTTTGGTTGGTAAATTCTTTGGTCATGATTGCATTGCCATTTCTTCTAATTTAAGTGTTGACTTAAATATACGTCTTGCTAGTAAGGATGCATAAATTGATTCTAGAAATAACATATTGAAAGATTTTTTGTAAGAGAGCTAGAATTGAGTATATATTGCAATTATTTTGGTTTGTTGCATGTGGTCCTATGAGTATGAGGGTAAGACACAGAGCTTAGTATATTATTACCTTTGTATATTTCTCATTGTTATGGTTACTACTATATTTCCCGCAAGTCTAAAGCTAAAGTGTTTTAGACAATATGTGAATGAAGGTTAAGAATCAATTGGATATGAATTTTAAAGGTCCTACGAATTGATCAAGGTTGTGAGTATCTACCTTATCAGTTTCAATGAGCTTTGAGAAAAGGATATAATTAAATAGTTAATTATCCCTGACATTCCTTCACTAAAAGGAGTTAGTTAATGTGTAATAGAAAGTTATTAGACATGGTTAAATGTATCATGGTTCATACTAACCCACCAAATATGAGTAGGAGAGTATTATCTAGTCCACCGGTTGAGTTGAAGGGGCTTGGGATAGCTTTGTGAGTCCACGCCTATAGGCTTGGGATTGGGTTTCGTGTAGGGTGTGACAATAAAAAGTGTCTCAGATGGTACTAGAGTCTCGAGGAAGGGCATATTTATGCCCTCATGTCGCGGCTTTGAGACTCGAAAGGTGAAAGAAATGCGGTAGAGTTGGGGGGCCGTAGATATTCCTGTGAGTCCATGCCTGTAGGTCTGGGATTGGGTTTTATGTGGGGTGTGACAATTAGTACACATGCACATATCATTTGTTTCAATAAATATTGGACTAAGCAAAAGTTATATGTGAGTTTTTTTAATAGACCATGAGGGCTATTTGCAAATTCCCATAATGGCTGTAAATGGGAGCTCATAAGGGGTATGTCTTAAAGAGAAAAAACAATAATACAATTGTGACAAAAAAGAATTGAAAGGTACCACATTTGTTGTAAATTGTTTTCAAATATGGGTGAAACTAATCACATTGTATCTCTTTGCAAGGCACAAAGACAAGGTATATTAGAACATACTAACAATCCTCAATTGTTTCTGTGAGTGGGAGCTTAGAATGGTCAATAAAGAGACCTAAACAAAATAAATAAGACAGGTAAGAAGCTCCAGTAAAAAGGCATAATTAACAAAAATGTTCACGGTTATTTCAGAAGAGGATATGAGTTTCATTATGTGTTAGAACCGGTTGACACACAAGAGGGGGGTGAATGGGTATAAGATAAAAACTTAAAAACTTCGAAAACCTTTTTGCATCTTAGTGAAAGCAGTAACTATGAAAGCAATGAATCATAAATCAATAGTTAGATATTTAAATAATATATACTGGAAATATAAGAGCTTATGTGTAACCCCCTTCGTAATTATATCCGAAATACGTGATTAAAATGAAATAGAGACCAATAATAATCAAATAACATTTACTAACCCATCACATGATGGGGTTTTCAAAAATATCTTTCGAAATCATTTATAAACTTGGTCTCATATTCACATTTCGAATACAATTACTACATGAAGATGAATCACATTCATATAAATATCAGAGTGCACAACATAATCATCCCGGCAATCCCGGGTACACACCTTCGCTAAAGATACACAGGGCACAATTGCCCATTACAATTCTTCAAATGGGGATTACATATTCGCATCTCGAAGGAGTCCTAGCCGCTCCCTCCACGGGCCACTTGCCCTGTCTAAATTGTTGGTAGGGGAGGGTGAGATTCGAGAGAATCTCAATAGGGAAACATTATCAATATGCAGGCAAGATAAGTGTTTAATGCATGACATGCTTGCATCACATAACTCATGCACACATACAATGACAAATCTATAAGCTCAATGCTTCGAACGATACACATATGGCCATAGCATATATTGAAACATAGCTTCAAATCATTCATACACATTCCACATAATCAAGCAAAGCAATAACATGCATCAACACATTAACACAGTTATCAGAGCATGCAAGAGAGATAAGTTCCCTATCTCCAGTCTTTTCTCCTTGATTTGCGTGCCAGTAACTCGGGGCTTCACTTTCGATCCTACAATGTCAAATGTACTATTTAGACACTCCCAAAGTGTTTCTGGGGGTTATATAAGGCTATATTGAAAATTTACTAAAATACCCCCGGGTCCCGGCCCGGCCTCGCCATACCCGGTTCGGCTGTACTTTTCTTGAAATTTTGACATGGGCTATTCTGACATATTTTCGCCCAAGGAATCCATTTCCGGACTCGGAATTATCAAATTCAATGTCAATTACAAAATTACCCTTGACATCCCAACTTTAAGGGTTTCAGGGGCATTTTCGTAATTATGCTTTTTTGGCCTTTTCTGAAAATGTGCCCAACTGTAACCCCACCTAATTTTTGCTCCTGAACTCAATGGAATCATCAAATCATTGAAAATCCAAATCTAAGACCCATTTATAGCCTTGGCCGAAATATACATGTACTCCGGGAAAAATTGGGGTTTTTCGGTTTCGGCTCCGTAAACGCGTTCCTTTCTACTCCTAACCACTTTATTGACTATTCCATTAGGTTACAACTACCATTTAGTACCAATTTGGGCAGCATATCAGCCCCACACACCCATTTTCCATTTTTGAAACCAATGACAATCCAGCGAAATTTCACCGATTAAATTGTCCACAGCAGCCAGAATAGTCAATACACAAGAGTTTGGAAGTTACCTCAAGCTCCCACTAGCTTTTCCTTGTCTTGGATGAAACCCTAGCTGTTTTAACACCAAAGGAAGATCTTCCAAACCTTAAAGAACATAAAGCAGTAGCTTAGGATCGGAGTTATACGCGTTAGGAGCTAGATCGTCGGAGAAATCGGCTTACCTTACGAGATTTCTTCCTCTTTCTCTCTCTAAAGATCCCATATGCTCTCTCTCTATTTCAGCTGAAACTCACGACAGAAAATGAGAGCTGAAGAAGATGAGAAGATATTTAATTCCATGATGATGTCATCTTTTATTGAGATGATGTCATAATTCCCATTTTCGGATTTTCTGGCAGATTTTCTGCCCAAACTTTGAAAAATCATAACTAATTATAGAAAACTCAAAATGAGGTGATTCCAAAGCCAAATGAAAGATATTTAAGTCCTCTTCATAGGAAAAATATTGGCCATTACTAAAAATCACCACACAATTCCAGAATTACATAAAACTCATCACTACCCCAAAACAGAGTTCAGTTTCTATCCCAAACTTTGGACAGTCATATCTCCCAGTTCCCAAAACGAAATGGAACAAATTATATGTCCATTTTGAAGCTTGAGATATAAAATATAAGACTGGAAAGTTTCATAATTTTTAGTCACCATTTGGTCATTCAAAACGTTCACACAAACTGACAGCCCAGAATAGAGTTTAACTGGACAGCATTTCCAGTTTTGCAACCAATGTGTCCAATCCAATTTAAATCAATTCCAATGATTAAATACCACAACATGACACCATTTCGATCACAATACCCCATTCAATTCTTCCCTCTATTCTAAGTCAATTTGGATGTTAATCCACAATTGAACTCAAATACAGGGTTTTGGCGTTGCTCATAACACAAGCGACTACAATCCTCTTTATATTCTCTAAAAGGGTTCATTAATCACTAACCACGTCCACTTTTGTAGTCATTAACCCCTAATCATAATTTGGGATCTTGCTAAACCGGGGCTTAGCAATTCACTAATCTCAGGCTTATTCTCTATCCTCGAGTCTCAAAATTCGGGGTATTACATTAGGGAAGAGAATATGCAAACTGTGATTTATCCTGGTTTGGTCCAATCCATGATGACCTACGTCCAGTCCCCTAGCTCCCTTTGAGATTTTCAACCCACTATCTTCTTGTTTAATCTAGGCATAAGAGAAGCCTCTATAATGTCACAAGTTTAGCTGGACACTTACGAAGCCTTTTACAAATCTCTCATCGAGTTACTCCTCTTTACACACTGTAAGGATACAACCGAGTTATTCTCCCTTACACACTGTAAGGATACAACCTTGATGAAGAAGAATTACAATAAATCTTCTCTCTCATAAGTGAATAAGATGAACACTGAAGTACAATACAAATAATCTCTCTCTTTAAGGTAAATGATATCGAAGCAAGATAAACAAAGAGTATTCGGGTAGGAGTGGATACTTCATGATCTTAGCATGTTTTTTTCATTGTTGCTCTTTGTTTGAATCTCCTATATTTATTGTTGAGTAGGATATGGCTGTTGTAAGTTATTCAACCTATTCGTTGAGTCCTGTTGCTTTGTAACACCTCAAATTTTATTCCCCAATATGCCTTGTAAACATTTGTGGCATTTAATGAAATGGAAGGGTGAATATTGGAGAATGTGATTATGCTGCCAGTGAGATTTCTTGTGAGACAGTAAGTTTGTCATGTGATTTTGGAAGACCAAATGTTTTTTAAAAATTGTGAAATTTTATAGGATGAAAGTAGACATTTTAAGTTTTAATTTGATAGATAATGGATAATTTTTAGAGCTGTATGTAAAGAGTTATGGATTTTTGAATTTAGCCCAAAAAAACTGGCTATTTTCTGGGATAGCATCCAAAGATTTTAATTCTGGGAATTTTTAGTTTCCAATTGGCTAAATACTATATTTTTTCTTGAAACTAGACTCAATGAGGGTTTCATATCCTTTGGAATTACTTGAATCCGATGTCTACAAATAAAGATGTGATTTTTTAAAGTTTGGGTAGGAAATCTGCCAGAATTGCCACTAATTTGAAAATGAAAAAAAATGTGATGGAAAATGTTGTAACTATGGGATAAATTAACATCAGTAAATTTTGCATCTCCTATAGGCTTGGGACATCACTTATGGGTTGAATAGAGGAGGGAAAGATTAGTTCAATTTCAATTGAACTTTATGACATAAATTGGTTGAAAAGTCAAAATACCTTTATGTCATAAAATTGGATTTTCTTGTAATAAATTAAATAAGGGAAAAAGGCAAGATATTTTAAAAGCTTATTCCCCCTTCATCTTTCTCGTTTCACATCAGCCATAAGAGAAGAGAGGAGAGAGATAGCTCTTGAATTTTAGAGAGAAGGAGAAGAAAATCTTAAGGCAAGTTGTAATTTTCTTGGTGATTTGGCTTCCAATTTGTGGAATTCCTTCTCTAAGCTTCTCTTCTCCATGATTTGGTATGGTTAACAAAAAAAAATCAAGGTTTGAAAGGGGTGTAGGGTTCGGCCAAGAGAGAGAGACCAAGAAAATCAAGAAGTAACTTCACAAACCTTCAATTCTTGTTATTGTTGGTGTTGTTGGTTGTTTGCTTTGATTTGTCAATTTGGGAAAGGGAAACCCTAAGGGGCTATGCTACCCAAATTTCCTCAAATCTTGGGGTGTTAGGTGTTTAAATGATTAATCAAGTGATTAGGAGTAGAAAGGAACAATGATTTGAAATTAAAAATGAAAGATTTTCATTTTCTTTTTATTCCCATAAGTTTCGGCCATCTCTAAATCAGGAGGTAGGAGCTGGATTTTCATGAAATTGATGATCCCATTGTGTTCAGAAGGAAAACTTAGGTGGGTTAAGTGTTCAACAGTTTTTTAGAAAAGCCCTAAAAAGCGAAATGACAAAAACGCCCTACAACCCTAAGTTAGGGGTTGCCAAGGGCATTTTTGTCTTTGGGCAGTGAATTTGGTAATTCCAAGGCTGGAAATGGATTCCTTGAACAGAAATATGTAGGAATAACTTGGGTCAAAATTTTGGGAAAAGTACAGTCAGACCAGGTAAGGCGGGGCCGGGCCGGGCCGAGTCTCCTGGGGCATTTTGGTAATTTTTCAATATAGACTCATATAACCATTAAAAACACTTTGGAAGTCTCTAAAGTAGTACATGAATGGGTTTTAACCTAATTCTTCTATATTTGACATTTTAGGACCGAGTTGATAACCTGAGTT
Organism: Inga leiocalycina; assembly: GCA_963242795.1. Lineage (NCBI taxonomy): Eukaryota > Viridiplantae > Streptophyta > Magnoliopsida > Fabales > Fabaceae > Inga > Inga leiocalycina. Next base: position 31,219,842 of record OY725325.1, on the reverse strand, counting down.
TTTGGCACGCATATCGAGGACACTTATTGAGTTGAAAAAGGTTTAAGGTAGTAACTTTATCCTTCATACACTATGTGAATGTTTATATGCTTTGTATAGCCATCTTCTGTAATATGTATGATACACAGTACCTTCGGATACAATGATGAGTAGTGCCTTCAGATTGCAAAAAGAAAAAGAATAGTGCCTTTGGGTACACTGATGGAAAGTGCCTACAGGTACATTGATCTGCCCAGTCGAGGACTGAGGTATGGAATGTATAGGGGTTGTAACAGTGGTTGGATCTGAAGACATTTCTAAATGAACTAAGTTATGTGTTGGTATAATATTGCATTATCTAATATTTGACATATTTATTTATCGCATCTTCTATGAATGATTATCTGTTACTACTAGAATTCCTTAGAATCTCACCCTTTTTCATAAATAACAATGTTCCAATGGGAACCAGTAGCTGTAAGGACAAGGTAGTAGACATGAGAAATTGACGGGTGTGGATCCTGAGATGAAAGCCAGTGGTTATATGTAGTCTATACTTTTGGATATTTTGGGTAACTTTGTATATATTATCAAACCCTTGGGGATGAATCCTGTATGTAAACATGTACTTCATATCAATGTATTTGTACTATTTCTGTATGCTTGTGGAACTATGTCTTTATCACTCTGCGCGTATTGAAATGTTAATGGGTGTTGACATGCATTGTTTGACCGCTCTTCGTATTTGAAAAACTAGCCGTTATGTTTGGTAGACGCTGTGCTCCATAAAATAACCTTTTTTTCTCTCAGCATGATCTTCTCATTATTTTCCTAGAGAAATCCTTTAAACAACAATACAATGAAGTGTTAAAGCAATTAAAAGCAAGAAGAATGAGTTACACAATTATTCCGATGATTTATGAAGCATGCTCAATTTTCTGGGAACCTTCACTCAAATGTCTGATCATTTTGAATTCAAATATGGCAAATGACCTTTCATAGGAAAGGTCTCACTGTCTACATCTTAATGCAACAAGAATCATATCCAAACTCATTGTGTTATGAAAGTTATGATTTAAATAGTGACTACTACACTAGACAGTGTCTGAATTCACGAGCATCAACTTCTAAAAGGCATACCACTTCGAGTATAACTCCAAATATGATATGACATATCTATAGAAAGTTCTTTAAGTCTAGCCACTAGTGGAAAAATGGCTTTTTAGACCGGTTAAACTTGACTTTTTAGACCGGTTTTGGATCCGGTTTGATATAGCCGGTCTTAAAAGTATGTTACTTTTTAGATCGATTAACAGTCTCACTTTTAAGATCGGTTGTATTGATAACCGGTCTTAAAGTAAACAATTTTAAGACCGGTTGTCATATGCACCGGTCTTAACAAACCTCTTTTGTAAGTCAATTACAGAACATTTTTAAGATCGGTTATCATATATAAGCGGTCTTAAAAATTTTAATTTTAAGACTTGTTGTACATAAAACCGGTCTTAAAAATTCAATTTTAATATCGGTTATATGCGAAACTGGTCTTAAAATAAATTTTTAGACCGGTTATTTTTATAATTGGTTTTAAAAGTATTATACTTTTTTTTAATTGTGTGTGATTAGGTTAGTTACCAGAATACATCCTAGAATTGCTACCTCCATCCAATGCCTTACTTATTAAGTTTCATAAAGTTATTAATTGAAATGTGTTGTTTAAAACCATCATATATATGTATATATATATATATGCATAATTGTTTAAAACACATACATGCCAATGACATGGCTTAAACATATTCACATGTATAAATGCATGGTTGCACATAATCAAAAAAACAACAAATATGTCAAATTATTCAACCAACAATATTTGCAACCAACCAGGCCAACATGTCAATTCATCAATATATACAAAAAGTTCCTCAGTTTTACAAGAACTCACTGTTGTAAAAGTTCATAAATGAGTTCAGTACAATAATTGCGAATGTGATCAATATCTTCTTCTGGAAATGGGTCAGCAAGTTCAAACATCTGAAACACCAAAGCCAAACAAAACATTAACTTCACTTAAAAAAAATAAAAGTAATACAAAATTTTTGAAATATATATACATTTACCTCTTTAGCAAATTTTGTCATGCCTAGGGTAATAATGTTATAAATGTGCCTCAGAACATACAACCCACACAAGTTAGACCCCAGTGGTTGGTTATGGGTTTGAAAAATAATATCATATCATTAAAACAAGTATAAAATTAAAGCATGGCTTATTATTGAATACATTCTTAAAACAAACTAATATGTAACTTGTAACCCCCTAACTTTAAATATGTAATTATAATTCGGAACACATAATTAAATCGGATTAGAGACCATTGGATGCTTTAACCTCGTTTTAAACTTTCTGTCTTACAGTAAAATTTTCACAAAATCTTTCAAAAATATTTTTCCCATCCTGGTCTCAATTTCAATATTCGAATATAATTACCTGTGCAGTTAATATACATTCATCATATCAGAGTGTATAACCATCTCCCCGGCAACTCCCGGGTTCTATACATATATAACCTGAGGGTTTATAAGTATCCACTAGGGAATTACACAACCAAAATCGAATATAATATTCCTATTTCAAAATATACAGTAATCCCGAGTTCAAAATAAATACCCAATGTTTCCAATTCAACTATATACCCCCAAGGGTCCTAATGGCTCCGGGTTGGCCGCTTCTCTTTTGAGCCACACGCCCTGTCTGAAATGTTAGTCATAGGAAAGAATGAGATTCGAGAGAATCTCAGTAGTAACAAACCACTCACACAATGCATAAACACAAAGCATGTACATAAATCACAAACAGCAACAGCAGCAACAATCTCAAAGATACATGGTTTTCACCACAAACGACAGTACTCACGGCTGTATACACAATACGACAGCTCTTGCTGTAATCACTATCACGACAGCTTACGTTGTAATCACAATAACGACAGCTTATGCTGTAAACGACAGCTTGCGCTGTAAATGACAGCTATCACCAGCTGTAACGGCAGCAGCATCAGAAATCATCATCATAACACAGTGATACAACACACATACGGTGCATTATACAAAGTATATGAGAGAGAGTCACTACCTGATCCTTTCCCGACGTTTCTTGGCACAGTGGGCTCACGAGGACGGCAAATATCAAATCCCGTAAACCAAGTTAGGGACAACCCGTCAATATCTTTTCGAAGTTCTTATCTCTATAATACTTTAAGTTGGTTATCATTTGAACTCTCTAGGTAACTATTTTAGGTCTAAACATATGCCTAAAGGGTTGGGAAAGGCTATACCAAAAACCTCCTTTCAAAAGTTTAAAACACTGATTTTTGGGGGTTGGCCGCGGCCCAAAAATCCACTGGCCGCAGTGAGAAAGTGGTAAGAAACATTTGGGCCGCGGCCCAACATCTTCTGGCAGCGGCCAAGAAAATTCTGTTTCTTGGCTGAACTTCCAAAAATCATAACTAATTCAGGAAAAATCTAAATAAGGTGATTACAAAGCCAAATGAAAGCTATTTAAGTCCTATTTCTAGGAAAAATATTGGCCATTACTGGAAATCACCACAAAAGTACATAATTACACAAAACTAACCACTGTCCCACAACAGAGTTCAATTTCCATCCCTAACTTTGGGCAACCATAACTCACAGTGCACAAAACGAAATGATACCAATTATATGTCCATTTTGAAGCTTGGGAAGTGAACTTAAAAACTGGAAAGTTTCATAATTTTCTAACATCATTAGCCTATTCAAAAAGCCCACACAAAAAGACTGCCCAGCATAGACCTTCAATGGACAGATTTTTAGTTTTTCACAATTGCTTCCAATGGTTCCCATTTTCACATGAAACACCATTCCCACACCAATTTTTTCCCAAGGAAACCATTGGAGCCATCAAAACAATCAAATTCCATCCATATTGACATGTTCCACAAAAATCTTTACATGCCAACACAATATACACACAATCCACCACAACGCAATTCCTTTCATTCAAAAAATTCCAAACCAATCCCATGGCATAAAGACACAATTTAACACCACATTCTACACAACACCCTAACCAATTCAAGCATTCAAATTAGACCAAAAATCAGGGCAAAAATTCAAAATTCTCAAAACCAAACTAATGACCACAACAATTATACCAAAAGGTATCAAATACTCACTACAACTTCTTTCCAAAGCTATTTCTTTGATTCTCCTACTTTCAAATCACCACAAGTTCTCAAACTCCACTGATAAAAAATATGAAACCATAGGAATAAAGCTCTCAACCCCTTGAACAATATTAATAAAGGTGAGTTGATCATTTAGGGACAAAACCTTACCTAAAACTCAAGCTTCTTTTTTCTCTTTTCTTTCTTGGTTGAGCGAAAATGGAGGCAAGATGAGAGAGATGAGATGGTGAGGATGATGAAAATAGGATCAGTTTTCCCTTGAACATGGGGCCTTTGGCCGACCTAAGCAAGAGAAAGAAAGAGGAAAAAGAGTTTGAAATGTTGACTCAATCCTATGGTCCACCTTTTGCCATGTGTCACCATCTTATCTCCTCTTACATGAACTCACATATGAACATTCACACTCAATCCCACTCCTTTGCTTATTCAATCTTAGTCATTGATATCAATTACCAGTGAGTTTCCTCTTCGGTAACTATCCAATCGGTCGGTGAATTTACCATTTTGCCCCTGATTGACATAATACTAACTAAACCATCACTAAGCACCTTGATATCACGTTACACCACATTTACTTCAAAAGTGCTTAATTATCATTAATTACATCACTTTGAAGTTATTAATCCTTGATTACAATCTAGGATATTACATAACTAACCTTTGGTAAGATCCATGTAGGGTCTTTTAGTTCACGAATAAGCCTACCACAAGCAGTGTGTAGGAATGTCCACATAGCCCTATATCATTAAAATCACAAAGGTTACTCATTTTATACAAATTCCATAAATTTTGCACACAAATGGTAATTAGTAATGCAAGAAAACTTATGAGTTCAAGGACTTCTTTAATTCACTGGTTGGCTTGCTGAGGTGGAGGGAGTATAAGAGGATGACAGATAACTCTTCTTGCACAAAATAGCCAATTGCCAATGATCTCTGAAAAAGAGGAAGAGGTTTAAGCAAATATAAAACATTATGTATATTATGAAATATAAATTTTTTTTCTTACCCATGCAAATATGGAGCCAAGAAATACTCAATTTGGGTTTCACTAAGCCTGTGTGATAAGTATGTGTGTCTAATAGCAGTAGTGGTCCCTTTGTCATAGAGTTGAAGTAGGCATAGGAGTCCAAATTTATTGGTTTTGCCAAAGTCAACCAACCTACAATTCATGTACCTATAAAATGCAAGCACACAAATCAAAGTTTAACGGCATAATTTGTAAAATATTAACTTCCAATTTGAGAAGATACTTACATTAAAAAGAGTTGGACAATTGAAATCGTAAGCTGTTGTATAGGAGCTACCAGGGACATTATGTAACCCCCTGACTTTAAACACGTAATTATAATTCGATAACACATATTTAAATCGGATTAGAGACCATTGGATGCTTTAACCTCGTTTTAAACTTTCTATCTCACAGTAAAATTTTCACAAAAACTTTCAAAACTCTTTTTCCCATCCTGGTCTCAATTTCAATATTCGAATATAATTACCTGTGCAGTTAATATACATTCAATCATATCAGAGTGTATAACCGTCTCCCCGGCAACTCCCGGGTTCTATACATATATAACCTGAGGGTTTATAAGTATCCACTAGGGGATTACACAACCAAAATCGAATATAATATTCCTATTTCAAAATATACAGTAATCCCGGGTTCAAAATGGATAACCAACGTTTCCAACTCAACTATATACCCCTAAGGGCCCTAATTGCTCTGGGTTGGCCGCCTCTCCTTTGAGCCACACGCCCTGTCTGAAATGTTAGTCATAGGAAAGAATGAGATTCGAGGGAATCTCAGTAGTAACAAATCACTCACACAATGTATAAACACAAAGGATGTATATAAATCACAAACAGCAACAGCAGCAGCAATCTCAGAGATACATGGTTTTCACCACAAACGACAGCACTCACGGCTGTATACACAATACGACAGCTCTCGCTGTAATCATAATCACGACAGCTTATGCTGTAATCACCATCACGACAGCTTGCGCTGTAAACGACAGCTATCACTAGCTGTAACCGTAGCAGCATCAAACATTCATCACAGAACAGTGATAACACACACATACAGAGCATTACACATAGTATAAGAGAGAGAGTCACTACCTGATCCTTTCCTGACGTCCTTCAGCGCAGTTGGCTCACGAGGGCGGCAAATATCGAATCCTACAATTCCAAATGCACTATTTAGACACTTCCATAGTGTTACTTAGGGTTATATGAGTCTATAATAAAAATTTACAAAAATACCCCCGGGGACCCGGCCTGGGCCCGCCATACCCGGAACGGTTGCACTTTTCTCGAAATTCTAATCTAGGCTATCCTAACATATTTCCGCCCAAGGAATCCATTTCCGTACTCAGAATTATCAAATTCAATGTCAAATTATGAAATTGCCCTTGGCAGCCCTACTTTTAGGGTTTTAGGGGTGTTTCCGTAATTATGCTTTCTCGGCCTTTTTTGAAAAAGTGCCCAACTGTAACCCCACCTATTTTCGCCCACTGAATCCAATGGAATCATCAAATCATTGAAAATCAAACTCTAAGACCCATTTACAGCCTTGGCCGAAATATACATGTTCTCCGGGAAAAATTGGGGTTTTACGATTTCGGCTCCGTAAACGCGTTCCTTTCTACTCCTAACCACTTTATTAACCATTACATTAGGTTACAACTAACATTAAGACCCAATTTGGGCAGCATAACCCCTAGGCCACATCATTTCCAAACTTTAAAACCAATGGCAATCCGGCGAAATTTCACCGATTAAATTGCCCACAGCAGCCAGAATAAGCAATATACGAAAGTTTGGAAGTTACCTCAAGCTCCTTCTAGCTTTTCTCAAGAGTGGCTGAAAACCCTAGCCCCTTGAACACCAAATTGTCTTCTCAAACACCTTAAATAACATAGAAGAGAAGCTTAGGAACAAGGTTATACGCGTTAGAAGCTAGATCGTCGGAGAAATCAGCTTACCTTGCGAGATTTCTCCTCTTTCTCTCTCTAAGAGCTCTCAACTTTCTCTCACTATCTTCAGCTGGAAATGGCGTGAAATGGCTGAAGAAGATGAGAAATTTGATTAATAATCCATGCTGACATCATCTTTTAATGAGATGATGTCATAATTCCCATTTTCGGATTTTCTGGCAGATTTTCTGCCCAAACTTTGAAAAATCATAACTAATTCTAGAAAAATCGAAATGAGGTTATTCCAAAGCCAAATGAAAGATATTTAAGTCCTCTTCATAGGAAAAATATTGGCCATTACTGCAAATCACCAAAAGATTCCCAGAATTTCAATCTTTGCATACTGTTCCAGAAAATAATTAATTTCGCTGGGCAAACTTCAAAAATCCAAAACTCTTGGGTCACAAATCAAAATGATACAAATTATATGTTCATTTTGAAGCTTGACATATGAAATTTAATACTGGAAAATTTCAGAATTTTTAGACACCATTTGCCTATTTAAAACGTCCATACAAATTGGCTGCCCTGTACAGAGTTTCAATGGACAAAGTTTTCAACTTTTGCACGATTGTTCCCAATGGTTCCAATTTCACAATAAACACTCTCCCCACATGAATTTTCACAAGGAAGCCATTGGAATCATTAAAATATCCAAATTCCCATAACACATTCTCCAAAATTATTTATTCAACAATAATTATATCCACTTTTGAAGTCATTAGCCCTTAATCACTTTTTGGGATATTACACATTAAATCATCCCTCTCAAGATAGCATTGAGCCCTGACTTGCTAATAGCTGACTTAGTAGGCCAATCTCTTGTTCGAAAGGACGTATCATATGCGATCAGAATCACTTGCTGCATGACATTCAATGGAGGCCGTGAAACATCTTGTGTGGAGGGAGGTTGAGGTAAAGGTGGAGGTGGAGATGGAGGTGGCGGGGATTCCTTAACTAGATTAGAAACAAGGTTTTTTGGCCATAAGATGAAAGAGTTAAGGACATTGCCCACAACCTTAAAGTCATCAACAGGGATAGGGAGAGGTGCATCTACAATGATCACCTCTTCAACTGCCACTCTGATTTGATCATCCTTTATTTCTTGGTGGTGGACAGTTGATCCCAAGTTGTGCACGCTCCTCTATGCAACTAATCATCTTAGAGGATTCTCCACAAACAAGTCACAAGGATCACTAATTTTTTTTCAGGACCCTCTGATAACTGACCAATACAACTCCTTTTAGTGCTCTGTTTAGGGTTTAGGGAATGAGCCTGAGGAGCACTGGTATCTGCTTGTCTTGTGCATGCATAATCATCCATTCCTCCTTCATCTTGCTGAACATTTCTTCAAATCGTGCATCAAATGATGCTTTTGCCTCGGCCCTAGCTTCCGCCCTCATAGTGGCTAATATACGCTCCATCTCCTCCCTAGTCACCATACTACTTAAAGAACGGCGTGGGGCTGTTCCAAAGTAATCCCTTATGCCTACCCCTCCTCCAACCCCCTTGACACAACTGGGATGCTCACATTTTCCAGTAGCTACAGTCAGGATGTCATTCCTCCCATCCTACCTAAATGATCCCTCGGTTTGTTTTTTTTGAAGCTCCTCCTATAAGACACAGATGACAAACGTTAGTAATGAAATTTGTTTACTAAATAATTAATAACAACAAGTCAACAACAATACTTACAATTTTCTCACCAACTAAACGGGATTGTTCACTCATATAAGACCCGCTCCTCTTTTGGTGATCGAACAACCACTTCTCTTTACAACGTATCGAAGATGGTGGAAAAAGAAGAATAGAAGGATCGGATTGAGCTGCTTCTTCCAATCTCTTCCGTTTGGCCACCAACAAGTCTTTTTTGGCCTTCACATAAACCTCGTGAGACATTTTATAAGGGCAATCATTCTTTCTACCACTCTTTTGGGCCTTTTTCCTTTTTTCCTGCAAATAAGAAATCAAAATTAAGTCATTGTAAATCAATAAAGACAATTAATAATTCATAAGTAAATCAAATGCAAAATAAGTCAACTCACCAATGCTTCTGGAGTAGTCTGAAGCAGTCTAAATTCTTGCCAAGTCTATTCGTCAATAAGAGAATATTAGTCGCACAGATTAGGACGAGGTTGACCTTCTTCCACCTCGATATGCATGTAATTGTTGGCTAGACTTGTCTTAAACTTCCTCCAGCGTTCATCATAATACGTCATTGTCTGTCATACAAGACTTCACTCTCAGGAATGTCGTAAGTGAGCTGGATAGTTTCCTAAATATGTCGCTTCACACTTTTATCCACATTTCTCCACTGCTCTATCAAGATACTAGGCTTGTTGCATGCTAGGAGGCCAACAAAACTCCTATACTGTTGGGCATTAGGCCCGATTGGTTTTCAATATCTATCAAACTCAATCAGAATCTTTTCTTCGGTATTTCGATTAAGAGGAATGTCTCTCAATCAGGTGGCTCTCCTACTCCTTCGTCTAGGCCGGTTATGTGGCTCACTGTGTTCCTAGCTCGGAGCATTGCTAGGCTCGCTTTGATTAACATTAGTTTGATCCAGAGTAACCTCACTAGGATGACTCATTTTCCTCACTTTAAGGACACTATTTAAGGATAGCTAGTGATGGTTTAAGGAAATTTTGCTACACGGTGCTTTTTGCTATAATACGACACTATCTACAAAGGCATCATTCAAAAGCAATTTCCAAGTTATGCAAACATGAACAAATAATTAATTGCAATGCACAAGTTGATAACCAATATCAAGCAATATCAGCACTATGAATCTAGAGTTTTACTATATTGGACATACATGCAAAAATACAGAATTAGAATTGAAGCTAAGCCATCCAATTAGGAAATACGAACACAAGCAAGTTTTCATTCATCAAAATGTTCCTCCAAGAGTTTATATAGTATGAAGCACCATGAACACGTAGATAGTCCTAAATGCATTAGGAGGCAGACTCAGAAGCAACACCAAAGTCTAAGGAACTATAACTTACAACAATGAACCCTTCTCATGCACAACCAAAATAAACCCAGGTCCATAGAAGCATAAGGACATTAACCTCAGACACATGCATACAGTAAAACTCTTCAGAATAATTAATGGTATCTTCAACCTTTGCTTGAGGATCCTCTCTTCTTCCTCTGGATTTGAATAGTCTTTGGCCACTTTACGAATCGAGTAAGGTGTCTCTTGGGAGGCAATGGATGCTTCTGAAAAGTTAATTGAACGGAACCATTAATGAAATACCCAAAAATGAAACCATTAATTTAATTGAATGCCTAGCAATTGAAACACAAACCTGACAATAAAAATGAGGTTGAGAATGAAACCAATCAGAGGGAACAAATGACGGTAGCCTTACGACAATATATTCAACCTTAGATCTTTGTGACAAAAGCGAATGTTAAGGATGGAGGAGAGAAGGGGAAAGGAGGAGCTGCCACAAATCGACGAAGGGGTTTTACTGATGTGCTTGAGTATCATATTTCAGAGTTAAAATTAGGTGTGTTTTGAAAATTAGGTCAGTTTTAAGACTGGTTGTAATTAAAAACCGGTCTTAAAAGTAATATTTAAGACTGGTTATTAATAAATAACTGATCTTAAAAATACAAACTTTTTAAGACCGGTTATTAAAAATAACCGATCTTAAAATTTTAATATTTAAGACCAGTTTTTATTTACAACCAATCTTAAAAATAATAAAAATTTTATTTTTTTAATTGTCTTTAATTTAGATAATATTTATTAGACCGGTTTAGAAAATATATTACATATATTTATTTTTTTAATTGTGTATATTTTAAGACTGGTTTTTATTATAACCGGTCTTAAATATTAAAACTTTAAGACCGGTTATTTTTAATAACTGATCTTAAAAAGTTTGTATTTTGGTACTAGTGAGTTTCATATGCCACTAGTTTATCTCAATTGGACGTGTAGTTTGAGAATTATGTCCAAAATATCAAACCTACTTTGGAATATGACGGTGATTTGAATGTCATCTTCTAAAGCGCATATCTCTTTCATCTGAACTCTTGGTGTGTATTTGACATATTGGAAGTGTAGTTTTATCTTAATTGGACATGTGGTTAGAGAGATATGGCCAAAATACCGAAGCTTTGTCATGCTAAAGGAAAATAGAGCACAACAGAATGCTCATCACTCAAGTGATCATAGCCATCACTCAAGTGATGCCTTCCAAAACTTGGTAGAGATCCATTACTGAAGTTATTACCTTATGGAAGTCCCATAACTTCCATATATGGTATCTTAGCTTCGAATTGACCCATTCCAACCTCCATATGATCATTGAAACCTCCGGTATCACTTCTACGAGCTTGAGTTTGGATATTCTCATTAGATCTTGTAAGTCCTTTTTTCTTCAATCTCTTTCTTCTTGTTTTTTCTCTTGTTGATCATTCTTCATAACCCAACTAGATATTTTCTTTCTTTGCTTGACTAATCTACTATATATTTTACATTAAATATAGTAATTAGTCAATGTAGCAGATAAATACATTGTACAATTTTTGTACAAAATTTTTAGTCTTAATATTTGACATCTATATTTGATAATATCAAAACTAATCATATCTAACATTATGTACAAGCGACCATGTCAAGGAAGAATGGAAAAAAGTAATGTAAAGGAAAATGGGTTCTTTGAGAAAGAATCAAGTTGAGAATTAGTTGATCTACCACCAAGTCAAAAAGGGCTATTAAGAGCTAGTGAGCTCTCTAGACTTAAGAGAAAAGTGGGTAGATTAATTGATATGCACAAGACTTATGGTTGTAGAGGAGTATGCGTAACATGAAGGCATTTTTCTCACTTATTGTCCATTTAAATTAGATTTAATATGGCAATTGTTAACCATTTGAATTTAAATTTACATAATCTAGATGTAAAACCTACACTTTGAGTAGTGATTTGGATGAATAAATCTATACGCAATGACTATTAGATTTCATTTAAAGTGGTGTTTGAAGTTTCATGTGGTGGTGATGACTTCACATGTTATTATAGAGATTCTTTATGGATTGAAGCAACTATCTAGATTAGATATTTAAGGCTTTTCAAAGAGTGAAAACCTAATGTGTTTTTCAAATGTTAAGAAAACTACAAACAAATGGTTTGTGATGTTATTTCATTAAGTGGATGATATAGTATTGTTTAGAAATAGTTTGAATTTAGTAATGCCTATTTAAGAATGGTATTGATAAATTTTGAAAAAGAAGTATATGGGTAAAGCAGTTAGATTTGAGACCCAAAGAGATTACTTAAGAAGTCTCCTATCTTTTACAAGAAAATTACACTAAGAAGATTCTTACGTGGTTCAAAATAAGTGAAAGCAATTCTATGGATACCCCAGTGACTTTAGGAGTAAGTTTGAGTCTTGATAAGTTCCCCTTACTGAACCAACCAAGAAAATAATGGAAAAAAGTGTCTATATAGATATTGTTAGCAGTGTGATGTATGCAGTAATGTATAAAAGACAAGATATATGCTCATGGTAGGACTTGTAATTTGGTACTAGTTTAACTATTGTGAAAGACATTAGATGGTTTCATAGAAGGGTCCTAAGATACTTGTAGAGTATATTGATTATGCACATTTAAAGTATGTATTGTGGTAGTACAAGAGGCTATATGACTGATAATGTTCATAGACCATGTGAGATTTGAAAGTGAGAATTCAAATATAGTGTCAAAGTATTGTGAATACGCGTAGCCATTGCCTAAACAAAAGAACCTAAGCATAATAGATAGGCTAAATGCAAAGTTATAGCTATAAGATAGATGCTATAGCACATAAAGTTGTTGTTAAACAATGTATTCATATGCAAAGTCCCCTAACTAAGCCTAATTACCAATAACATGTATTAGAAACATGTTAAGTCTTTTGGCATTGATGTTTCATTTTGGCTTTTAATGTGTGTGTAAGCATACAATGTCTAGTATGTCATACAGGTTGGTGAGGTCACTTTCTCACACAAGCGACTACCTTTGATATTTAGGAGGAGTGTGTAAAGATGAGACAATTGTGTTCACCGGTAAAGCAATAAGAGTACTGATATGGTAGAGAAGAAATACAAACTATGTCACCTCGACTTAAAGTGTAGTAAATCAAGATGCAATCCTTGATTATAAATATGAATTGAATTATGGAAACTCACATTCATGATACCTATTACCAGACAACAAACTAGTATGTCATATAGGTTGGTGAGGTCACTTTCTTACATAAGCAACTACTTTTGACATCTAGAAGGAGTGTGTAAAGATGAGACAATTGTGTTCACCAGCAAAGTAGCAAGAGTACCGATATGGTAGAGAAGAAACACAAACTATGTCACCTTAACCAAAGAGCAGTAAGTCAAGATGATATCCTTGATTGTAAATATGGATCGAATAATGGAAACTCACGTCCATGATACCTATTGCCAGACAGTAAACTTTTCAAAATTTGCATCATGTAATGTGAGTAGAGTTAAAGAATTTGGGTTAGATATTAGGAGTGTCTAGACTTGAGTTTGTATAGTATTGATGATAAAATCAAAATGGCATATGGTCTTAAAGTATAAGAGTAACACTGTAGCATGTGATTCATACCGCATGTACTAAAGAACCGCAAACAGGAAGCAAGTGAATGGATCCCTACTTCATTGTCATATAAATCCCAGGAAGGTTAACCTTCAATGATGTCCTTTGACTTTAACATTATAATGGAAATATTTTTAAATGTTTTCTACTTTAGCATTTTGTCCTATAATTATGATTGATACAATCTAAAGGTATTATGTTAGGAAATTGGTTGATACATATCAAAATGATATATGGGCAAAAGAAAGATTATTGCCTGAAATATACACACCTATACTGGTGTCTGAGACCGGTCCTTTATGATATTATTTTATGATTTCATAAGTGTTAACACTATGCATATGAGAAAGGCAATATGATTTTTATATTGACTTAAGAGGGATTAGATTGACCGTGAGAGAAGTGTATATTGGTAAATCTAGGATATCTGGGCATTATTATATCAATATCGAGTTGTACTACATGGTTGTCTTGTTCTTATCTCTGAAAAAGGGATTTCTAGTACACAGCTCCTAAATGGAGACGTCATGCCCACGTGGTCACAACAAAGCATGCAATATGAAAGAATTAAGAGAAAGAGACTTAACTCTTAACATCTAATCCACCAAGTATGAGTGAGAGATGTTGGAATATACTAATCCACCTTTGGTGGATTAGGGCCTAAACCCGATTAAAGAGGGGCTATTGTAGAGAGACATGGGTTCATAAAGAGAAATATCCCTTTATGGTTTAATAGTTATGTCTATTCCCATGTACCTGTATGCTTAAGAGTTACATCTATTCCCATGTAACTATTTGTACACTATATATATGATGTGGGATTGAGGAAGTAAAAAAGTCTGGCAAATAACACACATATAATAACGCTCTCCTCCCTCTAAAAGAGTTCTGTCATATGAATGTTCTCTTCTCTTGCTTCCTTTGCTGCATTTGCTATGTACCATAACTGAAGTTCTCATCGGTGCTTCGGTTTCATGTAGGTACTTTAGTGAGTTAGTTAGATGTTAGGTACACCCATAATTCTTACAAATAAAATGATGAGCTATAAAAAAATTATGGAAATTAAGTCAAACTTTTTATTTTTCTTCACTCTCTAGATGATTTACTGCCACCTAATCTTGTCCACTCAAACTAAACCTTGAAAGTTCTTTTATTTGTTTAATATCCCTTTTATCTCACTAACTTTTCTCCCTTTCCTTCCAAAATCAACTTTTTCAAATGATGATTTTGGTTTTTCCTCATCTCCAACTTGGGTGCTGGGCAGTGGAAGAATGTGGTAGGGATTTGAGGAAAATAAACCAATTAATAGTAACAAGTAAGTTTATTTTTCAATTTGGTATGTTGGTTGTTGGGAAAGAATTTGGTTAATTTGGGGATTATTTGCTATTGCCTTGCATACATATTTTTCATTTAGTATGAAATGCTCTTAGGATGTCCACCTCAGTGAAAGAAAAAAAATGATGAAAGAAATAATACCTAAATTAAGAAGTAGCTAAGACACAAATTGAATAAACCACAAAATATAATCAAATTGCTCCACAAAAATTGTTAAGCTTCCAAACACCTTCCTCATTCATTTAGAGAAATGAGGTGTTGAGTTTACCTATAAAACAATTATGATTTAGTTAAATAAATTATTAATTTATTAAATACTGACTTCTATGAATTTTAAAAGTGTTGACATCATTTTAAAGAGTCTGAACTCATCTTATTGGATGGAAGCTCTCAGTGCCACAATGTTCTCCAAGAAAAAAAGAACTTTTTTGCTTATCACCACTATAGATTTGTTCATTTATTACATATGATATATAATGGTTACAACTAATAAATATCATGTATGTTGAGGCAGAGGTTCCACAAGGATATATAATACTTAAACTTAATAGTTAATTATACGCACCATCATGTATTACGAGGCAGACGTAAAAACACAAAAATAATATTTGTAGTTAATAACCATAATTTATTTAGTGATAAAAGTGACAATTCTTTTAAAACAACTGCCATGTAACACTTACAAATGATTTAACTTCCAACCTTTTATATTAGTGAAGACAAAATATAATGGTCTTCAGAAACAACTGTCGTGTAACACTTTCAAATGATCTGTCTTCCCCAAGTACCGGTTTATTGGTCATAACCCTTCATAACATCACCAAATCTTCATAAGTCATAACCCTTCGTAATGTCTATTAGAGCTCTATTTAAACTCATCTATTCCTTTTAATTCTTACTACTTTTCTTTATTAGCCTCCTCCTTCTCTCCATCATGTTAACATGGTAGGGAGCTCCTCCTCCTCCTCAACCACCACCTCCTCCTCCACTTCTTTATGATATGAAGGCTCTGATGCAGTTATTGGCAGGCCTTGACTACCACATAAGGAGTCTCTTGGCATATGCCAACATGCTAAACAGGAAGTTGAACTTCATACTTCAACACAATAAGGTTGAATATGACTTTTAGTAAGACCTTTTATCTCCTTCCTCCTATGGTGTGAATGAAAAGGATGAAGAGGAGGAGGAAGACGATAGTAGTGGTTGTGATGACTGAACATCATTGTTGTATTTTTAAAATATTTAAAAATATAAGTAAACAAGAACAACTTCATACTTCACAGTTATTAATTAATAACTACAATGTATTCGTTTACCATGGTTTTAAAAAATCAATATACTTAACAATTCTAACTTAATAAACGTAAAATAAAGCTTTCAAAACCTTTCCTCTTCCCTATGCTGATCGATTTTGGGTGCCTCCTTGTCAACCAATGATCATTAGGAGAACTAGGTACCCTTTCATTAAGTCCTGTTCAACTTCCATCCCTTCCAAAGTTCCAGATGTCTATTTAAACTCCCAATTTTCATTTGCTTTTCTTATATTTTCTTCTCCGTCCTCCTCTTTTTAATTTCTCAATCGCAAAGACAAAATGCTATGTAGAAGAATTCCTAGAAAGCTCTTGGCATTATCCTCCACCTTCTCCTTCTCCTCCTCTTTATCGTCCACCTACCGCTTCTCCTCCCCAACATCAGCCACTTTCGCCTCCGCCTCTACATTCTATGCTTGCACAACTGGAGGCAATATTGTAGAATGCGGAACACATTGACCATGCTGTAAAGAGGTTTTCTTTATACTTTTTGAGTATGAACAGGAATACCAATCTTATACTCGATGAGTATGAGATTGGCCATGAGCCTAAAAAATGATCCTTGCTACTCCTCTAGTGATGAGCAGCCTGATGGATTCACTATTATTCTATTTTTTATGTTTTATCATTTTAAATGTACTATTGTTAAAAAAATACAGAACATTTCTCATGATTATTAGAAAACAACCGTTATAAAATATAATAAACAACAGTTTGTTAACCGTTCTTTTGAAACAACTGTCATGAATTTGTAGATAAATAATGGTGTTTATAAAACAACCATTATGAAACTCTTGACGATGGAAAAAACATATATAATTGCCCAGACTGATTCCTCTTCAACTTCTATCACATGCTTCACTTCCAATCTATTTAAACTCCCCATTTTTATACGTTTTCTTCACCCTCTTCCTTTATTCTCCTGATCATCATGGTCAAGCTACACATTGAAGAATGCTGGAGAATCATCCTCCATAACCTCTACCTCCTTCTCTTCCTTATGTAGCTTCTAAACATGCACATCCACCTGCTTCTCTTCTCCTTCCACCCAACCTTTAGGCCTTATTCATACTCCTCTATCCCAACCTGTTCCTACTTTGCCTGCTTCGCTTCTTCCTCCTCCACTCTTACCTCCTTACCTTCGCCCTCCTACCAAACCTCTACACCTCTCTTGTGCTCCTCCTTCCCAACCTACTCCTTTGCTTGCTTCTCTTCCTCTACCTCCAACCTGTGACCTTCGCTGCTACCACTTTTGCATCGCTCATACTCATCTTTTCATATGATTCAGATTACTCATATGAGGATGATAGGTAGGTTTTATTTATTTTTGTTTTTTAGTGTTTTATATAAAATATATTATGTAATGGCTTAAACATATATAAAAAGTAATAATAACATACCTTATGGTTGTTATTAAAGGACCGTGATAAACATACTTCTCAGAAAATTAATTAAAACAACTGTTGTAAAGGTAAAAGTATAATTAACAGTTCTTATCAACTGACCATTATGTAAGACCTTAAACACTATAGATTTGTTAATAATATGCCTCATGGTTACTTGAATATTACGGTTGTAAAAATAAAACTATTAGCTGTTCTTGTCAACCAGCCTTATATAAGACCTTAAAATCTATAACAAGGGTTTGTTTGTAAAACATCTAATCAGTCTGACATTTGAAAACTTATACATTCGAGCAAAACCTTTAGTTCTTTTAGCTTTAAGAAAGGCATCCGTTCAACATCTGGGTGGGTTGACATAAGGTTCATGGTTTTTCTTTCATTATACATTTTTGTGAATTTATTTTGGGCACGGATGATTATTGGGTTTTGATTAGGGTTTTTATTTCTAAATGATTTATACTAGATGGGTCTTTGAATAAGCAGTAGATGTATGCCGATTGGCCAACGAGAGACTATTGGGATGGGGTAATAGATTTCCTTGAGTTTGCATTTATGCATAATCCCTTAAACAATGATTTGTTCTTTGCCCCTATTAAAGTATGGCAATGTATAGTGGTGTGATCAAGAAACTTGTATGTCACACTTAGTGATTCATAGAGTCGATCCTACTTATACATGTTGGACAAGGCATTAAGAGAGAATCAGTGGGGTAGTTGAACATATAGAAAGTGGTACATCACCGAATTTCGACACAAGCACATTTGACGCCGACTGTCTCGATGATATTACTAAGGCATTAGAAGAAAACCTTTGAGATTATCCTCAAATGATGGAAACTTTGGAGGATGACGCAGTGAAGCCATTGTAAGAGGGGTGCACTGAGTTTACCTTATTAAGAGTTGTGTTGATGTCATACAACTTGAAGGCGAGAATGGGGGTGGTCTGATACAAGTTTCACAGAATTGCTTAAGGCTTTAAATAAAATACTGCTGACCAAAGCCGTTCTTCTACACAAAAACACATCCTGTAAAGAAGTTGTAGTGCACTGTCGGCCTTAGTTATGAGAAGATACATGCCTGCTTCAATAATTGTGCCTTGTTTAGAAATGAATATGCATTAGTAACACATTTGTCAGAATCGACTAACACCTAAGGGGGTGAATTGGGTGTAAGATAAAAAATTTAAAAATCTTTTCGCATATTAATGAAAACATTGAGTGTGAAAATAATGAACCATAAATGCATATTGAAATATGTTAATCACTAATGCTATAATTGTAAGAGATAAGGGAAGAGAGGATGCAAACTAAGATTTATCCTAGTTCGGTCCAATCCTCGATTACCTACTTACAATCCCCAGGTTCCACTTGAGATTTTCAATCCACTATCTTCTCACCGAGATAGCAACTCTCCCTTCACACCGTAAGGTTACAATCTCTTTTAATGTTAAATGATTACAATCAATCTTCTCTCTTAGAAGTGAATAAAGATGAACACTAAAACACAACACAAATAGTCTCTCTCTAAAGTACATGATACAAACTTAGAGAAATAGAGAGTGTGTGAGTTGGATGTTGGAGATAGAGTTTTAACATTTCGGCAGTGATGGTGCAAGCTCTCTCTCTCTCTCTTTTAGTTTTAGATAGTTCTCTTATTTTATAGTTGATGAAGAGTATTTGACCATTGAGTATAGTTGTGCTCCGTTAGCCTTAGTTATGAAAAGATACATGCCTACCCCAATAATCATGTCTGGTTTAGGAATGAATATGCATCGATAACACATTTGTTAGAATTAGCTGACACCTAAGGGGGTGAATTGGGTGTAAGATAAAAACTTTAAAAATCTTTTCGCATCTTAATGAAAGCATTGAGTATGAAAATAATGAACCAAAAATGTATACTGAAATATGTTAATCACCAATACTAGAATTATAAGAGATAAGGGAAGAAAGGATGCAAACTAAGATTTATCTTAGTTCGGTCCAATCCTCGATGACCTACGTCCAGTCTCCAGGCTCCTCCTGAGATTTTCAATCCACTATCTTCTCACCGAGATAGCAACTCCCCCTTACACACCATAAGGTTATAATCTCTCTTGATAATAAATAATTACAATCAATCTTCTCTCTTAAAAGTGAATTAAGATGAACACTGAAGCACAACATAAATAATCTCTCTCTAAAGTAAATGATACAGATTTTGAGAAATAGAGAGTATGTGAGTTGGATGTTGGAGATAGAGTTTTAACATTTCGACAGTAATGGTGCAAGTTCTCTCTCTCTTTTGGTTTTGGATACTTCTCTTATTTTATAGTTGATGAAGAGTATTTAACCATTGAGCATATTTCTTTCCATTGAGCTTCTCTTCTTCCCATTTAAATTCTTAGAATATTACTATTGAAACTTTTCTAACACAATTTTCTTTTTGGCCGTTTGAAGCTTAATCCAAGTTTAATCAGCTATAATCTTCATGTAAACTTGATTTGTAATAACTAGGAACAACATAATCAAGGTTTATAATGAGTTTGGAAAAGAAGTGTAAAATCTAATATGGTAATTAAAACTATGCAGAACATCACTACCAGGATCACCGTAGTGATGTGCTAGTGATGGGTCATCACTCGAGTGGTCACTCTAGTGATGTTCCTTGGTTTTAAGAAGAACATAATGTATTACTTTTTGGTTCACTATGGTGATGTGATAGTGGTGAGTGTAAATAGGATCACTCGAGTGATCCTGCTTCATCTTGAAATAGATCACTAGCTGGCTTACTATGGTACAGTAAAAGTGATGTCAGAACAGAACTTCATCACTTGAGTGATTTTCCCATTATCTTTAAATTAGGAAAATTACCTATTCTTAGAAATCTCTTTAATTTTATTTTCTAATGTAATAGGAATCATTCCTAAATCTGTTATCTTTGAAAGTTATGATCTAAAGAGTGACTGTTGGTATGAACAGTATTTGAATTTCAAATGTCAAATTCTTGAAATTCACATATCTTTCATTTGAACCTCTTTGATCTTGGTCCTTATGTATTTCAATAATCTATTAAGTCTAGATTCATATGCGACAGGTTTTATCTTAATTAGAGTTGTAGTTTGGGAGATATACCCAAATTACTAAATCTTGTCTGGGATAACACGAGAAATTCTAGTGTCAACTTTAGAAATTCATTTCTTTTACATATGAAACCATTAAAGCTTGATCTCAATGTGTTTACATTGCATTTGGAGTCTAGTTTCATATAAAATAATTTTCACTTCAATCAGAGTTATGGTTTGGGAGATGTGGCCAAAATATTATATCTCTATCGTCCAGGTTGAACGAAAATAGAGCAAAACAGAGTGGTCATCATTTGAGTGGTCATCAAAAATTCATCTCCGGAGGTTCTAGTTGAGTGATCATGTAAGTAAAGTTCTTATAACTTCTATATAAGACATCCTAACTTAATTGAGCCATTCCAACTTTTATTTGACCATAGAGACCTTTAATATCAAATCTATGAACTTGAATCTTGATGTTCTCCTTATATCTTGCAAGTTCTCCTTTCTTCAATTTCTTCGCTTCCTTTTCATGATTATTCTCCACAATTCCTTATGATAACTCCTTGCTTTTTCTTGACAAATATCTTCAATCTCTTTATTCTGCATCCTTTTAACCATTCTTTGTAATTTAACTTGATAATTTCTTTATTTGTTTGACTAATATCCTTTCTTCATTCTCTCTTCTTTGTTTCTTCAATCTCCATAATCTAATTAGATATCTTCTTTCTTCTTTTTCTTCCTCTTAAACATTCACAATAATCCAACTCAATAACTTCTTTCTTTTCTTGACTTCCTTGCCCCATATTTGATAACTTCTTTCTTCAATGTCTTCTTATAGTGTGTTTGGATTAGTTTTTAGAGAATAACTTCTAGAGAAAAAGTGGAGAATAACTTCTAGAGAATAGATTTTGAGCAGAATAGCTTCTGGAGAATAGATTTTTGAGCAGATAGATTGTGAGAAAAAAGTGATTTTGATAAAATGAGAGTATTTGGGTATTGTGGTTAGAATAGTTTTTTTATGGTCAAATTACTAAAAAGGACATTAACTTTTTTGATGATTTCATATAATGAATAAGATTATATTTTATGTATTATTTAAGGGTTAATGTCCAAATTTAACATCAAAGTTATTCCTGAGGGTGTATGGTACAAATAAATTTTGGAAGATGCAAAAATAATAATGAACAATTAAAAATGATGTAAATTTAACAAAACCATTAAATTTAACCGTACGAGGTTAAATTATAAGAGAAGAAAACCTCTAATGGCATTAAAATGGATGCATCTCAACCATTATTTAACATTAAATTCATAATTAATACTAAAAATGAAATAAATTTGTCTATATGTATGTTAATTAACTTAACTAATTTTTCTAATATAATCAAATTAGATAAATAAGTCTTATATTAATAATAAAATGAAGTATTAAAATTTTAAAATTCTTAAAAAAAAGCAGGGATTGACAAAAAAATGGTGAAATTCAAAAAGAAAAAGAGAGTGTGGCGTGGGGCCCACATTAATAAAAAATAACCAATTAGAGAGAGATGGTGGAGCCCACATAGGGACAAAGGCAAAAAAGAAAAAGGATTTTCCCAAAACCATGGTCTAACAAAAAGTTGGGTGTTTGGATGATTTTTTACAAAACCATGGTTTTGTTTCATCATCCAAACACACACTTATTCTTCCTCTTAATCATTCTTCATAGCCCAAGTTGATATCTTCTTTCTTTTATTGCTATAAGATATTTCACATTAAATATAGTAGTTAGTCAAAGTATAGGATAAATACATGAAGCAAACTTTTTGCTCTTAATATTTGATATCTATATTTGACATAATCAAAACTAATCATATCTAACAACATTGTCCCATATGAGAGGAGCCATTCTACTAATAGAATGGGAAGAGCCTGAGCAAGGTGTTATGGTATTTCCCTATTATACCAAGATTTAAATGCTAGTATAGCAATCTTGATCATGTAAAAACTTTGTGGTGGCATGCATATAAAAGGATAGATGAAGGCATACATTGACATACTGTTGATTCTCTAGAATGGAAGAAGTTTGATATGAAGCACCCCGAATTCGCTAAAGATTATAGGAACCTACGCCTTGCATTGGCTACTAATGGGATGAACCTATCTGGGATACAAAGCATTACCCACAACACATAGTCGGTAATATTGTTTACATATAAACTTCCTCTATGGCTATGCATGAAGCGTAAGTACACCATGTTGTCCATGCTAATCTCAGGGCCCAAGCAACCCAGAAATGATATAGACGTCTATTTGGCTCTACTAATTAAAGGCTTGAAGCGCTTGTGGGATGATGGGATCATGGTGTATGATGCTTACAAGGAAGAAACGTTTAACTTGAGAGCCATGCTCTTTGGCACTATCAATGACTTTCCTGCATATGATAATTTGTTAGGATATAGCATTAAAGACAAACTTGGATGTTCAATTTTCTAAGATGGTACGTATTCAATTAGACTGAAGCATGTCATGAAGAATTCTTATATGGGATATCAAAGATGGCTACTCCGGGAGCATCCTTACTGGTGTTTAAGAAGATATTTCAATGGGAAATCATAAAGGGCAGTGTAATATTCTAAATTTTTATTCATAAGACTTAAGTAATATTATAAAGGAAATGTTTAGTGATAAATAATAAGTAAATAAATAATACAATGAAAGGGAAATAGAAAGTCCCACATTGACTAAATAAGGAGAAGAGGGAGACATTGGAGCTTATATATAGAAGTGGTGAGTTGGATTTAAGGTGCAACAATTCCATTTTCGCATATACTTAACGCAACCTCTTTAAAATGTTATTTCCTCCTTTGTTGATCGTTAGATTGGGCTAAATGTTGGTCAGCCCATCCAAGACATCCAACTCATCGTGTTCAATAGTTGGATTATCTATTGGAATTTTTGTTTAAGCATTACAAAGCAATAAACATGATTAGCATTCTGGGACATGGAAAATAAACCCTAGAAGAAAGAATCAACGTTTTGCAACTTCTTCCACCGTTGGATCATCATGGAATTATTGGAGAATGTTTAGCACTCCTTTTCAAAAATTTCAATGGTCAGATTGACGATTGGATGCCTAAGGTAAGCAAAATTTATCACACACCAAATCTGCTATTCAAAAAATGGGAATTCTGTTGTAAATTTGGGGCTTTTCTAGAAAACTTGGTTTTAAAGGTTAGAATCTCAAATTAAGAATATAGGAATATTAGATAAGGCTATTCTTACACTCAAATGATCCTAATTCTCAAATCTAATATAGTTCTCATATAATGTTTTCTACTCATAGGAAATTCAGAGCAACTGAATGGAGGTAA
Organism: Inga leiocalycina; assembly: GCA_963242795.1. Taxonomy (NCBI): domain Eukaryota; kingdom Viridiplantae; phylum Streptophyta; class Magnoliopsida; order Fabales; family Fabaceae; genus Inga; species Inga leiocalycina. The sequence continues at coordinate 31,195,587 of OY725325.1, read as the reverse complement.
AATTATAAACATCTAGTGTTGCTAAATAATTTTGTTTGAATTAAGTTTGTCGTTGCTCTATAGTTAAGTTCAATATTTGTAATAAAGACTTTTCTTAGTTAAAACTTAGAGAATACCAAGTAACGTGGTCTTACCTATCTTAATTATCAATACTGCTGTGGTTTTTTTTTAAACTCTACAAGCCTAGAATGACTAGAGATGGTATGAACCCTATAATTTTATGACTTAAATTACCATGTGAGACCTTTATATGGACCTTAAACTAGATAGATTGATATGTGTGATGATTAAAGACAACCATAGGCCTATATATTTGAATTGAGCTAAATTTCTTATGTGTGTAATATGCAAGCATGTGATCTTTTGATATATTGTGAAGCATATTTGGTACATGCATCTAATAAAACTTGAGTTTTTGACATTGATTGACATGTATGAGCATGAGAACATATGGAAACCCCTTGAGAAGAATGTGATATAAATGGTGAAGTTAGTGATTGGGTTATGATTGTAAAAACTGAATACCATGAGGCCTGCTTATTATATCTTTTTGACATGTCTGTATATTAGTCCTACCTAATACCCTACAGGTGCTACCTATAGTTAAGGTGGGTAGTGACTATGTTACTGAGATAGTGGTTCTTCTCACACTTTTCAGGTGAGAGCTCATGGATCGACATGACTGAGAAGGCACTTGAGGCTTGAGGTTATAGCTTTTAGTAGCTACAATGTACTTGTTTGATTCCATTTATTGCCACAGTTTGGATTTGCAATTCAAATTCATGATTGTGTTAAATTTTGAGTAGTCCTTCATCTAGATTTTGATAGTAGATGGCCTGAGGTAAGGTTTTTCATAAAAATGCATTATTATGTGATGGATTTTGGACCTATAATCATTATATTTGGCTATGTGAGATTTATGGGCTAGGGGCCTGGAGCTTCCATTGATTTTGATATTTGTTATAAGGGTATGGTAATTATGCTCAATGCATAACAATAAATGAAAATTTTCTTAAAATTCATTCTAAAAGTAGGGAATATGAGATATGGTATTACAGGTAAGGCACCTCAACCTTTGATCAGTGAACATGGATATCAAAGGGTAAAAGATATAAAATATCTATTTGGTAAACCTTTGGCAAGGGATATTGGGATAAGAAGGTGGAACTTTCCTTATTAGAGGACCTTAGATATGAGACATTTTATTGATGTTATGCATGTTGAGAAAAATGTGTGTGAAAGTATTGTTGGCACATTACTCTATATGCCAAGGAAGACCAAAGATGGCCTAAATGCTGGACTAGAAATGGTTGATATGGGAACAAGGGAAGAATTAGCACTAAAGGAGAGGGGAGGCCATACATCTCTTTGTCCTGTAGATCACACACTATAAAAGGAAGAAAAAAGTAGTTTTTTTTAAGTTCCTTGCTTTAGTTAAAAAGGTAAAGGGATACTCTTCAAACATAAGAAGACTCGTGTCAATAAAGGACTTGAAATTGATAAGATTAAAATTTTAATACTACCATATCTTGATAGAAAGCTTGATTTTGGTGGCTATTTATGGAATCTTGCCTTATATGGTACGAGTTGTAATCACTAAGTTATGTTTCTTTTTTAAGTCACTCTGTAGTAAAGTGATAGACCCTAAAAAATTGCTAAGGTTGAAAAATCTAATCGTATACACATTGTGTGAGCTTGAGATGTATTTTCCTCTAGTATTCACCTGACAACTCACTTGGTTAGAGAGGTATACTTTATAGCCCGGCCTATTTAAGGTTGATATACCTGGTTGAACATTTCATGAAGGTAATAAAAGGATTTGTGAAAAATTAGAGTCATTCGAAGGGTTGCATTATTGAATGATATATCTGTGAAGAGGCTGCTAAATTTTCTTCCATATACTTAAAGCATGCAAGCGATATTGGGCTTCCCATCTCTCAACATAAGGGAAAAAGGACTGTTGAGGAAGGGATCATGGGCATGAAAGTTGTAACCATCTCAGAGCAATAGTTATAGCAAGCAAACCTATATGTGCTGAACAACTTCGAGGAGGTTGACAAGTACATGCTCATCCATAGGCATAAACTTCAAAGGGAAAATCCTTAAAAAGGAGAAAGATGGTGTGCTCAATAACATAATAAACATTTTACAATATGGTTTAAAGATCAAGTCCTTGGTGAGTATAAAGCTAATCCTAAATCAGTTTCTAGAAAATTGAAGTTCTTAACATATGGTCCAAGCAATCAAGTAACATCTTACGTAAGCTACATGATCAATGGGTTCACCTTCTACCCCAAAGAACAAGATGATCAAAGAAAAATACAAAATAGTGGTCTAACTCTTGTAGCTAACACCATGTATGTATCGAGTTTTAAAGATAGAAATCCTATCTATGCAAAAATGTCATACTTTAGGTGATTAAGGACATCAGAGAGTTGGATTATATCGGCTTTCGAGTTCCCATTTTCAGTTGCAAGTGGGTTGACAATAATCATGGCTTGAGAATTGATGACTTAGGCTGGATACAATTGAATTTGAACAAAGAAGGGTATAAAGAAGATCCTTTCATTTTGGCTTCTCAAGCTAAACAAGCATTCTATATCCGTGATCCTTCTAAACATGGATGGTCTATTATTTTGTTGACAAATAAAGTGATTGATGAGGAGATGTGTGATGGAGTTGAGGATGATCTACTCAATAGGAGGTCACTTGAACTATTAAATTTGGATGAAGAAAATGCTTTATGTATCAGGCATGATCATAATGAAGGAATTTGGGTTTTAAAGAGGGGAAAATTATTACTTGATAAGAAGAGAAGAATTCAAACTAAAAAAAGTAACTTACAAAAAGCTAAGACTAGAAAAACAAAAAGAAGCACTTCATTTCTGTGTTTTGACTATGTATTATTGTTTTCCTACTGCTCGGCTGGGTTAATTTAAGTGCTTTTATGGATGGTCTATTATATTGTTGTTTGTTTATGTGTCATTTATGAAAGCCAGTGGAAATCGATAGCAGTGCCCCCTAATTTTTTGTAAAAAAATGTTGCAAATATTTAATAGTTATTTACTAGAAACCATAATATATGTTTTGAAATTACCAAATGGTTTCTTACAATAACCGTTATAGATGTAACAATGGATCAATACATTACGGGTGTTATATTTGAACAGTTACAAATTTAAACTTTCCTATCTATTTAAACGTCTCTCCGCTTCTCCATTTCATTTACTAGCACACTTGTCTTAGCCTCTTAAGGCAGATGTAAACCCCCAACCTACCAACCTTAGAACCCCTTTACTTTAGTCACCTTTTCTAGTCATCTTTTATGATTGTCAACTGTCATTTTCAGTCGAACCACACTATCCATAAAGCCTTCTCCATACTTCTTAGCAATAGCTGCTTGAGTTGATGCACAAGCTCTAACACGTATTTTTGTTCATTAGTCACATTTTCATTCTTCAGCCCTAGCTAGGTCACATTTTTTACATGATATGTTCTAATCATATGGAGGTATGATTTCCCTTCTCTATTATTATTCACTTCATGTTTTATAGCTAGGCTTTGACCTAAATTGTGCTCATGTTTTTTGTTTTAAAAAATCTCTGATTGAAGGTTCCTCTCTTTTTACAAGAAATCGTTAAAGATTTACAAGGATTTCTCTATGTTGAGTTTGTGAAAGATAGCCCCAAATGGTATACAATTGCTACAGGCCACATGTATAACTTATAGGGGGAGAACAAGATTAACAACTATTACCATATTCCACAAGTATAACCTAAAGAGGGATAACACGATTCACAACTTACATCTCCCTCAGAATCAGATTAGCCTTGAGAGCTAAAGGCCGCCATTGATTCAAGTTAGCTCTTTCAGGTCCATCACATAATACTCATAAGAGGATTTGTGTTTGAACTTGTTACTTGGCCTGACCACCTTATTGTCATACCATCTATGACAAAAAGGTATATAATACATACACATATATGTACATTAGATAGAGTTTTACCTTTTTCTTTGCCTGTTGAATTTGACTATATAATATAATAGAAGCTCACATATCCAGTATAGCAATGCAATTTGGGATGGAACAAGACATTCCCAACTTTATGGCTATACTTAGTGGAACTCCCTACCATAAAGGGCTCAACGGGTATACATCCTCGAGCAAGACTTGATAGAGAAGAAGAGATTAGATCTTTAGAATACCATATGCTTCCTAACGAGGAGGAATATATGGCGTACTGTAGATCTAACCCCTCATTCTCTATCAAGTCTTTCTCGATGTTGCAAACCCCTTAAGCCCTTTAAAGTAGGGAGTTTTGTTAAGCCTAGCCATAAATCTAGGAATGTCTTGATCCATCCCATACTACATGCCTATACTAAATGTGTGAGGTTCTGTAACATACAACATTTTGTACAATTTCATTCTATATGCATGAAGGGGCGAAAAGAGAATCCCCAATTTTTTCTAAAAGTTATCTCAAAACTTAATGGTTATTAAATTAGAACGGCTATATATTTATACACTATATATGACAGTTGCTTCATTAAACCTGTTAGCATTTATAATAAATAAATAATGATTGCATTATAGTGATAGTTATGTATGATAACTTTTATATAACTAGTTATTTTGAAAGAGCGTTATGTATGTTATATAGTTTTATAATGGTTGTTTAGTTGAGACCATTATTTATTATGATAGCATTATGCACAACATAGCCTTACCATATCTACCTTACCACATCTCAATACATAATATGTATTATAATAAAACCATTATGACAGATATAGAATAAATGATAGTTTGGAACTGTAATGTATTTGCGCCAAGCTTTAATAGTGCCCACATATATGACTGGTCAAAACTGTTATGTATGGTAGTTAATAATCGTCATATATCATGATTTCTATAGTAATGTATTCCATTGGAATTAAATTTCCAAGTAATAGTTTTTGACACATAAAAATAGGAAACTCTTAACACTTGACATGCATTAGAATAAACTTGGAAGTCGTCCTCAATCATGATGTAATGCACATCCATATAAACCAACATTAAAGAAAAATCATGTCCAATTAATTCTTGCAAATAATAGTTGTGCTTCATTTTAATGTGCCAAGCTCTTAGAGTATTTACTTCCATCTTGAAAGAAAAAACACTGAATGAAAATATACCTAAGTAGGGAGGTAGTAGGTAAAACCCAAAACAAATAAACCCTGTATTATGAAAGGAAACTAATTAAATAACTTTTGTGACAATTTAGTAGTCCTCCATCATCATGTTACTCATTAACCAGTATCATCAAGTGTTTTATGGTACTTGTATCTTCACTGGAAGGAAAACAATTATTTAATCATTATTTTGGGTAATGTGTCCAGCAGAAGACATTAGAGACGTGCCGTATGACCTCTTAGCTTTACTTTTTGTGTCAAGTTTTTCTACTTTCAATCACCCTAATTGAGCTCATATAAAAGACAAGAATTAGGTCAAATTGTTTATATCCACTTAGTCAAATTGGTTAAAATGCATATGTACACTTGTAATTTCACCCATAAACACTTGTAAATTTTTGTATAAGCTATTATAATATAAATTAGGGTAGTATTTATAAGTTTTCATATGAACACTTGTTATTTTGATGTTGTTAGTTGTTAAAACGCATATGTATAATTGTAAATTCACGTATGAAATATAGACACTTGTTATTTTACTATATTAGTTGTTAAAATGCGTACGTACGCTTATAAATTCATCTATGAACACTTGTATAAGCTTACAAAATGTAAATAAGAATTTGTAAGTTTTTATATGGATACTTGTTATTTTGTTGTTGTTAGTTGTTAAAATATGTATGTGCACTAGTGAATTCAACTATAAAATATGGATACGTGTTATTTTGTAATTGTTTGTGGTTAAAATATGTATGTGCACATAAATTCACATGTAAACTTGATTTAATGATATAACTTGACTGAAGTTTTTTCCTATTATAAATTATATTTTTTAAATATTTCATAACAATATACCTATTAAATCATTATGGTATGATATTGTTGAGTAGTTTGATTGATACAAAATTGTAATTGAACCTAATACATTGATTAATACTATTTACACACTGAGAGGGCTCAACAATGTATTAAGGTATGGGTTTCCATTAATTAATGCATTGTGTCACCCTTGTAAGACCCTTATCTTATTTTCCATATTATCAGAGTGATTGCGAGCAGTTTGGTGAGTAACACAGGAATAACGTAAAAATACCGATATATAGTACATGATTACATTGAGAAATTCCCTTCAGAGTTAGGTAATATATACAAATTCTTAAAATATTCAAAATTAAAGTCTACATATAATCATTGTCCTCATCTCAAGAAATGTGCCTATCACTTACCCGTATCTTTGTCCTTGCCTTTTAAGCCGCTGGTACCTATTGTGGTATTCTGTTTAGAAAAAGGGGTGAGATTCCAAGGAATCCCAATAGAAACATACTATCAAACATATAAAATGTGAGAATTAAATATGCAATGCACCGTATCAAGTAAGATGAAAATTCACATCAATATGTGTGTGTGCACAAAATTTAGGGCCAACCATCTAGTTGAAACCCCTACATGTACCTCAGCTGAGTCACCGACTATAGCTAGGCAATACCAGTGTACCTTGGCTGGGCACCAAACCACAACCAGGTAATGTGCCTCCAGCAGGTGTTAAAATCACAAAATATAGTAAATCACATCATACAAATAGTCACATAGTACATGAGAAATGATAGTCCTTACCTGAACCCTTTTTAACTTTGAATCGCCCGTCTCGAAAAGCGTGCTGACTTTAGGTGTCTAACTCGGTCCTAAAATGTCAAATGTCAAGAATTAGGTTAAAACTCATTCATGTATCATTTTAGGCACTTCCATAGTGTTTATTGTGGTTATATTAGCCTACGGTAAAAATTTACCAAAATGCCCCTAGGGTCCCGACCTGGCCCCAATGTACTTGGCCCGGCTATACTTTTCCTGAAATCCTGATTGGGGCTATTCTGACATAGTTTGGCCTAATAAATCCATTTTCAAACTAGGAATTACCAAATTCAATATCAAATTACAAAGTTGCCCTTGGCAGCCCCGTTTTCGTAATTATGCTTTTTTGGGCTTTTCTGAGAAAGCGACTGTTCGCCGTTTAGCTTCCGCAAGCGCATGGGTCGCAAGTAATAAAGTGATAAGTCAAGATCGTTCCCATGAGGACTATGACAAAAGCGAGTTAACTATTATAACTATGTTCTTAACTAGGTTGAATGAAATCATTTGAAATTGAGTATGTCAAGTAAGGAAATTTGCTAAAAACAATAAGGTAAAACAAAGGTGAATGTAAAATTGATTCTACTTCAAGGTTTAAAGGCTTAGGATTACTTCTTCCTCATTGTATTTCATAAAACTATGCAATTAATTCACTTATGTTAGTTGTGTGAGTCCATATGCTAGTCAAAGATTCTAAGATCATCAATCAAGCTCTCTCAAGTCAAGATTGATTTTTAATATATCTTCATTAACAATGTTCAATCTCTTGTCTATCATTAATGAAAATCATCTTTCCCAAATCAATTCTTCATTAGACTATGCTAGGTTATTAGATATATCTCTATTCTAACAACAAACCATCCATTTAATCCCTAAACTTCAAGTCTAACATGATTTTTCTCAAGTTCTACAACCAAAATAGCTCTCTCAAGCATCATTCAATTGAACTAAACTAATCATGTGGTGATCAAGCACAAGATAGTAATTAAGCATAGAGAAAAACCAACATATATTTTCAACAACTAGCAAAAGCAAGAAAATATAATAGTTTTAATCCATACAATGAGTAGAAGTAATCCTAAATGAGAGTTTTAGCCACTCATAATCAATGCAAACCAACAACGCAACATAAAACTTATGACCATATGAGCAAATGAGAAGAGAAGAGGGGAAAAACCAGAAAAAGAGAAGAAAAATCTTGAATTTCTCCAAGAATCTCCTCCAAGAAGCACCAAAATCCTCCTCAAGCTCTCCAAGAAGCCTCCTTGTAGTTCTTGAGCTCTTCCTTATGCAGAATTCCCTTCAATTCGGCACCCCCATTAGGTTAAAAAGCCAGCTGAAGCATCAGTTTTTCAAAACACACAGTTGCAGTATCGCGACTTTGCTTTCGCTTCGCTATAGCGAACCCACAGTGTACGCGGTCAGAAGGGCCTATTTTTTATGTGTTTTCGCTTTTGCTTCGCTGTGGCGTAGCAAAAGCAACCGGGGACACCTTCAAGCTACTTTGATCTTCCTTTTTGGCTTTTGTTCTTCTTTTCTTCACCTCCAAGGATCCATGTAAGCTTCCATTTCTTGTCATCATCCTCCTACAAAGAGAAGGATTTTATGAGCTTTTCAATTCTTCAATTTAATCTAAAACCCTATACATTTAGCTCAAAATTTGCACTTTTTCAAGTATTTTCAACATATCACATTTTTCTTCATATGTATAAAACTTATGCACAATTTTAGTTTAAAACCACAAATATATGAGAAAAATGTGATGAAATACAAGAATTTCCAGAGAATAACACTCCCCCAAACTTAAGCTTTTGCTTGTCCTCAAGCAAATTCACACATGTAACATGACTTCCTAAATTGCTTATCTAAATTGCAGATATGTTCATGTCCTCATTCATTGCTCTAAAGATGACACGAAACAGGGACTTGCGAGAATATGCCAAGATGAATGTCTTATAATCTTTAAGCAAGTTTTTCAAGAGTCCTTTGAGTATGGGTGTGTGTTTGGAATCAAAAGACATTTCTCCAGATTCTATCTCAGTCACACATAATACTCCAACTCATATACAAATTTTCAACTCTACCACTTCACTATCCTCTTTTCATCCTTCTCTACTTACAAGTTACCTCATATGGTATCAAAATCAAAAGGACTTTTAGGCTTGTAACGTGGCCATGGGTTTAGGGTTTTTGAATGGAAGGGAAAAAAGGAATAAATACAAAAACTTTGAGATAAATGAACTAACTTCCTTTTTGCTTCTTCTTCTTCTTCGTTTTTTTTTCTTTTCTTTCTTTCATTTTCTTTTTCAACAAAATTGAACTAACTTGGCTTCTGTATACTTTGTTCAGCCCTCATTTCTGTATAAGATTTTTTTTATTTATCACAAAGCAAGGTATATCATGGTTTTTCAGGTTAGGGGTTAGGAAGTGAATTGGTTTTCAATAAGAATATTTATATTGGTTTTTCTATGAAGGCTCAAAATTGGGTTCAAAATGGAAGAATCACAATGTAGGATAGCTTGAAAGGCTCAAACGCTTTTTAACGAAATGCCTAGATCATTTTTCAAAACCATATGAGATGCACAATAAGCTTCGAAAAATTCTAAAGTAGATTTGGACATTGTACCTTTGAAAATAGGTATATAAGCTAGTTAACCCAGAGTTTCTTCAACAAAAACCTTCAAAACATCCCTGACTCCAATAGTGCAAGATTATGCTCAAGAGAATTCCTTAGAAACTCACTCCAACATTATAACTCATTCAACAAGGCATATTAATCACAATTTCCTGTCAAGCATAATGCTAAATAGCTTATCCAATCATCGGACCATTTATGCAATCCTAAACAAACAATTTAACCAATTCAAAAGATATTTTCTCTAAAATTTTCCCAAGCAAAGGCTTAAATTTGTGAAATTTCATCTATTTCACCCCTTTTTTTCAATCAAACTATACATCAAAACTGCTTGTATATACCTGTGCACTCACTGTTCACTTTCAAAATTTTCACATTTTAAAATTTTCACAATATACCTCCCCCAAACTTGAAACCAACAATGTCCCCACTGTCACAAACATTCACAAACCTGTACGCAAACAGCACTCAAACCTGTACACATTTACAAGTAATATTCATAGCAGTCTCAGAGGTGCAGCAAACAGTACATGCACAATTGCAACCAATTATCAACAAGTCAAACCAAAGGCAACAACACCCTTTGTCTAAACATATCAGATTTTTAGCAGGAGGCATTGAATAGCTTACATGATAGCTATCAGTAGCTAACACCATAACAGTCACAACAAATATAAGACCAAAAGAAGCAACAAATATGAATAAGCACATTTGCCACAAGAAGGAAACACATCAAGTAGAACATAGCAATCAGGACCTATTTCAAAAGCAGAATAGTCACTGTGCAATGAGCCATCAGTAGCTCATATCCAAAACAAGAAGTCTAAGAGCAAGGAAGAGACCATCAGTAGCCTTAAGTGAACAGAGAGCACAAGCAGTTAGCACAATCAAGGACATGCAGAAAAATAAAAAACACAAACACACATTGAAGAACAAAACGACAAACCTAAAAGGAAAAGAAAAATAAACTACTCTATAAAAAGATTTCCACCAAACTTAAAGTCTATCTAGGTCCAAAGCTTCCAAACAAAATTCCATACTTAGGCCTATCCTCACTACCTTCAAAATCTATTTATTCACCTCAGAATGAAAAATTGAAACCTGTTAATATGTAGCTAAACAAATCCCTTTCAGTTTGGTAAACCAAAGAAACAATGCAGTAGAGGAATGGTCACAGTTAGGTGTTCTTCTATGAAAATCAAATAGTCGAGACCATAAATTGAATGTCCAAGTGTAATCATCAGTGACTACAATCAGAATAATCCCACGATAGGTAGAATTGCATCCCAAAAGCATAATTAATTAATGAAGCACAGGTTCAAACAAAGTTCCAAATTGACCCAAGAGGTTTCGAAAGCATGAAAAGCGTGTTCTGAAAACTTGTTGAATTGGTCAATACGTGGTGCCAAAACAAGATTTACTGCCATTCACATAACAACATGTAAAGAGTAGCTGCAATGGTCAAAATTTAACTAGCAATTGGCAGATGAAAAATGAGCAACCTAAAGATTTCAGGATATCAGCATCATTGGGAAATGAATGACCTTGCTTAATCAAGTAATGATGCTTTAGAAAATGAAAGAATTATCTCAAAATTTCAGCAAACATTACAGGATAGATGTAGACTAGCCTAAATTCCCACAATCCTAACCACATGTCAAAACAGACTTCCAGAATAGATTCAGCTTATCCATGCTATCAGGAGAACTTTTTGAAAGACATACAATTCATCAAATTTCCAAGTTTCCTGTATAACTTCTGAGAAAACAACGTTGAGTACTAAAAATATGGGATCAAGGTGAAAATTTGCAAAGACGTAATTCTAATTTTATAACAAGAGTTTAATGAACTTTCACAAGTGAACTGTGCTCTTAGAAAGCCGTTTTCATTGCAATACAAATCCAGAACTAAACGGCTTTGTTCAAATCTCATAATGATGAAACATGCAGTTGTGAAAGTGCATTTCATTCTTGCAATAGACTTAGAAACAGTCTTTTGAACAAACTGAACTTTTCAGAATACAGTAATGCAATTCAATTCTCCTGGAAACCAAGCATAAAATGAGTGAATGGGAAACTAAGACCTCAAATTCTGTAAGTTCAGAGACTAATCAAAGCAAACAAAAAAATATCTAAATCCTTCAACCAAACCAAGCTGTTCAATCCTAAGTTCATATATTAGAAGAATATCCACATAACTAGCACATGTAGACTAGTCAGAGAATTGACAAAAATAGTAAAAATAGTTCCCTTTTGAAAAAATGGTCTCTAAAGATCAAATAATTATGAAAATCAGTTAGGAATTCGAGGTTCCTAAGTCCATTACCAGCTGTTTTATGTGACACAGCACAATTATTTGTCAAAACTGGAATTTTCATGAAGCTTTTTTTTATATATGTTTCAATTCTCAAAATAACTAAGCATGTGCAGCTACGATACGACATCAACTAATTCAGATATGAAACAATCTAACCAGTAAGGCATACTGTGATAATCCTCAAACAACCCAAATTAGTTCAAGCTTAAAGTTAGCATGCTTCCCCAATTAATCTTAATCACAGAAACGTCTAAATAAATCTCAATCACAGAATATTCATCAATTCAAGCCTAAGCAGAATCCCCACTGTAATCTAACCAAAACTTAATACCGAAATGGAGACTTGTACAAGATTTACCTTAACAAGACAATGGGATAGAACAAAGGTGAAAGCCATAGAGCTATGCTATAGCACGCCAAGAGAAGGAGAAGACCAAGACTTGAGTGTGGCTGTCATGTCTCGATGGAGCGACAGAGATGCAGGTCTATGAGAATTGCGGTTGTGGTAAGTGAGTCTGAGAGCTGGGAAACAGAGCGATGGAGGGATGTGGGTCGGAGATTAGGGTAGGAGGTGAGGGTCGCACTGAGTGATGGGAGTCGGTGGAGGGAGGAACGGTCAGAAATGGTGAGGAGTGGTAGTCGACGATGATAGGGGGCGGTGGTTGCTGGGTCCACTAGGTGGTTCTGGTGGTGGAGGATCTGGGTGCCGGTGGTGGGTAATGTCGCCGATAGGAGTCGGTGGAGGCTAGATCTATGGTGAGAGAAGAGAGGGTGACGGCCGTCGATAGTGCAGGGAGACGACGGTTAAGGAAGTTGAATGAGAAGGTGGAGGCCGAACGAGAGAGAGCGATGGGTTGGGAGGCAGAGGAGTAGAAAGGGGTATATGGGTGTGATGAAATTAGGGTGTGAGTTAGGAGGGAGTTTACAAAAGAGGAAGTGATTTTGAATTTGCAAAATGAATGTGGGCCATATGTGGGGTAGGTTCATAAGGGTAAAGGAGGAAAAGACAGGTGAAAGAAGGGTGAGATGGTCAATTTAAAAAATATTTTTTTAAATTTTTTTTAAATTTATTTTTTTGTTTTTTTTATTTTTTTTTGTGGCTGTTGGATGCACAGAAAGGGTGTAAATTAGCATATGTTTGCCTTGACCTTGCTATAGCGAAGCGAGGGCGAACACAAGGAAAATTGCACAGAAGGGGCAAAAAATGGCATGTGTTTGCCTTGACCTTGCTATAGCGATGTGAGAGCGAACCAAAGGAAAATTGCACATAAGCACTGAAAAATGGGTTGTTTTTGCCTTCAGTATGCCATAACAAAGCAACAGCAAGCACAGATACACAGCACATCATAGAAAAACCAAACATTTGCTGCAGCTTTGCCACAGCAAAGTAACAGCAAAGGATGACAGCAAACAAACAAAAATTTTGACAGCAAAATGAGATTCTCAAAGCATCCTAATTCACCCAATCTCCACAAATGGTACCTTAATCTTATCACACACCATTCAATCACATCAAAACATTATGATAACACCACACACAATAAAAATGCATAAAATGAGCCCCAAATCACCCTAAATTCCACACATAGCACCCAACTCACTTTACAAACCATTGATCCACAACAAAAGGCATAAGGGTGGCATGCTGTACTCAAACATGGTGAAAACAGATTTGTCAATCCTAAAGCTTTATTCACCCCATACAAATTCCATCTCAAGTTACATTCACCATTTAGACAAACATTAAAGCAACAGCAATGATATTCAAGCATGTAGTTTCAAATGCAAAATTTTAGGTGTACTTCCCTTTGTAGTTCCAACTCCTTGTATCAAAATGCACTTTGTAGCTCCAATGCAATGTAATTCATTCAGCCATGGGAAAACCTTTCTTACCTACAAAAAGGTAAAACCAAACATAAATCCACTAAAACACACAAAAATCAAAGAAAAATGAAAAGATAAAGTGTTGAGAACTTGGGTTGCCTCCCAAGAAGCGCTTGATTTATAGTCTTCAGCCTGACTCTTCTCTTTATCAAGTGGAATCAGTGAGCGGTAGAGTGATGGTTTGCCTCTCTACCGTGCCACCCCAATAGTGCTTTAACCGCTGGCCATTAACCTTGAATCTCTCACAATCTTATCCTTCTAGCTCCATAACACCCTTGTCAAAGACTTGAACCACAGTGAAAGGGCCAGACCATCTAGACTTTAACTTTCCCAGAAAGATTTTCAACTTAGAGTTATAAAGGAGAACTTGTTGCCCCAGCTCAAAAGACTTAGAGACAATCTTTTTGTCATGCCACCGCTTTGTTTTCTCCTTGTAAAGCCTTGAACTCTCATAAGCATGGAAACGAAATTCTTCAAGCTCATTAAGCTGTAAGAGCCTCTTGTCACCCACTTCTTTTTCATCAAAGTTCAACTTTTTAATAGCCCAATAGGCATTGTGTTCCAACTCCACAGGAAGATGACAAGCTTTCCCAAAAACCAACCGATAAGGAGACATACCGATAGGTGTTTTGTAGGCGGTGCGATAGGCCCATAATGCATAATCTAACTTCATAGACCAATCTTTTCGAGTGATACCCACAGTTTTCTCAAGGATTTTCTTGATTTCTCCATTGGAAATCTCAACTTGACCATTTGTTTGAGGATGGTAGGCTAAAGATACCTTGTGCTTCACTCCATACTTCTTCAAAAGGGATTTAAATTGATGGTTGCAAAAGTGGGTGCCTCCATCACTAATAACAGCCCTTGGAGCACCGAAACGAGTGAAGATATGCTTTTTCATGAATTTGACCACTACTTTAGCAACATTTGTTGGAGAAGCAATGGCCTCAACCCATTTAGACACATAATCCACCGCTACAAGAATGTATTGATTGTTGAAGGACTTGGGAAACGGTCCCATGAAGTCAATTCCCCATACATCAAATAATTCCACTTCCAACATGCTGTTGAGTGGCATTTCATTCCTCCTAAATATATTGCCAACCCTTTGGCACCGATCACAAGATAGAGTGAATTCATACGCATCCTTGAATAAGGATGGCCAGAAAAAACCAGATTGCAAGATTTTTGCAGCCGTCTTGGTACCTCCAAAGTGGCCTCCATATTCAGAGGAATGGCAACACTTCAATACATCTTGTTGCTCACCTTCTGGAACATATCTTTGAATCAACTGATCAGCACAATAGTGAAATAGGAAAGGTTCTTCCTAATGATAGAACTTGACATCATATAAGAACTTCTTCCATTGGTGATAACTCAAGTCCTCAGAAATAATTCCACTCACAAGGTAATTGACTATGTCAACATACTAAGGAGTTTTAGAATTACACACCAAAAAGAGTTGCTCGTCCAGAAAAGTTTCATGAATAGGAAGATCTCCATCATGTTGAGCTTCAGTACTCAACCTAGACAAGTGGTCGGCAACCTGATTTTCGGAGCCTTTTCTATCCACAATCTCAAGATCAAATTCTTGTAAGAGCAAAACCCATCAAATCAACCTTGCTTTAGAGTCCTTCTTACTAAAGAGGTACCGTAGTGTAGAATGGTCAGTATGAACCACCACTTTGGCACCAATCAAGTAAGGTCAGAATTTAGCAAAGGCATACACCACAGCCAAAAGCTCCTTCTCAGTGGTAGTGTAGTTTTCTTGAGCATCATCGAGTGTCTTACTTGCATAGTAAATAGGATGGAAGATTTTATCCCTTTTCTGCCTAAGTACAGCTCCCACAGCATAGTCACTAGCATCACACATGACTAAAAAGGGTAAACTCCAATCCGGAGCCATAATGATAGGAGCGGTTACAAGTCTTCTCTTCAACTCTTCAAAAGCTTTCAAGCATGCATCGTCAAACTTGAACTCGGCATCCTTCTCAAGTAAAGCACAGAGTGGCTTAGTGACTTTGGAGAAATCCTTTATGAACCGTCTATAGAATCCAGCATGGCCCAAAAAGCTTCTCACACCCTTAACATTGACAGGTGGAGGAATTTGTTCAATCACCTCTAACTTTGCCCGGTCAACTTCTAAACCTTTCTTGGAGACACGATGGCCTAACACAATGCCTTCCTTTACCATAAAATGGCATTTCTCCTAATTAAGCACAAGATTAGTGTCTTCACACCGCTTCAAAACTCAAGCTAAGTTGGCTAAGCACTCTTTATATGAATCACCAAACACAGTGAAGTCGTCCATGAACACTTCCATGGTATGCTTTATCATGTCAGTGAAAATAGCCATCATACACTGTTGGAATATAGCCGGTGCGTTGCAAAGGCCAAAGGGCATGCGCTTGAAAGCAAAGGTGCCATATGGGCACGTAAATGTAGTCTTCTCTTGGTCTTCCGGAGCAATTGCTATTTGGTTATACCCCGAATAACCATCAAGAAAACAAAAGAATTCCCTTCCAGCTAATTTGTCCAACATTTGATCAATGAAAGGTAATGGGAAGTGATCCTTACGAGTAGCCATATTGAGCTTACGGTAGTCCATGCAAACCCTCCACCCAGTCACAGTGCGAGTGGGAATGAGTTCGTTGTGGGTGTTAGCCACTACAGTCATACCGCCCTTTTTGGGGACGCATTGGACTGGGCTCACCCAAGAACTATCAGAAATAGGATATACAATGCCAGCATCGAGCCATTCAAGAAGCTCCTTCTTCTCTCCTTCCTCCATAATAGGGTTGAGTCTTCTTTGATGTTCAATGGAAGGCTTGTGATTCTCTTCCAAAAAGATCTTGTGTATGCACATGGAGGGGCTAATGCCCTTGATATCAGCAATTATCCACCCAATAGCCCTTTTGTGAGCTTTTAAAACTTCAACTAATTGCCCTTCTTGCTGAATAGTGAAATCCGAAGCAATAATCACCGGAAGAGTATTGTTGGAACCCAAATAAGCATATTGTAGATGAGATGGCAATGTCTTCAACTCAAGTGAAGGTGGTCCCTCTAAAGAAGATTTTAACTTTGGTCGGTTATTAGAACCCAAATCAAGTGACTCAAATGGTATACTCCTTTTAGTATAAGGAGTTGTTGCATCCATAATAGCCTTGCATTCTTCTACATCAAAACCCTCAAAATCAATATCAAGAAGAGCGGCTTCAAGTGGATCTTCAATCATAAAGGTCTCAAATTCATCTTGTGTGACCAGACCAATCATATCAAGGAAGAAACAGTCTTCATGCACATGAGGAGTCTTCATCAATTGATTCATATTAAAAGTAACTTGATTATCGGCCACCCTCAAGGTCAACTCACCTTTCTCTACATCTATCAAAGTTCTAGCCGTAGCTAAAAATGGTCTTCCTAGCAGCAAAGGTAGTTCTCTATCCGGATCAAAATCAAGTACAATAAAATCAGCCGGAAATATGAACTTATCAACCTTGACTAAGACATCTTCAATAATCCCTTTAGGATAAGACAAGCTTTTATCGGCCAATTGCAAAGTAACTGTGGTAGGTCTAGCATCACCTAATCCCAACTTGTTGAACACAGACAATGGCATAAGATTTACACTAGAGCCAAGATCACACAAGCCATTCCCTAAGAATTTACCCCCAACATGACGGGGTATAGAAAAACTCCCAGGATCCTTCAACTTAGGCGGAAGTTGCTTGATTACATCAGTGAAGCTCTTGGTGACAGCCACTATTTCGAACTCATTAAATCTTCTTTTCTTTGAGAGGACATCTTTCATGAACTTAACATATTTAGGCATTTGCTCTAAGGCTTCCGCAAAGGGAATGTTGATATGCAATTGCTTGAACATCTCGATAAACTTCTTGAATTGCCCATCTTCTTGATGTTTTTTGAGCCTTTATGGAAAATAGGGTGGTGGGACATATCGTGGAGGAGAAGTATTGGTCTTTCTCTTCTTCTCGTCCATATTGTCAGGAGCACTGGGCTTGCTTGACACTACCTCATCTAGAGTTACTTCAGTTTGCTTCCTCTTCTTGTTTTCCTCTTCTTCGACCATAATCTCTTCAACAACCTCGTCATTAAGGATAAGATCTTCCACAGCATGATCTTTTGGCTTTGTTGTAGCCTTACCCATACTTGGAACATCGGGTAAAGTCTTGCCACTCTGGAGAGTAAGAGCCTTGCATTCTTCTTTATCTTCTCGCTTAGGATTGGGAATAGTATCACTTGGAAGACCATTTCTTGGTTGAGCACTCAAGTGTGAAGCAATTTGGCCTATTTGTATCTCAAGATTTTTGATTGCTGTGTCATGAAGAGAAACTGTGCCAACTAAGCCTTCTTGACTCTTGATAAGTTGCCTCAAGAGTTTATTTGTCTCAGAATCACCCTCTTGTGGCTTTGGTGGTTGCTCAAAACCCGATGGATGTATTGGCTTACTAGAAGAAGCATAGGGATTAATTGGATTCTCACTAGGTCCATTCCTCCAAGAGAAGTTAGGATGGTCCCTCATACCCTTGTTGTAAGTATTAGAGTAAGGGTTGCAACGTGGATACCTTTGACTATTGTTCAAATAACTTACCGACTCCATAGTATGATAACATTCTTCAGAGGAGTGGGCTTCTCCACATATTTCACATAAAGGACTTGGAGCTTGGATAGCGTTCACATTCTTGGAGGAGTTTCTCTCCATTCTTAGTTCAAGTTGATCAAACCTCTTGGCAATTGCTTCAAGTTGAGCGGCAATTTCTTTAGATACATTTGAACTACTTGAAGGACTTGGTTCTTTATATGTTCTATAGCTAGAATGTGATTTTTCAGATTGTTGCAAGGAACTAGAGGCAATGTCCTCATACAACTGAGATATATCACAAACTCTCATCTTGCCAATCCACCATTAGAGGCATTGTTGAGCATATTGGAAGTAGGCACATCTAATCCGGCTGCAAAGGCTTCAAGCAAAACATAGGTCTTTTGTTCATGGTTAGGACAACTACGCCATAGCTCCTTGAATCTCTCTCATGCTTCATGAAAAAGTTCTCTGGGCTGTTGTTGAAAACCCAAGAGTTCAGCTCTTTGAACTGCCCGTCTACCCCTTGGAATGAACCTTGCTTTGAACTTGGATGCCATTTCATCCCAAGTAGTGATGGAGTTAGGAGGTAGAGCAGTAAGCAAGCTCTTGCCTTCTTGTCAAGTGATAGAGGAAAGAGGCGCAATCTGAGTGCATCTGCAGTTACTCCTTGAAACTTGAAGTTCTCACACACTTGTACAAAGCGTGTCAAATGGTCAGTAGGGTCTTCATTCTGAGTTCCCGAAAACAAGCCAATCATTTGGAGCATTTGAAGCATGATGGGCTTCAACTCAAAATTCCGAGCTTGAATAGCAGGAAATTGGATGCTAAATTGATAGGTGGAGTTTCCTTGTTCCATGTATTCATCCAAAGTGCGCTCCAAGTTATCATCATTAGGATTAGCCAGATTGTAAAATGGGTGAGGACGAGGTGGTGGTCTCGGTTGCTCTTGTACGGGCAAAGGTTCAGGTACTTGAAGAGGTTGCACTTGAGGTTCAATTTCAAAGTCTTCAGAAAAATATTCTTTAAAAGCACCGTTAAGAACTATCTCCAAATCAGTTTGCATACGGAGCTCAAATACCTAGAAGTCAAGAATCCTAAAACGAGTATCAAACTTATCAACTAATAGAACTACACTAAGAAAAACAAGAAAAAGAACTATAGCTATAACTATACTTAAAAACAAAGCAAATTAAGAAAGTAAAACAAGAAGAAAAGAAGTATTCAAGAGTAATCAAACACACAATTACACTAATTAACTCAAGAGACTTTAGTCAATAGTCCCCGGCAACGGCGCCAAAAACTTGTTCGCCGTTTAGCTTCCGCAAGCGCACGGGTCGCAAGTAATAAAGTGATAAGTCAAGATCGTTCCCACGAGGACTATGACAAAAGCGAGTTAACTATTATAATTATGTTCTTAACTAGGTTGAATGAAATCATTTGAAATTGAGTATGTCAAGTAAGGAAATTTGCTAAAAACAATAAGGTAAAACAAAGGTGAATGTAAAATTGATTCTACTTCAAGGTTTAAAGGCTTAGGATTACTTCTTCCTCATTGTATTTCATAAAACTATGCAATTAATTCACTTATGTTAGTTGTGTGAGTCCATATGCTAGTCAAAGATTCTAAGATCATCAATCAAGCTCTCTCAAGTAAAGATTGATTTTTAATCTTCATTAACAATGTTCAATCTCTTGTCTATCATTAATGAAAATCATCTTTCCCAAATCAATTCTTCATTAGACTATGCTAGGTTATTAGATATATCTCTATTCTAACAAAAAACCATCCATTTAATCCCTAAACTTCAAGTCTAACATGATTTTTCTCAAGTTCTACAACCAAAATAGCTCTCTCAAGCATCATTCAATTGAACTAAACTAATCATGTGGTGATCAAGCACAAGATAGTAATTAAGCATAGAGAAAAATCAACATATATTTTCAACAACTAGCAAAAGCAAGAAAATATAATAGTTTTAATCCATACTGTTAGATCTCACGTTTTGATGATAACAAAAGAATGGTTTGAAAAGGAAATGTTTAATAATCAAGTTTGAACTAAGTAATGACAGGAATAAGCTTTACTTAAGGTAAGCATGGAAGTAGTGAAGATTGGCCAAAAGAAAATGCTGAGGAACTTGATCAGAAGTACAATTTCTAAGGCATTACTCGAGGCTCTACTCGAGTAATGAGCCAAAACTTGAAGTAACCAAGCAAAACTTCCAGTTACCTGCCACCATTACTCGAGGCGCTACTCAAGTAACTAGGTAAAAGTTGAAGATTGCTCTCGGCCTGCTAATGTTACTCGAGGAGCTACTCGAGTAACCATGTGAAAACTTCCAGTTGGCTTCAAGTTTTCCCCATGATACTCGAGGAGCTACTCGAGTACCTGTGTTTCCTAAAATATGGACCTCTCGGCATTTTGTACCACTGCTAATGTTACTCGAGGAGCTACTCGAGTAACCAGGTCAGAAACTTCCAGTTCCCTTCAAGTTTTTCATGATACTCGAGGAGCTACTCGAGTAACTCTGTTTGTGAAAAGATGTAACTCTCGGCACTTTGTACCACTGCCAACGTTACTCGAGGAGCTACTCGAGTAACAGACTAAGGTAAGTGAAAACTTGAGGTTAGTACCCGAGTGACTTGATCTTTCCCTATTTCATCTTCCTCGAGTACTTACTCCAATATACAAGTTTTTCATGGTTTATTTTAAGGTGATTCCTCGAGTAAGTACCCCAGTATGCACAAATTTTTCAAAGTAAACTTCAAGTCATTACCAGAGTAAATCATGCTTAAAAGTCTTAGTTACTCGAGGAGCTACCCGAGTAACCTATGCAAAAATGAATGCATTACTCGAGTCCCTACTCGAGTAACAAGGTATTTGCTCTCGGCCTTGAAATCCTGCCAACATTATTGGAGTAGAGCATCGAGTAATCAAAAGGTTTTTAATGAATTACTCGAGGTGTTACCCGAGTAATCTATGAAGTTGCCAAAGCATTACTGGAGTAGCTACCCGAGTAAATAACTATTCCCAAAGGTATGAAATTTAGTTTACTCCATGCACTACCCGAGTAATCTTATATTTATTCATTGACTTGCAGTTGAACAATGATTTCACGATGTTACTCGAGGAGCTACTCGAGTAAACTTCAAGGGTTACTCGAGGAGCTACTCGAGTAAGCTAATCCAGAAAGTTTGAAATCATTCCAACGGTCATTATTGTGTTTCCTATTTGATTAACTTTTCATTATATTAGTGTACTTAGTTTTTCAACAGGAAAACAGTGAAGAGATCTTACCAAATAAGGAAAGTCCAAAAGCAATGCTCAAATGTCACCGACCGTCACCTACCGCAACGTATGTTTTTCAAAAACTAGAAAAGTCAATTATGGCTGCGCACGCTCCAACGGACATGAAGAAATATGTTCCAGAAATAATTACCAAAGTATCTATATATATGGGAACATCTGAACAGAGAAAGATACAAGAAAACACAATAACACACATACGAACGTATCATTAAGTTCATTGCTCTGTTTTCACTTTGAAATTGTATTTCTATGCTTCAGTGATTATCATTTACTCTGTAAGAGAGATATTTCATTCAAACTCAATATTTGTTATTGAGAAAACTTAAGGTTGTGGAACCTTGAGTTGGGATTGGATTACAACCTGTAAGGGGGAGCGAGTGTCCAGGTGTAGGAACTTGCTTGTACTGAGGTGCCAAGAACCCACTGAATCTTGGAAGCTATAGTGAAACTCTCAGAGAAGCTCCGAGGACTGGACGTAGGTCAAAGTGGTTGTGACCGAACTAGTATAACTCCCGGTGTACACTTCGGTGATATTTCTCCTTACTCTTTATTGCTTTCATTTCACTGTCAAAGTTTTACATTTCCGAAGAAATTTTAAGATCACCCAATTCACCCCCCTCTTGGGTGAAACACTTACTCTAACACATACAATGAGTAGAAGTAATCCTAAATGAGAGTTTTAGCCACTCATAATCAATACAAACCAACAACTCAACATAAAAATCATGACCATATGAGCAAATGAGAAGAGAAGAGGGGGAAAACCAGAAAAAAAGAAGAAAAATCTTGAATTTCTCCAAGAATCTCCTCCAAAAAGCACCAAAATCCTCCTCAAGCTCTCCAAGAAGCCTCCTTGTAGTTCTTGAGCTCTTCCTTATGCAAAATCCCTTCAATTCGGCGCCCCCATTAGGTTAAAAAGCCAGCTGAAGCATCAGTTTTTCAAAACGCACAGTTGCAGTATTGCGACTTTACTTTCGCTTCGCTATAGCGAACCCACAGCGTACGCGGTCAGAAAGGCCTATTTTTGATGTGTTTTCGCTTTTGCTTCGCTGTGGCGTAGCAAAAGCAACCGGGGACACCTTCAAGCTACTTTGATCTTCCTTTTTGGCTTTTGTTCTTCTTTTCTTCACCTCCAAGGATCCATGTAAGCTTCCATTTCTTGTCATCATCCTCCTACAAAGAGAAGGATTTTATGAGCTTTTCAATTCTTCAATTTAATCTAAAACCCTATACATTTAGCTCAAAATTTGCACTTTTTCAAGTATTTTCAACATATCACATTTTTCTTCATATGTATAAAACTTATGCACAATTTTAGTTTAAAACCACAAATATATGAGAACAATGTGATGAAATACAAGAATTTCCAGAGAATAATAGCGACCAACTGTAACCCCACCTAATTTTCCCTCTTGAACTCAATAGAACCATCAAATTATTGAAAATCCAACTCTATGGGTTTTTTTGGAAAAAATCGGGGTTTTGCGATTTCAGCTCTGTAAACGTGTTTCTTTATACTCCTAACCACTATATTGACTATCCCATTAGGTTACAACTACCATTTAGACTCAATTTTGATAGCATAAGACCTAGGCCAACCCATTTCCAAAAATTAAAACCAATGACAATCCGACGAGATTTCACCGATTAAATTGTCCACAACAGCTAGAATAGTCAATATACGAAGGTTTATAAGTTACCTCAAGCTCCCACTAGCTTTTTCTTGACTTGGCTAAAAACCCTAACCCTCAATAAAGAATTTTTAAGCCTCTAAACCTTAAAAAACATAGAGGAGTAGCTTAGGATCAGAGTTACACGCATTAGGAACCGATTTACTGAAGAAATCACTTACCTTTACAAGTTTTTCCTTCCCTTTCTCTCTCTAGCAATCTGCTCTCTCTCTCTCTCTCTGTGTATGTAAGGCTATTTGACACTGAATGATCTAGGAGAAAGATGATGATGATTTATTATATTATATCATGCTTTAATGAATTATTAAAGCAAAATTCCAAAAAGCCAATTTTTATGACATAAATTCCCATGTACATGTAACGTTGTCCATTAAGCTCAACTAAAATTTCCTTCCTCATACTACATGTAGGAGACACCTAGGGGTCCTACCCTTTGCTCTCAATGAGCTTCATAACTTGTTCCGGTTACGTATACACGTAAAGTCTCAATTTTAGTCAAAATTACACTTTTTACTCAAATTTTCCATAAATTCATATTAAATTGACCAAAATATTCCAAATATAGTTTCCCCCTTTATTTTCCTCTATAAATTGAAATTAACTTTAATTAATTAGAAAATAATTAATTTCATACTTATTTGACAAAATTGCAATTTTGCCATTGCATTTTTCTTTATTTTCGGATTTTCTGGCAAATCTTTTGCCTAATATTGGAAAAATCATAACTAAATCTAGAAAAATTGAATTGAAGTAATTCCAAAGGATATAGAATGCTTATTGAGTTTAGTTTCAAGGATAAATATAGAATTTCACTAGTTGGAAGTACAAAATTTCTAGAGTTTTAATATTTACATGTTGTTCCAGAAAATAATCAATTTCACTGGGTAAATGTCAAAAATTCATAACTCGTTGTATATAGCTTTAAATGATTTATATACCTATCAAATTAAAGCTTAGGATGTCTACTTTCATTTTGTAAACTTTCATAATTTTTGAACATCATTTGATTAACAAAATGCATTGAACAACAATACTGCCTCAATAGAAGCAATGAAACGGCAAGCACTTGCAACCTCAACAAATTCCATTTTAGTATACAGATGTCCCATACTCTTTAATTCACTATTTTATTCCCTTTAATACCTCAAAGATAAAAGAAGTGTTAAGGAATAGATTTGGAACACTTGCTAAACCAGGGCTTAGTAGTCCACTTAATTCAGGCTTATTCCCAAGCCTCCAATCTCAAAATTCGAGATATTACAACACCCTTACTTATTTTCACTTGCAACGGAATATTAATGCGTGGTTCGATGGAAAGACAGGAATAGCTTAATTATATTGATAATATGTGCATGATTATAGAAATTTCCCTCAGGGGTTCGTAGATGATAATTACCATCAATGTAGCCATATAGGGTTACTTGGGTGTCTAAACCCATCCCAGTGAAATGGAGACATCTTTCATCTTCGTTTCACTACTGTAATCCTCTCGTGTAGTTCTCTTCTCTGATCTCTGCAAGCCTTCTGTATTCACCTATCTAAATTGTTAGTAGGGGAGGGTGAGATTCGAGAGAATTTTAGTAGTTAACAGTATCAATATGCATGTAGGATAAGTGCTTAATACATGACATGCTTGCATTACAAAAACCCATGCTTATATAATAACATATTTGCATGCTCAATATTTCATGCAACAGAACTATGGCCATAGTATAAACACAAACAGAGCCTTAATAATTCATATATGTTTCACATAATCAAGCAAAGCAATAAAAAGGATCAATGCACCAGCACAAATTATGTGTCTTTTTCTATCTCGAATTATGTGCCTTGTAATGCGTGTCATAGCTCGACTCTCAACTCGATCCTAAAATAACAAATGTACAAGAATTAGATTAAAACCCATTCATGTACTATTTCAAACACTTCCACAGTGTTTCTAGTAGTTTTATGAGTTTATTGTGAAAATTTACCAAAATGCCCCGGGGACTCGACCAGCCCCAATGTATCTGGTCCGATCGTACTTTTTCTAAAATTTTGACTAAGGCTATGCTAACTTATTTTCACTCAAGGAATCCATTTTCGGACTCAGAATTACCAAATTCACTACCAAATGACAAGTATGCCCTTGGCAGCCCTGCTTTCAGGGTTTCAGGGGCGTTTTCATAATTATGCTTTTTTAGGCTTTTCCAGAAAAGTGATCAACTATAACCCCACCTAATTTTCCCCCTGAACTTAATGGAATCATCAAATAATTGAAAATTCAACTCTAAGACCCCTAACTAAAGATATCCTAAACCTTCAAGAACTTTAGAGAAAATTGGGGTTTTTCGGTTTTGACTCCGCATCGTGTTTCTTTCTGCTCCTAACCACTTTATTAACTATTTGATTAGGTTACAACTACCATTTAGACCAAATTCCAGTAGCATAACCCTTAGGCCAACTTTGTAACCCCCATTCCATAATTATATCAAAAATACGAGATTAAAGTGAAATAGAGACCAATAATAAGCAAAACTCATTTAATATCCCATCTACATTATAAGGTTTTCATAACTTTCATTTAAAATTCAATTCACATGGTCTCATATTCAATTTTGAATATAATAACATCACGTGGAATATCACATTTATACAAATATCACAGTGTACAACAATATCATCCAGACAACTCCTGGGTTCATACCTTTACATAGGCTTCATAGGGCACATTCGCCTTTTACAATTTCTCAAACGGGAATTACACAAATTCTCATTCCAAATACATATTCGAATATTAATCCAAACTTATACAACCCTAAATCCATCCAAATCAAATACAATTATCCTAACTAGCAATGATAACCAACTACCAAAATCAGATCCCGAAGGAGTCATTGCCACCCTCGGCTGCTTGCTCCCTCCTCAATCCGCTTGCCTTGCCTAACTATTGGTAGGGAGGGTGAGATTCTAGAGAATCTCAGTAGGAAATAAATACCAATATGCATGTAAGATAAGTGTTTAATGCATGACATGCTTGCAATACATAACGCATGCTCACATAATGACATATCTGCATGCTCAATGTTTCAACAACATACTCATGGCCATAGCATAACTAGAAACAGAGCTACAATGATTAATATATGTTTCACATAATCAAGCAAAGCAATACATGCATCAATATACCAACACAAATATCAAATACATGCAAAAGAGGTAAGTTTCCTACACTAGTCCTTTCCACATATGCTCCAGCTCCGGCTGCTCATGATTAGGGTGAACATCAAATCCTATAACCAAAACAAGGACATAGGGTAATCCCTTTTCCAATTCCTTAACTTTCAAACACTTAAGTTGGTTATCAATCACGACCTTTAGGTGGCTACTCAAAGCCAAAACACAAGCCTAAAAGGTTGGGAGAAACTTAACTAAAGTTCCCCTTTCGGATGAGAACATACTGATTTTCCATTGAAGCACTCGAGTGAAGAAGACCTCACTCGAGTGATGGATGACTTGCACCCGAGCATGACTTACAACACTCGAGTGATGCCCCCACTCTTAGCCGAGTCCTATCTAGTGAGGCTCAAGAAGTGACCAACCGAGAGCCACAAAAAACCCAGAGCCATAAGTGCACTCGATCGCTAGCTCTGGCACTAGAGTGAGGCCACAAACTCACGAGTGTTAATTTACACTCTTGGCAAACCAACGGCGAGTGACAACCCAAGAAGCAGCTCTTAATGCAGAA
Organism: Inga leiocalycina; assembly: GCA_963242795.1. Taxonomy (NCBI): domain Eukaryota; kingdom Viridiplantae; phylum Streptophyta; class Magnoliopsida; order Fabales; family Fabaceae; genus Inga; species Inga leiocalycina. The sequence continues at coordinate 31,168,620 of OY725325.1, read as the reverse complement.
GTACATGATTACTCGAGTGAGACCACCTTCACTCGAGTGATAACCCACATCACTCGCAGGTAAGAAAATGTACTCTTGCTTCTTCCATGAACAAGTGCAACCAGAACCGAAGGGGAAAGGAAAAATATGACGCTGCACTCGAGTGAGACCCTTGTTTACTCGAGTGAGGCTCTACCAGAACCTAGAACGCAGCAGATATTAGAATTTTCCCAACTCATCCAATATTTTTCCAATGGTCCTAAAACTCTAGCACAAAGCTATTCCCATATAATTTCACACAAGGAACCTATTGGAAACCTCAAAACAACCAAAATCACACCACAATGACATTTTCCCCTTTTTGGTCACACTTATCACACTCTTTACCCAATTTTACTAACTTTACTTCCAAAGTTCCAAATCAATCGTAATGGTATCAAAACACACTATGACACCATTTTAACCACAATATACCATGTAAATAATCCATTTCACAATTATATCAAAATCAGGGCAAATACCACAATCCACAAAACATAATCAAATATCACAAAACTTAGATTAAAAGGGAGCAAATACTCACCTCTACCTCTTTCCAAGGCCAAAACCTTGATTCTTCATCTTTACAATTTCCTCAAGCTCTCAAAACACCTTCTTTCAAAAAATCTAAAACCATAGCAATGTAGCTCTCATTACTATGTATAACTTTAATGAAGATTATTTGAGCTAAAGCGATCATCTACCACATCAAAACTCACCCTTTTCCCTTTCTCTTTCCTCCTCGAGCTCAGAATCCATGGAGGAATAGGAGAGAGAGAGATGAGACGATGATGAAGAAGAAGCTCCATAGATTTTTAGCCCATTTGGCCGACTTAACAAAGAGAAGAGAGAGGGAAGAGAGTTGAATCTTTTACCATGATCCAATGGTCCACAAGTTACTCTTGTCACCATCTTGCTTCAACTCTCATGGGCTCACATGCACACACTTACACAGGATGTCGCCCCTTGATCTATTACACAATTCAATCGTAGCCATTGATCTTGAAGTTACCAATGAGTTTCCTCCTCGGTAACCGATCAATTGGTCGGTAACTTTACCGTTTTGCCCTTGATTATGGAAATTCCCTTGGAATCACCATCAAACTCATTTTCATATTTCTTAATCCAATTTGGGATCCTGTTAAACCAGGGCTTAGCAGTCCCCTAACCTCAGGCTTATTCTCAAAGCTCAAGTCTCAAAATTTGGGGTATTACAAACTTAATTCCAAAATTTAAAACCAAAGACAATGTGGTGAAATTTTACTGATTAAATTGTCCACAGCAGCCTAAACAATCAAAGATTGAAGTTTTAGAAGTTACCTCAAGTTCCCTTTGGCTTTTCCTAATGTGGCCACAACCCTAGCTCTTACCAACACCAAATTTGAGCTTCACAAACCTTAATGAACATGAATTCACCAAAGAAATCAACCTACCCTGTGAGTTTTCTTTTCCTTCTCTCTTTAAACTCTCTCTCGCTTATTTCAGCCATGGCTACACCGAAATGGGAAGAGGATGAACGAAAATATGGTTTAATAAATTTTCCCATAATTATAAGATTGCCACTACTTTTTTCTCCATTTTCGGATTTATCAAAAATTTTGGCAGATTTTATGTCCTAACTTTGAAAAATCATAACTAAATTTGTAGACCTCGTATTGGTGTGATTCTAAATGCTATAGAACCCTTGTTGAGTCTAGTTTCAAGGAAAAATATAAAATTTTGCCAATTGAAAGCACATCATTCCCAGATTTTTAGTGTTTGGAAGCTGTTCCAAAAAATATGCAGTTTTCCTAGGCTGACTTCAAATATTCATAACTTTTTGTATATAGCTTCAAATGATGCATATGACCTATCAAATTAAAACTTAGGATATTTAATTTCACTCTATAAAATTTCATAATTTTTAGTCATCAATGATCATGCAAAATCACATGAACAACTTATTGCCTAACAAGGATTTTTACTGGAAGCACTATTTATCTTTCAATTTCAAATATTTAATTCCTATGGCCATAAATATTCACCATTTTATTGAATATTGTAAATAATTACAATATATATTTGGTGAATAAAATTTATGGTGTTACAGTTCTCCCCCTCTTAAATAAATTTTGCCCCTGAAATTTGCTACACATACAAAGCCAAAAACTTGGGTAACGCTTTTTCATTTTTAGTTTTTTGTGATTATATCAATACTTCAAATCATAGTGGTTGCAGTACAGCACTACAATCGCACCACAACGATATGTCTCCAGATTTTCAGTACAGCACAATTGTTGCTAATGCAAGATAATGTGTGGGATAATAATAATTTTAATTTTTTTTCATGTGGCTTCCATTCTCTAGATGCATAAGCCAATATATGGCCATGTTGCATTAAAACACTTCCCACTCCTAACTACTGGCATCAACAAGGACAACAAAGGTCCATAGTGGATATGAGATTATCAATATTAGTGCTGACATTGATTTTTGTCTCTGCTCAGTGAAACCCTTCTCCCAGTTACGGTCCCACGATACTGTTGAGTTTTTAAACTATTCTAGAGAAATTCAATACACATCTTTTGTAATATCCAGCAAAACCTAGAAAAACTGCATATTTTAGATGTAACCCCCTCTGTAATTATATCCGAAATACAACATTAAAGTGAAATAGAGACCAATAATAATCAAAATTCATTTACATTCCCCATCCTTAAGATAGGGTTTTCACAAATACATTTCACAAACACTTTAACCTGGTCTCACATTCACATTTCGAATACAATTACATTGTGAAGATAACTAACATTCAAGATATATCAGAGTGCACAATAACAATCTCGGCAATTCCGGGTTCATATCTTCACTAAAGGTTTATAGGGAAATACGCCCATTACAATTCCTTAATGGGGATTACACAAATACTTAATCCATTCCAGATACACTTCCACAACATATACAATTCTAAATACATCAAAATCCACTACCATTATCCCAAATAGCAACGATAACCACTACCAAGTCCAAATGCCTATAAGGGATTCTTGCCGCCCCTAGTCGCTTGCTCCTTCCTCGAGCCACTTGTCCTGTCTAAAATGTTTGTAGGGGAGGGTGAGATTCTAGAGAATCCCAGTAGGAAACAGATACCACTATGCATGTAAGATAAGTGTTTAATGCATGACATACTTGCATCACAATAACTCATGTTCACATAATGATATATCCGCATGCTCAATATTTCAATAACATACTCATGGCCATAGCATAAATAGAAACAGAGCTTCAATCATTCATATATGTTTCACATAATCAAGCAAAGCAATAACATGCATCAATACACAAACACAAGTATCAATACATGCAGGAGAGGTAAGTTCCCTACACTTATTCTTTCCACATATGCTCCAGCGTCGGCTACTCACGATCCAAGCGGATATCAAATCATGATCAGGGTAAATACCCAACCCTATAACCAAATCAAGGACATAGGATCATTCTTTTTTCCAAATTCTCAATGACTTCTTATCACTTAAATGGTTATCATTTAGGACTCTTAATAGACCACAAATGCCTCTAATGAAAGCCCTAAAAGGTTGGAAACAAAAGGTTGAAGGTCACTTTTCGAAAACACCAATTGCTGGAACACAGGGGTGGGCCGCGGCCAGCCCTTCCTTAGGCTGCGGCCCAAACATGGTCAGAAGGTCGTGGGCTGTGGCCCTCCACTCATGGGCCACGGCCCGAAACAGGTCAGAAAGGTTTGGGCCGCGGCCAGCCACTCTTGGGCCGCGGCCAAGCAATTTCCTGACACTTGGCTGAACTTCAAAAAACCATAACTAATTCTAGAAAAATCGAAACGAGGTGATTCCAAAGCCAAATGAAAGGTATATGAGTCCTCTTTCTTTCAAGGAACAATATAGCCCATCACTGGAAATCACTACACAAATACAGAATCACCAAAAACTACACACTACTCCAAAACAGAGTTCTGTTCCAATCCCAAACTTTGGACAACCATATCTCACAGGATACTTAACGAAATGACACAAAATATACGTCCATTTTGAAGCTTGGGATGTGAACTTTAAGACTGGAAAGTTTCATAATTTTCCAATACCATTTGGTTATTCAAAACGCTCATACAAAATTACTGCACAAAACAGAGCTTAAACCAAACAGATTTCCAATTTTCTACCAAAGTGTTCAATAACTCCAAAATTAATAACCAAGATTATTCCCACACAAAATCACTCAAGGAACACAATGGTAACCTCAAAATGACCAAAATCACAACCCATTTATATGCCCTGTTTTGACCAAAGCACAAAACCAACACAAAAAGTGCCAAACTTCACATTTAAGCTTCAATGCAATTCTATCAATTCAAAACACTAAACAAGGCACCATTTCCATAACAACAACATACCATACTCCCCAAGACCCTAAATCACGAAAATTAGGGCTAAAATTCCAGAAATTCAAGGCCTAACCAATGGGCACAAATCTTATATGAGAAGGAAGCTTTCACTCACCTCAACAACTTTCCCAAAAGCACTTTATGATTCTCCCAAGTCCATAATTTCGTGATTCCTCAAATCACCACCAATGGAGAAACTACAACCATAGGATGAAAGCTTTTAGCTCAAGGAACAATATTAATGAAGAGCATTTTGGCATTTGAGACCATTTGCTTACCTCAAAATCCAGCTTTTCCTTTCTCTTTCTTGGCCAACAATGGCTGCACAAGAGAGAGAAGAGAGAGAACGTGAGAGAGAGAAGGAAGAGAGGTGAAGATGATGATGAATGCAGAAAAATCTGCCCCACCCCCTTCACATGCGCATGAGAGAGAGAGGAAAGAGGGAAAATGCATAAAATAAATGGTGCTTTGACTTTTCCAACACCCTCTCTCATCCTAACCACTTGCCACATGTCTCCACCTCATTAGCTCTCATAAAGCAAGTAACCAATTTAGTTGCTCTAACCACTTCATTAGCCATTTAATTTCACATCTCATGCCCTCCTAATTAGTAATTAATCTCTTCCATTAATCACTAATTTAGAGCCATTCTTTTAATTTCCCAACAATTATGGCATATTAATTAAAATTGCCATACAACACATAATTATTCCACTTTAATTTGATAATTATCCTCAATAATTACCATTAGCCTTTAATCAAAAATTGGGGTGTTACATTAGAGACAGTCTCTTGCCCTTTTCAGTTCAATATTGCTTCCACCCTACAAGGATTCGCCAAGAGTCCATGTCTTGAGGCTATATGGCTCAGAAAATTAATTTCCAAAAGCTTGAACTCACATTTACATCAACTTGGCATGGAGTTGCTTAGATTTCAGTATATTCAATACTATTCTCAATGCTCACCTTATTTAACTCCCTGCACACTCTGATGTTTCACACTGTCAAATGTAATATAGGTGGGGCTACACTATTCACCCTCATTTGTCTTACTACCTTAGTTGGATCCCACTTGACTTTCATAGTAACACACAATCGTTCATAGAGAATATGATAATGTATATGCCTCACACCATATAATGCAATATTATACTAACACATAACTCAGTTCAGTCAAAAATGTGTTCAAAGCCAGCTACTGTTGCAACCCTACATATTTCGTACCTCAGTCCTCAACTGGGCATATCATTGTACCCAAAGGCACTACCCGTAGGCACTATTCATCAGTGTACCCGAAGGCACTGCCCGTAGGTGTTATTCATTAGTGTACCTATAGGCACTATGTATAATACATATTACAACAGATGGCATCTATAAAGCATATAAACATTCATATAGTGTGTGAAGGATCAAGTTACTATATTGGCCTTTCCTAGATAATATTATATTTCTAACTTTCGTGATCCGTGTTATGCTTTTGCAGCACCCCTCACAGCTGATTACTATGATCATTAATCATTGTTTGATGTTTTGCTAACATGCCGAAGATTTACTATATTGGGTTAAGTTCTGGCTTCTTGACCCTGCCCACCATATGTACTTTACCATCTTTGTGTTTCACTGCTTAGAACCAAGGAAAAAGTAAATTCTACATAAACTAAGGGCATATCTGTCATTTCATAATGTTTTGGGTACATTGGTACCCTAAAACAACATATCACAGATGTTTACAATAATCAGGGAAAGCCTATAACAACATACAGCCTTTACACTACTGTACAACATATGCTTGTTCTTTTTCATAACATGACACAACATGTTTAACAACTTCCCAGGGGGTCACCCATCATGGCATTTCCCTATATTGACTACGTTTAACTTTTGTGTACCCGTGCCAAAACTCAACTACCGACTTCAACTACTTCCGACCACCGATAGCCCGTGACTACCCTTGTCTCAAGAGTCATACTAGTTGTCTCCTACTGACTACATATTGTGTATGGACTACATATTAGTGCTGGTACATGCACTCGGCCTTATTTGTCTGATACTGATAAGTCTACTTATGATTATGTTCTAGGATGAGGCCTATTCTTTGGCCTTACTTGGAGCCACTCCCTCGATGTCCTTGAAATCCTTATATTACCCTCAGACCAGTATTACGTTACTGGCTGCCCTTGGGTATTTACTATTTTTCTGAGGCTACTGGTTCACAGAAATACTCTGATTTTGTGCCTCTGTCTTATCACTGTATAATGAAGACCATATCAGTATACTATTTTGCTGCCAGAACCACTGCATTTACTCTGAGCAGACAATTCTATGACCAAAATCCTTGCTCTGATACCAAAATATCACACCTTTACTTATTTTGACTGACAGCAAAATATTAATGTGTGGTTCGGTGGGTAACACAGGAATAACATAATTATACTATAATATGCGCATTATTACAGAAATTCCCCTTAGGGTTTTGTACATGATAATTACCATCAATATAGCCACACAAGGCTACTTGGGTGTCTAAACCCGTCCCAGTGAAATGGAGACATCTTCCCGTCTACGTTCCACCACCGCAATCCTCTCGTATAGTTCTCTTCTTTGATCTCTGCATGCCTTCTGTATTCACCTGTCTAAATTATTGGTAGGGGAAGGTGAGATTCGAGAGAATCTCAATAGGTAACAGTATCAATATATATGTAGAATAAGTGCTTAATGTATGACATGCTTGCATTACTAAAACCCATGCTAACACAATGACATATCTGTGTGCTCAATGTTTCATGCAACAGAACTATGGCCACAATATAAACACAAACAGAGCTTTAATCATGAATATATGTTTCACATAATCAAGCAAAGGAATAACATGCATCAATACACCAGCACAAATATCAAATACACGCAGGAGAAGTAAGTTCCCTACCTTAAATCTTTTTCCACCTCGAATTATGTGCCTCGTAATGCGTGATATAGCTCGACTCTCAACTCGATCCTACAATAGCAAATGTACAAGAATTAGGTTAAAACTCATTCATGTACTATTTTAGGCACTTCCATAATGTTTCTAGTAGTTGTATGAGTCTATTGTGAAAATTTACCAAAATGCCCCTGGGACCCGATCGGCCTGCTGTCCAACTATACTTTTCCTAAAATTTTGACTAGGGCTATACTAACTTATTTTCCCCCAAGGAATCTATTTTCAGACTTAGAATTACAAAACTCACTGCCAAATGACAAGAATGCCCTTGGCAGCCCTGCTTTTAGGGTTTCAAGGGCGTTTTCGTAATTATGCTTTTTCGGGTTTTTTCGAAAAAGTGATCAATTGTAACCCTACATAATTTCCCCCTGAACTCAATGGAATGATCAAATCATTAAAAGTCTATCTCTAAGGCCCCCTAACTAGAGCTAGCTGAGACCTACAAGAACTCCAGGGAAAATCGGGGTTTTTTGATTTCAACTCTGCAGACGTGTTCCTTTCTACTCCTAACCACTTTATTAACTATTTAATTAGGTTACAAGTACCATTCAGACCAAATTTTGGCAGCATAATCCTTAGTCCAACTCAATTCCAAAAGTTTGAAACCAATGACAATCCGGCAAAATTTCACCAACTAAATTGTCCACAACAGCCAAAACAATCAAAAGATTGAAGTTCTGGAAGTTACCTCAAGCTTCCTTTGGCTTTTCCTAATGTAGCCGAAACCCTAGCTCTTACTAACACCAAATTTGAGCTTCACAAACCTTAAAGAACATGAAAGAAAAGCTTGTAACTAAATTCAAGCTCCCTTTGGCTTTTCCTTATGTGGCCGAAACCCTAGAGCTTCATAACACCAAATTCTGGCTGATTTTCTACCCTAACTTTGACTCATAACTAAATTTTTAGACCTCGTATTGGATTGATTCCAAAGGCTATAGAACTCTTATTGAGTCTAGTTTCAAGGAAAAATATAAAATTTTGCCAATTGAAAGCACATCATTCCTAGATTTTTAGTTTTTTGAAGTTGTTACAGAAAATAGGCAGTTTTCCTGGGCTAAATTCAAAAATTCATAACTTTTTGTATATACCTTCAAATGATCCGTATGACTTATCAAATTAAAGCTTAGGATGTCTACTTTCACCCTGTAAAATTTCATAATTTGGAGTCATCATGTGGTCATTCACAACCACATGACCAACTCACTGACTCATAGGGATTTTCACTTAAAGCACTATTCATCTTTCAATTTCCAATATTTAATTCTTATGGTCATGAATATTCACCATTTTATTAAATATTACAAATAATTGCAATATATATTTGATGAATAAAATTTGAGGTGTTACACATTGGACTCATTGATAATTGAGGTTTGAAATGTTTGAAAACTTATTGAATTAATCCCTAAATATCTTAATTGAGTTAGGATAGCCAATATTGACAATGATTTCCCAAGAGCATCCATATCACTTGTTTTCAAACCTATTTTCATTACTCTATTTTATGCTAAAAGACCCAAAAACAAGTATTTTCATTGCATTAAGCTAGTTGTAGTTAAAAATGATTTTCCAAACAGTTTTTGGAATGAACTTTAGAACCCATGTTTTTTATTATCCGTATGAATTCAATTTGGTTGTGATAATATCAGGAATTGCTAGTGTGATTATGTACTTCTCTGGGTGCAAGAAACTTCTTCCAACATAAAATATAATGCATTTCATTGGGATTTTGGGAGAAAGATGTCTCCATTTACTTTTCTTTCCACTTGCTATCTTCACCACTATAATATTCAAATACTCTATCTGGTCTTTAATATAAGACATATTTACTTGCTTTGATTAGATTAAAGAAGTTGGTTAAGTTAATTAATATGATATGTATTTTCTAAAACATCCTAGTCATCTTCCTTAATTCTATATTCCCCTTTTCTCTTTGATTATTGTCGAGGGGGAATTAATAGGGGTAAATTAGAAAATAATTGGTAAAATTGAAAATTATGTTTTATAATTAGGATGTATTATATTAAGGAATGGAGGAGTATCAAATATTGCATCATTATGTCTACTCCATAATTACACCTATTTCATAACCTATCAAAAGACTATACACGTTGCACATCACATTTTTAACTAGCAGTAGTTGACAAATGAAAGAGCATGCGTTCCCAAGTGTATGTACTCATATTGACAACTCAAGGTGTGAATAAGTTGGCAAAAGAATCAAATTATTAATGAGTGTTATAAATAAAAGTAGGAAAAAAGATAGAAAAAGAACTTTGAATTTGTAAAATTCTAAATTAGGCATTTTCTGAAAAAATGAGCTGTGAATTATTTATCAAGTTTTGTCATTACCTAATTAACTCTTGCTATCAAACCTGATTTGTGATTTTGTAATTTCAAAAAAAAAAAAATTCTGTCTTGTTCTCATAAAAGTATTTAGAGGAAAAATAATCAACGCCTTCAGATGAATAAAAGTATTTTGAGGAAAATAATCAACGCCTATAACAAGTTAATTGACATGGAAATTTCACTTTCTATGTCGCATTTTGACCAACATAAAATGGGGAAAAAAATTTACTTCGTGTGGCTTGATTACACGTCTCTTTTAAAACCATAGTTAAAAGTTTTTTTCCCCTCATCCTAACTCTACGTTTGGATAGATGGAGAAAAAATTAAAAGAGGATACTCTCGTAATCTTTTTTCTCTTTTTATTCTCATAATTTTATCTCCACTGTCAAATAAAAAAAAATTGAATGATTTAAATTTAATATATTATAAAATTATTATTATAGTACTTTATAATTTATTTATTTTTAAATTTTGCTTGTGTTTCAATTATGAATTGTGTAGATCATATTTTAACATTTTAAATTTATTTATTTATGTTTAAAAATAATAGTTTTATGAAATGTTAAATCTAACCCATTTATTTTTTTAATCTGAGGGTAGAAATGAGATTCTGAGAAGAAAAATGGGATAAAGAATTATAAGAGAATCCAAACCTGAGAAAATTAGAGGAGAAAAAAAATTAGGAGGGAAAACTCTAAAAAACAGTAAATTGATTGTGTGATAAGATCTTTTCATAGAACCATGTCGTGGAATTTATATAAAAAGAAAAAGGTAATTAAATCCGGACCAACCACTAAACTGGTTGGAGTAATGGGTCAAGGGTCAGTGGGTCCAATCGAAGTCAAACTGAAGCTAACATGGGGCTAAATTGGTGAAAAAGTGAAGATTTGAGGATTATTAATGTAAAATTCTAAAGAAAAATTAAAAAAATCAATTCTTTTAAAACAGACCAGACCGGACCAATCTATCTACTGGTTGGCCAATTTCCAATCCTTGTTTGAGAATATGGAAAAAGACACAAGCTAATTAAAGGCAACTATTCTGATCAAATGGCATGACTAACATTTCCCCCCCTCTTTTCTCTTATTGATGATGCTAAAATTTGATTAACCACTGTAAGCATACGAGCCGTGAAAATAGTATAACAGCGAATTAAGGTCGTCCCACAAAGACTCAATTGAATTAGTGATTAGGCTTCAAAATTCACATTTTCATTTAAGTTGAGCGAGATACAAGGGTGGAATAAAGATAAAATAAAAATAAAGATCTAACTAGAATAATAAAACAAAAGAATCTAAACTGAAGCTAAGACTACATGTGATTTTAAATTGCTTGTCCAATGATTTGGATTATTAAAGTATTGATTATTTCTTAGGGAGAATCCCTAAAAAAGAATTTAGAAATTGGGAAATGACGGATCAGGTATTTCCCAAGAAAAAAAGTTGAGAATCACATTTCGACATTTTTTAATCAACTCTTGGTAAAAAAACTGATATGTCATTTCTCAATTTCTAAATTATTTTTCAAGGATTCTCCCTATTTCTTAATGTCTAACATCTCCCCCACAATGACAATTAAAGCTATATTTGTTAATCTAGGACTCTAAATGACCTGATAGGTGTAACACTCCAAATTCTATTAACCCAAATGTATTAAATTATTGAACATAGTCAATGAAATAAGACGATGAAAATTGGAGAATGTGATTATCCTACTAGTGAAATTTTCCTGTGAGTTAGTGAGATTATCATGTGATTTTGGATATCAAATGATGTCCAAAAATTGTGAAATTTTACGAGATAAAAGTAGACATCATAAGCTTTCATTTGATAGGTCATATGAATCATTTAAGCTATATACAAAAAGTTATAAATTTTTGAAATTAGCCCAGAAAAATGTTGATTTTTTGAAACAACATTCAAAGAATTTAATTCTGAGAATTTTGTAATTCCAATTGGCAAAGGGCTATATTTTTTTTCTTGAAACTATACTCAATAAGGGTTCTATAACGTTTGGAATCACTCTAATTCGATGTCTACAAATTTAGTTATGATTTTTCAAAGTTTGAGCTAAAAATCTGCCAGAATTTCCAATAAATCCAAAAATAAAAGAAATTTGTGATGGGAATCTTGTAATTGTGAGCTAATTGATATCAACCCATTTTGGCACTAATTTGGACCCTATACGTGAAATGTGGCTGACCATGGGGAGGAGCGAATTTGTTCATTTTAGTTGGGCATTTGACATGGTTACTTGAAGATAGGATTTATGACACAAAAAAGTCAACTTTTTGTGTTTACTTTATTAAGTTGACTAAAAAGGGGAAAATAGGATATTATTAAAACATATCCCTTTATCCTCTTCCCTTCATTTCCGTCACCATGAGCTCAACATAGAGACAAAATGAGTTTGAGAAATTGTAGAGAGAAGGAGGAGAAAATTCGTCAGGTAAGTTTGATTTCTTCGATAAATTAGCTCATAACTTATGTAATCCTTCCTCTAAGCTTCTCTTCTATGTGAATCAAGGTGTTGTGAACCAAACTTTTGAAGTTTAAGGGAGATAGGGTTTCGGCCAAACAAGGGAACAACAAGAAGGAGCAAAAGGAGACTTTCTAAGCTTCAATTTCTTGTTGATATTACTGCTGTGGTTAATTTAATCTGTGAAATTGTGACTAATTTGCTCTGGTTGTAAAATTTGGGAAACGTCAAACCCTAGGAGTTATGCTGCAAAAATTGGGTCTAAATGATAGTTATAACGTAAGTAAATAGTTAATAAAATGGTTAGGAGTAGAAATAAGCAAGTCTGCAGAGTCGGATTTCAAAAATCCCAAATTTCCTTGAAGAATCCTAGGTTTCAGCAAGGTCCAATTCAGGGGGTTAGGATTGGATTTTTGATGTTTTGATTCCATTGACTTCAGGAGGGAAAATTAGGTGGAGTTACAGTCGGCCACTTTTTCAAAAAAGCCCAAAAAACATAATTACGAAAATGCCCTTAAAACCCTAAAATAGGGGCTGCCAAGAGCAATTTTGTAATTTGGCAGTGAATTTGGTAAATTTGAGTTCGGAAATAGATTCCTTGGATGGAAATATGTTAGAATAGCCTAGATTAGAATTTTGGAAAGAGTACAGCCGAACCGAGTATTGCAGGGCCGAGCCGAGGACAATTTGGTAAATTTTTACCATAGACTAATATAACCACAAAAAACACTATGGAAGTACCTAAAATAATACATGGATAGGTTATAACCTAATTCATATATATTTGATATTTTAGGATAGAGTTAGAAGCTTGAAGTTGGCACGTTCTACAAGGTGAGCATTTCGAGGTTAAAAAGGGTTGAGGTAGGGACATTATCATCCTTCATGTTAGAGCAAGTGTTTCACCCAAGGAGGGGGGTGAATTGGGTGATACTAAAAATTTTCGTTGTAAATATAAAACTTGACGGTGAATATAAAGCAGTAAAGAGTAAGGAGAAATATCACCGAAGTGCACACTGGGAGTTATACTGGTTCAGCCACAACCACTTTGACCTACAACTAGTCCTCAGAGTATCTTTGAGAGTTTCACTATAATTTCCAAGATTCATTGAGTTCTTGGTACCTCGGTACAAGCAAGTTCCTTCGCTTGGACACTCGCTCCCCTTTTCAAGTTGTAATCCAATCCCAACTCAAGGTTCCACAACCTTAAGTTACCTCAACAACAAATATTGAGTTTGAATGAAATATCTCTTTTACAGAGTGAATAAGAATCACTGAAGTACAGCTTTACAAGTGTGTGTAAAAACAGAGTATTAAACGTGAACTTGATAATGCGTTCATGTGTGTTCCTTGTTGTGTTCTCTGTTTGGATGTTCCCATATATATATATATAGATGTGTTGATAATGACCGTTGAAACATTTTCTTCTCGCCCGTTAGAGTGTGCGTAGCCACTGTTGACTTTTCCAGATTTTGAAAAATATTCGTTTGCGGTAGGTGGCGGTAGGTAGCATTTGAACGTTGCATTTGACTTTCCTTATTTGGTATGATCTCTTCATTGTTTATCTGCGAATATGCTAAGAATACGAATACAATGAAGGGTTAATCACATAGGAAACAAATCAATGAACGTTGGAATGATTTTCTGAATTTCTGGGTTTGATTACTTAAGTAGCTTCTCAAGTATCTTCGTGAAAATATTGATAGAAAGCAAGTCAATAAATAAACATCACATTACTCGGGTAGTGCATGGAGTAAACAAATTTACAAACCTTGGAAATACTTGTTTACTCGAGTACGTACTGGAATATAATACAATTTTCTTCACAGGTTACTCGAGTAGCTACTTGAGTAGTCTCTCAAATAATCTTCAGATTACTCGATGCTTCACTCCAGTAATGTTGGCAGGATTTCAAGGCCGAGAGCACTTCAAGTTTGCTTACCAGTTTACTCGAGTACCGCCTCGAGTGAACATCTATTTTCTGCATAGCTTACTCGGGTAGATACTTCAAGTGCATTGCATATAACTCTGCAGATTACTCAATTACTGACTCGAGTAACCTCGTTCAAGTCTTTGACATGGAAGATTGTCCTGCATACTTTGAGTGGTGCCTCAAGTGAAGTGTGATTAGAATATTTCAGATTAATCGAGTGTTACCTTCAAGTTTTATTTACCACAGTGATTTACTCGAGTGGCTCCTCGAGTAACATTGGCAGGATTGAAATACTGAGAGCAACATATTTCTTGAAGCAGGGAACTCGAGTACTGACTTGAGTAACGTTGGCAGGCCGAGAGCAACTGGAAGTAATTTCCCTGATTACTCGAGTTCTAACTCGAGTAACGTTGTCAGGCCGAGAACAACATATTTCCTTGTGGCAAGTTACTTGAGGGTTAACTCTGATTACTTTAAGTTTCTGTCTCATTACTCGAGTTCTTACTCGAGTAACCCTTTAGAAATTTTGCCAATGATGAAGTTTCTCAGCTTTTTCTCTTGACTTTTTTTTATTACTCCAATGCTTACTTCAAGTGATGATTTGCTCTATCATTACTTTGTTCAAACTTATTTATTTATTAAATCTTTTTCACACCCATTCTTTGTTATCATCAAAACATGTGAGATCTAACACTTCATACTTCATACTTTAGTCTATATGATTGTGTGGTTACCATTGTTTGTGCTTTTATTAATCAATATAGTTTGCCTAAAGGGGGCAATTAGTGCCGGAAGTGCACTTACACCAGGGGGATTGGATGAGAATCCAACCGGTGTACGATTAATGGGGCTGGAGCCTTACGCATGTATACATGACGATGCGTTTATATTGTTCATTAATTGGTGCATAAATGGTGCATATCATATTTACTTACCACATATCATGTAAATGATAATA
This sequence comes from Inga leiocalycina, assembly GCA_963242795.1. NCBI lineage: Eukaryota > Viridiplantae > Streptophyta > Magnoliopsida > Fabales > Fabaceae > Inga > Inga leiocalycina. The sequence continues at coordinate 31,153,509 of OY725325.1, read as the reverse complement.
TGTTTCTACTGAAATTCTTTGGAATCTCATTCCTTTTTCTAAACAAAATGTCTCAACGGGTGCCAGCGACTCAAAAGGCAAGGACGTAGAAAAGGGAAATTGACTGTCACATTTCCCGAGACAAAGATTGTGGTTATATCGTAGTCTAATTTTTGGATATTTTGTATAAATTTTGTAAATATTACTAAACCCTGCAGGGCAAAGTTGTGATATAATCAAGTACCATGTATTAATATATCAGTATATTTACACTATTCATGTGTTGCTCACCGAATTGTACGCAAGCACTCTGAAAATATGGAAAATAAAATAAGGGTTTGACAATAGGGTCTTTCGATCTATTAAAATACATTCCAATTATATTAATCCCTAATATCCTAATTTAGTACTTAATTGGATTCATTGAAATGCAAGCCTAATGAAACTATGTAGCGCTGGTAGGTATATGTTATTCTACAAGTAAATTAAGTGCGAAAGCTTAATCCTTCACAATTCAATTGAATATCTATTCTAAATTTTCTATGTTTAGATTCTTTTAGAAAATCAAAATAAGTTTCAATAAAATTTCTCATATTTCATAATATTGAAATTTTCATACTATAGTCCATATTCAAACTACAATAATCTAAAGAAGTGTAGCTACATCAGAGTTCTCAGAATCGGACCGGACTGGCCGGTCCGGCCCGAAAACTGTCGAACCAGACACTAGATAGGTCCAGTTCAGTGACCTAGTCCGATCTGAGTTTTTTATTTATTTTTTTTAAAAAATCAGTTTTTTAAATTTTTTTCTTTAGAATTTTATATTAATAATCCTAAAATCTTCCATTTATCACCGGTTCAGTCCCAGTTTAGTACCGGTTTGATTCCTGTCTGACCCAGTGACCCTTAACCCAATAATCCAACCAGTTCAGTGACAAGTCCATGTTTGATTATCTTAAGCTACATAAAGTTAACATTCTCCTGACAGAATAGCGAGCAAAATAAAATCCAGCATCACCACAGAACAAGTAAATTAAGATTCAGGGCCATGAGAAAGTCCAAGGAAAATAGAAACAGAACACAATCAACTCCACTTCCTTTCACCTTTCATAGCAGATCATGTTCTCTTTTACTTTTCCTGCTTGCGTCGCTGCTGAAGATCGAAGAAGGAGACGATGAACAGTCTGAACGGCCTTCTCTTCCTCTCCAATCGCGTCTGCTACTCTCCTCTGGTTTGCCCTCTGGCTTTTCTGGTTCAGCGATGAGGAACACGAATCCCTCCTCTGCCTCTCGCATTGATCCTTCCCTTCGTCGGAGAAGAAAAAACCAGAGAACGACACCCTTCTCTCGTCTCTGGTTCTCGCTTTCTCTTACACGGATGAAACTTAACCCCAACAAAGAAGAAGAAACAGGGACAGTGATGGCACACTGGAGTTCCTTCCGTCCTCACTCCAGTCGCCGTCATTGGAGAAGAAGAAGATGGTCCCTCACTCTCTCTCTCTCTCTCTCTCGAGTTCTGCCTGCTTCCCGAGCACCCTGGTTCTCAGACGAGGAGGATTCAGAATGATGGTGAAAATGAACAGTGCAAATCCGCGGCTGCCTCCTCCTTGAGCCCCGTTGCTTCTGTCCTTTTACTCTTCATTTCCAAATCAGATCTCTCCGTCTTAACAAAGGACAAGAAGAAACATCAATCCAAAAGGAAAACCAATAAGAAAATAACAAAAATAAATTAAAACCCTTTTCTCTTTTTTTAAAGAAAACTTTAATTTGTTCTAATTAATTATTTTTATCCTAAATTAAACTATTTCTATTTGTTTTAAATCTGAGATATTTACAATCTAAATCCCATAAATAAAGCACTTCTTTGATTTAATCTTATAATAATATAATCCAAGAAAATCTTTCAAAATTACATATACAATTTTCTAAATATACTAAAATTTGATAGTTATCACCTAGCCATCCAAGATTTTATGAAAGATTTTGATGATTGCAAAATACTGAGTGTTAAGTTTTAAATGATATTTAAATAAATTCCTTTAAATTGACCTAGACTTATTGGTTTTAGAACACTAAAAAAGAAATTAAAAGAAAGATAATTTTATAACTATCATTTTTTAGAAAAATAAATTTATTTTTAAAAATTGATAAATTAAAAATCTTAAATCATAAATTTAGACTATTCACATTCATTTAAACGATTTAGATTTCATTATAATAATAAGTACTCAGTGCTCATCCAGTGCTCATCACCTTGCTGAGCATTGAATGGACGAGTGAAATGATAATGGCTCTATCATCAGAAGGCTTTTTTTCACAAAGAGGTGACTTGGACAACGTCATGAAAACTTAAAAAATTCTCGTAAAACAGTAGAAGTCAAGATTATTTCTTATTGAGCTCCCAAAATTGTCATAAATACTATCTTCAAACGAAGTCTCTGACTTAATTTGTTTTTTCCTTTGCAGCCTAGAGAATAAAAAATCATCATTAGCATCGTCTTTTTTTTATGTCCCTGGGAGAACTTGCCACCTGAATATACTCATTATTACCTTGCATCCCCTGTTTAGAATCAATTGAAACAGAGCAATGATGATTTGATCTTGGGGTCTTTTAGTACGTTACACACGGGGCTAATACAGTTCCTCTTGCTATTAACCCTTCATCTCTGCTAGTTTTTTAATTTTTCTTCTTTAAATATTCCTTTAGATCACTGCCACTTTACAAGATACAAATTGGAAAGGATGTTTGCCCTGTCTTTGCTTCTTATACCCCCTATCAGAGCATAAATGCTTTTAAGACACACTTGTTTGAATTATTGAATATTACAAGAGTGACTCATACCACCTATCAAGCATAAATGCTTATTATAATAATAGTTATCATTCTAGTGATCTAATGGCTCTCTTTTTGAAGCCTTACATGGGAGAAAGTGTAGATCGCCCATATGTTGGCTAGAGTTTGGGGAAGGAAAAGTCTTGGGTCAGATTAACTTCATTGCACCTTCATTTATATCCCTCACTGTTACTCCTTCATATTTTGTTTAGTTTAAATAACATCCTTTTTCTACCCAATTATTTAAACGATATTTTTTAATTTGGTCAAGGATGTAATCTCCTTCAAGATTTAGAGTATAAAAGTTTTTCGCCTCTTCTAATAAGTGCTCTTTCTGAAATTAAAACTTGTATTCTCCTCATTATGAGTTGAGGTTGCTTACATCAACCAATAGCTTGTTAATTATTTAACTGATCTTCTAGCTTTACTTGAAAGTTCAATTATTTTTTAATGGATTAAGGTATAAAAATACCTATAAACTTTCAAAATAAGAGCAAAAATACTGTTAATGCCAGTTAGGTTGATTGTTTGTTGACTGAAAACATTGACTAGGAAGATGACGTGGCCATATTAATTTCCTAGTTGGCTACACTACTACAAAATAGATATTTTACTTCGCCAAAAAAATCCATTTTTGAAAAAATGAAGTTAAGAATATAAGCAGTGGTGTTTTTAAAATTTTCTCACTACTACAAAAAGGGGCTTTAACCTCCTAAATTTGGCACCTTTAACGTCCCAAAACGGGGGGACGTATATACTAGGGGCGTAGTAAGTTGAAACAAAAGACGTCCCAAATGATAGGGACGCCCAGGGTGGGACTTTAGGCGTCCCAAATTACAATTTGGGACGCCTAAAGTCCCCCAGGGTGGGACTTTAGACCTCCCAAATGTCATTTGGGACGTCTAAAGTCCCACCCTGGGGGACTTTAGACCTCCCAATTCTTAATTTGGGACGTCTAAAAGTTAAGTTTTTTTTATACCATAATTTACATTCTGTATTACCCAACGAATTCAAACTGTAGAAACAGAATAGAAGATGGATTCATAAACCACACTGTCCGTTACAAACTGGTAAGGACATCCAGCACTACAATCTTTACTATATATACATACAATAACCTTTCATACAACCTACTACTATATATATCAACAAAAAACAACCAGAAAGTGTCAAAACGCTGTCATTACACAAGTACAAACTGATATAAAATAAAAAGTTTACTGCTCTATATGTTGAAGAAGATGTCCAGCCAAAAGATCTCTGATCAAATCAAGGTCTTCACGTAGGTAGGCATCTTCATTATCAAAAATCTGAAAATTAGAAAGTAAGCTTTGATGAAATGAATCTCAAGCAAATGAATTAATTAGCATTTCGATTAGAACACAAAAAATATTATCATTTGAGAATGAAGAAGCGATTACCTTTTCAAAATCGCTAGTAATTCCACTTTGAGTTATGTTATACATATAAAGTATAACATAATATCCGCATTCAGTGTTGCCAGGTTGCCGAGGGCACTTTTAATCAAAGGGATGCAATTGGTTGTTAAAATCAATAAAGGTATGTCTAAAAGGACCGTCAATGAAACAATTAGGTAGGATCGAATGTACTTACTATGGGATAAAACCACTTTGGCTTTTCAACAACTGTACCCTCGCGTGGCCCACCTAGGATTCTATATGTTTGACAAGCACTATCATGAAAAGCAAAATGAATAGAAATTAGAACCATTCATTTATTTTTGTTGTCAATGTAATACAAACAGAATAACTTACGTGTCGAAGACGGATTTTGTATCTCTGTCTGGCTTTTTACTCAAGGGATCAAACCAATAGACTACGTTGCGGCGGGGACATATAACACACAAAGTCCAGTGGTAACTTTAACAACATGTGCACATTAAAATGAAGTTAGATGAGTGAGAAGACAATTATTTATTAAACTTCTTAAATTGACAAAATGTAAATACGAACCGTTGGACAATGGGTGCTAGATAACAACGAAGTTTGGTTTGTGCCATTGCGTAGCCGACATAGTGAGTCCTATGCGCCACAGTACAAGTATCCCCTGTCTATTCGCAGGACATAAGAATCCATACCAATTACTTCTTTCCATGTTTGTGCAGAGATCGTGGAAGGTGCTATAATAGAATTAAAATAAGGAATCAATTCTTGAATGTATGAAAACAAAAAACCACTAAATGAATTCTATGGGAAAATTGAAAAAAAACTTACCGGACTGCAAATTTGACCCAGCCTGCATCTATCTCCTCCAACCTGATAAACTGCTTGAGATCTTTATTGTCAATCGTGTAGGGATACTCCACTTGGCCCACAATCCCTGGAGGCATCTTCAAGTCAATCTGTTTAATGCCCTTGTAGATCTGTTGCAGCCGTGCTAAGTAGGGCCATTTCCTCGCAGCTTCGTCATCCTTTTAGAACATCAAAAAACAAATTGTTATTAGGATGCCAACAGATTTTCAGTAACAGTAAGGTAATTCCTACCATTGGAGGTGTTGCGTCTGAACCAATAAGATTGCGAGGCCAAAGGATGAAAGATCCTATCGCTTAACCTAACGTGCCAACCTCTGGATCAGGAACAGGGATGGCTGTACCTTCTTCCCCCTTTCTAACACTCGTCACATTCACCCTACGAAAATCCTCCGAAATTTGCTGATTATGGTGGGTGGTAGCACGTGTGTGAACGAGAGCATCAGCAACAACACGCAACAGTGGATCATCCAAATAGAGGGTGCAAGGGTCTCTCGACACTGGAGTGGGAGAAGGTCGCCAAGAGGTCCCGACACTGGAGTGGGAGAAGGGTCGCCAAGTGGTTGCTCCAGAGGGTTATAACTTCCTCTGGTGCTATTGAAGGCCGGGGATTCCTGAGTTCTATGCTCGTCCCTTGCCCTTTGTGCTTCAAACATCTTTGCCATTTCAAGTTGAAGCTCTGGCAACAGCTCTTGTCGGAGCTTGTCGCGAAGGTTGGCCTCGATCTCTCGTTCGAGCTCCTCTCGAATCTTGGCCACAACGTCCTTACTAGGTCCAGCTTGTGACGAATAACGTGGGTCTCGTCCAAAATACCTCGCGACACTAACTCCCCGTGTCTCTCCTCGAACACGACCAAGGTCATCTGCCTTCCCAATAGCCGTTGACAAGATGTCCATCCGTCTACTTGGATTGAATGAACCTTGGCTACTCTGCTCGTCCAGGTCATCCTGTAGCATGCAGTTTATCGTAAATGTATCGAAACCACTCGCAACATGTAAAAAATTAGGTACTTATGGTATAACTACTTACAATCCTCGCAGCAACCTCAGCAACAGTCGGATTTATGTACTTCCCAGCCTTAATCCTCCCTGCTTTCCATTTTTTGTGACGTGGAGGAGGTGCCGGTGGCTGGATAACAACGCTGCTTCCTTCATTTTATGTAACTCTTCTGCCATCATTTGCCGCTCAAGCTTCCAATATCCACCGCGAGACATGAAATGTTGATATTTATTTTCTGCTTGCCTCTGGGCATTTGCTGCACTTAATTTCTATGAATGAAAAACAACAAAAAATGAATCAACGATATAAAGTATATGAAAATTACAAGTTCTATATCATGATGACAGAAATCTTACCAAAAACTCAGGATCTGCTCGTGATGCCGCAAACAACCTCCAGTCCTCTGGAGATAAATATGTATACTGTGCACATGGATCCTTACCCCTAAGGGCCCCTCGAATGTAATGCACTGTTAGCTTGTTCTTGAAACCTTTCCATCGTACACGAACCTCATCCATCCAGTGCCTATACATCTCCGTGGTATCTGGGACATTGTATGTTTGCTGCAAGGTAAAACATAAGATTATTATATTTGAAACAATAAGAACAAAGCTACAATGCATCAAAACTTACATACCAAAAGTTGCTGCCAAATCATGTCTTTCGTTTTTGGGGGAACCAATCTCCAATTATCGTAGGTAATGTGCACTTTGCTTCGAGCTAAAAGCCCTAAGTAGCTAATGAAGTGGTCTTCCTCAGGACCAACTGGATTCAGATTGTCATCGAAGTCTATATGCAGCCTCTCCTGTTGATGTTCATGACGTGCAACCAATGCTCCCATCTTTGTACAGCCTCTAACCCTCCTTCTTGCAGGGGGTTCAACTCTAGGCCTTTCGTCATTGCTAGAGCTTTCGTCATCTCTACGCCTCTCGTCATCACTAACGTTGTCCATATTCCTGTTAACACAAAAAGCATCATCAGAAACGTAAGTAAATTGCAATGAAAACGAAATATACTAAGTGGGAAGTAAAACAGAAAAAACACAGTTCTCGTTTATAAATTAAGGTCTTACTCTATATTGTTTCCTATAGTCCTTTACCATGGTCATTTCTTACAGCATATTCGTCATCATCTACCAATTCTACTTCATTTGTTCGAGGTGTAGTTGTTGTGAAAGGTGGTGTGTCATCAAGGTTGAAGGTCGGATCACCATACTTCTGTTTTTTACTTTTAAGGATAATGGACATGTTTTTACTGGCAGGATCGGTGACATAAAACACTTGTTTCGCCTGGCTTGCTAAAATGAAGGGCTCGTCTCTATAGCCAACTCTTCGAAGATCGACTGAGACAAATCCAAATTGTTTATCTATTACCACGGCATTGTTGCTAACCCACTTACATTTAAATAAAGCAACTTTGAACTTGTTGTACGTCATCTCCCATATTTCTTCTATAACTCCATAATAGGCCATAGACGCTAATATGGGGTTTTTGTCTCTCGAACTGGAAAAGTGCATAGATTCAGCTTCTACCATGACCCCATTATTTTGCATGGTACTTTTGTCATCTTGCTCTTTGGTATAGAAAGAATAGCCATTTATATCATAACCGGTCCAAGTAATGACCTGAAATGAAGGCCCCCAAGCTAGCCACTCGATTGTCTTAGACACACCGATCTCGTGCAAAACCTTTTCCTCGAACCACTGCATGAATTTCTTGTTTTGGTTAATAGCAATCTGCATGTCATTCTTCCTTGGATTCTTGTTCTTCAAATTGTTTCTGTGTTCATTTATGTAAGGTTGAACTTCTTCCATATTATTCAGGATATACAAGTGGGCTTGCAACACCTCTTCACGAGGAACATTCTTCACTTTCAGTCCTCGTGTTCCCTTGCTTCTCCCTTCTTCATACCAAGATTGTTCCTTCTTCCCTGACATATAATCTTTGCAAAACTCCATAGCCTCCTCAACTACATATCTTTCTACTATTGAGGCTTCTGGTCGATAAGGATTTTTAGAATACCCTTTTAAGATCTTCATGTATCGCTCGAAAGGGTACATCCACCTCAGGTAAACTGGACCGCATAGCCTTACCTCCCTCACCAAATGAACTACCAAATGCACCATTATATCAAAAAATGAAGGTGGAAAGTGCATCTCTAGTTGTGACAAAATAATGTAACCCTCATTTTCTAGTTCATCCAACTTTTCAGTGTCAATGACTTTGTTACAGATAGCATTGAAGAAAACGCACAATCTTGTCACTGTGTTTCATACTTCATCTTTCATTATGCCTCTAATAGCTACTGGTAATAGTTGTTGCATCAACACATGATAATCATGGGACTTCATTCCCACTAACTTCAAATCGTCCATTGAGACACATCTTCTCATATTCGAGGAATACCCTTACGGCACCTTCATTTCATGCAAACACCCACACAAACTTCTTTTCTCTACTTTTGATAGTGTATGCGCTGCTGGCTCCATGTATGCCCTCCTACCAACATCTCTTAGTTGTGGATGTAACCGTTCTCTTATTCCCATATCGACAAGGTCTAATCTCGCATTAATCCCATCCTTAGTCTTCCCTGGTATGTGCAAAAGCGTACTGATAAGGCTATCACAAACATTCTTCTCCACATGCATCACATCAATACTGTGTCTCACGTCAAGCGAACGCCAATATGGAAGATCAAAGAAAATGGATCTCTTCTTCCATATGTTCTTCTCACCCGCAACCCTCTGATTCTTACCAAAAGTGACATGGATACGTTCCACTCGACTGTAGACTTCCTCTCCGGTTAGTGACTTTGGAGCCATTCCATGCTCCAGTAAGCCGTTAAACCTCTTTCTTAGCCTACGATACGGGTGGAACCGATGAAGAAACCTCCTGTGGCTAAGGTAGACAGTTTTTCTTCCATGCTTTAGTTGTTGGAAGTGTGTGTCTGCTTCACATATTGGGCATGCTTTGTGACCCTTCACGCTGTACCCTGACAAGTTTCCGTACGCAGGGAAGTCGTTTATCGTTGTGAAAATCATTGCACGTAGCTTGAAAGACTCCTTCTTATAAGCATCAAACACATCTACGCCTTCCTCCCACAACTTCTTCAAGTCCTTAATCAAAGGCACCAAATAGACATCAATATCGTTCCTTGGCTGTTTTGGTCTAGAAATCATCATAGATAGCATCATATACTTACGTTTCATACATAGCCAGGGAGACAAGTTGTATATTACAAGGAGAACCGGCCACGCACTATGTGTGCTAGTAAGAGTTCTATACGGATTGATGCCGTCTGTACAAAGCCCAAGCCGTAGGTTTCTCAGCTCGCTGCCAAATTGAGGGAACATTTCATCTATTTTTTTCCATTTTGGAGAGTCAGCTGGGTGCCGAAGATATTTTCCATCAAATATTCTCTCATCAGAGTGCCATCTCAACTTCTTCGCTTTTGTTGCACTCGCAAACAAACGTTTAAAACGTGGTATTATTGGAAGATACCACATAACCTTTAAAGGTTGCCTTGTACTTGTCACATCACCACAACCACCTTCTTTTTTCACTTTGTATCGTGTAGTTTTACACTTAGGACACTCACTAAGACCTCCGTACTCATTTCTTACAGTACGCAGTCATTAGGGCAAGCATATATCTTCTTATACTCCATACCCATTGTAGACAGGATTTTCTTGGCCTCATACATACGATTTGGAAGTACATTATCCTCCGGAAACATATCATACAATAGTTCAAGTAGCAATGTGAAACTACTATCGGTCCACCCACAAGTTGCCTTTAAGTTAACCAAATGTAATGTTCCTGTCAGCCGCGTGTACTTACTACCACTATACAATGGTGTCTCTGCATCACTCCGCAGGCTGTCATACTCCTGCGACTGCGTAAAGGATTCTGCCTCAACATCGTTAATCATTCTCTCCATTCTATCTTCATCTATGACATCCACAGCTTCCTTCTTATGTGACGGACAATCAGTTACTTCCTCACCATGCCATATCCACCTTGTGTATCGCAGATTTATTCCATCACAAAGTAGGTGATCCTTTATGACATCAACATCCCGTCTACTCTCATTCAAACAATTGACATAAGGACAAAAATACTTCCCATTTCTTGCAGGAGCATTCTTTTTAGCGAATTCAATAAATTCGTCCACCCCTTTCTCATATTCTTCACTAGTTCTCAAAGCATTCATCCAACTATGATCCATTTTGTTACCACCTAAGGCATTACCAATAACATTCACACGTTTAGTACAATTCTCAACGACATATGATGGGATTGCCTAATTAAGTTATCAACCCAATTTAGGATTTTAAAATATGGGCTTAATAACTTTATTGCCCCCTCCTAGCCTCATCTCTCCTCTTAAAAAGATTTCAGTGCTATGTAACTTATTTTTTTAATAAGTATATATATATATATAAAATTAATGTATAATAAAATAAATACAATAAGATTAAATTAAAGAATTTTTTTGAGGTTTGGAAGAATTAAAAACAAAATGAGTTTCATATTAACAAAACAATTTTAAGTTGAGTTCTTCCAAAAATAAAATTGTTTTATTGAAAATATTTAGATAAAAATCATTTAATGAATATTGGAGTTATGGTTTTCTTTTTAAGTTTTGGCTTGAATTATTCTTCATAATTCGTTTGGAATTAATACAAGAATTTCTTTAATTTAAATAAATCATATTTTATTTTATTATATATACTAATTAATGGTGCAGGAACAAGACTAATGAAATGGGGTGGTGCCATTATGTGTGTATGGATAAATCTCCATTGGCTTATAAAAGCTAGATTTCCCTAAAACTGAACAACAGGGATTTCTATTATACACAAGTAAATTTATATTTAAACAAGAAAATAAACCATTCCCGAATAAATGCAATTTAAGCAATATAACCACACCAAACACATCAGGCTAATATCAACTATCTCAATATAAGCAATATATAATAAACCAACCAGCCTAATATCAATATATAAACAAAAAAAATGAAGAAAATAAACCAACCTACTTGATCAGGGAGGGCGCCCACTAGCTAGTATGTTGGAGAGGTAGAGAAGACGTTGGAGATCCACGGTGGTGTGCACAACAATGGAAGGACGGAGGTGGAGGAGAGAGCAAAAATCTACCCACTGTGGAGGAGGTGAAGTTGCAGCAGTGACGGTTGCGTGTGTTGAAGAAACAAAGAAACAAAGAGGAAGAAGAAGGGAGGAGGGAGGAGTTCAACAAGCAGGGCCGACGGTGGAGGAGAGAGCTTGAACAAGGGAGGAGGGAGGAGTTGAAGAGAAAAATAGAGGAGGGCCGACGGTGGGTGCGTGGGGAGGAGAGGAGGAAGAAGAGTAAAGTTGAGAGGATGTAAGGAGAGGAGGTATGATAGATAGACGCATGTCAGACACTTGTCTGACATGCGTAGGGGACGGCTTTAGGCGTCCCAAATGTCATTTGGGAGGCCTAAAGTCCTACTTTAGGCGTCCCAAATGAATTTGGGACGCCTAAACCCAGATCCAGGCGCTAAAAAAATTTATGAAATTTATATTTCGTGCCAGGAAGCACTTTAGACGTCCCAAATTCAAATTTGGGATGCCTAAAGGTTTCCCTACATATATATAATTACGAAAATGCCACCGCCTCCCTTTTTAACCACCCAATTTTTAATTTGGGACGTCTTTGGGGGTAGTTATATCTCAATTCTGTAGTAGTGTCTACATTATTTTTGCCCTCCATTTTGTTATAAATGGATGTCAAATGTGTTTTTAGCGTCCGTTTTCTCAAAACGGACACCGAAAACCTTGGCCTTTGTCGTCCGTTAAATGTGTTTTTCAATGGGCAAAGCATCGACACAATAGGTAGACTTGGATTCTCCATTTCTTCCTCCCACTCCATCAGTCGTTGCTTCTCAATATGCAAACTTCAATCACCCCTTCATTTCATTTTTTCCTTTCTTTTGTTGATTGTAGTTCTGAGTTGATTGCTTTTTATTCTTTCTTTTTTTAATGTCATTTTTCTATTTCAATTTGATTAAGACTTGATCTGGGTTTATTGATATGGATGATATTGATGGACTGATGTTTGGGAACTCGTTTGCTGCATCACGATTCCTACCTGTAGAAACTGTGGAGATCATATGTTAGATTAACTATTGAGTGAGCATGGGTGAGACTATTTGTTTTTCTTTTGGTTCTATTAGCAGCATCAGTTGTCCTGTATTGCTTCTGGTATGGAATTTCCTTTCCTAATACTTTTGAGATTGTGCTACTGAAACAAAAAGTTATACAAATTTGATATTTTTTTAGAAAAAGAATACAGGTAATGTTAGGGCGGATGAGTGAAGAAGATGAAAGGAATGTCTTGAGAAAGTGAAGGGTGAGGAGATTGCATTCTAATGACTACTTTGATGACATGTGGGGGGTTTTTTTTCTTTCTATTTTTTCCCTCCATTGTCAACTAAGAATTAACATGTGCACAGCAGTATTCATGTCAGTGTTTTTCAGTCAACCAACGATCAATGTAACATGGATTAACGGTGCTGGCATTTTTGCTCTCATTTTGAAAACTTAGGGATATTTTTGCCCCTCCGAAAGAAACACTTTGGGTAAAAGCTTATGAGTATTTTTGTACTTTAACCCTTTTTTAATCTCCCTTTTACTTCATAGATTTTCTCCTTCTCCTTCCAAATTCAGCTTTCTCAACCTTCCAACATTAAAACTTCCTCTAATCACCAAACATGTTTTACTCATGACACTACTACAGAATCATCGACATATGATGGTTATTAATGGTCATAAACCACAGTTAAAAACCTTCATATATACAGGTGCTATATATGCTTAGCCTAGATACATAATGGTTACAAACTGTGATTTATTCAGCACCTACTATAACAGTTCTAATATATCAACCATCTTGTATTGAGGATTGGTGAGGCCATAATATGGGTGATGCATGCATAATAAAAAATGGGCTCATGCAAACAACCATTATATAATCAATAATTTTGGCATAATACATAGTGGTCTTACTTTAAACAACTGTTATTTATTTAGTAACATATATAACAGTTTTTATCTGAGAACCATGACTTTTAATAAAAACAAATAACGGTCTCGTGTAGATAGTCATTATTTATGTAGTAACATAAATAATGGTTTGTAAGTAAGAACCATTAACTTTTATATTACATAACGATTTATATATAATAATCATGATGCATAGATGTAAGATTTTTTAGGTGAGAGTTTCTGAGCTACTTGGACTCGTCTATATATAATATAATAGTACCTCCCACAATGAGTTTCCATACAATTTGGGATAGATCAAGATATTCTAGGCATTATGGGAAGAATCAATGGCAATTGTTGACCTGTATATGTGATAATGTAATTGTTGACTTATAATTGTGTCTCTTCAAAGAAATTAAATCTAGAAAGCAACGGTTGAGGGGGAAAAACAAATATCTATATAGGAAAGGGCGCAAGGGGTATACAAACCCTTGAGCATATTTTTTTTCACTCAGTCATTGCTTTCCTGGCTTAATTACTGAAGAGACATGAGGCATAGATGAACACTTACATTATTAGATATATGGCTCAGAAGTGTGATTGATTCTAGCCTCAAGAGAAAAACTTGATCTGTCCCAAATTGCATTGCGACTAGATGTGGGAAGTACTATTCTATTAGAAAAAGTTGAGACCAAGTAACTCAAAAACTCTCAGATTGAAGAGTTTAGAATTGATCTCACATTGTGGAATTCAAAGCTTTAACTTAGTGCCACCTACTCAATACAAAAATAGGAGAGGAAACTTCAATTGGAGTAATAATAGATTTTTCCAAAAAGAACATAACTTCACAAAAAGCAATTTAATGTTACCTTGAATGCTTTATCGCATTGTGAATTCACAAAAGCTAATATTCACTTGATCAAGTATGACTCTTAGTACAACTGAACTAGTTTATTCATCACATCCCTATTGATCTTTCGAAAGTAACTTTTAGAAATATGGATACTTCAAAACAAATTAGAGGCATTCACTTAGAGATCCATGTCTCTAGAAGTTATTTCAAAAAGAACAATATAGTAGAAACCTTCAATCAAAGCAATGGGTTGACAACTTCTTGTAATAGGAAAGGAACCTTTGATCAGAACAATAACAGGTTTCCAAAAAAAATAACTTCATAAAAGTAATATGTTACCTTAAATGCTTTATCGCGTCGTGACTTCATAAAGGAAGCCCAATTGGTCGGGTTGAACGTTGCAAGTAATAGGAGAGGAACCTTACAAGTGAATATAGACTGGTAATGCAAAATGGATGAGGGAATCATACCTACAAAAAAAGAGAATAGAGCGCGAAAGGAATGCGATCTAACTTGTGCGGTAGTTACTAAGAACAGAGCATGAAATGTGAGTTAGGGCAAGTGAGGGCAACTTGCGCGATACTTACTGAGATTCACTAGCAAGGCTATTGTAGAGAAGTCTAATGAAGGCATTTTATATAGAGTTCAACTAAAAAAGACTCTCAACGACCAAAAAAGACAACATGAGTAGTAGGGTTTACGATGTTAGTGGGTTTTGTTCAAACAAACTAAGTTTCAACTATATTTTGTTTCATATGTTTAAATAGAAAAGGAATAGTAAATTTTTTTTGAGTTATCATGCCTAAGACTTTACATTATAGTTCAATCGTAAGAATAGTTATTTATTTGTTTACATTTATCATGATTCTTTATTAATAACCCTGAGGTATGTTATATTTTTTTAAACCTTTTTGGGCTAATAATGCCTAGATAATTACATTTTTATATTTTATAAAATAAAACAAAAAAATCACCCTTTGATAGATGATATGAGGTCTACTGTGAATTTTGAAACTTTTATTTCCTTCAATCTGAATAAATCAAAATTTTCAAAAATTCACAACATACTTTACATCCTCATGCTACTCATCACTAGAGGAATGACCTAAATCATTTGAGTATATGTCAGGATTATGGTGGTGAATCTCATACTTATCAAGAATACGATTCATTTTTTTTGTTCATACTTAACAAATATCTGACTAGCCTGCTTACTTAATTCATTCTCTAGTAATTTGTCAACTTTATAGTTCAGAGATCGAATGAAAGAGGTAAATTTTCAATAAGGAAAGGGTTTTGCAGGCTATCGAGCATAACAAGTGTGTCCTTGTAAATTGGTCTATGTGGAATTCATGACTATTGGATTTGCGAAACATGTCATAATGAGAATAATGAAAATTTAATGAAATTGTATCATTTTCATATGACAAGTTTCACAAATCCACAATCTTTGTGAATAGCATATTTTGACAACCAGATCAGAGAGAATATTATGATGAAGAGCTTGTGGACTAAGAGTTCCCTGCAAAGGTTTATATATGTGAGTTTAATTATCGATTTATAATATGTACATTAAATCAGAGTAGTCCGGGAACATATCATTTAAAATTTTACATCATAGTTGTTTCGTAAGAACTGTCAATATGTGATTCAATAATTGATGGTTAATAATTACAATTGTTATGTTTTTGTTTTGTTGATATATGAGTGGAAGACAATTGTTTGCAATTGTTACATAACGATTGTGTTATAAGAACTGTCATTGTTGTATTTAAATAATGACAATTATTAACTACAGCTATTATATTTGTGTTTTTGCTAATTCTGCCTCTCCATAATGGTGCACATATTTTAACCATTATATTTAAGTATTATACATTATTGTGCAACCTAGATCCTCCTTGACATACATGATGTTTATTTGTTGTAACCATTATTTGTTAAGCGTTATATATACATGAGTTTATAGTTTTTGGTTTCTTCGAACATCTTGAACATGCTTAAGAGGCATAGGCTCGTTATGAATTATGTTATCCTTTAGCCATTGTAGATGCTTCCTATTGACTATATGGCATCTAGGGCTATTGATAAAACATTCAACATTCGCCTCTTGTTGAGGTAGATCATGAGGGGGGAATGTGTAGCTGCCTTTAGTACTTGGCCTACCATTTTCCTCTTTTAGCCTCACACTATGCTTCTTCATTAGGTCTTATGATAGAAATTGTAATTGTTTTTGCATTCATCATATTGTTTCTTGAGCTGTTCAATTTTTTTCGTCTTCTAAATTTTTCTGAAGTTTTTAGTAACTTTAATATTTTTTTCTTAGTCAATTCAAAGCTGGCACCCTTAGGAAGACTAGGATTGTTACACCCTTATCTTATTTCCAGCTATTTCAGAGTATTTGCAGAAAAATGATATGCGGTTCGGTGGGTAACCCAGGAATAAGATAAATATACTGATCATAAGTGCATGATTACAAAAATTCCCCATAGGGGTTTGTACATGATAATTATAATCAATATAGCCGCATAGGGCTACTAGGGTGTCTAAACCCGTCCCAGTGAAATAGAGACACACTACTACATAAGGGACTTTTAACGACCGTTTCTTTGCCCTTTAGACAACTGTTTTCAAGGGGACATCTATGTTAGTGTCATTGAAAATTGGAGAAAAGATGACTATTTTAGAGAAAACAGTCGTTGTATCTCAAGAGATACAACGACTGTTTTCTCTAAAATAGTCGTTGTATCTTTCTTTTTTTCTTTTTTTCTTTTTTTTTACGTTTTACTCCTTATAACCCAGAAAATTGATGTGTTAGCTCCATATTATCATAAGTTTCCCCCACCTCCATCTCCACCATCCCCCTCTGCTCCTCCACCATATGTCTACAAGTCCCCACCTCCTCCATCCCCTTTACTACAGCCTCCATACTACTATAAGTCTCCCCTCCCAAAGGCTTTATCTTCGTTGCCTCCATACTAGTAGATGAACCTATCCTAAAGAGTTCTCTAACCTGTACATTGCTATCTTTAAAAGAAAAAACCAGATCCACAGACCATTCTCTCATGATTAACTCTTTAGCTTCCCTTATTACTTATGGAAGTGAAAATCACATGTTAATTTTTTTATCATGACATATAGCATATATCATCATAATATCATTTCAATGTGCAAACTTCAACTTTCAATGTAAATCATGATATGCATATGGCCAAAGAGACGTCATATTTCCATGAAATCCCTATGCTTTATCATCATTTTCCAAAGTGTTCTCTATAAAGCATAATGCCTTAACAAATTCAAAGTACTCCAATAAGAAAGTAGGAAAAGTAATCGAATATGCAAACTTATATAGCACTGTACAAAACCACTGCAATATGTTAAAAATCCTCTACAAATCATCACCGCTCTATGTGTTGTAGAAGATGTCTTGACAAAAGGTCTCGGATTAAATTAATGTCTTCGATAGTGTAGGGGTCCTGATTTCCAAAAATCTTTGTGCGAAATGAAGAATATGTTAACATAAATCAATAAATTGAATGAAATAACTAACAATTCAATCACATGAAAGGAAATGAAATTTAGTTGAGAATCAAGAAATGATCACCTGTTTAAAATTTGTAGTAAGGCCACTGAAAATGATGTTATACATATATAGTATAACATAGAAGCTGCACTTAGTTGTCCCTTCTTACTGAGGACACCATACATAAAATGCAAATGGTAAAAAAGAATAAAGTCCTATGTAAAGCAATAGTCAATCGAAGAACTTGAATGTAAAGAACTTACCTTTAGCTGGAACCACTGTGTCAGACCACTTTTACCTTTACGCTTCCCACCCATTATATAATATGTCTTTAGTGCACTATAATAATTAAAATGATAAACAAAAGACATTAAAACAATTGAGTATAATCAAAAATCAATGACTGACAAACAAATTTACTTACGTGTTGAAAATGTTTTTGATATCTCCTTCTGGCTTGTGACCTAATGAGTCAAACCAAAAGATGATGTTGATCGAGGGACAAGGAACACAGAGGCTCCAATGATAACTATAATCACATGCATATATAGATTAAAATGAGGTTCGATAACATGATACTGCTTAGAAAAGTGAATGTGTATAAATATATGAAATTAAGTTACTTGCCCTTCAACAATTGGTGCTAGATAACAAGGTAGTTTAGTCTCACCTATTGTATAGCCTACATAGCTCATCCGATCTTCCATCCTTTGGCTATTACGCCCTGACATATTGCCAGGACATAAGAAGCCATATGTAGTGGCGAGCCCGCGTTCGGCACGCAGTTTGTGGAAGTAGCTACCACATAAATGAAATGAGAAATGACTCAGTAAATGTAGAAACTTAAAACTCCTAAATATCAGTGTATTAATTACAATTAAAAATTATAACTAAACTCACATGATTGCAAATGTGATCCATCCTATGTCTATCTCCTCCAAAGATAGGAACTCTTTAATATCTTGGTTATCAAGTCCATAATTATACGAGATTCTGCTACCCATAATCTCATAAGGCATCTGTAAGTCGACCTTGTTTATGTCTTGATGAATATTTTGCAGTCGTGCTAAAAAGGGAAATTTTGTCGCATAATCTTTTTCCTAGTATGACATAAAATAAAGATTATAAGTAGAATGTTAATGATCAAGTAACAGTAAGGTGTTTCCTACCATTGGAGGGATTGGCACAGTTTGAACAAGATGTCTAGGCCATAAGATGAAAGATCCTGTTGCCTGACCTAGTCTGGCAACCTCACCATCGGGGAATGGGACATCTACACCTTCCTCCTCCAGTCGAACACTTGTCACATTGACCTTACGTTGATCGTCTCGGATTTGGTTATTATGGTGGGTGGTGGCATGGCTGTATACAACAGCATCAGCAACAACACACAGGTACGGGACTTCCAAATACAGAGTGTAGGGTTCTCCAGGCTCTAGTGAAGGACCAGGGTCGCCATGTCCAATCTCTGGCGGATTGTAACTGCATTTGGTGCTGGGAAAGGCCAGGGATTCCTGAGTAAGAGAAATGAAAGAATTAATTAAAATAACATAAGGAAAAACTCAATGTAATGTTGAATGAAATTAGTTACAACCTCAGATCTAGGCGCCACGTTACACATCCCGCCTTGCATGTGAGACAACACCATCATACTCATCTTGTTAGTGCAAGCGTTTCACCTAAGAGGGGGGGTGAATTGGGTGATACAAGAAATTTTGTTGCATATAAGGAAATTTACAGAATATTAAAAACAGTTAAGAGCAAGGAGAAATATCACTGTAGTGTACACCGGGAGTTATACTGGTTCGGCCACAACTACTTTGACCTATGTCCAGTCCTCAGAGCGTCTCTGAGAGTTTCACTATATTCTCCAAGATTCAGTGGGTTCTTGGCACCTTAATACATAGCAAGTTCCTACACCTGGACACTTGCTCCCCCTTACATATTGCAATCAAATCCCCAACTCAAGGTTCCACTACCTTAAGTTGTCTCAATAACAAATATTGAGTTTGTAATGAAAAACTCTTACAGAGCAAATATATAATCACTAAAGTACAAATGAATGAATATAGGAAAAACAAGGCACTAAGTATATTGATCGATGTGTGATCTCAATTTGTGTCTCCTTGTTTTCTTCTCTTTGAATGCTCCATATATATAGATGATTTGTAGTGTCCGTTAGAAGCAATTTCAAACTTGTCCGTTAGAGTCGTGCAGCTACGGTTGACTATTCTTCGTATTTGAAAACTATCCATTGGTGGTAGGTAGCGTTAGGTGAACGTTCGGATTTTTATTTGAATTCTTAAATATGTCATACTCTTTCATTGTTTCTCTGCAAATGTACTTAGAATATTAATACAATGAAGTGTTAATCATATAGATAACAAATCAAGAAATATTCGATGAAAATATAAGGAAATTTTTGTGAGAGCACTTGGTGAATCACTCAAGGTGATTTTGTGAGAAATGACTGAGTTACGACTGATAAAGACCTAGGGCCCGACATCACTCGAGGGCTTACTCAAGTGATCATCATCATCACTCGGGTAGCTACTCGAGTGATCATATGAAAAATTTTCAAATACAGTAATTTTGAGTGCGTACCTGGCATGAATAATATTGTAATTATCCATGTATATTCCCTAGATCATTTGATAGCTCTTTAGAACAGATTTGAGTTGAAATTCAGTCGATTTGAAATTTTCTCCCAGGTTCACTCGAGGCCTTACTCGAGTAACATTAAACATCACTCGAGGTCTCCCTCGGGTAAGCTGTCTCTTCACCTTCTAACTGTTTATTTTCAACCGTTGTGCTGTATTATTTGAAATTAATACTTCATTGGCATATTTCCAAGTTCATTACTTGAGTGGCTACTCGAGTAATGCATCCATTACTTCAAGTTATCACTCCAGTGATACATTTATTACTTGAAGTTGTTATTCCAGTTATGCATTTATTACTTGAAGTTGTCACTCCAGTGATGCTCATTACTTGAAGTTGACACTCCAGTAATGTTGTCCTCTGTTAACCTCTGTTATTTATACCCCAAAACAGAATATTATGATCCTGCAAAAACAAATTGCTAGAATCTCCGATGCTTAAGTTAGTAATCATCAAAACATCAATAAATAATATCATTTAACATTTTGTAAACACTAAATAACTTACAACTCATTGGGATTTACCATTCCTAATTCTCATCTAATATATAAAAATTGATCTTTAGCAAGAGGTTTTGTAAAGATATCAGCTAGTTGAAGATGAGTTGGAATGAATATGACTTTGATATCTTTCTTTTGGACATGATCTCTGATGAAGTGATGTCTAACATCAATATGTTTTGTTCTGGAATGTTGAACAGGATTCTTTGCCAAACTTATCGTGCTAGTGTTGTCACAGTATATTGGTGTTTCTTTCAAATAAATACCAAGATCCTGGAGTTGTTGCTTTAGCCAAATTACTTGTGCACAACAACTTGATACTGCAACATACTCAGCTTTTATTGATGAAAGAGACACTGTAGTTTTTTTCTTGCTAAACCAAAATACAAGCGAGCCTCCAAGAAATTGGCCTTGTCCACTTGTGCTTTTTCTGTCCGTCTTGTATCCTCCATGATCAGAGTATGAGTAAGCAACTAGATATTCACTTTCTCCTTTGGGATACCATAGACACAATTCTTGTGTGTCAGCAAGATATCGAAAGATACATTTGACAGTTTCAGCATGTGACTCTTTTGGTGCTGATTGATATCTTGTACACATACCCACACTGAATTAAATGTCAAGTCTGCTTGCAGTGAGCTAGAGTAATGATCTAATCATTCCCCTATATTTTGTGATATTGTAATCTTTTCCCTTGACATCCACATCAAGTAATGTGGTTGAGCTCATGGGTGTGTCCATTCCATTTGCTTCATCCAATCCATACTTCTTCAATAGCTCTTTCAAATATTTTGTTTGAGATATGAAGATTCCATTCTTTCTTTGTTTGATTTGAAAACCGAGAAAGAAATTTAATTCTCCCATTATTGACATCTCAAACCCCCTGCATTATCTCAGAAAATTCTTTGCACATAGTTTTGTTAGTAGCACCGAAAACTATATCATCAACATATATTTGCAGAATTAATATATCATCATGTTTTCGTTTTGTAAAAAGTATTGTATCAAATTTTCCTCGTACAAAATGTAACCCCCTGCCGTAATTAATATCCGGATTACGCGATTAAGGTGAAATAGAGACCAATAAGATAAAACATCATTTATAAACCCATCAACCAGACGGGGTTTTCACAATTACATTTCAAAATCATTTTAAACCCGGTCTCATATTTACACTCCGAATATAATTACTATGCGAAGATAAATTACATTTATACAATTATCAGAGTACGCAATATAAATTCCCGACAATTCCGGGGTCATATCTTCGCTCAATTCTCATAAGGCATAATAGCCCATACAACTCATTCAATAGGGATTACACAAATCTCTTTCGAATACATACTCCAAATACTGGTCCAAACATACACATACATAATCCCAACTACGTATTGATAACCAACTACTAAGCTCTCACCCAGAACGAGTCTTCTTCGTCCTTAGATGCTTGCTTCATCCTCAATCTTCCTTCCCTGTCTAAAATGTTGATAGGGGAGGGTGAGATTCTGGGGAATCTCAGTAGGAAACAGATACCAATATGCATGCAAGATAAGTATTTAATGCATGACATGCTTGCATCACAATAACACATGTTCACATAATGATATATCCGCATGCTCAATATTCACACAACATACTCATGGCCATAGTATAAATAGAACAGAGCTACAATCATTCTCATATGTCTCACATAATCACGCAAAGCAATAACATGCATCAATACACAAATACAATTATCAATACATGCAGGAGAGGTAAGTTCCCTACACTCTTTCCACGTAAGCTCCAGATCCGGCTGCTCACGCTCAGGAAATCATCAAATCCTATAACCAAGATCAAGGACATAGGATTAATCCCTTTTCCAATTCCTTAACTTTTAGACATTCAGGTTGGTTATCATTATTGCCCTTTAAGTGCCCTCAAACACCTTAATCCATAGCTCTAAAGGGTTGGAAGACTATCCCCAAAGATCCCCTTTTGAACACTCAAACTTGATATTTTTCACTGTCTCACTCGAGCACAGAAGCTCTCACTCGAGCACAAATACGGACATCACTCGAGCACAAATGCTCTCACTCGAGCATTGGTACGGACAACACCCGAGCACAAGAGAGAGTGAGACAGAAAGCACATGCCCGAGAGCACAAACCCACTCCAGAAGCACAAGCTCACTCGAAGCACAAGGGGCTCACTCGAGCACGCTGCCCATACCCGCGAGCACAAGAGAAAGTGAGACCGCGAGTGAACACCCGAGAGCACAACTCTCACTTTCAGGAACTGGCTCACTCGAGCACAGAACCTCACTCGAGCATACACCTCCCACCCGCGAGTGAGAAGGCACACTTCTTGCACCTTGCCCGCGAGTGAAGACCAGAAAGCAACCCTTCACTCTGGACTCCCACTATCACTCGAGCAGACTATGTTCACTCGAGCATGTTCTTCGCTCACTCGAGCACAAAGCGATGTGCTCGAGCAGCGTTAATGAAAACCCAGGCGCACTCGCAGCAAAACAAAGGAAAACTCACATCACTCGAGCAGGATCTTCCTCACTCGAGCAACATTCATCCCTCACTCGAGCACACCCCTGTCTGCTCGAGTGAATCTATCAGATTCCAGGAAAACGCAGCAAACATACCACATTCCCCTAACTCTTGCCCAATTGATCCCAATGGACCCAAAACCTCTACCAAAACTACTCCCACACAAAATCACTCACTGAATCCAATGGAATCAACAGAATTACCAAAATTCCATTCCATTAACAAGCTTTGGTCTAGGGCAATATAATCATCAATTCTCTAAATCAACAACCTCACACATTTCAATCCCAAACCCATTCTATCTATTCAAAACTCATACCAATATACCATTTCCAATGCCATATCATGCCAAACTACCCATTACCCATATTTTCGAAATTAGGGCAATAATTCCAGAAATTCATAACATAATCATTTGGCATGAAACATAGATAGAAGGATTGGTTTCACATACCTTATCCACTTTCTCAAAGACACTCTTTGATTCTCCAAGCTTCATATTTTCGTGATCCTCAAATCACCACCAATGGAGAAGCTACAATCATCAAATTGAAGCTCTCAACTCAATGATTAACATTAGAGAAGAGAGTTTGAGCTAAAGAGGCCATTTGCTTACCTCAATATTCCATTTTTCCTTTCTCTTTCCCAAGCACCTTCAGCGAAAATGGAGGAAGGAAGAGAAGAGAGAGAAAACGAGAGAGAGAGAGAAGAGAGGAGATGGAGATGATGGTGATGTGTCTCTTGTCTCATCCAAGGGCTCACCACATGCCACTTGTCACCATCTCATTCCAACTCTCATGGGCTCACATGCACACACATACACATGATTATGCCCCTTGATCCACTACACAATCAATCCTAGCCATTGATCATTTTAATCACACATCTCATTTTCTCTTAGC
This sequence comes from Inga leiocalycina, assembly GCA_963242795.1. NCBI lineage: Eukaryota > Viridiplantae > Streptophyta > Magnoliopsida > Fabales > Fabaceae > Inga > Inga leiocalycina. Next base: position 31,129,415 of record OY725325.1, on the reverse strand, counting down.
TAGTAATTAATTTCTCTATTAATCACTAACTAATTCCCAACAATTTCACTCTTTCAATTTCCAATAATTATGGCTTATTAGTTATTATTGCCATAACCCACATAATTATTCTCAATAATTATCATTAGCCCTTAATCAGAAATTGGGATGTTACATTTCTCCCTCCGTTCAATAAATTTCGTCCTCGAAATTTGTTCCACCACTAAGGGCATAAACTCCGGACGCTTCTTCACGACAGCTTCCGTTTCACAATTCATTTCACATTGGATGGTCCCTTCTAGACCACTTACACAATGGAGTATCTCAACTTGATTCTGGTAAGAATCTTAAACCATAAATGCAACCCTAGTTGCCGTAAACTGCAATCGGTCCATTTCACGATTGCTATACAACCACAATCGTCGCAAGCCCTCCTCACTCATGAGTGGCTAGCGCATCTCAATATCCGATGACTCTAATTCATGGGCCATATCATAAAATTTTGGCAGTTAGGTGGCATAGGCCCCCAACCTGCTTAACTCAATCTAGTTACTCCTTCCGGGAGTAAACACCACCAACTCATTTCAAACAACAGCCTCAGCCGTATACACAAACATTCCTCTTCCGCACAAGTGCTTGTGTATCCACTTTCACAGCATTACCCTCACCCGTACACCCACCAATGATTCCACTAGTGGTAACCGAGACTTTCGGGTATTCGCAACAATCACATTACCGTATCAAATTCCACGGTATTACCCTCACCCATCCGGGACTTTTGGGTCTCAATCACAATGTTCTCGACAAATTCACATTGATGCGTGACGATTGTCACAAGACGACAGCACCCACGGCTGTATACACAATTGTACGTAGCTTTCGCCACTTATACAAATACACATTGCCCTTCCGGCATTCTCATCACAACACATATCACAGATTCAGGTCACTCCAGAGTCTCAATCTCTTCTATCCAAAGTACCTGACTGTAATGGTCCACCTAGAATCTCAGTCTCTTCTATCCAGGCGACCGGTTGAGAGTCTCAATCTCCCAACATCACCTTCATGCTCCTTCACCACACGAATCAACTACAACGGCAGTTCAACGGCCGAGCTAGAGATGACCAGCGTCAATCCTGAACGGCACATGCTGACCTGCACACGCTGCATAGCACTTTAACACAATTCACATCGATTAGATGTACAACACACAGCCCACGGCTGGATTCACAACACGCCGCCCCACGGGCCGGATTCACCAAGATACATGTTGATTACAACGGCACTCCAACGGCCGAGCTAGAGATGACCAGTGTCAAACCCTAAACGGCTCACGCTGACCTGCATACGCTGCAATTCACATAGCTTTCACCGCAATCCATATCGCAACCTCTAATTTTACGCACTGCCTTTCGGCCTAAGGTTAACACCAGTGCAACCAACGTGGTGGCTAGCCAGGTTGGCCATGCCAGGGTAATTGCCCTCAGAATAGAGAACCCCCGATCATGTAGTCGAATTAGCCATCAGCCGAATTAGCTCTGCTTTACTACACAACTATACCTCAGTCCCAGCTTATTCACAACTGTCACCGATTCACAATCACACTCCACTCTCATCCCCTTTCTCCGCCGAGAAGACACACAGTCTTTACTCGAACCGTTGTTAGCTACTCAGGGACTATTGACGTGGCAGTGCTCACACATAGCCCTACAGCTCATACAGCTATCTGGCTTTCACAATCGGCCCGTCGGCCTTCACAAATAGCCTTTCGGCTTTTCACATAATCACACCCACCCCGCCGGCAGCCTCAATCGGCAACCCTACCAGACGGCTCCGTCGGCAGCCTCAACCGGCAACCCTACCAGACGGCTCATAACTCCTTCGCAAAGGAGAACGGGTGGACTCACAATGCACAATTGCAACAAGCTGGAACCAGGCATCTCAATAGTTCACCTTCAACATCTCAAATTCTTTTCACATACTAAGATCCTTCAAGACCTCTCTTTACAACACAACTTGACCCCGAAGTTTTTACCTCCCGAAGCCAGAGTTATCATATCATTCTTACAGCAACCTCGAGCTTCTGCTCAACACGATTCTCGAACATGTTACATTCCCACGCTTCCGCTGCACACTCTGAGGTCTATCTCCTCATCTGTGCTATAACAATGTCAAGTTGATTTAACAGGAGTCCCATAGGAATCTCCTACTACAACTGACAACTTTCACAATCTGTACCAAATCTTGGCTTGATTCAACTCGAATCATTCAAAGCCACAACCAGTACTTCGTTGAGATCCCATACTCCCAACGTTCCCAGAGCTCTATTCTACGACTCAACGTCACGGTAACTGCTCTCCACGGTTCATTATCACGGCAGCTGCACACTAGGGTTTGTCGTCATGGAGGCTTTCACAAATATAGTCACACCCCGGTTTTACCCCCCTCAAGGGATGCCCCGTGCCGGTGCCCACCCCGCTCACGTACATGGGGCTGCCAGGTGGCTGAGCTGGCTGGTCTCACCCCTCATGGGCTAACCCACCACCCAGGACTCACACATATCCCCCGTATTACCACCGCCCCGAAGGCACGGTCCTCCCACTGTGTGCCATACACACCCCCAGTGGGCCGCAGGTGATAAATTCACAAACAGCCGCTCCGGTCAGACGTCACCGTAGGTAGCCCTCTCCGATCAAAAGTCCCCGTAGATAGCACTCTCCGATACGAATCCTCTGTAGATAACTTTTTCCTTGTGCTGGATTAACAACCAACACTCTCAGAATACCTGAGACACATCTCAATTCACTTCTAGTACCATACCCTGGTACCACATACCTTTGAGGTCAAATCCAGTTCCTAAGAATCAACCCAGCTATTGAGTCTAATCCTTAGATCACATCTCATCTTTCAAACTTTCAACCTCAGTTGAACCGGGAAATCACTTCCCTCATTTCCACGGAGCACCATACTCCTATATGCAAGTTCAAACATCTCGGCCAGCCTAAGGCACACCGGTCCCCTAGGTCTTAAGGTCTTTACACATATAAGATCAGTATGACATTACCACATGTAACATCATACCACCTTGGGTTACATACCCAACATCTAGGTTAGTCCTGATACCTAGAACATCAATATCACACGCCTCGGAAACCATTTTTCCTCAGCTTCAAATCAGATGATGGTTTGACTATAACCACCTCTGGGTTTACACCTCAAATTCTCGGACGAATCACCATATCTTTCGATTACACAATGATTCGTCACTCAAGACTAACCAACAATGTATACACATATTCCACAAATCTCTTATGTCCACAATGACAAATCACACATGTGTATACATAATCACTATCACAATACATCATCTACCACCAAGGTAGAGATCTAAGAGAGCTATCCTAGCAAATTCCCATACTTGCCAGGAACTGTAGCTCTGATACCAAAATGTAACCCCCTGCCGTAATTAATATCCGGATTACGCGATTAAGGTGAAATAGAGACCAATAAGATAAAACATCATTTATAAACCCATCAACCAGACGGGGTTTTCACAATTACATTTCAAAATCATTTTAAACCCGGTCTCATATTTACACTCCGAATATAATTACTATGCGAAGATAAATTACATTTATACAATTATCAGAGTACGCAATATAAATTCCCGACAATTCCGGGGTCATATCTTCGCTCAATTCTCATAAGGCATAATAGCCCATACAACTCATTCAATAGGGATTACACAAATCTCTTTCGAATACATACTCCAAATACTGGTCCAAACATACACATACATAATCCCAACTACGTATTGATAACCAACTACTAAGCTCTCACCCAGAACGAGTCTTCTTCGTCCTTAGATGATTGCTTCATCCTCAATCTTCCTTCCCTGTCTAAAATGTTGATAGGGGAGGGTGAGATTCTGGGGAATCTCAGTAGGAAACAGATACCAATATGCATGCAAGATAAGTATTTAATGCATGACATGCTTGCATCACAATAACACATGTTCACATAATGATATATCCGCATGCTCAATGTTCACACAACATACTCATGGCCATAGTATAAATAGAACAGAGCTACAATCATTCTCATATGTCTCACATAATCACGCAAAGCAATAACATGCATCAATACACAAATACAATTATCAATACATGCAGGAGAGGTAAGTTCCCTACACTCTTTCCACGTAAGCTCCAGATCCGGCTGCTCACGCTCAGGAAATCATCAAATCCTATAACCAAGATCAAGGACATAGGATTAATCCCTTTTCCAATTCCTTAACTTTTAGACATTCAGGTTGGTTATCATTATTGCCCTTTAAGTGCCCTCAAACACCTTAATCCATAGCTCTAAAGGGTTGGAAGACTATCCCCAAAGATCCCCTTTTGAACACTCAAACTTGATATTTTTCACTGTCTCACTCGAGCACAGAAGCTCTCACTCGAGCACAAATACGGACATCACTCGAGCACAAATGCTCTCACTCGAGCATTGGTACAGACAACACCCGAGCACAAGAGAGAGTGAGACAGAAAGCACATGCCCGAGAGCACAAACCCACTCCAGAAGCACAAGCTCACTCGAAGCACAAGGGGCTCACTCGAGCACGCTGCCCATACCCGCGAGCACAAGAGAAAGTGAGACCGCGAGTGAACACCCGAGAGCACAACTCTCACTTTCAGGAACTGGCTCACTCGAGCACAGATCCTCACTCGAGCACACACCTCCCACCCGCGAGTGAGAAGGCACACTTCTTGCACCTTGCCCGCGAGTGAAGACCAGAAAGCAACCCTTCACTCTGGACTCCCACTATCACTCGAGCAGACTATGCTCACTCGAGCATGTTCTTCGCTCACTCGAGCACAAAGCGATGTGCTCGAGCAGCGTTAATGAAAACCCAGGCGCACTCGCAGCAAAACAAAGGAAAACTCACATCACTCGAGCAGGATCTTCCTCACTCGAGCAACATTCATCCCTCACTCGAGCACACCCCTGTCTGCTCGAGTGAATCTATCAGATTCCAGGAAAACGCAGCAAATATACCATATTCCCCTAACTCTTGCCCAATTGATCCCAATGGACCCAAAACCTCTACCAAAACTACTCCCACACAAAATCACTCACTGAATCCAATGGAATCAACAGAATTACCAAAATTCCATTCCATTAACAAGCTTTGGTCTAGGGCAATATAATCATCAATTCTCTAAATCAACAACCTCACACATTTCAATCCCAAACCCATTCTATCTATTCAAAACTCATACCAATATACCATTTCCAATGCCATATCATGCCAAACTACCCATTACCTATATTTTCGAAATTAGGGCAATAATTCCAGAAATTCATAACATAATCATTTGGCATGAAACATAGATAGAAGGATTGGTTTCACATACCTTATCCACTTTCTCAAAGACACTCTTTGATTCTCCAAGCTTCATATTTTCGTGATCCTCAAATCACCACCAATGGAGAAGCTACAATCATCAAATTGAAGCTCTCAACTCAATGATTAACATTAGAGAAGAGAGTTTGAGCTAAAGAGGCCATTTGCTTACCTCAATATTCCATTTTTCCTTTCTCTTTCCCAAGCACCTTCAGCGAAAATGGAGGAAGGAAGAGAAGAGAGAGAAAACGAGAGAGAGAGAGAAGAGAGGAGATGGAGATGATGGTGATGTGTCTCTTGTCTCATCCAAGGGCTCACCACATGCCACTTGTCACCATCTCATTCCAACTCTCATGGGCTCACATGCACACACATACACATGATTATGCCCCTTGATCCACTACACAATCAATCCTAGCCATTGATCATTTTAATCACACATCTCATTTTCTCTTAGCTAGTAATTAATTTCTCTATTAATCACTAACTAATTCCCAACAATTTCACTCTTTCAATTTCCAATAATTATGGCTTATTAGTTATTATTGCCATAACCCACATAATTATTCTCAATAATTATCATTAGCCCTTAATCAGAAATTGGGATGTTACACAAAACATTGATCAATAAGAAATTTACTGACCCTCTCGTACCATGCTCTAGGAGCTTGTTTTAAACCATATAAAGCATTTTTGAGTTTGAAGACATGATTAGGTTGGGTTACATCCTTAAAACCTGGAAGTTGCTCTACATATACTTCTTCCATAATGTAGCAATTTAGAAATGCACTCTTTACATCCATTTGATAGAGTTTGAATCCTTTAATGCATGCAAAGGCTAAGAGTACACGTATAGCTTCCAATCTAGCCACTGGAGCATACATTTCCTCATAATCAATTCCTTCTTCCTGATTATAGCCTTTGGCCACCAATCTTGCCTTGTTTCTGACAATAATTGCGGATTCATCAAGTTTGTTCTTGAATACCCATTTAGTGCCAATGATTGGATAATCCTTGGGTCGGGGTACCAAATCCCAAACTTGATTTCTTTCAAATTGATTTAGTTCTTCTTGCATTGCTAGAAACCAATCATTGTCTGATAGAGCTTTGTCAATGTTAGAAGGTTCAATCTTAGAGATGAATGCCGAAAAACTTACTTCATTTAAAATTTTATTTCTAGTTTTGACTCCTTCATTCACATCTCCTATGACTTGATCTAGGGGATGACTCCTATTGTATTTCCAGGCTTTAATTTGACCTAGTGATTGATCTTCTTCCTTGGTTTGATCAACTTCTGGAATAAGAGATTTAGAAATAGATTGACCATTTTCTTGATTTAAAACAGCTTCCTGCTCATCATCAATAGTTTTGTCAGAGGATTCAAATTCGTCAAATACAACGTGAATTGATTCCTCAACAACACATGTTCGTTTATTGAAAATTCTATATGCTTTACTTCGGTTAGAATATCCTAGGAAAATTCCTTCATCTATTCTTGAATCAAATTTTCCTAAGTTATCTTTACCATTATTATGAATGAAACACTTATAACCAAAGATGTGTAAATGAGCAAGATTCGGCTTCCTTCCTTTGTATAGCTCGTATGGTGTCTTTCCAAGTTTTGTTCAAATGTAGGCTCTGTTTGAAACATAGTATGCTGTGATCATTGCATCAGCCCAGAAAACTTGAGACATGTTCTTTTCATTTAGCATTGCTTTAGCCATTTCAGTGAGCACTCTATTCTTACGTTCCACGACTCTGCTTTGTTGTGGTGTCCTTGGAGCAGAAAAATTGTGATTAATGCCATTAGAATCACAATATTCTTCAAAGGCTTGATTTTCAAATTCTCCACCATAATATGTCCTGATACCTACAATAGACATACATTTCTCATTTTGCACTTTCTTGGCAAAAACAATGAATTCTGCAAAGGTTTTATCCTTTGATGACAGAAAAATAGTCCATATAAATCTAAAGAAATCATCAATAATGACCAATGAATATAAGTTACCACCAAGGTTTTTAACTCTCGCTGGACCAACTAAATCCATATGTATTAGTTGAAGTGGTCGATTTGTTGTAATCTCATTTTTTGATTTGAATGATGATTTAGTTTGTTTACCCTTTTGACATGCGTCACAAATTAAATCATTTTTAAAACTTACTTTAGGTAAACCAAGAACTAAATCCTTTTTTAGTAGTTTGCCTAGTTGGTGCATGTTGACATGAGCTAGTCTCTTATGACATAACCAACTTTCATCGGCATTACTTAGAAAACAATTTTTAGAATTATTTCTATTTATATTAAGTGTATAGCAATTACCTTCCCTTTTTGCTCTGAGCTTTGCCTTGATATTTTTCTTATCAAGTTGTAAGTCTTTCTTGTTGACGATCAGACATTCTGCTGAATCAAATATTATCCAATTGTCTTTATCTGCACTTTGACTTATGCTCAGCAAGTTATGACACAAGCCTTCAACATAATATACATCTTTGACTTGTATTCCTTTGTCGTTTTTTATTTCACCAATTCTTGCTATCTTTCCGGATTGATTTCCTCCAAATTTGACCTTTCTACCTTCCTTAGGTTGCAATGTGGTAAAACTTTCGAAATCTCCGGTCATATGTCTAGAGCATCCACTGTCTATGTACCACTTGTTGTTTTTGGATGCTTTGAGACATATCTGCAATTAAATATGTTTAAGTCTTAGGTACCCACTTCTTTTTGGCTCCTTTTGTGTTAGTACAAGAAATTTTCGAAACATATGAGCCTTTATGTACCCATTTATAGGTTCCTATTGTTCCTTTCTTCTTATGAATGCATGATGAAGTATAATGACCTTTTCTATTACAATAATTACAATGAGCAAAAGGATTTGATGTATGCACAGAATGCCGAAAATAATTTAAGTATGATTTACCTCCTGCTTTCTTTCTTCCTTTCCTTTTGTCTGATTTTGGATCATATCCAATTCCAGATCGATCATTTACAAATCGTTAAGCTTTTAGAATCACATTTAGCATTTCACTTCCTTTAGTGAATTTTTCAAGAGATTTAGTAAGATCATTGTTTTTCTTTTTCAAAGAAGTGCAATTTTCACAATCTTTTTCAAAATTCTCTTTAAGCTCTATTTCAAGAATTTTTTTTTCTTTTTGAAAACAACTAGTTCTTTAATTACTTTGATGAATTTAGAATGTAAATCATTATATTCAGAAAGTAATTCATCATAGGTAGGATCAGAATCAGTTACCTCTTCTTCTGTTTCCTCTTGAGCAACTAGACATATATTGGCTACTTCCTTTTCATCGCTTTCTTTGTCAAAAGAACTATCTCCCCATATGGCATATACAAAAGCTTTCTTCTTGTTATAGAATTTGCCTTTTCTCTTTTCTTTATTCTTCTGAATCAGCTCTTGACATTCTGATTTGAAATGTCCTGGCTTACCACATTCATAGCAGATGATGTGTTCTTTATTGCTTGTTCCTCCTTTCTGAAAGTTTTTGAATCCTTGGCCTTTCTTGTAGAACTTTCTGAATCGTTTCAAGATTAGGCCCATTTCATCATCATCAAGCTCTTCATCTTTATCTTGTTCTTCTTCTTTAACTTTTAGTGCTAGACCTCTTTTCTTCTTGTCACCAATATCATCTAGTTCTCGTTTGAACTTTAATTTGCTTTCATATTTAGAAAGACTTCCGAATAGAGAAGCAACTGATCGCATTGATTCACCTTTTGCTTCCTCAATTGCAATGACCTTTGCCTCCCAGTCTTTAGAAAGAATATTTAAAATTTTTCATACTTGGGTATGTTGATCATAGACTTTTTCAAGTGCTGCAAGTTGATTAAAAAGGTGAGTATATCTAAGTTCAAATTTAGCTATCGACTCACCTGACTTCATTCGAAGTAAATCAAACTCTGTAACTAGAGTATTGATCTAGTTTTCTTTTATTCAAGAAGTTCCTTCATGAGCTATTTCCAGAGCTTCCTGTCACACCCCACTTCCAGCCAGGCCACACATGGACCCCGTAAGAGGTGGACTCACAAGAGTTCCTTGCTCCCCAAGCGAGATTTTCAGCCTCCGCAGGGATCGAAGCCACTACCTGGGGGTAAGTAGCGCCTCATGACAATCCCCACTACCATTGAGCTAGTAGCTCAATGGTAGTGGGGATTGTCATGAGGCGCTACTTACCCCCAAGTAGTGGCTTCGATCCCTGCAAAGGCGGAAAATCTCGCTTGGGGAGCGAGGAACTCTTGTGAGTCCACCTCTTACGGGGTCCATGTGTGGCCTGGCTGGAAGTAGGGTGTGACAGGAAAAAGGCGCCTTTCTATTTCATAAGGTACTGTCCCCCCTCCACACACTTCCAGCCAGGCCACACATGGACCCCGTAGTGCCATAAGGTACACTGTTCTTAGGGATTTCTTTCGCCTCCCGCAAGGTTCAAACACGCCACCTGAGGGTCAAGTAGCGCGCCATGGCGAATCCTACTACTATTAAGCTACTATAAATGTAACACCCGTGTTTTGAAAGCATATAGATGGCATGAGTGTAGTAATATCTTTAAAAAGGAGACCAGTAATCTTTTGTAAACAGCGGAAGTCCCAACTTCAAGCAGAGTGTGGAGCTACACTTGAATGGGTTTTCAAAATCTTTTCAAAAATCATTTTCAGATTGGGTCTCATATGATTTATTTTAAGCCATCCATTTTAGGTTCATTCCTTCATATTAGAGTGTTTACTAATAAGTTCTCTACCCAAGCTACTATGTTTAATTAACGGCCTTAGGTGGATGGCTGTCCACTACTGGTACGAATGTCAATACGCATTCGCTTATATACATGTGCTTACATACATGTCAGTATGAAACTGACCACACTTAAATACAAATTACATACAATCTCCAAAATAGATAACTAACAGAAAACTAAATTCTAAGTCCTTTGCTTCATTCGCCCGTGTTTACCTTCTTGCCAGAGGAACTACTTGCCCGAGCTGAAAATTTGTTTTGGAAAAATAAAGTGAGATTCAATGAATCTCAATAGTAACAGATATCACTCATATAAAATGCACATATATCATGCCATGTCAACCAAAGTTACAGTACAATCAACATATTCAACATTCAGAGATAAATTCACAATATGCATAAAGCATAAAGTTACCAATTCAAGGACAACCATCCCTTGCCACAGCACTGGGAAATTCTATTGGGCCTTAGCCCTTCTCATCTGAATGTTTTAAATTCACAATGGTACAAACATGCATATAACATATCACATAGTATGTGAAGGATAAGTTACTACCTGACAATTTTTCCAAATCTTGATCTTGATTGACGTGCTTTGAACGTCCTGAGCAAGTGTCAAATCCTATAAATTATAATTTACGGGCAATGAGTTATTTCTTAGTCCAACTCTTCATAAATTATTCTCTTATGTTGGTTACCATTAGGGTCACTACATTAGGCCCAATATGAAGCTAATGAGCTCAAGCTACTCCAAATGCTTAACTTAACTCTTAAATGTCCAATTTTATTACAAAAACTCTTTGCTTTGAATTTTCGCACAATTACTAAAAGCTGGCAGATTTTTCACTGAACTTTGAAGGATCATAACTAATTCTAGAAAAATTGAATTGAGGTGATCCAAAATTCTATATAACCCTTATTAAGTCTATTTTAAGGGAAAAATACTTTCAGTAGCTGAAAGACCGTGCACACTTCTCAGTTTTTCTTTTTCTCCCTGTTGCCAGAAAATCTGACCAGTTTTAATGGTCTACTTCAAACATTCATAACTCCTAGTATACTTATCAAAATCCTTCATAATACCTATCAAATTAAAGGTCTCTAACACATCTCAACATGTAGCTCACTCAACAACTCTTTTTTAAGCTTGTCTCGAAGTGATTGACACATTTACACCACTAGCTCTGCTCGGATTTCTTCTTGAACCCTGGCCACAAACTCCTGACTCATTTCACCTCGTCCATAAGCTTGTGAACCTCATCCAAAGTATTCAGAGAGACCAACTCCCTTTGACTCCCCTCTAACTTGACCAGGGTGATCTAGATTCCCAAGTGCCGTTGATAAGATGTTCATCCTTCCAATTTGAGTGAAGGAACCCTGGCTGCTCTGCTCTTCAAGTTCATCCTGCAGCATATAATGGATAAATAGAAAGTAATTACATGCAATCTTGTTAGGAAAATGAAACACACTTAAATATACTTGTTATTAAACACTCACAATCCTTTTAGTGACATCAACAATAACTGGATTTATATATTTTTCTCCCTTTATCCTCCTTGGTTTCCATTGTTTGTGACGTGGGGGAAGAGGTGGCGCCTGCATGACAATACTAGGATCTGCTCTGGTTGCTTCCTCCAATTTTGCAATTCAGCTTGCATCTTCTTCTTCTCGAGCTTCCGATAACCCCTACGCGACATGTAATGAGGATAATTGTTTTTTGCTCGCCTCTCTTTATTTGCTTGACTCAATTTCTATATAAACAAAGAATAATGATAACTGAGTTAGATGTCAAGTAAGTTCAACTAAAATGTTTAACACTAAGATGAACAAAATGTACTAGGAAATTATGATCCTGCCGCGATGCCACAAAGGGCCTCCAGTCATTTGGAGAAGAAACGAATACACTTTACAAGGATCCTCCTGACTCCTTGGCCCTCGAATGTACTTGGTTGTGAGTGTGGACTTAAAATCTTTCCACTAATCACGAACTTCCCCGATCCAATGCTTGTACATCTCCCTCGTATTGGGAACATCGTAGGTTTGCTACAAAACAAAATATATAATAGTTATATATGAAAACAAAGAAATAGAGATAGAGATAACAATACAACTTTACATACCAAAATTTGTTCCCAAATAATAGCCTTTGTGTCCTTTGAAACTTCCCTCCAGGTAGGAATTAGAACGCTAACTTTGCTCCGACCCAAAAAGCCAACATAGCTAATGAACTTGTCTCCATTTGGGCCGAGTGGCTTCAAATCATCATCAGATTCCACGTGAACCCTGCTCGCCTGTTGTTCCTCATGACGTGCCACCAATGACTATAGCTTTATGCTTTCTCTAACCTTTTTCTTAACCGGTGAGCCAACAGAGTCGCCCGAATTTGAACTTGCCATAATCCTGCTAAGAAATAAATGTGACATGATAAGTAAAGTGAAATTACATACACAATTTAAACAATTCAAAATCTTACTAAGAAATAAATGTGACATATGATAAGTAAATTGAAATTACATGCACACTTTAAACAATTCAACATCTTACTTTAAGTGTTTTCCCAAATTCCTTCACAATGATAAACTCTAGCTGCATATTTATCATCATCTACCAATTCCACTTCAGATGGCATAGGCGGATTTGTAGTGAAAGGCGGCGTGTCGTCAAGATTCAAACTCATATCACCATCCTTCTATTTTTTACTTTGGAGTACAATAGACAATTTTTCATTTGCTGGATCACTGACATAAAACACTTGTTTTGCCTTGCTTGCTAGAATGAATGGCTCATCTTTATAATCGACTCTTTCAAGATCAACTAAGGTAAATCCAAACTGATCTCTTTCAACAACATTATTGTTAACCCACTTGCATTTGAATAAAGGAACTCTCAACTTAGTGTAGCTTATCTCCCATATGTCTTCAATAACTCCATAATAGACCATGGATGCCAAAATGGAGTTTTTGTCTTTTGAACTAGAAAAGTGCATTGATTCGGCTACCACCATCACCCCACTATTTTGCATCTTACTTCTGTTATCCTGGGAATTTGTATAGAAAGAATACCCGTTTATATCGAAGCCACTCCAAGTTATGACCTCAAAAGAAGGCCCCCAAGCTAACCATTTGATTGTCTCAGACACATTGGTCTCGTGCGCTATCTTATCCTTAAACCACTCTATGAAATTCATGTTTTGCTCATTAGCTATCTACATGTAATTTTTCCTTAGATATATCTCCTTTAAACTCTTTCTGTGTTCGGCTAAGTATAGCTGAACTTCTTCCGTATTATTCAATATATACAGGTGTGCTTGCAACACCTCTTCATGACGCATACTCTTCACTTTGAGCCCTCATGTTCCCTTACTTGTACCCTTTTCATGACGAGATTGGGCTTTTGACCTTGATAGATATTCTTTGCAAAAGTCCATAGCCTCTTCAATGACATATCTTTCCACAATTGAGACTTTAGGTCGATAAGGATTTTTAGAATACCCTTTTAAGTTCTTTATGTATCGCTCAAAAAGGTACATCCACCTTAGATAAACTGGGCCACATAGTCTTACCTCCCTTACTAGATGAACTATTAAATGCACCTATCAAAGAATGCGAGAGCAAAATGCATCTCTAGTTGGGATAGAATAGTATAACCCTCATTTTCCAATTCGTCTAACCTTGCAATGTCAACAACTTTGTGACAAATAGCATTGAAGAAACTGCACAACCTTGTTATTGTGCTTCGCACTTCATCTTTCATAGTGCCTCTAACAGCTATTGGTAATAGTTGTTGCATCAAGACATGACAAACATGAGACTTCATTCCAACTAACTTCAAATCTTCCATTGACACAAGCCGGCTGACATTAAAAGAATACCCTTGTGGCACCTTAATGCCGGACAAACACCCATACAATCTTTTTCTCTAAGCTTTTGACAATGTATACGCTACTGGCTCCATATATGCTCTCTTACCATTATCTCTTAGTTATGGATGCAGTTGTTATCTTATTCCCATTTCAACCAAGTCTAGTCTTGCACTAATTCCATCTTTAGTTTTCCCTGGTATGTGCAAAACAGTACTAACAAGGCTATCACATACATTTTTTTCCACATGCATCACATCAATACTATGTCTCACATTAAGAGTACGCCAATATGGAATATCAAAGAAAATTGACCTCTTTTTCCATATGTTCTTCTCACCCGTATTCTTTTGATTTTTACCAAAAGTGACATTGATTTTTTCCACCCGACTATAAACCTCGTCTCTGGTTAATGGCTTCAGAGCCATTTCATTCTCCGGAAAACTGTTAAAAGTCTTCTTTAGCCTATGGTACGGGTGGAACTGAGGAAGAAATTGTCTATGACTAAGGTAGAACGCTTTTCTACTGTGCTTGAGTTGATGGAATTGTGTGCTCGCTTCACATATAGTACATTCTTTATGACCCCTGACACTATAACCTGACAAGTTCCCGTATGCAGGGAAGTCGTTAATCGTGGTAAAAATCATTACATATAGCTTAAATGACTGTTGCTTATATGCATCGTACACATCTACACCATCCTCCCATAACTTCTTTAAGTCCTCAATCAAAGGTGCCAATTAGACATTGATATCGTTCCCTGGCTATTTTGGACCCAAAATAATCATAGAAAGCATCATATACTTGCGTTTCATACACAACCAGGGAGGTAAGTTGTAAATCACCAGCAGAACGGGCCATGCATTATGTGTACTGCTAAAATTTCCATAGGGATTGATTTCGTCTGTGCAAAGCCCAAGCCGAAGGTTTCTAGGCTCACTGCCAAATCTGGGATACATTTCATCTACTTTATTCTATTGTGGAGAGTCATCCGGGTGCCAAAGGAATTTTCCATCACAAACTCTGTCATCATAATGCCATCTCAACTTCTTTGCTTCTTTCACATTAGCAAACATTCGTTTGAACCACAATATGATTGGAAGATACCACAAAATCTTTAAAAGTTTCTTTTTAATTGTCTCATCACCACACCTATTACCTTTCTTCACTTTGTATCTGGAAGTTTTACATATCGGACACTCACTTAAGCCTTCATACTCATTTCTGTACAATACGCAGTCATTAGGGCAAGCATGTATCTTTTTATACTCCATACCTATCGTGGATAATATTTTCTTCGCCTCATATATACGATTTGGAAGTACATTATCCTCTGGAAACATATCACACAATAATTCAAGTAATAATGTAAAACTATTATCGGTCTACCCACAAGTTGCCTTTAAGTTGACCAAGTACAAAATGCCTGACAGGAGTGTATACTTAGTACACCCTGGGTACAAAAGAGTCTCTGCATCACTCTGTACGCTATCATATACAGGTGATTGAGCAAAACATTCTACCTCAACATCGTGAATCATGTTCTCTATTCTATCGTCATCTCCTACCTCCAAAACTTCCTTCTCATGTGACGCACAAGCAGTTATTTCCTGACCATGCCATATCCACCTTGTGTACAGATTTATTCCATCACAAAGTAAGTGATCTCTTATATCATCAACATCCCGTAGAATCTCATTTAAACAGTTGATACATGGAGAAAAATACTTCCTATTTTTACTAGGCACATTCATTTTAGCAAATTCAATAAAATTTTCCACCCCATTCTCATATTCTTTACTAATCCTTAAAGCATTCATCCAACGGTGATCCATTTTATTACCACCTAATCTATTTTCACAGACACTCAAGTTTAGAATAGCGATATGAAACACTCATGACACACTGTAAAAACTAACAGTTCAACTACCAATTTCAAAGTTCAATAATTCAAATTTATCATGCTTACAACAAATAGTAGTACCATGATATCCTCAAGTTTGAAAAACTTTCATCAACAAGCAATAATAGAACTTACTAGCTAATCTTTAGCTTCCAAGGACACTATGTTTGTGATTGAGGAATTTGGAAGAAAATTCCACTGAAGCAAGGATGTAGTAGGCCGGCAACTAAGCAGGGACAATGATGGCAGTAGTGATACCTACAGGTTTATGAGAGAGTTATTACCCAAAGCATTATAATATTAACTTTAAACTACTACATCTTTTATGAACTTAAAGGCATTGTTGAACTGACCTTGTTGATTTTCTGGAAATTAGAAAATGTACGCCACTAATCTTGCACTTTTTAATTCACACGTTTACCTGCAAATAACACTTTTAATTATTATTCAAATGATATGAGATAGAAAAAGAAAGTGTACACATTGATAACAAGTTCTGAGAAATAATTAATTTTGTAATGGGAGATTTTTAATCATTTTTCCCTGTAATTAATTTCTTGCATTAAAATTATGATTTTTACTGAAAAGAATAAAATCAAAACTCTAACTTTGGTCATTCCTAATACGAAATCAAACCCCTAACAATCAACACTTATCTAAAGCAGTTTTTTCTCATTGGCTTAAAAAGTCTCATTTTTTAAGGCTTTATTATTATTTTCCACCCAAACAGATAGAAACTTTAATTTTAGTAATGATAGATGTGTGTTCTCAATCATGCTTGCAAATGAAGCAAGGGATGATAGGTACACGTTGGATATCATTGAAAGGAAAACATACTGTTTCAGAGTGATTTATATTAATCTTTATCACTCAGTGTAATTAAGTTGTACTCACCCTATGCTGGTTTCTCTAATTAAATTGGAGAAACATGATAAGTGAGCTTAATCCATTAAAGCAGAATTGAAAAAAAAAGAAATCTAATTTTAGTTCATTTATAAATTGAAATTGAATTTAATTTGAAGAAGAGGAATAGTTTTTTTACATGGTCATTTTGTGCCATCAGATATACTCACAAATTAGACGCAATGCACTGAAATGAACAGGGAAATTGGCTAAGAATACAGATTACATTTTTTTCTAAGCTATACTAACTACTGATATGGTTTTTGTCAATAAATTTTTAACTAACTCCACACGCAATGGTGGTATGCAATAGCTATTCTTTTTTCTTTTATCCCATCATCATCGTCTTGTTGATGATTTTGCAGGTAGTTAAGAAACTGATGATTCTGCATGAAGAATGTCTTGAAGGTAACTTTAGGTCCATTGAGATTCTAAGGGAAGCCGTTCTTAAACAAGCTAAATCAAGACCCAAGTCTTTAGGTCTATTGAGATTCTAAGGGAAGACATTCTAATTAAGCCTAGATTCAGTCATAAACGAATTGCAAAATGCCAATTTTTTTCCCAGAACAACAGAAATTCACATCCAAATGAACAAATCAACTAGAAAGAGAAAAGGGGAACTTACACACAAACCACAACAAACACAGATCCAATATTGTCTTCTTCACAGCAGAGCCCAGTATAAACTACATGAGCGAAAATAGAGGCTAAGATGAGAAAACCAAAAGTAAATAAACCAGAGGAAAAAAACAGGGCCTAAGCTTACCTACTTGCGTTGCTTGCTCGAACTGAGAAGAGGGAGGGAAAGCAAAGACCTGCGACCAAGAGGGAATGGAGGGACTGCAAGCCTGTGGACCTCCGTTGTCGGAGAGCGTAGAGGACAGAGGACACGTGAGAGACCAAATAGAAATTTAGTGGATGCGAGTTAGCTGGAAGGGAGTTATATAGCGCTGTATGTCGGACAGGGGGCGGGAAAGGGAAAGTGGGAACCAGAAGCGAGCGCTGGGTGCTTTTTTTGGGCTGTTTCAATGACTGTTAATGAAAACAGTCGTTGAAAGCAAGATTCAACAACTGTTTTCATTAACAGTCATTGAAACTGTCAATGACTGTTAATCATAACAGTCGTTGAAATACTTGCTTTCAACGACTGTTATGAATAACAATCGTTGAATCTTATGTTTTAATAACTGTTTTTTCAATAACAATCGTTGAAACATTTGTCACTGCCATACCATGATTTTCTACTACTGATATTTTAAAACAATTGTTAATTAGTGTTGTAAATGATACTTTTTGTAGTAGTGACATCTTCTCGTCTTCGTTCTATCACTACAATCCTCTCGTGTTTTCTCTTCTCTGTTCTCTGTGTACCTTCTGTATTCACCTGTCAAAATTGTTGGTAAGGTAGGGTGAGATTCGAGCGAATCTCAGTAGGAAAATAGTATCAATATACATGCAAGATAAGTGCTTAATGCATGATATACTTGCATTACATAATTCATGCTCACACAATGACATATCTGCTAGCCTAATGTTTTAAACAACATACTTATAGCCATAGCATAATAGAAACAAAGCTTCAATCATTCATATATATTTCACATAATCAAGCAAAACAATAACATGCATCAATACACTAGCACAAACATCAAATACACGTAGGAGAGGTAAGTTCCCTACCATAATCGCCTGCCCTGATCCTCGAATAATGTGCCTCAAATTGTGTGCCACTGATTGGCTCTCAACTCTGTCCTAAAATGTCAAATGTATAATTTTGACACTTCCATAGTGTTTTTGGTGGTTATACGAGTGTATATTGAAAAATGACCAAAATGTCCCCGGGACCTCAGCCTTGCCGTACTCGGTTCGATTGTACTTTTTTCAAAATTTTGACTTGAGCAATTCTTACATATTTTTACCCAAGGAATTCATTTCTAGACTCAGAATTACCAAATTCACTACCAAAAGATGAAAAGGCCCTTGGCAGCCCCGCTTGAAAGTTTTGAGGGGCGTTTTCGTAATTATGCCTTTTTGGGCTTTTCCAAAAATGTGACCAACTGTAACCCCACCTAATTTTTCCTCATGAACACTATGGAATCATCATATTTATTAAAATCCAGCTCCTTCCCCCTGAACTCCTCTTGGCCGAAACATGTTAAGGGAAAAGGGAAAAATGCAATTTTGTGTTTCAACATCTAAAGCTTTCTCCTTTTCACTCCTAATCCCTTATTAAACCATTTAAACAAATACTAACCATGATTTGAGAAAATTTGGGCAGCATAGCCCCTTAGGGTTATAACTTTTCAAATTTACAAATTCAACCAACACGCACCAAACCAAGCCAAGAACATCAACAACAACAACATATTTCTATAAAGATTGAAGTTCTTGAAGTTACCTTGTTTTCTTGTCTTCCTCTCTTTAAATCGTCCTCCCTCCCTCCCTCCCTCTCTAACCTTGAGATTAGCTTGCTAAAAATGAGTTTCATGGAGAATAAGAGCTTAGAGAGAAAGCCACACAAGTTTAGAAGCCAAATTATAAGGAACAACAAAGCTTACCTTAGCTTTCTTCTTCCTCCTTCTCTCTAAACCTTAAGCTTCTCTCTCTCTCTCTCTCTGTGGGGTTAGGATGAAAATGATGCAAGAAAGATGAAGCTTTGCTTCATAAAAATATCTTACCAATTTTCCTCTAATTATCTTAATTCCAAAATTAGAATTTATGACACCTACTTGTACTTGACCTTATCTTCATACAACTTGTGTCATAACCTTTCCATTCAAATTGAACTTATTCCTCTCCTTTTAGTTGGCTCAAAAACGTCCTCAGGTCCCCTTTTAACATCAAATTGGGCTTCACCCATTTTGTCTAACCACATATATTCATATATATTTTTTTATGCTTAATTGAACATATGCTCAACTTCAACAATTATTTTATATTTCTCTTGGCTTAAGATGATACCACTTGGCATGTTTATGAGCCAAATAATTATTTTCCCCTCCTATTTCTTTATTCCACAATTTACATAATTGCCAACACATTTTATTTTCCAATTTTTGGAATAGTGCCAATTCTGGCAGATTTTCTGTCCAAACTTTGAAAAATCATAAGTAAATTTGTAGACATTATTTCAGAGCGATTTCAAAGGCTATAGAACCTTTATTGAGTCTAGTTTCAAGGGAAAATATAGCCTTTTGCTAGATCGAAGCACAAAATTCCCAGATTTTCAATCTTTGCATGCTGTTCTAGAAAATAATCAATTTTGTTGGGCTAACTTCAAAAATTCATAACTCTTTGTATATAGCTTCAATTGATTCATATATCTATTAAATTAAAGATTAGGATGTCTACTTTTTCCTTGTAAAATTTCATAATTTTTGCTCATCATTTAGTGTGTGTTTGGAATAGCGATTGGAAAAATGACTTTTTTCTATTTGAAATTTTGCAATCTTACTTTTAGTAAAAGCCAGACTATGTCATGTGATTTATATTTGAATTGTCGATTGTATAAATGATTTTTTCAAAAGTAAAACTTGTTTAGATTGACTTAAGCATAAATAGCTTTTGTGATAATAATAAGAGAGAAATTAAATTTGAAACTATAAAAAAATTATAAAAGTTAAAGTTGGGAAATTTGGGAATTAAAATCACATCATGTGTATAATGTAACATCCTTAAAATAAAAAATAATAAAATATAAAATAAAATATAAAATATAATCCAAAAATATTATAATTATTTATTGTATTTTATGAGCAACCCTCTTTTGTCAAGGAGAATTATTCTTTTTTTTAGCACCTTAAAATTACTTAAGTTCCATTTTTGGGAAAAAAACAAAAAACAAAAGAACAAAACCATCATATTTTTTTATAATCCCATCGTCTTCATCAAAGGCAGAGGGAAGTTTCAGGTATATCTTAGAATCCCTACTACCATAATTTGTTGCCGCAAGTAATTCATCTATACTATTATTATCTACATGACCTATATTCCCAGCTTCAGCTTGCCTTGAATTAACATCAGTGGCAGAATTACTCCTAATAAAATTATGTAGTGCCATTGATGCCCACTCTAAAAGTCCTTTCTATAGTAAACCTCAAACTAGAATGAAAAAAATATTATATAATATATATTATTTTTCATGTTTTGAACCAAAACAGGCCAGATTATCTATTCGTTTACTATCCTTTTCTGTAATGAAAAAATGGGGATACATCCAGGATTATATAAAAATAAATTCCAAAAGAAGTAGAAACAAAGGGAACTCTTGCTTACGAAGACAGAGAAGCATGGGTAGAATTCTCAATTTCCATTTTTGAGGTCATGGATCCCCAACTACATAAATGAAATAGGAAAAAACAAAGAAATTCAATAATTGCAAAAAGATCTTCAAAGAGATTGTGGAAAAGAAGGAAAAAGTTAAACCTTTTATTGTAGTAGCCTTTGAAGGAGATAAACATATTGGCCGACTTTAATGGAACCTGCTGGACTTCAACACCGACGGCCACTCTGATAGAGATGGAGAAGAGAAGCACACCCACACCAGATGAGAAGCCATAATATAGACCTCAAAACCAAGTTGGAAACCATCCTTCACTGCCAAAACCAGCTGGGGTCACCGCTGCCATGAGATCAAGCTTTAGAGTGGACGGAAGGCTCTATGCTTCAACAAGAAGAGAAGGAAGTGATAGGGAGAAGAGAGAGAGAGAAAAGTAACATGTGAGGAGGTTGGTAAACTAATAAATACAAATAACAGTAAAATAGGCTTATTTTATAAGCCAAAAAACTCCAGTTTCTAGCTTAAACCTATCGTGCGCTTTACCCCTTGCAATTGGTAAAAGCCCAATTTCCCAACAACTAAGCCAAACACCATTTTTGTGAACAAGCAATCAATCGTGCGATTGGAGGCCCAATCGCACGATTGGACCTTCCAATCACTGAAACAAACACTCACTTAGTCTTCCAAAACCTCATGACAAGCTCACTGTCTCGCAGAAAATTTCATTGGAAGTATAATCACTTTCTTCAAAATTCACCATTTTACTTTCTTAATACCCCAAAGATATAAAAAACATTAGGGAATAGATGTGGAGCACCTACTAAATCAGGGTTTAGCTGTCCGCTTAACTTAGGCTTTTTCCCAAGCCTTTAATCCCAAAATTCAAGATATTACAAGGATGGTCATGGTCCAATGCCTTGGCCAATATGTCCTCATCCGTAATAAGGCTTCCCTGTGTAGTAACTTCATGGAACATTGCATGCTATGTATTTAAAACTACTGTTAATATTGATAGTTAATTAAAGATATTACTTCCATAAATCGAGGATTAATATTAATACTTACCATTTTATTGACAACCTCCTTCACAAGAGGATCATCATAAGAGCCATCTTTATTTTGTTTCACCCTCGACCAAAGTTCAAAACAAGGAAGTCTAATACCCTCTTAATTCTGAGTGGACAACTCTTGAGCAATGCGTGTATACCCTTTTCGCCTGCCCTATAGGAGTATTTATTATTCTTCATCCTCTCCTTATTCACATGGCTTATTTTCTATGAAAATGTACAACACTCTAGTTAATACTCCCTTTGGTCCTATTTATAAGAGCTCAATAACCAAATTATGTGGTTTAAGAAAGATGTTAAAAATAGTTAAAAATAATTAGTACGTTTGAAATAAACTTTTTTTTTCAAGTATGCCCTTTTATATGAGGGATTAGTAAGAGAGAGAAATAAAGGAAATATAAGTATCACCAACTTTTTAATTATTGTAGTACATGCAATTAATAAGGGGAATGAAAAAACTCATTAAATATTCAGACAATTCTTATCAGGCTTTTATAAAAATGATTAAGGCAATTCAAATTTTAGACTCTTATAAAAAGAATTGGAGGCAGTATTGAACAGATACATGCAAGCCTTATAAACTGCTATTAACTATTACCTTAAATTCATCCTACAACGTGAGAGGACAAATTCTCTCAAATTCTATTGTTTGATGGTGGACCAAAGTTCATTAGGAACTATTGTCAAGCCTCTTTTGGATATGTAATTACACATTTGTCAATACATGATGAAATGTGTGTAGAGTGTTCCTAACCTTCTTATCGTCTATACCATAAGCCAACTGCAAAGCACACAATTCAAGATAACTTTTTTACATGTAAATAACAAGTAATTAATCTTAGGCTTTTGTGGGACTTAATTGAATATTTTGGGCATAATTAAGTGTTAATGTGAGATTTAAGTAAAAGGGTAATTTAGGAATTATAGTGGTTGAATTGTTATATTTTTAATTAATATTTTTTATTCTCATTAGTGCTTAATTGTGAGCACAAGATATTGCCCTTGTGAATTTAATTTTGTAGGTGATGATGTGGCACAACTTTTGTCAATTTGTCAAGGTCAAAGATGTCATTTTGGAGCTTAATGAAAGGCAAAAGAGGAACTTTAGAAATGCAGAATTTATGTTCATATTTTTCTAAGAGGAGATTAAATGAGTAAGGGCCTTGTTGTTGAATGCAATTTTGTTATTAATACCAAGACATATTTTCACACCTCATCCAAACATGGCTTAACTCACTTTCTAACCAAGGGAGAAAAGGAAGCAAGTGGCTACTAGATTTTTTTTGGGTTTGGGTGGGGTGTAACACCCCAAATTTTATTCACCAATATGCCTTATAATTTTTGGGGGATTTAATGAAATGAAATGGTGAATATTGATATATTTTAAATAGCCTATGGCTATAAATTTTTTATCATAGGAATTAAACATTGAAAATTGGAATATAAACAGTGTTGTCAGTGAAATTACCTACGAGTCAGTGAGTTTGTCATGTGGTTTTGGATGACCAAATGATGTATAACAATTGTGAAATTTTTTGAATGAAAGTAGACATTTGAAGCATTAATTTGATAGGTCATGAGAATTATTTGGAGCCTTACACAAAGAGTTATGAATTTTTGAAGTTAAGCTAGAAACACTAGCTATTTTCTGGGACAACGTCCAAAGATTTAAATTCTGGGAATTGTGAGCTTTCAGTTGGCTAAAGCCTATATTTTTTCTTGAAACTAGACTCAATAAAGGTCACATAGCCTTTATAATCACTCCAATTGAAGTTCTACAAATACAGTTATGATTTTTCAAAGTTGGGTAAGAAAATTTGCCAACTATAGCGAAATTGAAAAAAAATGTAATGGCAATTGTGTAAATTGTGGAATAAAGAAATAGGAAGGAAAAATAATTATTTGGCTCATAAACATATCAAGTGTCATCAATCCAAGCCAAGAGATTAAATAATAATTAACTAAAGTATAAGCGCATGTTAATTAAGCATAAAATAATATGTCTAGTATATGTGGTTGGACAAATTGGATGAAGCCCAATTGGTTTGTGAGGGCTTAAGCATGGCGTTTTTGGGCTAGCACGAGGGAAGAAAAATTGGTTCAAATGGAATGGAGGATTATGACACCAATTAATAAGAGATAAGGCTTAGTACATAACTTATGTTATAAATCCAATTTTGTAATAAAATTAATTAAGGAAAGATGTAGGATATTTTTAAAGCTTGGCCTTCATCTTTCTCATCCCATTTTCAGGCGAAGCATAGAGATAAAGAGAGAGAGAGAGAAGCTTTAAGAAACATAGAGAGAAGGAAGAGCAAGGAGGTAAGACTTGTGATTTCAAAAACTTGTGCCTTCTAACTTGTGTAGAATCACTTCAAATCTCTTCTCCTCCATGGAAATCATGTTTAGCAAGAAAAATCAAGGGGGGGGGAGAGTGAACAATGACATTTTAGAGAGAGAAAGTCAACAAATCAAGAGGTAATCTCATGAACTTGATCCTCTTGCTTAGTATGATGTTGTTGTGGTGGTTGATGTTGATTTTGGCTTGGATTTGGTTGTTTTGTAAAAATGGAAATATGAAACCTTAAGGGGTTATGCTACCCAAATTTCTATAAATCATGTTTATTAAGTGTTTAAGTAGTTAATCTTTGGATTATAAGTAGAAAGGAAGTGATTAAACAAGGGAAATCAAGAAAACACATTTTCCCTCATAAGAACCCTAATTTTGTCCAAGCACAGAACCAGGAGAAGGAGTTGGAATTTCACAATTTTGATGGTTCCATTGGATTTGGAAGGAAAAATTGTGTGGGAATATAGGTGTTCATTATTTTTGGGAATTTGTGTACAAAACTGAAAATTTTTAAAGATGCAAGTGCATGTTGTTTGATTTGCCTCCAATGTGGCAGTGTTGTTGTGCAATAGATTTCATGTTTCAAACCTAGTTCAAAACTATGAAAATTTTGGAAGATTAATGTAGAGATGAAGAGCTTCAATTTGATAGGTGGTACAAAAATTTTGGACTTGTATACTAAAAGATATAGATTTTTGAAGTTGTGCCCTATTTCTTGAATGTAATCTGGAACAAGGGAAGTTTTGTGAATTTCTGGGTAAAATAAGGTAACAATAGTAAGCTTTGGGTATTTTTCCATAAAGGTACATTTAAAGAGCTTCATGCAGGCTTTTGAATCAGTCAAATTATATTTTTATAGAATTGATTATAAATTTTAAAGTTGACTAAAAAATCTTCAAATTTCTGGAAAACAGTGAAACTACACTGTGCAGAGTTGTACTATACAGAAACTATTTAAACTATGATAGATAATCAACAAACTATGATTAAAGGTAGTAATAGTATCAGTAATAACCAGTTACTTATAAATTTGGATTTTCAGGACCAAACTATTGAGCCTGAGCCGAATTGAATTGAGGACTTGTTTGTGTAACTTTATCTTTCATATGCTATGCCAATATTTATATGTTTGTGCCATCTTTTGTGATATAATTAATAAATATGGTTTTGTCGAGGAGGGCATTTAGCGTGTGGAGACACACTTACCTAGTCATTGAGCAAGAACCCAACTGAGGTGTACTTGGTTGTTAAGTAAGAGCCCAACCGAGATTTATGGATAATAGGGGATTGAGCCCCTAACTCATGCATACATGCCATGGTATTGTTATTATTATGTTGCATAATATGGAGGATGACATATTTAATTTGGCATTTTATATGATTGGTTGTATGTTACTATTGAGATTCGTTTGAATGTCACCCTTTTTCAAAATAAAAATGCTCCATCTAAAGTTAGCGGCTCTAGAGGCAAAACAGTAGATACCGGCAACTAAGGTGTCTGGATCAAGAAGTTGCAGATGTTGGTTAGAATTAGTTTATTTTGATATTTTTTGGACAAAGCTTGTATATATTCTTTCAAATCCTACAGGCAGACTCCTGTATGTAAAAAAGTACTTAATGTCAGTATGTTTTTGCTATTTTGGTATGCCCTACGGAACTTTGCACTTAATAGTTTGCATATGTTGAAATGTTAAGGGGTTTGACATTTTTGGTATCAGAGCTTAAAGTGATTCCGGAATTATCAGAATAGTATACTAATATGGTCTTATTTACATGGTAACAGGAATCATGAGCGGTCAAAGTCAAGAGTTGAAGGGATCACTCTCATTAGTGAATCATGATACTCAGTGACAGAGTATGTTTGAGGAGCAGTAGATGATAGAGATAAGTACACAGGGGGAGAAGGTCTAGGTCAGATTGGTATATGGGCCTCAACCAAGACCTGAGCCAGTACCTCGAGAGGGGATGGGAGATTTTGAGCAGCTGCTTTCTGATGAGTCAGAGTTTGAGTTCTGTGTTGGTACTCTTTCTAGAGCTAGACCGGTGTATGTGAAGTATAACTTGCGCCCGAATCTGAGGTTGTTGCGCTATGTTGGACATCAATACTTACGGGGTTTCAGGAAACATAGCAATCTTATAGCCCAGTACCTTACATACATACATTATATGGATACACTCTACTGGGATTAAGTTCCACTATTGCTGGAATATACAGAATGTATCTGGATTTATACAATTTTGTACTTTTTCCCATATATAGCATTTTGGGCTAGGAAGAAGAATGATATAGTAGAGCGAGGCTTGAATGATCATTTTGTCAAGTTTAGGGATCATATGAAACAATATATAGTGAAGTACATGTATAGCGATGATATGGGGCCCAGGTAGTATAAGTTGGACGACTGGTGGTAGTCGGCATGTCTTTTGAGGCGAGGATAGTCACAAGAAAGATGTGGACAGAAAAAGATAAAGTCAGTGTCTGTGTTTTTTATGGGTACATAGAAAGTTAACCATGCTTAACCTAGTGTGATCCTAGGATAGGTAACCCATTGGGAAGCTATATGTAAATATTTTATATGATGTAAAAAGGACAAAGACTTGATGTACAATAGTTGTAGGTTGTGTAATGTTTCTAGTCTTTCCTTATATACTATAAATATCTATTGTATGTTATATTTAACATATTTGTGTACCTAAAATATTATGAAATGATAAAAATGCCCTTGGATCTATATGAAATTTATTTCTTCTTTATTCTCATTTAGTGAGGTACAAAGATGATACGCACAAGGGAAGAAGATCATAACCCAAATCAGGAAATAGCCCTGATGCTATGTGTAATATCCTGGATTGTGACCAAGGATTAGCAAGTTCAAAGTAATGTAATTAATATTAATTGAGTACTTTCGAAGTATATATCGTGCATTGTGATAATCAGGGGCAAAACAGTAAATTTACCGACCGACTGGTTAGATACCATTGAGAACACTCCTTAGTAATCAAGATCAAGAGCTAGGATTGAAAGAACAAGAGGTGGAATCCTATGCATGCAAGTTTACATGAAATCATGGTAGGAAGAATAGGATGGTGCCAAGTGGCAAAATAAGGACCCTTGGATCAAAGTCAAATATTCTTCCCTCTCTCTTTCCTTGTCAAGGTCAGCTATATGTGTGTATGTGTGAAGGAAAACTGCATCATCATCATCTTTCCTTTTGTAATATCCCGATGTGATTAGGGCTGATAACTCTGATAATCATTGAGATTAGTGTAATTAAGCACTTTTGGGAAATTAATGTAATGTGAATTTTGGAATAAATATGTGTGGTATTTAAGATCAATGGTTGAGATTCATTGATAATGGGTCGGGATCCTATGTTTTACGGTTATGTGAGCTCTTTGATGGAGTGCTTGAGATGTGGACATGTGGCATTGTGGTAGTGGTTGAATGAGGCCACAAGAAGACAAAACTTCACTTTTTCTCTCTCCCTCCTCTCCATTTTCGGTTGAGTGTGTGTGAGAGAGTGAGTTGACTTCTCATTATCATCATCATTCTATCTCTCATCTCTTCTCTCTCTCTCCATTTTCGCTGGATCAAACAAGGGAAGAGGAAAGAAAAGCTTTGATTTGGGTGAGTAAATGTCTTCCTTTGCTCAAACACCATTCATAAATGTTGATCTTTGAGTGATAAGCTTCATTTTGGTGGGTGTAGCTTGTCCATTGGTGGTGATTTGAGTTTTGGGCGAAATTGGAAGATTAGAGAATCAAGATTCTGAATTGGGCAAAGAGAAGAGGTAGGCATTTAAAGCATTTTAAAGTATTGTTTATGATTTATTGCTAAGTTTGGTCAAATCTGGAATTTTGCCCTAAATATGCCTATTTCTGGAAATATGAAGTCTATTAAGATTGATGATTGGAAATGATTTAGTTTGGAGATATATGAGTATTAAATATCATTTGGAATGTTGGAATCAAGCGTAATGAAATTTGTATATTGTGTATCTTAGAGACCTTAGTGTTTGATTGTGGTCAAAGTGGTTTTTGGGGTGTTTTTGGAGTTGCCATTGTGTTCCCTAGTTAGTGCTTAGAGTGTATGAGCATTGGGAAGAGTTTGGGAACCATTGGGCATGATTTTGACCATCTGGCCTTTTCTGGTTTTCTGCATTTTTTTTGGGTCTCTGATACACCTCACTCGAGCAGGGGAAGAACGTGCTCGAGTAATGCGTGAGTCTTTCCCTTTGTGCTTCGAGTTCTTCTGGGTTTTATGAGCAATGCTCGAGCACATCGCTTTGTGCTTGAGTGAGCGAAGAACATGCTCGAGTGGGCATGGTCTGCTCGAGTGATGGTGTGAGTTCTGAGTGAAGGGTTTCTTTCGGGTCTTCACTTGCTGGTGGATGCCACGAGTGTGCTCTGACACTCGCGAGCATAGCCTTCTCACCCGAGCACTGGGTATCATGCTCGAGTGAGGTTGTGCTTCAGGTGGGAGTTGTGCTTTCGGGTTCTCACTCGCGAGTAAGGTGCTCGAGTGTGTTTTCTCACTCGCGGGTGTGAGGTGTGTGCTCTAGTGCATGTGGTTGTGCTCAAGTGATCTGGGTCTTGGAGAGCTTTGTGTGCTCTCGGGTCCTCACTTCCTGGACTTCACTCGCGGGTGATCGAGCAAGGCATTTGGCCTTGTGCTCGAGTGAGCCAGTTCCTAAAAGTTTCTTTGTGCTCTCGGGTGCTCACTCACAGTCTCACTCTCTCTTGTGCTCGAGTGATGTCCGTACTGTGCTCGAGTGAGAGCATCTGTGCTCGAGTGAAACAGTCTAAAATCAGTGTTTGCCATCGAGTAAGGGGTCTTTTGGGTAGTGTCTTCCAACCCTTTAGGCATATGTTTTGGCCTCTAATAGTCACCTAAAGAGTCCTAAATGATAACCAACTTAGAGTATCGTTGAAATATACATATGGATAAGAGATTGATTGGTTGTCCCTAATTGATATAGGATTTGACATCTGTCATCCTCGTGAGGCTAAGGTGCCAGAGCCAGTCAGGAAGGATACAGGTAGTGACTATTTCTTTATACCTTGTGTGATACATTGTATGTATATTATGTCATTGTTTGAAATGGATATCGTATGCTGCAAGTGTTGTGAAAACTGTGGAAGCATCACTATACCAATAGTCCCTGAGTCGCTAATAACGGTTCGGGTGAAGGTCGTATGCCTTCCCGGCGGTAAAAGGGGATGAGGTTAGGGTGTCATATATGTTCCTAAGTGAAATTGTGGAAGCACCGCTATGCCAATAGTCCCTGAGTCGCTAATAACGGTTCGGGTGAAGGTCGTATGCCTTCCCGGCGGTAAAAGGGGATGAGGTTAGGGTGTGATATATGTGTATATGTGGGCCGAAAGGCTAATTGTGAGCCGAAAGGCTATTTGTGAAGGCCGACGGGCCATTTGTGAAAGCCGAAAGGCTATATTTGAGCCGTGTGGCTATTTGTTTGCACTGCCACGCCAATAGTCCCTAAGTCGCTAGCAACGGTTCGGGTAAAGGTCGTATGCCTTCCTGGCGGTAAAAGGGGATGAGGGTGGAGTGTCTTGTGTTGCTGTATGAGATGATTGGTGTGCATATTCTGTGATTGCATGTGATATGAAATTGTTGTTACTACTGGGATTCTTTAGAATCTCACCCCTTCCATATGACTAACCTTTTCAGACAGGGCGAGTGGCTCGAAAGGGAAGCGGACAACCAAGAGTAGTTAGGCTTACTCCGAGATCTAAGTGGTAGTTGGTTATCATAGTTTTAGAGTTGGGGATTATCAAATGTACATAAGAATGTAAATGATTATTTTGGTTATGTAATCCCCATAGTTGGGAAATCTTAAACCCAAGTTATTTATGTAAGTAACCCGGGGTTTGCCGGGATTTTGGTTTCCGCACTTTGATATTTATTATGTACTCTGATTTCTCAAGTAATTATATCCGTCCGTGAATGTGAGACCAACAATAAGTCTGCTTTAGAACTGATTTTTCAAAATACCCCATCTCTGGGATGTGGGACTATAAATTGCTATTTCATCTTATTGGTCTCTATTTCACTTAAATTTCGTAATCCGGATGTAATTACGGTGAGGGGGTTACATTTTTGGTATCAGAGCTGCAGTTCCTGGCAAGGGTAGAGTTTGCTAGGATAGCTCCCTTAGTGTGATCTTAAGTGATAGAAAACCATCCATGAGTATTCGTTGTTTGCATATATCTGTTTGGCTATGTGGATATATGTACTTGTGGAAACGATGTGAATATCATGATTGTTGGAATAATGGGGTAAGTTCTTTGTAGAATGAGAAGAACAACGAAAGGTCGCCCTAGAGGACAACAAGTAGATCGCGAGGTGGAGGTTGTCAATGACAATCCACCGGATCCTATGCAAGAGTTGATGGGCTTGATAAAGGATCAGAGGGATATGATCACGGAGCTCAGAGAAGAGCTTCGAGCTGAGAAAGCAAAGAACAATGAAGGTAGAGGCCAGTCTACTCAAGAAGGAACTCGAGGGGAAACCCGAGAGGAGACTAGACCAGAAGAGACTGCTGAGGGATCAGCACGACCGCTTGAATCACCTCCTCGTACTGAAGTAGATCCAAGGCCGCATGGGAAGTCGGTCAATGAGGAAAGAGATCTTCAGTTTTGGGTCTCTAGGTTCTGTAAACACCTACTACCGGCATTCAGAGGGAAATTTGATCCTCAGGCGGCGGAAGATTAGGTAAATCATCTTGAGAAGATATTCGAGGTTCTAGAATGTCCCTCGGAAGTAAAAGCCAAGCTAGCAGTGTACAAGCTTGAGGGAGATGCAGACCGCTGGTGGCGGAACATCGCTTTGTCTTTGAAGAGCAAGAATATACCATTGACCTGGGAGGTGTTCCAACAACACTTTGATGAGAAATACTTTCCCAAGTCAGTGAGGCTTGAAAAGGAGACCGAGTTCCTACAAATCAAGCAAGGGGACACAGAGTCGTTTGATGAGTATCTGTCCCGATTCACCCGGTTATCCCGATACTCCTCTTATCTTCAGAAGAGGGATGACGAGGAGTTGAGCTCGGATTTACTTATTCGGGGTTTGAGGCGTGATATGAGAAAGAGAATAGCCACCCATCAGTTTTCTAAGTTCAACAAGGCTGTTGAAGAATGTCGGATTATAGAGAGCAATTTGAGAGAGTTGTATCTAGCTAAGACTGCTGGTGGTTATAGTGAGCCTCGTAAGGGTGGTGCTCATTAGAAGCGGAAAGGTTCGGGGCCATCTTCATTTAGGGGCGGTGGTAAAAAGCCCTACCAGCCCAGAGATCGTGAACCCCAGCAATCAGGGACGGAGAGGAAATGTCCTCGCTGTAATCAGTCGCATTATGGCAAGAATTATTGGGGTGAGATGATTTGCTTTAATTGTAAGCAACCCGGACATCTTTCTAGAGATTGCCAACGACCGCAAGCGGAGCAGAGACTGAGGGCTCAGGGCAGAGTATTTGCCATGACTCATGAGGAAGCCCGGAAATCCCCAGAGCTGATACAAGGTACAGTTCTTCTCAATGGATTTGTATTACAAGCGTTATTTGATTCGGGTGCAAGTCACTCATTTATTGCGTATGATTGTGTAAAGCGTCTGGGTATGAATGTGTATAAGTTACCATTCGAATTGATTGTGTCAACACCGATGGGTGTGAAAGCTGTAACTACTGAAGCCTGTTTGAATTGTGTTATAACCGTAGAGGGTCGTGAGTCGGTAATAGATCTGATTTGTTTACCGCTCTGCCAATTGGAAATCATTTTGGGATTTGATTGGTTAAGAGCTAACAATGTGTTGTTAGATTGTGGGAACAAGAGGATTGTGTATCCTGTTTCTCAAAACATTGAGAATGGAAAAATTGATTTGAAATTTCTTTCGACGGCTAAGGCTGAGAGATATTTACAGAAGGGTTGTCAGGGGTATATGGTTTTCTTTTCTGTACAAGGAGAAACCAGTGAAACTTTGAGTAGTATACCCATAGTGAACGAATTCCCTGAGGTTTTTCCAGATGATCTAAGTGGATTACCTCTGGAAAGGGAAGTTCAGTTTCCGATTGACATTGTTAAGGTGATATGTGGTGATTGTGGTAGAACATGCCCATGGATAATGAATATGGTCATTTTGATGGTTCCAATGTGTTCCTTGAGCCAAATTGTGTGAAAATAGTAAGTGATTTGAAATTTGAGAACTTTT
Organism: Inga leiocalycina; assembly: GCA_963242795.1. NCBI lineage: Eukaryota > Viridiplantae > Streptophyta > Magnoliopsida > Fabales > Fabaceae > Inga > Inga leiocalycina. The sequence continues at coordinate 31,096,708 of OY725325.1, read as the reverse complement.
GGAAGCATTGGTGCAAAAATGGAAATGTTGACCAATGTAAGTCTGTTCTGGACAGTCAGATGGTGCGGACGTTTTGACTGGGTAAATGATGTTGAAAAATTATGAAACTTTCCAGTCTTAAATTTCACATCTCAAGCTTCAAAATGAACACAAATTTTGTGTCATTTCGCTTTTTGAGCTGGGAGTTTGAACTGTCCAAAGTTTGGCATCAAAACTGGATTCTGTTTTGGCACATTGTTAGGTTTTTGGTAAATCTGGATTTTTGTGGTGATTTCCAGTAATGGCCAATATTTTTCCTTTAAAGAGGACTTAAATAGCTTTCATTTGGCTTTGGAATCACCCCATTTCGATTTTTGTGGAATTAGTTATGATTTTTGGAAGTTCAGCCAGGAAACTGGATTTTCTGGGCCGCAGCCCAAATGTTTCTGAGCGCTTCTGAGCAGTTTTGGGCCGCAGCCCGAGGATTCTGGGCCACAGCCCAAATGTTTCTGAGCATGTCTGGACAGTTTTGGGCTGCAGCCCATGGATTTTTGGGCCACGGCCCACCCCCAAAAATCAGTGTTTTGCATTTTTGAAAGGTGGTTTTGGTATAGTCTTTCCCAACCTTTTAGGCATATGTTTAGACCTAAAATAGTCACCTAAAGAGTTCAAATGATAACCAACTTAAAGTATTATAGAAAAAAAGAACTTGGGAAAGAGATTGATTTATTGTCCCTAATTTGGTTTATAGGATTCGACATTTGCCGTCCTCGTGAGCCCACTGAGCCAGCAAACGTTAGGAAGGACCGAGGTAGTAACTTTTCTTTCGTACCATATGTGATGCATTGTATGTGTGTATTATCATTGATTTGTGATAAACTCATATGCTGCAACATTGTGAACATGTGTAAACACCGTCATACCAATAGTCCCTGAGTAGCTAACAACAGATCGGGCAAGGATTGTATGCCTTCCCGGCGGAGAAAGGGGATGAGGATGAGGTGTGGTATATGTGATTATGTGGGCCGAAAGGCTATTTGTGAAGGCCGACGGGCCATTTGTGAAAGCCAAATAGCTATATGAGCTATAAGGCTATGTGTATGCACTGCCATGCCAATAGTCCCTGAGTAGCTAACAACGGTTCGGGTTAGGACAGTGTGCCTTCCTGGCAGAGAAAGGGGATGAGGGTGGAGTGTAATTTGTGCTGCTGCTGCTGTATGATGATTTGCTTACATGTTGTGTACTTGTATGTGGTATAAATGTTTTGTTACTACTGGGATTCTCTTGAATCTCACTCTTTCCTTTAACTAACCTTTCAGACAGGGCGAGTGGCTCTAAGGAGAAGCGTACGACCCGGAGCGGTTAGAACCCTATAGGGACATTTATTTTGGACGTGTTGGTTAAACCTGTTGGACAGGGATCTTGTAAATTATTTTTGGATTGTAAATATTAATGGAATACAGTGGTGTAATCCCTTATATGGGAATTAAAACCCTATAGTGAATGAATGGAACTCGGGGGTTGCCGGGATTGCTATTAGATATTCTGATATGTTTAAATGTAAATTAACTACACAAGTGATTATATTCGATAATTGAATTTGAGACCGGAATAGGAAAGAAGTTTTGAAAATTTTGTAAAGTCCCTACTATAAAAGGGAGTTTTAAATGAGTTTTGAACTATTCGACGGTCTCTAAACCAATTTAATTAAGTGATATCGAATTATAATTACACTAATTAAGGCAGGGGGTTACACTATGCAACAAATTCTAGGTAGGATGACGCAATAACAAACCATGATGAACAATCTTAGAGATGAATTGTGTGACGTACGACAGAGACAAGAAAGGTTGTTACAACACTCTGAAAGGCAAGAAAGGGAATATAATCCACCTGAGCAACCTTATCAGGAGATGCTGTAACCCCCTCACGGTAATCACATCCGGATTACGAAATTTAAGTGAAATAGAGACCAATAAGATGAAATCAACAATTTATTTATAATCCCTCATCTTGTAGATGGGGTTTTCACAAAACAGTTCAAAACGCAAAGATCTGGTCCCACATTCACTTATCGGATACAATTACCTGAGCAATTAATTCACATTCACAATATCAGAGTGCGGAACTAAAATCCCGGCGAACCCCGGGTTCATATATATATAAAATGGGTTTACTATTTTCCAAATGAGGATTACACATCCAAAATTCACTATGAACAATTTACATACAGTAATCCCAAATCTACAATAGATAACCAAAAATCCCAAAATCCTGAATGTCCCTAAGAGATCCTAACCACTCCGGGTTGGTCGCTTCTCTTTCGAGCCACTTACCCTATCTGAAAAGGTTAGTCATATGGAAAGAGTGAGATTTTAAAGAATCCCAGTAGTAACAAGTCACTCATACAATATATAAACACAAAGCATGTATGTTCATCATGTTCAGCAGCTTCACAATGATCTCTGGCTTACGCCACATACGACAGCACTCACGGTTGTAATCACAATGCACTACGCCCACTCTCGTGGTGAACACTATGCCAGCTTTCGCTGTAATCACTATGCACAACGCCCGCTTTCACGGTGAACACTACGTAGCAGCAACACGAAGAACAAAGCACCATAAAGCATCTCAATGCACAAGGTATCACAAGGCAACATCAGCAGCAACATCGACTCAATGCATGACAGACAAACATATAATACATTTACACAAAGTATAAGAGAGGAGTCGCTACCTGTATCTTTCCTGACAATCTTTGGCACAGTGGGCTCACGCGTTCGGCAGATATCAAATCCTATACCAAATTAGGGACAATTGATCAATCTCTTTTCCAATTACTTATATCCATAATACACTAAGTTGGTTATCATTTAGGACTCCTAAGAGGCCACAAATGCCTCTAAAGAAAGCCCTAACAGGTTGGAAAACAAAAGGTTGAAGGTCACTTTTCGAAAACACAAAGTGCTGGAACACAGGGGTGGGCCGCGGCCCAAATATGGTCAGAAGGCCGTGGGCTGCGGCCAGCCACTCATGGGCCGCGGCCCGAAACAGGCCAGAAAGGTTTGGGCCGCGGCCAAGAAATCCTCTGATTCTTGGCTGAACTTCCAAAATTCATAACTAATCCTAGAAAAATCGAAACGAAGTGATTTCAAAGCCAAATAAAAGGTATATAAGTACTCGTTCAAGGAAAAATATAGCCCATCACTGGATATCACTACAAAAATACAGAATTACCAAAAACTACACACTACTCCAAAACAGAGTTCTGTTTCAATCCCATATTTTGGACAACCATATCTCGCAGAATACTCAACGAAATGACACAAAATATATGTCCATTTTGAAGCTTGGGATGTGAAATTTAAGACTGGAAAGTTTTAGAATTTTCCAATATCATTTGGTCATTCAAAACGCTCATACAAAATTACTCCGCAAAACAGAGCTCAAACCAAACAGATTTCCAACTTTTCCCAAGTGATCCAAATGAATCCAAAATTAATAACCAAGCTTATTCCCACACCAAAATTACTCAAGGAATCCAATGGAAATGTCAAAATTACCAAAATCCTATTCCATTATCATGCTTTGGTTGTGGGTAACATTAAACACCAAACTCTCAAAATCTCCAAACTTAACAATTTCAAACCCAATCAATTTCTATCTATCCAAAATACATTCCAAACATACAAATTCCATATCAAACACATACCAACTCCCAATGGCCCTCATTTTCAAAAATGAGCCCAAAATTCCAGAAAATTCAAACTATTTCAAATGGCATGAAACATAGATAGATAGATAGGTCTCACTTACCTTATCAACTTCTCCAAAGAGAGTTCTTGATTCACCCAAGTCCAAAATTTCGAGTGATCACAAACCACAACCAATGGACAAACTACAACCATAGAAATGTTGCTCTTAACTCAAGGATCAACTTTAATGAAGGAAGTTTGAGCAATAGGGATCATTTACCTACTCAAAGATCAAGCTTTCTTCCTTCCCTTGCCTTCAACAATGGCAGCACGAAATGGGAGAGAGAAAATGTGAGAGATGGAGTGAGGAAGAAGAAGCAAATGATGACACACTACTCCCTCTCTTGTTAGCCGATCTAGAGGGAAGAAGAGAGAGAAAATAGAATTTAAAAAATTCCATTTGACTTTCTCCCATACTCACTCTTTGCCACTTGTCACACTACCATTGGCTCTCACCAAATAAGTCACAAATTAACTTACCTAATCTCTCCATTAGCCATTTTAATCACAAATCTCATTTTCTCTTAGTTAGTAATCACTTTCTCCCTTAATTACCAACTCATGACCAATAATTCCATTCTTCCAATTTCTCAATAATTATGACATATTAATCAAAATAGCCATAAAACACATAATAATTCAATTTTAAATACATAATTATCCACGATAATCATGTTTTTCCCCTAATCAAAAATTGGGATATTACATATGCCACCTGCTCTCATTTATTAAGTAAATATTCTTCAAACATAGTTGAAATAGTTTGATAAACAACAACCTCCTACTCTCTGAGGGAGATTTGATCCTCTGCAAGCAGAAGACTGGTTATCCAGGTTGGATAAAATAATCAAAATCCTGACGTCTCTCGATGACATCAAAGTTCAGTTAGCTATTTACAAACTAGAAGGACATGCAGATAGATGGTGGACAACCACAGTGTTGATTTTACAGGCAAGGAATATTCCAATAACATGGGAACTATTCCAAGGAAATTTAATGAAGAACATTTTTCTCGATCGGATTGACTAGAGAAAGAAAAAGAATTCTTGAATATACGTTAATATGACCGAGAGAGTTTTGATGAATATCTGGCACGTTATATCTGATTGTCTTGGTATTCCTCATACCTAAGACATTGAGATGATGAGGAGTAGAGCTCCAATATACTAGTACAAGGGTTAAAGCTAGAGCTGAGAAAGAAATTGGTTTCTAAACACTTTACAGTGTTTACTAATGCGGTTGAAGAATGTCGACTTGCTGAGAATGACTTGTCAAGCTTGCAACATGATAGGAGCAACAACTACAAGGATGTGTTTGGTAGTGGTAGTTCCTCACAAAAATGCAAAGATCAAGATGAATTGCCCAGAAGGAACTATAAAAGGCTGAAGCAGTCTGGAAGCCGCGGAGGTCAGAATTTCCCTAAGGGCAGAAAAAGCTAGCAGTGTTACAAGCCATACCATCCTGGTAAAACATGTAGAGGTGTACTAGGAAGATATGGTTCACCTGGATAGGATTTAACTAGACAAATCTGTTATCAGTTTTTAGATCTAGGGCATTTTGCTAAGAATTTCCCGCAGAAGCAACAATTAGAGGATCCTAAACCAGTAGCTTAGGGTGAGGTACATGCGATATCTCAGGAGAATGATAGAAAATCTCCTGAACTTATTTAAGATAAGATTTCTTTAATGGTAACTTAGTACATGTAATGTATGATTTGGGTTTTAATCATTTATTTATTGCAATTTAATGAGTTGTGATCTAAAAATCAACTTTTAAGTTTTAACTTTTGATGAAATGCAAAATTAAAATATGGTGAGCAAGGAGTAGTCGGGAATTATCGTTACATGCTCGAGAAAGAAAATAAGAGATAGGCCAGCAGTTAATAAACTCCCTAGGACCTTCCAAAAGATATGAGTCAATGATAAGGATAATTAAGGCGAAATGATTTTTGACCTGATGAAATTGAGGTTTTGAGTTGTGATTGAGAGAATTGTAATATGAGAATCAAATTTAATAGTTGAATCGACTCCTTAGGCATTTGATATGGCCTGAGTTACTTGAGGTATTAGAGTGTGATACATGATGCGTGGTGATTATGTTGTATGTCGATCCTAGAGGATCTGATATGATGATATTGAAGGTTGAGGATAGGCTTGAATCAAATATACTCTGAAATAGTGCTTGGGTCGAAATGTAAATCAAATTGCACTATGGTTCTAGTTTATGACAAAGGTTTGAACCTTGTGATTCATAGTAGATTGCACTATGGTTCTAGAAGTTGACTAATTAAGCTTTATATGATTCATATTAAGAGTAGGTTGAGTTGTTTATTCAAACTTAGTTGAATGGATTTTAAATGCCTAAATTGAATCCTTTGAATATTTGTAATGGTGATTTTAATTTAGAATTGGAAGTTAATTATTCTTCTCCCTGAGTTAGATTTATTGTGCCGAATGGTAGTGCTCATTTAATTACTTCCGTAAAATAAATTAAATGAGTATTGCAAAGTATGGATCTAGTAGTAGTTTAGGTCTATCCTTTTGACTCATATTATTGAATTCTTATCTTTAACAAGCAAGGAAGACTAAAATCTCATCTCAAGAGAATCTCACTTCATCATTATATTAGTTTATTGAATTTACCTTGTTGCTATTGTTAATTTTGATTCTGTTTACTTATTTATCTTTAAAAAAAATCAAAAATATTGAATTAGATTAGATATTTCATTTGTGTTAGAAACAATTTCTCAAAATGATTTTTTTACAACTTTAAGATATCTATCACTTAACTATTTAGAAACTTAGAAATTAATCTCCTCACAAGAACGACCTAGGTTGATCTACTATGCTACATTTTCAAACCTAGTTTTTTTTTTTGAAAACTTGCACGACATGGGTTTATCAGTATTGTTTATACTAAAAGAGGCAAGCTTCACCCAAGAGGGGGGTGAATCGGCTTATGTGATAAATTTTTCGGTTGATTCAAGGATATGAAAATTACTTAGATAGAGTAGAGTTGAGAAGATTAGCACACAGAGAGTTATATTAGTTCGGATCAAAACCCAAGCCTATGTCTAGTCCTTAGAAATCAAGACCTACTGAGATTTTCACTATTCTTCCAATATTTAGTGGGCTCTCAGAATGCCACAAGACAACAATTCGTTGTTACATGGGCTACGAGCAGAAATATTCTAATACCTAGAATTTTCTCTCCCCCTTACGACAAGTCTTATATGTAGAAACAATCCTATAACCTTTCTCTCTTGCTTACGTATGCAAGTCTTATAAGTAGCAACATTCTCTTCTACTTATACCCCTATAAGTCGTACGAGCATCAACGTTCTCTCCTGCTTGCACCTTGTAAGTCTTATGAGCAGAAAGTACTCCTAGGAATTCTCTCAACTCTTTCTCTCATAAGGATATCTACCCTCTTAAGGTCCCATTACCTTGAGATCAAATGAAAATATGATTTGAAATATATACAGACTCTCTCATAGAGCAAATATGATAAATAATGAAATGCAATATGAATACAGAGAAGATATGTAAACAGAGACTCTCGTGAATGTTTGCTTTAAGCTTCATCATGAAGTTTTACTTTCAGGTCTCTTGAAACTTTGTATTTATAGCACATTGGTTTTGGTCTGTTGAATGATAGCCATTATGGAGCGGAGCATAGCATTATAGAGTGGCATGTGAGCATTTGAAATCTCTAGACAATATATCATGGTTGGTGTGCATGCTTAGTTGGTTGACTTTGAACGAAATGATTATGTCCTCCGTTTTTGACTTACTATATGCATCTCTGATTCAGACTTTCAATCTCATGTTTCACACTTGAAGTATATGTTAAATGATGTTTAATAATAATAACAAATAAAAACTTTGTGAATAAATAGCATTTAACTATGTCTGGATTGGTCCCTGTAAGTCTGTTGCGTTTGGGTTTCTGACAGAGCATCACTCGAGTGCACAGTGGCCTCACTCAAGTGCAACAACATATTTCCTCTTCTTCTTTAGCTTTTCATTTACACTTCCATGCGAAAAAGCAAGAGTGCATTTTCTCACTTGTGAGTGTTGTGGGTCCTCACTTTGAGTACATCTTGTCTCACTCGAGTGCATGCGTATTTTGCACTATGGGCTCACGTCTCTGGATAATACTTGCAGCATATTTTTCAAATGTGTGATTTTGCACTTACAAGTGATGTCTATCACTTGAGCACCAAAGGCATTGCTCAAGTGCACTTCTCACTTTCAGCTCATCCTTTCTCTCGAGTAAACACTTCCTATTCCACACTTGCAAGACTCGAGTGAGCTTGAGGTTCTCACTTGAGTATTGAGTCTATGCTTGAGTGCAATGACCATTTCCTGTCTTTGACTTTGCTCTCTATCAAACACTTACACGGGTGTGCCTTCATGCACGAGTGTAAATTAGATCATCACTCGAGTGCTAGGTTTATCACTCGAGTAGTCCTGTAATTTTCAACTAGAAGACTGCTTCTATAAAACACTTTCAGTCCCACACTTGTTGTGCTCGAGTGCAAAACTGCTTCTCACTGGAGTGCAAGCTCTATCACTCGAGTACATCAGTTAAAATCACAGTATTATCCTCTGAACTTTGTGAAATGCATTTGGTAACAATTTGAATCAATGTTTATACTTCCAAAACATGAGTTTCTAACCAAAACACATAATCACCTTTTGTTATCATCGAAACTTGGATTCTAACATATACCATAAGCCAACTGTAAAGCACACAATTCAAGATAACGTTTTTTACAAGAAAATGGCAAATAATTAGCATGCATATATCTCTTATTGTGAGACTATCCCAAATAATGTCTTTATAATGTTTCTTTGCCTTACCTTAATGACTCAACATGATAGGAACCTTGGTCCTTACTGATATACCAATATAGCTGATGAACTGTACTGGGTCAATAGCTTGACCATTATTGTTCCAAGTCACAATATTTTCTCCCATCATACTAAGCTTGGTTCACGAACTCTAAAGCGCAATGGCCCCTCTTTACAATATTATTCACTTGTTTTATCGCTTATTTTTGGGTCATGTTTCTAGATTTATTAAGGCAATTATCAGTGCTGGAGCTATTAGAATTGGCCATTTTAACTAGAAAACATAACTCGTTTAGTTAGTTACAGGGAATAAAGCAAAGGATTTTCTAAGAAAAGACTATACACGACTAAGGTCAAAACCTAATTAGGCAAGATGAAGTGAAAAATGGAGAACGCAAAATGTAGAAGAGAAATAATACCTACAAAAAAGGAGAATATATCACATGAAGGAATATGACCTAGTTATGGCTCCTAAACAAAAAGGTGAGTTGGGGCAAGTGAAGCAACTAGTGCATCTATCACTAAGAAGTTCAACAAAAACTTTGGAGGTTGTTGTTTGACTGAAATGGATATTCATGGCTAGAAAAGTCAACAGTATTTGTGGGGTTCCATGGTTAGCGGGTAACATTTGACCTAAGACAAGTGTATTCAGTGTAACAACTTGGGAATATGAAGAGGCGTGGGATAGCTGGTGTTTTAAAAGTTGACCTTTACTTACAGTTCTTATTTTACAATTGTAATGACTTTATGATCAATAGTTTATGGGTTTTACATTACCATCGCTAGGTTCTATAAAAGGTGATGGTATTTTCTTAAAAACCATTAGGTATTTGACATGGTATTCTAAAAAGTGATGGGTTATTTCTTAACAATGTTTTACAATACAATTGTTAGGTATTTGATATGGTATTCTAAAAAAGTAATGGGTTTTTTTCTTAACAACCACTAGGTTTTTTCTTAACAATGTTTTACATTACAATCGTTAGGCTTTATAAATGGTGACAATGTTTTCTTAATAATTGTTAGGTATTTGACATGTTATTCTAAAAAGTGATGGATTTTACTTAATAACCTTTATATATTTGACATAACTTTTTATAATTTTAGAGAGGTTGATTATTCAACCCTATATCACAAACAAAAAATAAAAAATAAACAACAGCGTAATTAAACAAACACAAAATAAAAAGTTTTAAAGATAAAGGATCTAACATATTATCAAATTCTTTCTTCCCTAGTAATTTGTCTACCTTCTTATTTAAAGAGTGAAGGGGAGATCAGTTATTTGAAGAACTAGTCAGTGCAAGCTCATACGTTGGAGCTCATAGTTTGTGTGGATAAGCCATTCAATGCTTGTCGGGGGGGATCATCTTTTGGTTTTATCCTAGGGAGATCAAAAAATGATGAACCAGAAAATCTTGTGTTTATTGTAAGATACTTATCTTATATCCACATTTTTCAGAGTGCTTGTACATACTTTGGTGGGCACACATGAATGACATAAATATACTAATAATAAGTACATGATTACATTACAAGAATCCCCATAGAGAGTCTTATACATAATATGTACAGACATTTAAAATAATAAAAAAAGCCTACAGATAACCAATGTTAGCACTTGAACTGGACTGAAACCTTCAGTTGCCAGTAATTACAACTTTGCCCCTAGAGACGCTTCCTTATGCTAAAGAAATCTTTAAGTGTAGAAAAGGGTAAGATTTGAAAGAATATATATAAGTAGTAACATACAATTAGTCATATAAAATGCGACAAATAAATATGCCAAGTACCATATAATGCAACAAAATAATAATACTATAATCATAATCATTGGTATGTGCACATATTTAGGACCAACCATTGTTAGACCCCGAATCAGGGCCAACCACTGTTAGACCTCAACTTGTCTGTACCTCAGCTGGGATCAAGACCACAACTGGACAATGTACCATTTTGGCACTATATCTCATAACTGGATCCCTTTGGGCTGTTGGTGTAATATCCCAAAAAGTGATTAAGGGCTAATGACTTCAAAGTGGATGTAATTATTGTTGAATAAACACTTTTGGAGAATGTGTGATCGGAATTTGGATATTTTAATGATTCTAATGGCTTCCTTGTGAAAATTCGTGTGGGGAGAGTGTTTATTGTGAAATAGGAACCATTGGGAACAATTGTGCAAAAGTTGAAAAGTCTGTCCATTGAAACTCTGTACAGGGCAGCCGATTTGTATGGATGTTTTAAACAGGCAAATGGTGTCTAAAAATTATGACATTTTCCAATCGTAAAGTTCACATGTCAAGCTTCAAAATGGACATATAACTTGTATCATTTTGATTTGTGAGCTAAGAGTTATTAATTTTTGAAGTTTTCCCAGCGAAATTAATTATTTTCTGGAACAGTATGCAAAGATTGAAATTATGGGAATTTTGTGATTCCATCCAGAAAAATTCTATATTTTTTCTTAAAACTAGACTCAATAAGGGTTCTATAGGCTTTGGAATCACTCCATTTTGATTTTTCTAGAATTAGTTATGATTTTTCAAAGTTTGGGCAGAAATCTGCCAGAATTTCTGAAAAATCCAAAATTGTTGGAAATTAATCAATAATTAAATATCATATAATATATGATATTAAATACCATCATCCGTCTTTCTCCAGCCATTTTCGTGCTGTTCCAGACCTGAAACAAGAGAGAGAAGGTGAGAGAGTTTAGAGAGAGAAAGGGAAGAAATCTCACAAGGTAAGCCGATTTCTCCGACGATTTCTCCGACGATTTAGCTCCTAACGTGTATAACTCTGACTCTAAGCTACTCCTCTTTATTCTTTAAGGTTGTGAAGCTCAAAATTTGGCGTTTCAAGGGTTAGGGTTTAGCCACCTTGAGGAAAAGCTAGTGGGAGCTTAAGGTGTAACACCCTGCCTTTAATCACGTAATTATAATTCGATAATGCACATTTAATTCGGATTAGAGACCTTCAGATAACTTTAACTCATTTCAATCTCCTACTTTGTAGTAGGGTTTTCACAAAACATTCAAAATCTTTTCCTGTTCCTGGTCTCCATTTCAAAATTCGAATATAATTACCTGTGCAGTTTATCTACATTCACGTATGACAGAGTGTATAACCAAATCCCCGGCAACTCCCGGGTTCTATACATATAACCTGAGGTTTATAAGTATCCACTAGGGGATTACATAACCAAAATCGAATATGATATTCTTCATTCAAAATATATAGTAATCCCGAGTTTAAAGTAGATAACCAACATCTCAAAAATCCTTGGTATCCCTAAAGATCCTAAGTGCTTCGAGTTGGCCGCTTCTCCTTTGAGCCACATGCCCTGTCTGAAATGTTAGTCATAGGAAAGAATGAGATTCGAGCGAATCCCAGTAGTAACAAACCACTCACACAATGCATAACACAAAGCATGTATATAAATCACAACCAGCAACAGCAGCAACAATCTCAAAAATACATGGTTTTCACCACAAACGATAGCACTCACGGCTGTATGCACAATACGACAGCTCTCGCTGTAATAATAATCATGACAGCTTACGCTGTAATCACAATAACGACAGCTTGCGCTGTAAACGACAGCTTGCGCTGTAAACGACAGCTATCACCAGCTGTAATCGCAGCAGCATCAAAGAATCATCACATAACAGTGATAACACATACATACAGAGCATTATACATAGTATAAGAGAGAGAGAGTCACTACCTGATCCTTTCCCGACGTTTCTTGGCACTGCGGGCTCACGAGGACGGCAAATGTCAAATCCTGTATACCAAGTTACGGACAACCCGTCAATCTTTTTCCCAAGATCTTAATTCTATAGTACTTAAGTTGGTTATCATTTAGACTCTTTAGGTGGCTATTTTAGGTCTAAACATATGCCTAAAGGGTTGGGAAAGACTATACCCAAAACCACCTTTCAAAAGTGCAAAACACATATTTTTGGGGGTGGGCCGCGGCCCAAAATCCATGGGCCGCGGCCCAAAACTGTCTAGAGACGCTCAGAAATCTTTGGGCTGCGGCCCAGAATCCATGGGCCGCGGCCCAAGAAAATCCAGTTTCTGGCTGAACTTCCAAAAATCATAACTAATTCAGGAAAAATTTAAATAAGGTGATTCCAAAGTCAAAAGAAAGATATTTAAGTCCTCTTTCAAGGAAAAATACTGGCCATAACTGGAAATCACCACAAAAGTCCAGATTTACCAAAAACCTAACATTGCACCAAAATAGGGTCCAGTTTTGATGCCAAACTTTGGACAGTTCAAACTCCCAGCTCAAAAAGCGAAATGACACAAAATTTATGTCCATTTTGAAGCTTGGGAAGTGAACTTTAAGACTGGAAATTTTCATAATTTTGCAACAACATTTGCCCAGTCAAAACGTCCACACCATCTGACTGTCCAGAACAGACTTACATTGGACAGATTTTCCAGATTTTACCAATTGGTTTCCAATGGTCCCTAATTTCAAATCACATACTATTTTCACACAATTTGGCTCAAGGAACACATTGGAGCCATCAAAATGACCATATTCCTTATCCATGAGCATGTTCTACCACAATCACCACATGTCACCTTAACATCTCCACTCAACACACACATTGCAATCCATTCCAACCCAAAATTCCAAACCAATTCCATATGCACAAAAACACTCTATGACACTAATTTCCACATTAAACACTAACCAAATCATGCTTTTCGAAATTTACCAAAAATCAAGGCAAATTTCCAAAGTCCTCAAAACTCAATCAATGACCAAAACAACAATACCAAAGTGCATCAAATACTCACCTCTTATGTCTTCCAAGGCCAACTTCTTGTTTCTTCAACTTTCCAAAATTCACAATTTCTCAAACTTCACCAACCAAAATTCTGAAACCATAGAAATATAGCCCTCAACCTCATGAACAACATTAATAGAGAACATTTGAGCATATAGAGATGTTCACTTACCTTAACTCAAGCTTTTCTTTTTCTCTTTCTTTGGCTTGTGCAGCGAAAAAAAATGGAGGAGGATGAGAGATGAAGAGATATTGATGAAGATTATCACCTTTCCTCACACATACACACATAAACCGTATAGGAGGAGAGAAGAAAGAGAAAAATGGTTTGAATATTTGACTTTAATCTAAGGGTCCTTAGTTTGACACTTGGCACCATCTCCTTCTCCCTACCATGATTTCACATAGATTCACATGCACAAGATTCCACCTCTTGGTCTTTCAATCTTAGCCATTAATCTTAATTACTAAGGAGTGTTCTCAATGGTATCTAATCAGTCGGTCGGTAAATTTACCGTTTGCCCCTGATTATCACAATGCACAATATCTACTTCAAAAGTGCTTAATTAACATTAATCACATCACTTTGAAGTTATTAATCCTTGGTCACAATCCAGGATGTTACATAAGGTATCTTCCAAACCTTCGTATATTAATTATTATGGCTGCTGTGGGCAATTTAATCGGTGAAATTTCGCCGGATTGCCATTGGTTTTAAATTTTGGAAATTGAGTTTCCTAAGGGTTATGCTGCCCAATTTTGGTTCAAATGGTAGTTATAACCTAATGTAATAGTTAATAAAGTGGTTAGGAGTAGAAAGGAACGCGTTTAAGGAGCCGAAATCGTAAAACCCCGATTTTCCCCGGAGAACTCATAAATTTTGGCTAGCTCTATAAATGGGTCCTAGAGTTGGATTTTCAATGATTTGATGGTTCCATTGAGTTCAGGAGTGAAAATTAGGTGGGGTTACAGTTGGCCACTTTTTCGAAAAAGGCCGAAAAAGCAAAATTACGAAAACGCCCCTAAAACCCTTAAAGTGGGCTGCCAAGGGTAAATTTGTAATTTGACATTGAATTTGATAATTCTGAGTCTAGAAATGGATTCCTTGGGAGGAAATATGTTAGGATAGGCCATCTTAGAATTTCGGGAAAAGTGCAACCTGATTGGGTACTGCCGGCCTGGGCCGGGTCCCCGGGGGCATTTTTATAAATTTTCATTATAGACTCATATAACCCCAAGAAACACTATGGAAGTGTCTAAATGGTGCATTTGGAATTGTACGATTCAATATTTTCCCTGTTCGTGAACCACCTGCGTTAGAGCACACTCGGAAAGAACAAGGTAGTGACTCTTTCTCTTATACTGTGTGTGACACATTGTATGTGTGTTTGTCATGCATTGAGAATACTTTGTGAATACATTGTGATGCTTTGAGTTCGCAGCACAAGATGACGCATAGTGATACTTTGTGATACATAGAGATCGCAGAGAAAGCTGACGCATAGAGATCACAGCTATGAGTACTGTCGTTTGTGGCGGAAGCCATGATACATTGTGATGCTGCTTAACATGATCATATATGCTATGTGTTTATACACTGTATGAGTGATTTGTTACTACAGAGATTCTTTTGAATCTCATTCTTTCCATTGACTAACATTTCAGACAGGGCAAGTGGCTCTAAGGAGAAACGAACTACCAGGAGCTGCTAGGATCTTGTAGAGATGTGTTGTTAGGTTGTTGGTTATCTATTTTGGACTTGGGATTACTGTTTATTTTTGAAATGTAGATATTACGTTGATGTTGGTCATGTAATCCCCTAGTTGGAACTTACAACCTTTAGTTTATACATGTATGAAACCCGAGAGTTGCCAGGAATTTGGCTATGCACTCTGATATGTATGAATGTGATTGAATTGCACAAAGTAATTAGATTCAGAAGATGAATATGAGACCATGTTGAACGAATTTTACAAAAGATATTTGAGAAAAACGTATCCGTCGGTCTCTAATTCCTTTAAATTACGCATTTTCGAATCTTAATTATAGTTATCAAGGTAGGGGATTACAGTTGGGGTACTTATGCTTTCCCCCCCGAATGGTACTTGTGCTTTTCCCACCCTAGTTAGAGAATGTATTATACATATCACAGAAGATGGCATACACAAAACATATAAACATTCACATAAATATGAAAGATAGAGTTACTACCTTAAGTCTCTTTTAGGCTTACAAACTGTTCTTGAATTTTGTCCCGGCTTAGGCTAACTGTCTGGTTCTAAAATTCCAAGTTTAAAAGAATTGAGTTATTACTCATTTATGTATTATTCTAAACTTATTTTGTTGGTTATCTTTACCCTTAGAGTTCAAGGTAATTACAAGGTTGTCATTACTTTTATTTTGCACCTTAACTGAAATTTGCCAGAAGTTTCCTTAACTTTTGAAAAGTCATAACTTTATATACAAATGTCTAATTGTGATTATTCTAAAGGTTATATGACCCTAATTAGTGTATTTCTAGGAAACAATATAGCCATTTAGATGTACATCAATACAAAATTCTACTTTATTGGCCACTGCTCTAGAATTCATTCTAGATTCATGGCTTAACTTTGAAAAAATATATCTTTCAATCCACTGGTCTAAATGGCTTATATTACCTATCAAATTAAAGCACAGAATTTCTACTTTTATCCTGTAAAATTTCATATGGTTTGACCATTCAAAAGCATGTCAAAACACACATGTTTCTGGAAAATAAATCTGGCAACACTATTCATCATTTTACAAAATTCAAGGTTTTTATACAATCATCTAAAAATCATATCCACACGTTTTTCCACTTAATTTTGCATGTAGAATTCAATATAATACTCAAAATTATCAAAATCCATCTCCTTCCTTTTGTCTTGTTCAGACCATAGAAAACCCTAACTTTCATAAAATTGTGTTCTTTCCAATTTAACCACAAGAATCATCATAGATCATCATTAAACCTCTTGTAACATCATAATCACCATTATATGAACGCCAAACCCTAACTAAAAAGAAATTAGGGTAGCAAAGGAAAGTCCCAAAAACCCCACCAACCAACACAATATATAGGTCAAAGTGAAGCTCTTTCTTGAGCTCTTTTCTTGATTCTCCAACTTTGGACCTTGCTAGGAGTCTCAAAACACCTTCGTTTGAAATTATAAGAGATGAGACTCTTATCGAGGAGAACAAGGTTCATGAAGGTCATTTGAGCCAAAGAAGTGGTTAAGTAGGAGAAACTCAAGCTAGAAGTGCCTACCTTGTTCTTGACTTCTTCAAAACTCCATTTTCTCTTTCATTAAGCCTTTTTTCTTCAAACACACTCTCTCTTGGCTTTTGTTTTGGACAAAAATAATGGCCTTTGTAAGAGACAAATGATCTTAAAATATCATCTTCCACTTCCTTAAAATATTAATATTTTATTACAATTAACACATGCCATTGTAATTGATGTCATCATCTTTTACTTGGCCAACAAATATTGACTGAAATTTAGCCCTTAAAAGAGATAAAAGGGCTTCTTGAATTATCCCAACTTTCCTCCTCAAATAATAATACTAATTTGTCAACTAGCATGAGATATTTGACTTTTGGCTTCTTCCTTTCTCTCTTGCTCAAGTTGAACGCAATATGAGGCTTGGGAAGAGGATTAATTACTTCTTGTAATATCCTCTCCACCTTCTTAAGATATTATATTTAATTGGTATTTCAACACATATTAAACTTTTAACTTTTCCACTCATTTTCCTTGGCCATAATTCTTCCTTCTTACTTTTAATTTGGACCAAGTATATATATTTCCCTTCTTGCTTCCCTATTTGGACAAATTATTTATCAAGGAAAGGGAAAAATATATGACTTCTTGCTTTATGGCCAAAATTTGTGTTCTTCTACTATCCCATTTTGGGCTTCAATAATAGACTTTTAGGAAGACAAAAATTGAATTTCTATGTCTTATGTTGGCCTAAAATTCATGTGGCCACTAATTATACTATTTGGCCATTTTATGTGTGCCAATAATATTCACCTTTTTATTCCCTTTAATATAAGGAATTTTGGTGACTGAAATTTGGGATATTACATTTGTTCATGATATCGATGAAGAGCAAAAGTCAAAAGTTGGCAATAAGAAGTTGAAATAGAAGTGGAGAAGCGGAGTTTAGTTTTTAGACGTTTAGATAGAAAGAATTATCATATTTCTAAATGCGTCCTTTAGTTTTAAAGATAATTTATTGTTAAAAGTAAATAGAAGTGGAATGGAAAGGGTTACCCAGGTTATTGAGCATAACGTGTCCTTTAGAATAGAAAGGGTTATAGAGCCGAGTGCATCCTTGTAAATTGTCACGATTACTAACATAAGTGATAGTTATTTACTAATAACCATGAAGTATTAATTGATTTTTTAATATTTTTGGGCTACATTGTCGTAACAATTAATATTTTTAAATATTAAAAAAATAGTAGTAGTTTTTAGTCATCACAACTACTGCTGTCCTCCTCCTTTCGTCCCTCCCCCTCACTTGGCACGTCATCGATGTCAAAGGAAGATGGTGAAGGGTTTGGCTGGAAGTCATATTTAATCTCATTGTGATAAAAGATAAGGTTTAACTTCCTATCAAATTGTCAGCGTATGTAACAAGACACCTTATGGAGTGGTCAAGGCTAGCCAACATATGTAGCAGAGTCTCCATTTGAGGATATGGCAGAAGAGGAGGAGGAGGAGTTTGTGGTTATGGTGTAGGAGGAGGAAGAGGAGGGGGAGGGGGAGGGGGAGGGGGAGGGGGAGGAACTTATGGAGGTGGTGGTCATGGAGGAGGAGGGCGAGGATGACCAGGAGGAGGAGGAGGAGGGTGAATGGAGAGAGCTCTCTGGTATCTAACGATATGAAGGAGAGAAGGACAAGGCCTATAAAGAAAAGCAATAAGAAACGAAAGGAATAGGTTAGTTTAAATAGAGTTGAAGTGTACTTCGTTCTAAAGTATTTGACTTAGGAGAATTCGTACTTGGTGTCAAACTGAATGAGGTTATAAAAAAGTGCTTTTTAAAGGACTAGTTATTCTTTGCATGACAGTTGTTTCTTATGAAACTCCATTTTTGTGATTCATACTTTACAGTCAATTGTTATAACCATTATATTTTTATTCTTGTTGATATAAGGTTGGAAGATAAATCATTTATAAGTGTTACATGATCGTTGTTCCATAAGAATAGTCATTTTTATCACTAAATAAATGACAGTTAATAATTACAAACATTGCTTTTTGTTTTCACAAATTCTGCTGCTCAAATTTAACCGTTAATTTTTAGTGTTATATATTATTACTAACCTTTACATCGACATACATAATACTTATTCATTGTAATTGTTATTTATTAGACGTTATATATGCAAGAATCTGTAGTAATGGGATGGAGTAGCATTATTAATTGTATTAATCATCTTATATTAATTACTCATATATTACACAAGACTAAATTTACATGTGAGGTATTCCAACTAACCAACTTAAATTATTCAAAATGAAATCTTTTATCTTCATAACATCCTTCCACATGGAAGGCTAACAAGATATATGAAGAAACCAACCATCCTTATCAACAAACACATAATTAAGCTCAGTCCATAAGTAGAAAGAACCCTCTACAAACTGTTAGCCTAAAATCCATTGTCATAATACTTAATCATATTCAATTTTTGGGATTATATGCCATTTTACAACTTTGACAAAGAATCAAGGCGGGGAATGTGGAGATTTAGGATTAGGGTCTATCATAAAAGGATAATAGGGTCTGGAAAAATCAGACTTGATTAAATGCCTTAAATAGTCCACTTGTTTCAGTTTAATATGGAACTACCCAAACATATTAGCCTCCCATCCAAAAGAAAAGATACTACAATAAATAAACCTAACCTAATGATTTAAAAATTTTAGTCGCCTTGGTTTAAATCAAAATAAGCTAAATTATGCAATGAATGGTACAACTTGAGTCGTGTTCTCGTAAGGAGCCTTTTATTTTAATTTCTAGGCTAAACTAAGTAACAAAAACATTGAGATGAGGTTTTGAAATTGATTTTCTTTTTAATAATGGGAAACAACCTAAACTACTATTTTTTAACTTTTTGATAAAATAATGAATGTGGAAATTAAATTGGATTTAGGGAATATTATGATGGAATGCTCGTTGGAAGTGGACCTATGACTATCCTAGCTTGCCTAATGATATGATGGGAGTGAATTAATGCATCAAGTTTAATTAAAAACCTCAAACGTGTTTTGAGTCAATTGATTCTTAACGAACAATTGTTCTAAATACTTGATAACAACCACTTATTAATGCACTTTTAAAAATCACTTAGTGTGCACTTTAAATTGAGTTAATAAAACTCGCTTCCCTAATGATGAATGCTCATAGAGACATTCAATAGCAACACAAATCAATTATCATACCTAATAACATGCTAGATAACACAGTTTCAATGAGTGATAATAGAAATATATAAATAAACTCAAATCTCAAGTCAAACAACTCAATTCAAACCATAATAATCTAACTAACAAAGATTATAACACATAATCTCAGTCTCAAATTCAAATCAAAATAATTCCTAATGAAGGAAAATGTAACACCCCAATTTTTATCACCAATATTCCCTTTATGTAATGGGACATTTAATGGGATAAAATGGTGAATTAAAAAGTATGGGAAATTTGTATACAAAAATGGAATTTATTGAAATTGCAAGTGCATGCTGTTTCACTTCTTCCAATGAGGTAGTGAGTTTGGATGATCAAATGATGACCCAAAATTATGAAATCTTACAAGATGAAAGTAGACATCTTAGGCTTTAATTTGATAGATCATATGATCTTTTAAAGCTATACACAAAAAGATATGAATTTTTGAAGTTAGCCTGGAAAAACTGCCTATTTTCTAAAACAGCATCAAAAAACATAAATTCTGGGAATTTTACGCTTCCAATTGGCTAAAAGCTATATTTTTCCTTGTAACTAGACTCAATAAGGGTTCTATAGCCTTTGAAATCACTCCAGTTTGATATTTACAAATTAAGTTATGATTTTTCAAAGTTTGGGTAGAAAATCTGCCAGAATTTCAAATTAATCCGAAAATGAAGGAAAATTATAGGATAAATTCATATCAGCTTATTTCTCTTTCTCCTACGGGCTTGGACATGTTTGAGAGCTTACTAAAAAGGAAGCAAAATTAGTTGAATGTCAATTGGGCTTATGGCATACAATTACATGTACATAAAATTTATAACATAAAAAGTCAAAAAGTCAAACTTTGGAATATTGGATTAATTAAATAAATTAAGAGATACGCCATAAAAAGCCAATCCTCTTCCTCCTCCCTCCTTGCTTCATAAACTGACACTAATGAGAGCTCAAGAGAGAGAGAGAGTGTGTGAGTGATTTTGAGATTTCTAGAGAGAAGGAAGAGCAACTTTGCCAGGTAAGCTTGATTTTTTTTTGTGATTTAGCTCGTAACTTTTGTAATCCTTCCTCTAAGCTATTCCTCTATGTGATTTAAGGTGTTTGTGAAACAAGATTCAGTGGTTGTGGGCCTAAGGTTTCAGCCAAGAAGAGAAGAGCAAGAAAGAAGCAAAGGTAACTTCCTAAACTTCAATCTTTGGTTGTTATTGCTGTTGTGGTTAGTTTAATCAGTGGATTTCTAGCTAAATTGTCTGGATTGTGAAATTTGGGAAATGTTGAACCCTAGCTGTTATGCTGCCCAAACTTAGTCTAAATGGTGTTTGGAATATAATTAAATAGTTAATAAGGTGATTAGGAGTAGAAAGGAGCAAGTTTGCAGAGTCAAAATTCAAAAACCTCAATTTTTCTTAGAGAATCTCTAAGTTTCTGCTAGAGCTAGATGGAGGGGTTAGAGTTATATTTTTGATAATCTGATGATTCCATTTTGATCAGGAGGAAAAATTAGGTGTGGTTACTGTTGATCACTTTTCCAGAAGAGCCTTAAAAAGCATAATGACCAAAACCCCCCTAAAACCCTAAGTTAGGGGCTACCAAGGGCATTTTTGTCTTTTGATAGTGAAGTTGGTAATTCCAAGGCGAGAAATAGATTCTTTGGGAAAAATGTGTAAGAATAACTTAGGTTAAAATTTTGGGAAAAGTACAGTCAGACCGGGTACGATGGGGCCGGGATCGGGTCCCTATGGGCATTTTGGTAATTTTTCTGTTTAGACTAATATAACCAACAAAAACACTTTAGAAGTGTTTAAAGTGGTACATGAATGATTTTTAACCTAATTCTTGTACATTTAAAATTTTAGGGCCCAATTGATAGCCTAAGTTATGGCACGAAGTATGAGAAGTCCATTTAAGGATAAAAAGGGTTAAGGTAGTAACTTTTTCTCTCATATACTATATGATTGTTGATGTATTGTATGTTGCTGTATTTTGTGATATAAACACGGTGCCTAGGGCATATTACCTAGCTGTGGATAGGGACCCAGCTGGGGTACACGGACATGTAGGAGTCCAAACAGTCATTTGGCCCTAAGTATTGTGTACACACATGGAATAGTATCTATTTTCATTTTACACTTTATGGTGCATTACATATTTAATTTTTGCATTTTATAAGATTAATTGTATGTTACTACTGAGATTACTAGGAATCTCACTCCTTTTCAACTAAATAAACCTTCGAACAGGAACTAGCGGCTCCAAGGGCAAGGTGGTAGACACGGGAAATTGATAGGTGCGAATTCCGAGATGGAAGCTAGTGGTTACATGTAGTTTAATATTTTGAATATTTTGGACAAAATGTATATATGTTAGGAAACCCTGAGGGGAAAACCGGTAATGTAATCAAGCCTGTTATTTCAATAATATCAGTATATTTCTGCTCTTCTTGTGTGCCTATTGAACTGTGCAATTTCTACTCTAATTAATATCAATAATAAATGGTATGTAAGACGGGGTCTTACAAAAAATCATTAAGTTTAAGGAAAAATAATTGGAAAGCAAATAGTCCTCTAATTGAAACTCCCAAGCTCAAGTTATAGCATCCATTTTGAAGAAGCATAAGAGAATTAGCTACTTATGGGTTTGGTGTTCCAATCCTTTGCTTTTGAGCCTCCAACACATGCCATTTATATGGGAACAAGTTAGGGTACAAGTGGTGCCCTCTAGCATTGAGTGTTCTAGCTATGCTTAAGTGTGTGTGATGGCCTAATTTTGCTTGAAAATGAATGGTGAATATGGCTGCCCACTTTTAGAAGCTTTCTTAAGGTTTCCTAATGTTCTTTGGATGAAATCAATTTGTCATAATGGCGATAAAGGTGGTTGGTCAAGACAAGGAATAAAATAAAAAAGTTTTGGCCTTTACTTTTGGAGTAAGTTAGTGTACTTTCTAATTTGAGTATGATGACTAAGGCTTCAGTTTTGCTTATGTTTCTTAGGGTTTCCCAAGGTTTTCTAAAGTTAACTGGATGCCTAATTCACTACATGGAAAGGAAAATGAGTGGTGGTCAAGCTTGCTCCAAAATAGGAAATTGAATTCCTTAGATTTAGGTGTAAGATAAGAAGGTTTACTAATTTGAATAGAAGAAGTTGGAGCTGTGTTTTTTATAATTTAGGAGTTCTAATTGACCTAGGATGAAGGTTTCCTAAACTAGTTTGTTGAACTAAGTGGTGCCACTTGTCTCTTGGTTACTTAGGATGTAAGGTTGTGAAGTATTCATAATCCTCATAGGACTAAGATTGGAGATAGTTTCATAAATTCATGAGTTTCCTAAAACCATGTTCCTTGATGCTCAATTCTTCTTTTGACTTGGTGGGTGATGCCATTTAGGTGTTTGTTGGAGAGAAAACCATGCACAATAACCATTGTACCTTCAATAATTGACACGACACCTTTCTTCACATGGATAGGAAGAAAACTTTGTGAAATCACTCCTTTGCCCTTAATTAATTGTTCATGGCACCTTTTGCTCTCTAAGGTGAAGGAAGACATGCCATTTAAGCTTAAGTGATGATAATAGGGCCTATTGAAAGAATATAGCTGATAGGTTGACATGTATAGGCCCCAACCATGTTATAAGTTAGCCAAACTAGTCTTAAAACCCTGTTCTTCATGTATCTTCCAACACCTACTAGTTTCCACTTTCTCTAAGCTCCAAAGCTTATTTCATCATCTTCTGGGCTTCTGTCAATGTCTTTAACCTTAGCCAACAACTCCCTTGACCTAAAATCAAAATAAATATACATTTTAATCCAATAAAGAGGAATTATAAAAATAATTGAAAATTAAGCTCTTTTTATGATATATTTTTGCACAATACCTTTTAATACCAAATAATCATAATAATCACATGTAAGGTCAATAATGATGATAAAATCCCATAAAATGATATGAAAATATATGTTAAAATAGGGATATATCACCTAAATTAGACAACAAACACAAATGGAATAAACCATATAATATAATTGAATAAATATCTCTCATAAACGACATGACAAAATTTTTTAGTGCTTGTTTGGTTAAGCGGTGGGAGCTCAGATAAACTCGACTGACCTAAAAAGGTTATTATAAAACTAGTTTGTCCTATTTGTATTATTTTTTAAAAACCGCAATCAATCCTGATGAATTGTGATTTTACCCTCCAACCACATGTTGAGCATAAGTGACAAAAAGGTAACTTATGCGATTGAAAAATCTTGATGAAACTTCCATAACTAGATTTTCTTTAATTTACCCTATAATCTCTTTTCCAAAACTCTCTCCAAATATTCTATGCACATATCTTTCCTATTATTTATCAACTAAATTAGTTCAAAACTTCTAATAATATTATTTTGAATATTGTTTTGCACATTACTTAACATGAATTTTTAAATTATTTTAAATAATAACAAATATAAAATAAAAATATAACTGTTTATTAATATAATCATGAAAATGTAAATAGCTTTGTTAAAGAAATAAACTTGATTACATAATTTGGTGCAATCCATGCAATATTTATCAATTTTTTTTTCTATTTAGATATTATTTGTTATTTAAAAATTTGATGAAACATTATGTCTCCGTACTTATATTTCTAAATTTCTAATAGATTCATTTCTTATTTCTTATTTAATATAAATTTTATTATTTAAATACTGACTTTCAATAAACCCAGTCCTTCATCATCATGTCATTCATTAATAGCATGTTCAAGTGTTTTATGTTATCAGTATCTTCAATGGAAGGAAAACAATCTTAGATTTAAACATTTTTCTGGGTAACTTCTAGTTGAGGACCATAGAGACATGATGTATGACCTATTTGCTTCACTGTATGTGTCAAGTTTTCTTAGTTCTAATCATCCTAGTTTTGTTTCTTATATAAAGTATTAGACTTTAGCCCAGTTATGTATATCCATTTATACAAGTTCTCCAATTACACTTGCTATTTTGTTATGGTTAGTTGTTAAAATGCTTATATACACTTGTAACTTCATCTATTACCAGCCTCAAAGGCGGCGCTCCTGCCATAGACCATGCTAGGTCTGGAGCCTATCCCCATCCCTTGCACACGTTCGGGGTGCTCAACTTGACCCACACCCACCTTCAAAGGAGCCATAGAGTCCACTAACCCCTTTGACTCCTCGGCCTGGGTCTCTCGCAGCCTAGCTTATGACTCCTGCATCCGCTCCTACCATTTTATGAAACAATTACTTATTAGCATTTTTCATAATTAAGTTGGTTTTATAAAAATTATAATAATAAAATTACTTACAATGGCCGCCTCTGCCTGCTAAGAGGTCGGAGACCCGTCACGGTGTCTATGTGTGATAGCAAACAACTCCCCATAGTCCGTCTGACGGTTCTCCTACTGTGCCTTCCTCTTCTAAAATAATTACAAAATTCAATTAGTATTATGAAATAACCAGCTAAAAGTAATTGATATTATGAAAAGTTACCAGCTTGCTGTAAGTGATAGCCAAGGTCTTCGATCCTGTTGTGTGGTGGATCGTCTGCTGCTCACAACACCTCGTGTTCCTCTGAGAAAGCGCCTGGAAAAAAAAAATATTAAATGTATTAAAAAAATATAAAAAATTTAAAATTAATAAAGTTCAAATTACAATTAATTAAATTTAAATTATAATTTAATAATTATCAATTACAAAATTATATATAAATAATCTAATAAATACATTACCTGCCCCTCAGCGCTCCTCCTGAACTGGACGAAACTCACCCAGTCATTCCGCGAGACGCTATCCGAGACGCTCTCGATCAGCTGCTCCAGAGGCATCATCCCATCCTTATCCACCCTGTGGAAGAGACGATTCCTCTTGTTCCTCCAGTTGTCACCCATCTTCATCAGCGTGTACCTCTTCCGGTTGGCCCGGACGGCAAACCGCTGCTATAAAAAAATTATTTAAATATGAATAATTACAAATATCCTATTAAAAAATATTAATTAAATAGAATTAATCACAAAAAATATTAATTAAATACTATTAATTACCTGCATCACCTCCTCCCATGCTAGGTCCTTTGGCCCCTTCGGAACATGCCTCCACGTCCTGAAGTGAAGGGGGAACCACATCCAATTCGAGCCCAGTTCATTCAGGAAGCGGTTGAACGGGTGATCCCCATTGTCAATGGGCTAGTTCATACCCTCATTCCATGGGACTACAACTCGTAGTGTCCATGCTGTTTAGACCGGCCACGTCCAGCCTCCTCAAAAACACATTCCCCTGCTCATCTGCACAAGTTACCGCACGTTAGATAAATTGTAATTCAAATTTAACATTTCAAATTTAAATAAGTAATTTATTAAATAAAAAAAATTATTTACCTTGAACCTGCACCTCAAACCCAGTAGACTGCGAAGATGACTCTCGTGGGTTGTTCTGCTCTCGCGCCTCCTCCTCACTGAGGAATTGCTTCATCTCTATGATCCAAATCGGGATCTCGAAGTCCTCATTCGTGTCATAGTCATCGACACTAATATCTCCCTCCCCCAAATCAGGCACCTCTGGTGCGATCGTCTCCTGTGGGATTGTCTGTGATAGCTGTGGTAGGGCCGACTCCTTTGGCTGCTGTGGGGGGATGGGCTGAAATGCCGTGGTCGCCCTGCTCTACTGCTGCCACCCCGTAAAATCAGTTTGGGGACCTCGAGCTCCTTCCCCCTATTCTGTCTTGAAGCCATATCAACTACAAAAATTCAAAACAAAAAACATTTTAGTCACATTATTATGCAAAAATATAATAAAACTAAAAATAAAAATAAAATACGTATTGTCCGTACCTCAAGTACAAATAATGAGAAATGTTGCAGCAAAAACTCTTTCACAGATGTCTGAACGCTCAAATGTAAAAGAAAACACTAAGAGAAACTTCAGGAAACAAAATGGCCAAACGGGAAAATGGAAGGGGGCAGTTTTATATACTAGCGGAGTTTGTATCGGTTCTTGAAATAACCGCTACAAATAAGCTAGGGCAACTAAACTTTGTAGCGGTTCTATAATAACCGCTATAAATTACAAGACCTTTAAAGTTCTGTAACGGCTATTGTACAAAACCACCACAATTTTCATGACCTCTGAAATTCTATAGCGGTTATAGCTTTATAATCACTACAAATAGGCGACGTTTGGAATTTTGTAGCAGTTTAATTGGTGAAACCGCTACAAATAACTGCCATACTATTGGCGTGTCTTGGTGGCGCCAAGTGATGGGAACTTTGTAGCGGCTTTTATTATTTAACCGCTACAATTTTTGGTGGGAAATGCGCGCCACATTTGTAGCGGTTTTTTTTATTAACCGCTACAAAAAATGTTGCCAATCTGTCATGCCATTTGGCGCCTAGCTTGCCACTACAAGTTTGTAGCAACTTAGTTTATAACCGCTACAAATTTTACTATTTGTAGCAGTGAATTATAACCGCTACAAAATACCAATTTTTTGTAGTGGTGTTAGATGTTTTTTTTTTTGGAAAGTTTTGAAAAGGGGACACTATAGCAACTTATTTAAAAATCAGGACCATAAATATTTGAAATATCACTGCAATCTTCCAAATTAAAATGAGAATAAGTTTGAATGCCAAAAAAATAAAATAAAATAAAATAAAAGGCTACCTTATATATGTGTGAGTTCATTTAATAGTGTCACCCATGAAGAACAACAGAAGTTAATAACAATCTTATATTAAAAGTTTATGATTGAGATTATGATGATGCAACATTTTCTGTCAAATAATATTCGACAAAAGTTTATACAATATAATTATTCTCAATTTTATCTTTTTTTAGCAAAAATATTCTCAATTTCATCTGAAATATATATTTTATATTTTAATTTATTGTCATTAAGTGCTGCAAGCATGTCAACCAAGAGTTATAACGGCATAAAGTAATTAATTAAGTTGATACCGATGGAGAATGAAGATACCATTGCTTAGTCTCCCCTCTACTCTACATTGAATACTAAAAGCTCAAAGATCCTAATTAATTTAGACTTTAGACTTGACCTATGTTCTTGTATTAAATGTGATTGATAAAATTGACACAAAAGAAACATTCTTAAAAATGGAGAAGCTTCAGAGACATGGAATAAATAAATGCCTTTCTTGCCATTTTTAATATAATCATGATTATGTGTGTAAGCAGGCACTGGTAAACTTTATGGCAAAAATAAGAGGTGAGTTTATTTTTTCCAATTAGGTATGTCGGTTGCAAGGGAAGAATTTAGTTTGGAGATTATTTTGCGATTGTGTTGGCTTAATCCTTTTGAGGCCTGCCTTTATCATTGTTATTTTGTCTTTTAATTATGATTTGGGCTCTCTTGGTTATATTTTCTTATATGTATTATTAATATAACTGTAATTTTTTCTGCCTCATTAAATGGCAGGCTCGTAAAACTCCATAAAATATTTGACCAAGTCGCTCAGTGTTGACCAAAATATATGTTTCAACAAATATTTGTATATTTGAATTAGAGATGGACTTACATGAATTAAACAAGCAAAGTACAAATAACCACGTATAAGTTTATAATGTCCTTGGAGATGCTAAACGAATCAACATCATTGTCTTTATGCGACCGAAAGAACCCTCCATAAACTTTTGGCCAATAAAGCATTTTCTTCGTTAGGTATTAGATATGTTTCCTAAGGCTTTCTTCTGCATGTGTTTGATTTATTTCTTTAGGTATTATAACAGTTGCTCTTACTATTGATCCTTTATCTCTACTAGTTGCTTAATTTTGCTTCTTCAAATAATCCTTTGGATCACTGCCACTTTATAAGATACAAATTGGGAAGGATGTCTGCCCTGCTTTTGCATCTCATACCAGCTATGAGAGCATAAATGCTTATTATAATAATAGTTATTATTCTAGCATCTAAATGGCTCTTTTTGAAGCCTTCTATGGGATAAAGTATAGATCGCCCATATATTGGCTAGAGCTTGGGCAACGGAAACTTTTGGGTTTTTATAATAGATCAAACCTCCCTACAAATTGAATTGGTAAGGAAGAAACTGTTAGGGGCTTAAAATAGGCATAAGAGCTACTCAGATAAAATAGATTTTGATGTTAGGGATCATGTATTATTTCTGAAAATGTTTCCAATTACACGGATTGGTCGTTCTATAAAGATGAGAAAGCTTAGTCCAAGGCATATTGGACCATTTTAAATTGGGAGAATTGTGAAAAAATACCTCAGTGAGAACTTAATTGTCAAATGGGACCCTGGTGTGCAAACGATCTTTTGGGTACGGTGTGCAGAAAATTTTCCCCTGTGTGCAGAAAATCTTTCCCTATGTGCAATATTCTTTCCTATGCATGTGCAAAACATATTCCCCCCGTGTGTACAAGATCTTCCCCTGTGTGCACAATATCTTCCCCCTATGTGCAGATGATCTTCTTAAGTCCCATTTAGCAATTAATTAGCCAATGAGGTCTTTTTATACAATTCTCCCTTTAAAATTCTTTCTTGAATATTTAGACTTGCTGCTTACAAACTTTCTTGACCTCCCAACCTGTGTTCTTGCTAAATACAACAACAAAATATGTTTAATAAGTTAGATAATTATTTCAAAATAACTAGGGACTAATGTGAAATATTAATCTAGGGACTTAATTTTAAAATATTTTTAAATAGATTTTTGCTATTTTACTGGCGAAAGAACTTTATCAGTAGGATGACGGTTGGAAAATCATATAAATTTTCTTTGATAGAGATGCTTGAGATTTATAAGACTAAATTTGAAGAACTTAAGTTTGATTTCTGCAAAAATAATAAATAAGGGCTGTCAAACTATGGCTTTTGGTTTCTCCAAACAGCTCAAACTTGGGGTCTTTGGTCTCTTCCAGGATTATCATAGCTTACCCTCTTCCAAACCCATACCCGATGTTTGAATGGAGAGAAAAATGAGAAGAAAATAGGAGAGAGGGAATGTTAAGAAAGAAAACTTTTTAAAATGGTAAAAAAATTACTATTTATGAGAGTTGTCCTCCTAGTATTCTTTACCCGTTAATTTTCGTTCCATCCAAACATAATAAGCTATGTATTCTCTCACTTCTCATCCACTAATACTCATACTGGTACTTATAATACCCCCCAAAAATAAGTTCTCCATATGCAAGTGATTTTGTCAAGTTGATACTACCTCACGTACTTAATGTAATACATATTTATCTAATTTGATTAGGTTAATGAAGTTAATTAGGTTTGTTAATATGACTTGTATTTTTTAAAACATCTTAATCATGTTCCTTAATTCTCTCATTCCATCTCCTCCTTGATTATTGTATAAGAAATATCAATAAGTATAAATTAAGAAAAGATTGATAAATATAAAAAACATATATTATATTTAAGATCAAGATTAACTTCCCAAATATGTCATGCTTTAACAACATGAGGGCACTACAAAAAAACATGTTATTACCGACGGAATTACCCACGGAATTATTTCCGTCGCTAATTTCCTACGATTTACCGACGGATTTTCCGTCGGAAAAATTACCGACGGAAAAAAATTCCGTGGGTAATTACCGACGGATTACCCACGGAATTTTTTCCGTGGGTAATTACCCACGCTTTTCCCACGGAATTCCGTGGGTAATTTGAATGAGAAATTACCCACGGAATTCCGTGGGAAAAGCGTGAGTAATTACCCACGGAAAAATTTTCCGTGGCTTATTACCGACGGAAAATTTTCCGTGGGTAATTTCCGTCGGTAATTACCCACGGAATTTTTTCCGTGGGTAATCCGTCGGTAATTTCCGACGGAATCAAAATTCCGTCGGTAAATTTGACTTTTACCCACGGAATTTTTTCCGTGGGTAATTACCCACGCATTACCCACGGAATTCCGTGGGTAATTTGAATGAGAAATTACCCACGGAATTCCGTGGGTAATCCGTCGGTAAAACTAATAATTTTTTTATCATATTTTAATAATTTATATAAAATAATAAAAATAAAAATAATATATAACAAATAAAAATTTAAATATTATACAATTAATATTAAATATATTAAATATAAAAATTTTAAATGAAATAAAAAAATTAAATATATATAATATTAATAATAAAAATTTTAAATGAAATAAAAAAATTAAATATTTTAAACTTTATATCATAAAAACAAAATATATAATTATATATAAATATATATTTAATATTATATATATTTATATTAATATTAAATATTTAAATGAAATAAGAAATTAATAAAATTTATATTTATATTATAAAAAACGAAATATATAATTATTTATAAGTATATATGTAATTTTGTATATATTTATATTAATATTAAATATTTAAACAAAATTAGAAATTAAAAAATTTTATATTATAAAAAATGAGAAATATAATTATATATAAATATATATATTTAATTATATATATTTATCTTAATATTATATTTGTTTTTAAATTATTACATTATATATATTATTACGTGAATAAATAACACAAGGTTAAAGCAGCTCAACTGGCAAAGGCATCAGAACACATACCAAAAGGTCCAAGGTTCAAATCCTACCTTCGTCACAAAATGCAACAATTATCTCACAGAGACACGTGGCGCAATGTTAGAGGGACACGTGGCCCTTGCTCAGGGGCTGACGGGGCCAGATGTGGGGGCGGGCGGTGGGGGGCTTTCGGAGATGTCCACGTGGCCTTTTTTAAGATTGCCACGTGGAATTTTTTTTTTAAAAAAATAATATTAAATTACCGACGGATTACCCACGGAAAAAATTCCGTCGGTAATTACCCACGGAATTTTTCCGTGGGTAAATTCCGTGGGTAATCACCGACGGAATTTTTTCCGTGGGTAAATTCCGTGGGTAATCGCCGACGGAATTTTTTCCGTGGGTAATTTCCGTCGGTAATTACCGACGGAATCTTTTCCGTGGGTAATTTCCGTCTGTAATTTCCGACGGAATAAAAATTCCGTCGGTAAATCAATTTGTCACGGATTTTTTAGGGACGGAAAAAATTCCGTCGGTGATCCGTCGGTAATTCCGTTTCCGTCCCTAATCCGTGGGTAATTTGATTTCAGAGACGGAATTCCGTGGGTAATTTCCGTGGGTAATTTGCTATTTTTTTGTAGTGGGGAGTAATAAATATGATAATGGCCAGCTGAATTATTTTTCATTGTTGGCTGTCTTAGCCTGCACATACGACAGCGAAACACGTCACATACATATGGTGGTCATAATGAGCCTAGTGACAAGTGTCACCACGACCAACAACAAGCCAAATTAAGTTAATATAACAAGTTTATATTAAAATTTTAGAGCTAATACCAGCTTTGGTCCTTATATTTAATAATTATTTTGGTTTTGATCCCCAATATCTCAAACAAATGGTTTTGGTCTATCAAATTTACTTCATTTTAAACCATTAGTCTCTGAGGTTTAAAAAGAATTTGGAGTCAAAGTTGACACCGTTAATTAAGTTTATGTGGCATTAACACAGTTAAATATATATATGTGGATGTTGATTGGGCAAGTTAATGAGGGAAAATAAATTCTAATCTTATATTTTAAAAAAACTGTTATATAATTACAAAAATATATAAAACATGCATGATCTTCTGCTTTTTCATAGCAGTCTAAAGTCTCCGATGTTGCTAAAGAAACCCAGGGCAGAGAAGAAAATAACAAAAGAAGGTTGTTCTGATAAGAAAAAGAAGCCAAACAAGAGAGAGAGAATCCAGTAGAGAAGAACTTGCTTCAATATTTTGGAGAAGTAAAACTTCATGCACTTCTTCGGCTTCTTTTTCTTATCTGAGCCACCTTCCTTCATTTGGAGACTTGCGACGGTTAAGAAGTTGAAGAGGAGAAGCATGTTTTATGTTTTCCTTTTTTCTTTATTATATAACAGCTTTTTTTTTTGGGATAATTCCTTTAAAATACCACCAAAATAAATAAATCCTGATTCAGCGTAGTGAAACTGTGAAATCCCGATTCAGTATTATGTCAGTATGGATGAACAGTGCTGGGTATGCGAAAAGATGATTTTGCCCTTCAACCCTCCCTTTTGCCACTTCAGAATAACAATAAGAGACTCTTAATTAACAATTCCTAATTCTTAATTAACAACTCTAGTTTCTTCTTTTTACTTTTACAATAACAACACTGATTTTGTTATTAACAACTCCATATTATATATTAACAACTCCCATTTCTTATTTCACAACTTCGTAATTTAAGTTTCAGGGCTAATAAAAACACCTCTTTCTTTATTAACAACACCCTATTGTACATTAACAATCACTACAAAAAAAATGGTATTTTGTAGTGGTGAAATTGTAGCGGTTATAATTAACCACTACAAATAGTAAAATTTGTAGTGGTTATAAACTAAACCGCTACAAGTTTGTAGCGTCAAGCCACGTGCCAAATGGTGCGACAGATTGGCAACATTTTTTTGTAGCGGTTAATAAAAAAACTACCACAAATATGGCACGCATTTCCCCCCAAAAATTGTAGTGGTTACATAATA
The DNA here is from genome assembly GCA_963242795.1 of Inga leiocalycina. Lineage (NCBI taxonomy): Eukaryota > Viridiplantae > Streptophyta > Magnoliopsida > Fabales > Fabaceae > Inga > Inga leiocalycina. Next base: position 31,063,265 of record OY725325.1, on the reverse strand, counting down.
AAAGCTGCTACAAAGTTCCCGCCACTTGGCGTGACCAAGACTCACCAATAGTGTGGCGGTTATTTGTAACGGTTTCACCAATTAAACCACTACAAAATTTCAAACTTCGCCTATTTGTAGTGGTTATAAAGCTATAATCGCTACAGAATTTTAGAGGTCGTGAAAATTGTAGTGGTTCTATACAATAACCACAACAGAACTTCAAAGGTCGTGTAATTTGTAGTAATTATTATAGAACCGCTACAAAGTTTAGCCGCCCTAGCTTATTTGTAGCAGTTGATGTAGCGATTATTTCAATAACCGCTACAAAATCAGCCAGTCTATAAGGCCGCCTCCTCCCTTTTTCCCATTTGGGCATTTTGTTTCCTGAAGTTTCTTTGAGTGTTTTCTTTTACATTTGAGCATTCAGACGTCTGTGGAAGAGTTTTTGCCGCAGCATTTCTCATTATTTGTACTTGAGGTACGGATAATAAGTATTTTATTTATATTTATATTTTTATTATATTTTTGCATAATAATGTAACTAAAATGTTTTGTTTTTGAATTTTTGTAGTTGATATGGCTTCAAGACAGGATAGGGGGAAGGAGCCCGAGGTCCCCAGACTGATTTTTCGGGGTGGTAGCAGTAGAGCAGGGGGTAAAGGGACGAGGCAACGTGGAGGGAGGGCGACCGCAGCATTTCAGCCCTTCCCCTCACAGCAGCCACAGGAGTTATCCCTACCACAGCCACCGCAGACGATCCCACATGAGACGACCGCACCAGAGGTGCCTAATTTGGGGGAGGGAGCTATCAGTGTCGATGACTATGACGTGAACGACGACTTCGACATCTCGATTGGGATCAGAGAGATGGAGCAGTTCCTCAATGAGGAGGAGGCGCGAGAGCAGAACAACCCATGTGGGTCGTCTTTGCGGTCTACTGGGTTTAAGGTGTAAGTCCAAGGTAAATAAATTATTTTATTTAATAAATTATTTATTTAAATTCAAAATGTTAAATTTGAATTACAATTTATCTAACGTGCGGTAAATTGTGCAGATGAGCAGGGGAACGTGTCCACAAGAAGGCTGGACGTGGTCGGTCTGAACAGCATGGACCGGACACTACGAGTTATAGTACCGTGGAATGAGGGCACGGACCAGCCCATCAACAATAGGGGTCACCTGTTCAACCGCTTCTTGAACGAGCTGGGCTCGAATTGGATGCGGTTCCCCCGTTACTTCAGGACGTGGAGGATTGTTCCGAATGGGCCGAAGGACCTAGCGTGGGAGGAGGTGGTGGAGGTAATTAATAGTATTTAATTAATATTTTTTATAATTAATTATATTTAATTAATATTTTTTAATAAGATATTTATAATTATTCATATTTAAATAATTTTTTTACAGCTGCGGTTTGCCGTCCGGGCCAACCAGAAGAGGTACATGCTGATGAAGATGGGCGACGGCTAAGGAATAGGAGGAATCGTCTCTTCCACAATGTGGATAAGGATTGGACGATGCCGCTGGAGCAGCTGATTGAGAGCATCCCAGACGGCGTCTCGCCGAACGACTAGGTGAGTTTCATCCAGTTCAGGAAGAGCACTAAGGGGCAAGTAATGTGTTTATTAGATTATTTATATATAATTTTGTAATTGATAATTATTAAATTATAATTTAAATTTAATTAATTTTAATTTGAAATTTATTAATTTTAAATGTTTTATATTGTTTTAATACATTTAATATTGTTTTTTTTCCAGGCACTTTCTCAAGGAACACGAGGTGCCGTGGGTAGCAGAGGATCCACCACACAGCAGGATCAAAGACCTTTGTTATCACTTACAGCGGCTTGGTAACTTTTCATAATATCAATTACTTTTAGCTAGTTATTTCATAATACTAATTGAATTTTGTAATTGTTTTAAGAGACGAAGGCACTGGAGGAGAACTGTCAGACGGACTATAGGGAGTTGTGCGTTATCACACAGACACCGTGACGAGACTCCAACCTCTCAACAGGCAAAGGCGGCCATTGTACTTAATTTCATTATTATAATTTTTATAAAACTAACTTAATAATGAAAAATGCTAATAAGTAAATATTTCATAAAATGGTAGGAGTGGATGCAGCTGTCGTAGGCTGAGCTGCGAGAAACCCAGGCTGAGGAGTCAAAGGGGCCAGTGGACCCCACAGCTCCTTTGAAGGTGGGTCTGGGTCAGGCTGAGCACCCCGGATGAGTGCGGGGGATGGCGATAGGCACCAAACCTAACATGGTCTACGGCAAGAGCACCGCCTTTGAGGCTGGTAGCTCTAGAGGGGTCAGACATCCAAGGGACAATTCTGTTGAGCAGCTGTGGTCGGATTTGGCCCAGACACAGGCTACAGTAGCTCAGCAACAATAGCAAATGCAGCAGCAGGCTGATTTCATCTACACTTAGCAGACGCAATGGCGTGATAACACAAACAGCATGCTCGAGCAGTCGTGGAGTTGCCTGTTTCCAGACGAGCAGTATCCACAGGTTCCCCCTGTCCCTCAGTTCGTCGTCCAGCCTACTCCTCCTCCTCCTCCTACTGATGATGATGGTGCAGTTAACTCTACCCAGTGCCCCGATCCAGCAGCACCTAAGGGAGCCCCACCTGAGGGAAGACTAGATGATCAGCTCCCTACTACTTAGTTTAGGACATATTTATTTTTTCTTGTTGAAATATTTGTAAATAAATATATATAATTTTTTATTTCAGAACTTAAATTCTTATTGCGCTTACCATATTTATATTTATATTCTTAGACCGCGTTGTTGAATTTGTGAATTAATTGCAACAGTATTAATTTTATTTCTAAAACTAAAAAAAATTATTTATATATATTTGTAGCGGTTTTATAATAAAAACGCTACAAATATAATAAAATTTGTAGCGGTTAATACAACAACCGCTACAAATAAAATTTTATTACATTTGTAGTAGTTAATACAAAAACCGCTACAATATAGTCCATACTTGTAGCGGTTAATTAAAAAACCGCTACAAATTTAAAAACATATGTGAGGAAAATTCAAAATTGAAATGTTGATTATTTGTAGCGGTTACATAAATAACCACTACAAATACTCAACTTTTCAATTTTGAATTTCCCCCCTCTTTGTGCAAATTTGTAGTAGTTACTAATGTATAACCGCTACAAGTTTAAAACTAATTTTTCAATTTGATTTCCAACGACTTGAAAGTTAGTAGCGGTTTTATACATATAACCGCTACAAATGTTTAGTACCGTAGTGGTTACTATAGCGGTTTTTAAACTGCTACAAAATATTAAACGTTGGAAATTCAGAATATAAGGTTGCAAACATTCGTCATTCTTTATTCACTCATCTTCTTCACTATACTTTCTTCTCTCTCACTAGTAGCTATGGATAAGTCATGGATTAGGTTGCCACGCAAATTCTCTAGAATATTTGTACGGATTAAACAATTTCTTGGATTTCACATTCACTCACGCTAGTTGTAATAGCAAGATCGTCTGTCCATGTTGGAGATGCAAGTTCAAGAAGTGGCATGCACGAAATGTTGTTAAGGAACATTTGCTTCTGAAAGCCTTTCTTAGAAGACTATATGTTCTGGGCAGTTCTTGGTGAGAAGGCCAGTATGAGATATGATGATGTTCTTCCTCGAAGTTCGCAAGTAGGAGTTCAACTAGATGAAGATGATCATGTGAATGATGCTGTGCGTGATGCATTTGGTGTTCATGACGACAACTTCAACGAAGAAATGGAGGGCTCAGAGCCGGTGTTCATGAGAAATGAAGCCGCTCGAGATTTTTTCAGCTTGATGGATGAAGGAGATCGTCCTTTATATCAAGGTTGTCGAAAATACTCTAAATTATCTCTTTTAATCAAGTTGTATCATATCAAGCGCTTGTGTGAAATCATAGATAAGGAAATGTCTATGTTGCTGGAATTATTACAAGATGCATTCCCCGACGCGGAGATTCCCACAACGTTCTACGAGGCCAAGAAGATTGTCAACAGGTTGGGGTTGAACTATCAAAAGATTGATGTATGCCCCAACGATTGTATGCTGTATTGGGGAGACGATTCCAGCAGGGAGACTTGTAAGAGATGCCATACATTGAGGTACAAGACAATTCGGAAGGGGAAAAAGCAAAAGAAGAAACCTGTAAAGATTCTCAGGTACTTCCCTTTGAAACCTCATCTACAAAGATTATTTATGTCGTCTAAAAGGCGAAGCATATGAGGTGGCATGATGTTGATAAGAATGAAGACGGTAAAGTAAGATATCCCTGGGATGCAGATGCCTGGAAAACATTTGACAATCACTTTCCATCTTTCGCGGCTAACCCTAGAAATGTTTAGCTTGCTTTGGCGACCGACGATTTCAATCCATTTGGAATCTTATCACAAGTTACAGTATTTGGCCGGTAGTCTTAGTTCCCTACAACTTGCCGCCCTGGATATGTATAAAACAAAGCTCGTTTATTATGTATATGATTATTCCAGGCAAAAAGGCACCGGGTAATGGCATTGATGTGTATCTCCAACCGCTTATTGCGGAATTACTTGACCTGTAGAATGTTGTCATCGAGACGTATGACGCTTTTGAGAAGGCATTGTTCAACTTGCATGCAGCCTTGATGTGAATGATTAGTGACTTTCCTGGCCTTGGCACATTATCTGGTTGGAATGTGCATACTAGGTCGGCGTGTCTAGCTTGTAATTTTGACTTTGACGCAGTACACCTTCCCTACAGCCGAAAGTGGTGCTTCATAGGCCATCGGAGGTTTCTCGATGGAAGGCACAAGTTCAGATTGCAGCGGAATCGCTTCAATAGGAAACCAAAAAAAAGAGGAGTGCCTCAGACTTTGTTCGATACAGAAATCTTACAGCAGCTTGAAAATGTTGAGTTTGAGTTCCGAAAAAGCGACGATTCAGCACAAGCTCACCAAAAGATGTGTAAGACTTCGGTGCCTCAGCAATAGAAGAAGATAAGTATTTTATTAACTCTTCCATATTAGAAATCAAATTTACTTCGCCACAGTCTTGTGTCATGCACATTGAAAAAATTATTTGAGATAATATGTTATATACACTGCTTAACGAATTCGGCAAGACAAAAGATCACCTTCAAGCAAGGAAAGATTTACGCACCATGGGAGTTCGTGAAGACGCTTGGTTAGATGAGCATGAAAAATTTCAGCCAGCAAAGTTTACCCTCACAAAACTGAACAAGGAAGTCTTCCTCGCGACGTTGAAGAAATTAAAAGTTCTTGATGGGTATTCAAGTAACATTTCTCGATGTGTTGACTTGCAGGCTAGAAAGGTTGCTGACTTGAAGAGTCATGACTCACATATTCTTATGCAACAGTTACTCCCTCTGGCTATAAAGAATACACTTCCTCCCTATGTGTCCATCATTTTGGTGGAACTTTGTTCTTTCTTTCGAAAGTTGTGTTCTAAGGTTTTGATCGTTGAGGAGCTCGATCAGTTGTAGTCCAAAATCATTCTTACGCTTTGTCATTTGGAGATGATATTTCCTCTGTCCTTTTTCACTGTGATGGTTCACATTACAGTCCACCTCGTTTATGAAACAAAGCTCACTGGCCCAGTACAATATCAATAGATGTATCCAATTGAGAGGTACTCATTTTTAATATGTGCTTCATTATTAGTTCTTATGTTTGCTAGTCATCCTTTTCAGCATTCAGTATCAATTTTCTCTTATTTACTTCATAGGTTCCTTGGGAAATTAAAATCTTACGTAAGGAATAAGGCGTGGCCAGAAGGTTCTATAGCTAAAGGCTATATAGGGGATGAGGTGCTGTATTTTTGTTCAAGGTACTTTGATCACCTTGAGACGGCTTTCAACTGCCCACCTCGTGTTGACGATTGTCCTAAACCTACTCCAACATCAGGAGAATTTATCCCTCGTGTTGGTAAACCAGTAGGAGGAGCTGAGAACTTCAAACTAACGGCAACTGAGAAGTTGCAAGCACATAGACATATCTTGATTAATTGCACTCAAGTTGAACCTTTTATATAATAAGAATTGTACACTCACATGTTATTCTATATCTTTCATAACATTTTTCACTTTCATTTCACTATCGCCTTTCCATTATTAATTGTAGGGAATTCAGAAGTCATGTTAAGCGTCAACTTAGGATCTGTACACAAACATCCTCGGAAGTTGACAAAAAGGTCCACAAAGAATTCCCGAGCTGGTTTGCGTGCAGAATACTAAATGACCACAACCCACACTCACCAGATTTCAGAGCTCTCGCAATCAACCTTCTCGATCATGCAAAAAGGTTTACAGCATATAATGTTAATGGTTTCAAGTTTTGCACGGTTTCACGAGATCAAGGATTGTAAACTCAAAATTCGGGTGTTTATGGCACATTTGGGACAAGGAGTTATGTGAGCAGCAGTGACGCCAACATGCAGTTTAGAGGCGTCCCTTACTATGGATAGCTTCTTGATGTGGTCGAACTTAATTATCAAGGCCATTTCACCGTGACGCTGTTCAAGTGTTTGTGGGCAAATACCACTACTTCTCGGGGACTGACGACTTAGGGATCACATTAGTCAATTTCTCACGGCCAATTCATACTAGTATTTCTCAAGATGATGAGCCGTATATTCTTGCTTTAGAGGAACATCAGGTTTATTATGTCAAGGACGAAAGGCATAAGGATTGGCACATGGTCGTTCATTTAAAACCAGGAGACATTTATGACATGGGTGAAGGCGATAACATCACCTACAAGAGTGAGTCATTTCAGCCTGCCAACTTTGAAAACTACTTCCTTGAAGACGATGACAATTTACCTCTACTGCGGTGCGCTTTTTTAAATCCACATCATTTAAATTAAATTTTTTAAACAAAATAATACATCACTAACAATAATTTTTCTACACAATTTGTGTAGGGATGGCGAGGATGAGTAATCAAATTCAAATTATGTTTTTGTCTTTAAAAATATATTGCAAAATATTTTTTTAAAAAAATAAAAAATTATTTGTAGTGGTTTTTAAATCGCTACTAATTAAAAACCACAACAGAATGGATACATTAACCGCTACAAATGCTATGAAAATCCCTATAAATACCCCCACCACATTTCATTTCAAACACTCCCCCATTTCTTTTCACCTTATCCCTCTTTCATTTTCTTTTATTTACAAATTTTTTGTCTGAGTTGAGGAGTTTAACAATACAATCAAATATGATAACAAGTTTTTAAATTTTTTATTTGAATACTTCTTTTCTTTGCATAAAATTTATTCCCACCATTTTTTTTTCTAGATATTTCAGAGCTTTATCTCTTTTTCATATACAATCATATTGTAGTAGACAACATAATAGTTCCTTGTTACCTACATATCCTTAATAATATTATTAATACAATCTTTATACTTATCCAACTAAATTAAATTATTCCTTTTAATTTACAAATGAGCTAAACTATTGAATAATAAGCTAATTAAATTAGCTAAACTACTAAAATATAAAATATTTAATTTAATATCTAAGAAACTAAAACAAATGATTATATATATATTTTTTAAAATTTTCTTAAGTTTTGTAGCGGTTACTAAACCGCTACTAATTAACGCGCCTTTTTCAAACTGAAATTAATTTTTTTGCGTGAATTTTGAATTTTGATGGAATTAGTAGCGGTTATATAACCACTACTAATTAAAGCAAATTCATATTAGTAGCGGTTCATGAACCGCTACAAAATAGCAAGAAAAATTTCATTTTTCTTTTCCCGCCTTGAAAATTTCACTTTTTTGATATTTGTAGTGGTTATATAACCGCTACAAATATCACAGAAAATGATTATTGCTTATGATGATGTTGTAGCGGTGGAATTGAACCACTACAAAAGAAGTAGCAGTTATTTTACTTAAGTAAGGGTTTTAATTAACCGCTACAAAACCGCTTACAACATACGATTTAGTAGCGGTTTTATAAACCGCTACTAATGTTGTTTGTAGCGGTTAAAACTACTATTAATAACCATTTTTAACTGCTACTAAATCACTTTTTTTTGTAGTAAATACTATATTTTTGAAATACGAATATGTAAAAGAATAAAGTGGAGTTGTTAATCAAGAATCCAGAGTTGTTATTCTAAAGTGGCGAAAGTGAGGGCTAAAGGGCAAAATCGTCTTTTCACATACCCAACACTATTCATCCGTACTGACACAGTACTGAATCGGGATTTCGCAATTTTGATGGTATTTTTAAGGGATTTTCCCTATAACAACTTTATAAAACTTTGAGTTTAGAATTCACTTTTCCATGTCAGTTTGCCGCATTCACATAAGTATATTTAACAATGTTAATGCCACGTAAGCTTACTCAACGGTGTTAACCATGGCTTCAAGTCCTTCTAAAACTTCAAAAACTAACAGTTAAAATGAAGTAAACTTAAAAGATCAAAACCACTTATTTAAAATTTCAGGGATTAAAACCAAAATAATTGTAAACTATAAGGACAAAAGATGATATTAACGTTAAAGTTTATGATGGTGATTATGATGATGCAACATTTTCTGTCAAATAATAATCGTCAGGAGTTTATACAGCATAAATATCCTGAATTTTATCTTTTTTGGCAAAATATTTTCAATTTTATCTAAAATATATCTTTAGTTGCTGCATATATGCATGTCAACCAAGTTATAGCGGTATAAACTGGTTAAGTTGATGCTGATAGAGAACGAAGATCCCATTAAGTAATCTCACCTCTACTCTGCGTTGAAAACTAAATGAAGACACAGATCCTAATTAATTTAGACTTTTTTTTACCAAAATATATTATTTTATTTCATAGCAACAAAACTCAATACAACGTGCTGGTAGAAGTAGTTTTGTTTAATCAAGGGTTTGGGGGCAATTTTATCTCATAAGTTTTTACTGATAAACAATTTTGACTTGAAAGTTTTTTAGAAGGTAATTTTGTCCTGAAAATATAAAAAGGGCAGTAATTTTGCCTTTGCCGTTATCCCAGTGAATTTTGTTCATTAGTTGACCAATTATATTGAGCTGGCAATCCACATATTGTCCACATCATTTCCGTTCAGGTTTAAATTTACGTAAGAAGTCCATGTGTCATCTACTTCATCTTTTTTCAAAGTTAGATTTATAACTTTCGAGACAAATTTGCACCTTAACAAAAATGACGTGAATGATATATAGACTACTAGCTCATCATATTTAGTCAACTAAAGATCAAAATTAATTGAGATAACGGCAGAGGCAAATTTACTCCACTTTTTACACTTCCAAAACAAAATTGCACTACTACAAAATATGGATTTAGTGGCGACAGTCTTATGATATTTCTTCAAAAACGTGCCATAGGAGACTTCTATCTTTTGAAAAAAAAAACATGTGATAGCTATGGCACTTAACCAAGAAAGCATCATAACTATCTAATACATTATATGGTGCTTACCTGAGAAAGCGTCATACAAGAGGTTATTTTAAAAAAAAATTATTCCCCTTGTATGGGCAAGCGCCATACAAGGGGATATTAAAATGAAGCCTTGAATGTTGTTCAGCAAGCCAAGCGCCATTCAAGGCCTTAAGGTGGTTTAATTTTTTTTTTAAAAAATAAATCTGTTGTATAAAAGGCTTTTTATTTTTTTTAAAATAAATATCTTGTATATACAAGCGTCGGAGAAGACTTCCATGTTTTTAAAAAAATACAAGTGCAGTACGGTGCAATTTTTTTTAAAATAAATCCCTTGAGTAAAAGGCTTTTAATTTTTTTAAAATAAATCTCTTGTACATACAAATGCCGGAGGATACTTCTATTTTTTTAAAAAAAAATACATGTAACACCTATAGCTATCCAATATCTTATACGGCACTTGCCTGGAAAACGTCATGCAAGAGGTCCAAAAGATAAATTACTTTTATTAAAAAAATTTAATTTTTTTAATAAAAAGCCTTAGATGGAGCTTTTTTTAAAAAGTGTCATTCAAGACCTATCTGACTTAGCCTTGGACGGTGCTTGGTAAGCCAAGCACCATCCAAGGCACATTTTTGTATATAGTGTCTTGGATATAACGTTTTTTTTAAAAAAAAAATTGGGAAGCTATGGAGCTTTGACAAAATGTGTCGCAGCTACTCTCACCTTGTATGACGCTTATATGTAAAACGTCAGTTATTAGTTTCCACAACTTGCCGTTCTTATTTTCATTTTTATCTTCCCGCGTTTCCTCTAGTTCCCTCATTTCTCAGAACTCCGTTGCAATACAAAGTTTCCTCTCCTATGTTTTGTTTTTGTCTCGACCTCCTTCAGAGGCTCTATAGTGTGTAAGTGTTTTTTTTAAACATTTGGTTTCCGTTTTCTTTTTTAGGTAAAATCTATCATGAATTTTATATGTGTACTTATAATTTTTTTTCAGGTATTTATTTGAAGTGTCAATTCTATCTTATTGAACTTTATATACATTGTAAGTTTTAAAATTTTTGAGCTTACAAATATAATAATACCTTGTTTAATCCTCTGTAGAAGTAACGTGTATGGCTCAAGTTTAAGCAACTTAAATGCTAGAGTTATTTTATGCTTGAAATATGAAGACACAATATTGCAAAAGATACATGCTATATTATTTCATTTTGGAGTGAATTATATTATAAATTGCTGTCAATCTTGAATTATAAATGGATGTTTCCATCATAAATATAAAATAATTACAAAAAATTATTTTTTTAAAAAAAATAATTCCTACTGACTTCTAATAGCACTTCCTTGGAGAAGTGCCGTAGGAAGTGCCACCTTCTTATGGCACTTCCCCAAGAAAGCACCATAGCTTTATATTTAAGAAAAAAATTTAAATAATCAAGCAATGGCATTTCCATATATTCAAGAAGCGTCGTAGCTTGTTTTAATAGCGTTGGAAGCTACGGCGGTTTCCAAGCGTCATAGTGTTCTTTTAATTAAGTGACACAGTTTGTATTTTTTATAGTAGTGTTGCTATCTGAAAAAACTCTGAGACAATTATCCCTCAATAAAACTTACAGGGGCCTTTTTTTTCAATCTAACTTTTACAAACTTAAAAGAAGTTAGAAGTTAAATTGTGTAATTTTATTTATGTTTAGATTAACTTTTGTAAAAGAACTTGGTTAGACAAATCGTACCTTGTTTGAATGATTAATAGAAAAGAAAGTTTAGATATAAAATGACTTGAATATAAATGAGTTTTTGTAATATCTACCTAACAATGAACAAGAACCATCTGAAAAAAAACTAAAAATAATAATGTCTCACAACAAAGGGGGAAAAAACATCAGCATCCTCCACAATATCAGCCAACACCTTTCCCTGCAAATGAATTGCAACAACCTGAACTTGAATCAAAATTTTTGGAACGTAAAGCATCATTAAAGTCCTTAGCAAGAATATGGGCAAGAAGAGGTGTTAATGCATCAAAGCATCCAATAGGGTACACCAATTTTCTAATTTCTACAGCTGATAAATTAGCTGTCGTATTCCACTATCTAGGATAACAAGAAAGAAACCAATTTGCTTTAGACACTAGATCATTCCCCACATCCTGAAACAATAAGCAGCTTTCCCACTCAGCTCAAAATTCCTTTTTATTATCTACTCAGTTATACAATTCCCAATTATGCACCTCTACAAAGACCTATGACACCTGCATTTCTTCCAACAACAAAAGTGCTTTTTTTAATGTAAGAAGATCAGTCATACAAACTGAATGTATCACTAAAACCCCAAAGGAATTCTCCTTTATGATTTCTACAATCAATTCCCACAGCAGTCTCCTTAGTACCGGGCATAAATGAACCATTACAATTCAGCTCCAGGAGGAGCCTTCCACATTTTAATACTTCGATTTTCCCTTGCACCTGACCAGAATTCCTTTTACACATTTCCTAGCACTTTCAACAATTAAAACTGGGTCAGGTTCTTTATGATTAAGCGCAAATTCATTCCTGTTCTTCATTATTAACCATAATAATTATAAAATCAATGAAATATCATACTCTGTTAAACACCTAATCAGAGTAATCAGATCAATAGACCACTTTTTAGAACTCACAATACGGGCTCTATTGATTTTAATGGTTAGAGCAACCCCAATCCAGACTCCTCCTTTCCACAAATCTGACAAATAGGGGACTGTGTGCATCTTTTTTTAAACAATGAAACACCAATAGGAACAGCATCAGACATACATCCCCATGCAAAATGAAGAATCCTTGGGATAACCTTAGACTTACACAGTTTATCCCAGAAAGGTTGAGAAATAATTAGAGAAAAAGTAGCACCAGTTATCATCGTATTTCTTTTGTCCCTATTAGCCCGATGACCATCTCTAATAAATCCCAAATTTATTATAATTTATCCCACCATATTTATTTATTTTGGAGATTATTTTAAGCTAATTTAGATATATTAGATAATATTCAGATTTTTAGCCAATTTTAGGAAATAATATAAATTTGAATTAATTATGATATTATTAAGCTTAAATTGTTAATATTTTAATTGCATATTTTGTGTTTGAATAATATCTCCAAATATATGATAGATCACGATTTTATTTAATTCTTGCACACGGTAAGGCAAAACATATTATTAAATCCTAAGGTGTAAAATTAATCTGAGACGTTTGAAGAAGATCCGATGGCTGAGTTTGAATGGGTTAGTTAAATTCTAATGGGTTCAAATATTATACCCTAAGTTTTCTCATTCTCCTATAAAAAAAAAAAAAAAAAAGACCTGACCGCCAACATCAAATCCACGCTCTCCTTTGAAAGCCAACGCTCACGGTTTCCTATTCCTTGGTATCATCCACTCCATTCCAATTCTTTGGCAACAAACCCGTAACCATAACCACGTCATTCACCATTCGATATCTCTCCTCTTGATTAATAATTTCCTCCTGACCATCATCCTCCATTCAACACACCCAATACCCACGGCCCCACCAATTTAACATCTCCAAGTAACCATCATCTCTATTACTAGCATCTCATGGCCGTGGTTTCTGAGAAATTTGGAGAAGAAGAGGCTTTAATGGAAGCTTGAGCTTATTGAGAGCCAACTTAGGAGGAGCATAGAGAAAGCTAGAGCCTAGAACTTACACTTGAAGACTATTAGAAAGTGTCTTTCCTTTTTATCAATTTATTTTAAGATTTGAGATTATTTAGTTTTAAATAATTTTGAGTTGTATTAATTAAGAACAATCTAGTTTTAGATTATAGACATATCTCTTTTGTATTGATTGAATTAATATTTTAGAATGTTTTGTGTTTGAGACATTTGCTGGAATTTTTGTTTACAAGTCTTTGGATTATCAATTAAATTGTTAATTGAGTTTTCATTATTAATTTAATTGTCAATTTAGGTTTAACCTCTTGATTGTTCAATTAGGTTGGTTAATTTTCGAATTGTTTAATTAGGCAATTATAAACATGATTCCCAAAACTATCTTAAACTATTTTGACTGGTTTTAATGGATTTAATTATCTGGCTCTTATTTCATTATGAGTTTTCCAATTGAGTAAGTATTATTGAACTTGAGGGTTTCTCATGCTTTAATTAGGCGATTAAATTTATTAATTCCTCTCTTTTATCAATCTCCTTTTGGTCTAATTAATATATTGATATGGGCTAAAAAAGCCAAATCCATATGAATCCTAAGTTGTTATCTTCACCGTATCTTAAGTAAATCTCTTTTTTACCTTTGCTTGTTTGATTTTCCTAGTTATTAGTTCATATCTTTGCTTAAGATTTTAATTCCCCTTTCCATAAGAAAACCCTCCAAAAATTGCATTTACATTCATTTTGGTTAGTTTCACTCTCGTATAGGTTTTAGAGTCAATTGCATTAGTGCATTTAATTAGTTTAATTGCATTTAGATAGTAATGTCTTGCATTCTAGTTTAGGTCCATTCTATTTCATTTTTCATCACCTAAATTCAATTTTAGAGGAAATTCATAGATTGCTCTTTAAAAGAATGACCTAGGTTGCCACTATATTTCATTAGTAGGCTGTCCTAATTATTGATCTCTAACAATATATTCATCATTTCTTGCACCCTCCGTACAATTTTGTCATCCTTAGAAGACAAACCCACTTGAATACTACGAATCAATTCCAATACTCTATTATCAACTCTATTTACAAAAGAAGATAGATTCCCATTATCATTATCCAATAAGCAAGCAACCTTATCATCATTACTGAATCTATCTCCAGTCATTTGATTAAGTGTCTTGCTACCCACTTCAGCAATCCAACCATCCTTCCATACCCTCGCTATCCTCCCATTCCCTATCACCTATCTCAAATCATCTCTCAAAAATTCCCTTCCAGTTAGAATGCTAGACCAGACCCACGACACTTTGTGCCCTTTAACTACATCAAGAAAACAACACTTAGGGAAATATATGCTTTTAAACACCTTACACCACATATTCTCACCCCCTTGTATCAGCAGCACAAAATCTCTAAAATCCAAACCACCTTCTATTTTTGTCTGCTTCAAATGCCCGCAGGCTTTCCAATGTATCTTTCCCCCATTCCCTATTCAATTCCACCAATAATCAGCCATAATGCTGTCTAATGGCTTACACGTACCTCTTGGGAATTTAAAATAGGTCATGCGAAACATAGCAATAACACTAATAACTGTCTTCATCATGACTGCCCTACTAGCGACAGAATATTCCTACTCCAACCCTTCACTTTTTTTGCTAACCCTTTCTCTTACAAAAGCCAAAGATATTAAACACCATTTTAGAAGTATTCTTAGAAAGGAAAATACCTGATTTGGATGGATTTAACATTTGACTTGAAGCCTCATATGAGAGTAAACATGAAAATTAGGAATAGCACCACCTTTATCATGACTTCGCTACCAGCAAAAGATAGAATATTCCTACTCCAACCCTTCACTTGTTTGCTAACCCGTTCTCTTACAAAAGCCAATGATTGATGTTTAGTTTTACCCCAAACACTAGGTATTACCCAAATACCTACCAATATCATCAATAGATCTACCAAGGATATTAAACACCATTTTCTGACACCATCAAGAGTATTCATAGAAAAGAAAATACTTGATTTGGATAGATTTGACATTTGACTTGAAGCCTTATAATATAATTTCATCAAATCCGCCAACTTCTTACAATATTCAATGTTAACATTCATAAATAAAAGCGTGTCATCAACAAAAAGAACTGTGACACAACATTGAACATCTCGCAGCTAACTTGACCCCTTTCAAAGCTGGGGGAGTAGGATGCTTAAATATGGAAGAGGGAGGTTTTAAGATAGGGGATCTCTAACATAAGCTGGGTAGGATCCGAGAAAGTCTAACTCTATTAACATCCTCAGATGTTCCATCATTTTGAATTTAACATGGAGATTCCTAAGGGTATCAGTATCCAAACTGAAATGACTTTAGCAGCACATACTCCTTTGGGCCCTATCAATACACCCTACTCACAAAGCCAGCGTCTCTACGGTTTCACTTGGCAGTACTTTACTTACCCTCTTTCAATAGCCCTCTTTGGTCTTTCAGTCACTGACTTTGATACCAAATGATAGGCACCCAAGCACCTTGGAGAACCACATGAAAAGTTTACGTCTCTGCGGCTTCACTCAGTGACAATTCAGTCAGCCTCTTTGCTAATTAAAACCCTCCGTTGGTCACTACTAGAAAAAGTTTAAAAGGTGGCTCACATTTTGTGGCCCTTCTTTAAAAAAGCGCCACAGCTGCTTCTTTTTTTCTTTCTATTTTATTAATTTTTTGTAAGTTTGGGTACCAGCTGTGGCGCCTGCCAAGCACAGCTGGCCCCACATCTAATGAAGGCAATTTTGGCGCCTCAATTCTTTCAGGCGCCACAATTGGCCTAATTATAAAAAAAATTACATTTTAAGTGGATAATGTAATCCACTCCCCACCAATCACAATTTCCCCTACCTCCATCCTTATCTTTTTTTCCCTTCCCGCGCAGTGGCCCCCCTCCTTCTCTTTTATTTTGACTCCATCCCACTTTAATTATTCCCTCCTTTCTCACTTTCCCTTTTTCATCATCTACACTTCTTGCCTGTACGACCGTCACCTCCCTCCCTCCATTTTCTGTCATCTTCACACTTAAAAACACACCCACACACACACACACGTCTTCTTCATCAAATCTACTTCTTTGTTCTGTTCTAACTGCTCAAATTTCCTCCTCCTTCTCACTCAAGATTGCATCACCAACGGGCAACGTGGTCCCCCCACTCTACTGTAAGTTCAACGTGATTCTTCTTCTTCTTTTTTTTTAATTGGCATATAATTTCTATAATTTTTTATTTCAAATTAATATCTATGTTCTAACCGTAATACATAATGAATTTAAAAGTAAAGTTACATTATAAGAAAAAAAAAGTAAAGTTATCTTATTAAGATATCTATATATCCTATTTCTAATATTCCTATATGATGAGGTATGACACACACGTTTGCAACAATGTGTCAAGAAGGATTCTTTAAGTCTTTCATAGTATAGGCTTCGTGCTTTTCTTCAATAAAAAAAAAACACGTCTGCATTAGTAGTGAACAATAATAGTCAATATTATGCATAAGCTTGACTCTTTTGAATGCAATAAGCTAGGTATGGTGTATTTTTTTTTAATTATATAATATTGATTGTGATTTCTTGGTTGCCTCAAATCAGACACCAGAACGTTCAAGATCTGGCATTCTTAACTACAAACTCTTAAAGGAATATAATTTAAATTTTATAAAAAAGAAGGATAATAATAAAAATATTATTTAGATTTAGTAATAACCCTAGAAAGCCCAATATTTGTGTGATGATCATTTAAGCTTGTGCACGTACTTGTGTGAATGTGACGATCCTTATTAGTGTTGATATTTCAACCGGTGTGATACTTTTTAATTCTCTCATATTTTTCCATCAATTCCGTTAGTGTATTTTCTTATATGTTTTTATTTTTATAATTAATTTTGATTCCAATTTTTGTATTTCCAAAAAAATTAAACAAGGGCCATAGGAAGAAAAAAAAAAGAAAAAAAAGGAGGACCCTATTGTGGCGCTTGCATGAGGAAGTGCCACAGGAGAGGGGTCTCCTGTGGCGCTTGCGGAGGAGACCCCTCTCCTGTGGCACTTCCTCCCACAAGCGCCACAAGAGGGTATATTTTTTTTAAAAAAATTTAAAATGCTGTGGTGCTTGCAAGCGCCATAGCTTTTTTTAGTGGCGTCCAGATTTGTGGCACTTCCCTAGCGCCACAATTAATACAATTATAAGCACCACAGCTTTGCTTTTTTGTAGTAGTGGGTAGCCCTCTCCGGTCCGCTAGCCACTGGCTTTGATACCAAATGACAAGGACCCAAACATCTTGGAGAACCACACCCCAAAAACTTGCTATTGAGGTGGGAGAGTCAAGGTACTTATTTTCTGACACTAACAAGAGTATTCTTAGAAAAGAAAATTCCTAATTTGGATAGATTTGGCATTTGACTTGAAGCCTTATAATATAATTTCATCAAATCCGCCAACTTCGTACAATTTTCAAGGTTAACATTCATAAATAGAAGTGCGTCATCAGCTAAAAGAACTGTGAGACAACATCAGACAGCTCACAGCAAACTTGATCCCTTTCAAGGCCAGGGAAGTGGGATGTTTAAATATGGAAGGGGGAGGTTTTAAGATAGGGGGATCTATAACATAAGCTGGGTAGGGTTCGGGAAAGTCCAACTCTATTAACATCCTTAGATGTTCCATCATTTTGAATTTAATATGGAGATTACTAAGGGTATCAGTATCCAAACTGAAATGGACTTTAGCAGCCTATACTACCTAGGACCCTATAATACACTTTCCTTAGAAAGCCAATGTCTCTTCTGTTCACTCAATGACACTTCACTTACCCTCCTTGCTGGTCAGAACCCTCCCTTAATAGCCCTATCTAGTCCGTCAATCATTGGTTTTGATACCAAATGATAAGCACCCAAGCACCTAAGAGAACCACATGAAAAGCTTACGTCTCTGCAGCTTCACTCGGTGGCACTTCACTCAACCTCCTTGCTAGTTATGACCCTCTATTGGTATCCCTCTCCAGTCCACCAGCCATTAGCTCTGATACCAAATGATAAGCACCCAAGTACCTTGAAAAATTACACCCCAAAAGCTAGCTATTGATATAGGAGAGCCAAGGTACTTACCAATATCATCAATAGATCTATTAAGGATATTAAACACCATTTTCTAACACAATCAAGAGTATTCTTAGAAAAGAAAATACCTGATTTGCATAGATTTGGCATTTGACTTGAAGCCTTATAATATAATTTCATCAAATTCGCCAACTTCGTACAATTTTCAAGGTTAACATTCATAAATAAAAGTGCGTCATCAGCAAAAAGAATTGTGAGACAACATCGAACAGCTCACAACTAACTTGATCCCTTTCAAGGTTGGGGAAGTGGGAGGTTTTAAGATAGGGGATCTATAACATAAGCTGGGTAGGGTTTGGGGAAGTCTAACTCTATTAGCATCATCGGATGTTTCATCATTTTGAATTTAACATGGAGATTCCTAAGGGTATCAGTATCTAAACTGAAATGGCCTTTAGCAACCCATACTACCTTAGGCCCTATTAATACACCCTCTTCAGAAAGCCAACGTCTATGCGGTTTCACTCAGCAGCACTTCACTCACCCTCCTTGCCAGTCAGAACCCTCCATCAATAATCCTTTCTAGTCCGTCGATCACTAGCTCTGATACCAAATGATAGGCACCCAAGCACCTTGGAGAACCACATGAAAAGCTTATGTCTTTGTGGCTTCACTGATGTTTCTACCATATCCTTTTGGTATTATATCCACTTCCTTTTTTCGGCTTAAAATAAATCTTGATATACTATACATGTTTCATTTATTTATTGCAACTCAATAATGCATATCATCACCCAATAAAGATCGTGTTCACCTCTTTCTCTCATCTCTATTTCTTCTTTCTAATACCTTACCAAAAGTTTTCACCTATTCTTGTCTTTCTTCTTTCTAGTATTTTATCACTGTATCTCTTCGCTTATGTTTCTACCATATCCTTTTGATATTATAACTGCTTCTTTCTTTCGGCATAAAATAAATTTGAGATACTGTACATGTTTCATTTATTTATTACAACTCAATAATGCATACTGTCACCCAATAAAGATCCTGTTCACCTCTTTTTCTCATCTCTCTTTTTTCTTTCTAATACCTTATCAAAGGTTTTCACGTGTTCTTATCTTTCTTCTTTCTGATACTTTATCATTGTATCTCTTTGCTTATGTTTCTACCATATCCTTTTGGTATTATATCTGCTTCTTTCTTTCAGCATAAAATAAATCTTGATATGCTGTACATGTTTCATTTATTTATTGCAACTCAATAATGCATATCATCACCCAATAAAGATTAGTCTTTAGGTTTTTCTTGTTTCTTTAGCATGCTTTTTTTCCATCTAAAATCCTTTAGACCATAGATTACTTCTCAATCTTAGTTAGACTAATAACCTCTTCTTATCACTCTGTATTATATATCCACATAATTGATGAATAAAATGAAGATTCAGTGCCAACAAATCACGTCTCACTTGTTCCTTAGTCTTCTACTCTTTGATTTTCTACTTTCTGCTCGCTCTTTCTTCCTCTTTCTCTCATTTTTTTCCTGTATTATAAAGATATGATCCATTTTGGGTTCCATCTGCTGCGTTGTCTGATTAGCGTGTCTTTACATAATTTTTTCTTCTAAAATAAATCTTGACATATTGCACATCTTTCATTTATTTAATGCAACTCAATAATGCAGATCATCACCCAGTCAACATCAGTCTTTAGGTGTTTCTTGTTTTGCAAGCATCTACTTTCTTTGTTCAGGAAAAATCCTTTAGCCGTTGGATTAGTTCTCAATCTTAGACTAATAGCCTATTTATGTATCTATAATATCCAATTATCCACATAATTGATGTAATGAATATTCATTCACACAAACCTCTTGTCTTTCTTGTTTCTTATTCATCTCTCTTATTTTATATGTTTTGCCCTTGACCATGTTTCCGTTCCTCGTTCTTTCTTCCTCTTTCTCTCTTCTTTTCCATCATGTATTATAAAGATGCATTATTCTGTGATTAGTATCTTTACATAATCTTGTTCTTCTAAATGTTTCTACCATCTCCTTTTGGTAATATATCTGCTTCTTTCTTTAGGCATTAAGTTAATCTTGATATGATGTACATCTATTTTATTTTTTGAGCAAAACATTTCTTCGACAATGATTTACTTTTTTTTTTGGCATTAGATAAATCATTTCTATGTTGTTATAAGGGTTGGCAAATGTCCCCTCTAACTTAGAACATATTATCTATAAATATCATCAATTTTCATTTGCCAACCCTCATAGGCTAGCTTTGTAGCTGGCGCACAGCTCACTGCCCTCCACAGGAAATGATTAACTTTAGGAGAAATTTTAACCTTCCAAAGCCCATTCCATAATTTCTTTAAAGCTCTATAGGAACTTCCAAGGATCACCTCTCACTCCCTTCTCTTCATCCTCTCTCGCCTCCTTGTATCCCATTTTCACATATTAGATCCCATCTCCACTCCCTAGCTATGCACATGCACCCTCACCCACTATCAGTGGCACTCGCACCTTCT
The DNA here is from genome assembly GCA_963242795.1 of Inga leiocalycina. NCBI lineage: Eukaryota > Viridiplantae > Streptophyta > Magnoliopsida > Fabales > Fabaceae > Inga > Inga leiocalycina. Next base: position 31,042,553 of record OY725325.1, on the reverse strand, counting down.
TGATCACATCCATATCTTCTTCAGTCGATATCCCCTAATCTCTCAAAATTCCATTGCCTATCTACAATAAAATCCGTCGGCAATAATAGCGTCACAAAAAATTTCCAACGGAATTTGTTTCGTCACAAATTCCGACGAAAACCAATTCCGTCGGAAATTTCTGACGGAATCTGTTCCACCACAAATTCCGACTTCATGATTCCTCCAAATGCCTCTCTTCCCGTTCAAACCCCCGACCTCAGGGTGTAGAAGCCTTCGCACCCAAGTCTTTGCCCATTGCATCGAAATGAACCTGTGTTATATTATTATATATTATTATATATATAATATTATCAAATAAATATAAACACATACATATAATTAATTAATTATAAACATATAATTAATTATTAATTAAATATAATATTATTAAAAATAAAAAAAATTGTAATAAAAACGAAAAAAATATTTATATATTTAAATTAAATAAATTTTTAATTAAAATTATTTAATAAATAATACTTTAATATTATAAATATTATTTTTAATATAAAATTATAAATATAATATTAATAACATATATATTAATAAATAATAATATAATTTTAATAATTAAATTTAAATATAATTATTTAATGGTCCTCTTTGGTCCGTCGGTCACTAGCTCTGATAACAAATAATAGGCACCCAAGCACCTTGGAGAACCACATGAAAAGCTTACGTCTCTACGGCTTCACTTGGTGGCACTTCATTCAGCCTCCTTGCTAGTCAGAACTCTCCGTTGGTAGCCCTTTCCGGTTTGCCAATCACTGGCTCTGATACCAAATGATAACCACCCAAACACCTTGAAGAATCACATTCCAAAAGCTAGCTATTGAGGTGGGAGAGCCAAGGTACTTACCAATATAATCAATAGATATGCCAACTCAAAAACCTTTGTGATGGAAATTTCCTTCGAAAAACTTTGCGACGAAAATTTCCATTGGAATTTGCCACGGAAAAAATTCTGTCGGAAAATTTTTGAAGACAAATTCCGACGAAAATTTCGGTCGGAAAACTTTGCGATGGAAATTTCAGTCGGAAATTGTTACAGAAAAAATTTTGTCAGAAATTTCATGGCCAAATTTGCTAGAGAAAATTCCGTCGAAAAAATTTGCGATGGAATTTCCATTGGAAATTCCTTCTGAATTTGCCACAGAAAAAATTCTATCGCAAATTCCGCCGGAAATTGGATGTTTTTTTGTAGTGATCCAGGGGCGTCATTGACAAGTTCAGGGGATTTTTTTTTTCATTTTTTCTCTTGTGCAGGACCTAAGTGTAATTCTCTCAAATTTTAATATGTTGGATGTTTGTTTTTACTCTTTTTTATTATTATTAACTTTTCCCCATTTTCTTTAGCTGAAACAATGTTTCAAGACACATTACTACCGTACGTCATGGATGTTTATTACATTAGGATATGGGACTTTGAAGTTAATTCTAATGAATGTCAACTACTACTCCTATGTGACGAGAACTATAACCTGGGAATTCAGTCCCAATGGAACCAATGGAATAGGGAGAAAAATCCTTTTTCACTGGGAGGATATTGTGGCATTGAGAGCCTCCATCCAACAAGATGAGGAACAAGATGAGGTTGGACTCCTTGACATAAAGGTTAGTACTTCTAAAGTTCTTTGAAGTCAGTATAATAAAGAGTTATTGATAGGGACTAAGGTAGTATGAGTTGTTAAAATCTCACATTGAGTAGTATGGACTACTTGATGGGGTACTTAAGTACCTTTGCTTTCCCACCTCAATATCTAACTTTTGGGGTATGTGCTTATCTAAAGTGCTTGTCTACCTATCACAGACAAAAAGACATTTACGTGGCTTTGAACATGATTTAAAAAGCTGCTGCCATTTGTGCTGGAAGCTTTGGCATGCAAGAAATCAGCACACCCTTTAATGAATAAGGTTTTGTCTGTAAGTGGTCACTCAATTAAAACTAAGGATTTTTATAGCACAATCAAACTGATAAAATCTCTACTTACCTTGATCTTTAAACTTTGTAATTCCCATTTCCACTCAAAAGGAAAAAATGGCCATTGACAAAATATGTTTGAAATAGAATAAACAAATCTAGACTTGCTCCGTAAAGCCATGTAAAGCAAAAAAGTTAAGATTCCAATGTCAGTATCCTCTGAGCCATTGAACAACTTAGTTGGATGTTGACTAATCCTTGAAGCTATCGAGATGCTACAATGAAAGTACAATTGAAATGGAAACTTGTTTGGCATGGACACTTTTATTACTTTTGTTTGGCAATTAGCTCTGATACCAAATGATAGGCACCAAGCTCCTTGGAGAACTGACCAATGGCTCTGATACCAAATAATAGGCACTAAGCACCTTCAAGAACTACACAAAAAGTCGATGTCTCTGCGGGTTCACTCGGCTACACTTCACTTAGTCTCCTTGCAGGTCAGCACCTTTAGTCGGTAGCAGTCTTTGGTCCGCCGAGCATCGGTTCTGATACTAAATGATAGGCATTTAAGCATCTTGAAGAACTACACCCTAAAAGCTAGCAATTGAGTTGGAGAGCCACTATAAAAAAACACCTGATTTCCAACGAAATTTGTGACAGAATCAATGTTTCTGACGGAATTTGCGATGGAACGTGTTTCCGACGGATAGGATCACAAAAAAATTTGCAACAGAATTTCAATTCAGTCATAAATTTCCGATGGAATTTGTTCTGTTGCAAATTCTGACGAAAATGAATTCCGTCGGAAATTCCGACGCCTCTCCTCACGTTCCTCCAAATGCCTCTCCTCACGTTCAGACCCGCGACCTCAGGGTGCTGATGCCTTCACGCCCAAGTCTTTGCCAGTTGTGCCAGAATGAACCTGTGTTATATTATTAATATTATTATATATATAATATTATCATATATATATATAAACATACATATAATTAATTAATTATATAGATATGATTAATTATTAATTAAATAATATATTATTAAAAATAATGAATAATTTAATAAAAAATAAAAAATATTTATATATTTAAATTAAATAATTTTTTAATTAAAATTATTTTTAATAAATAATAATGTAATATTATAAATATTATTTTTAATATAAAATTTTAAATATAATATTAAAAACATATATATTAATAAATAAAAATATAATTTTAATAATTAAATTTAAATATAATTATTTAATAATTAATATTTTAATTTTATAAATATTATTTTTTTAAAAATAAATAATTTTTAATTTTTCAGAGAAAATTTCTGACAGAATTTTCTGTGGCAAATTGAAACGGAAATTTCCGTCGCAAAACTTTGCGGCGGAATTTTCCGTCGGAAAACTTTGAGACGGAAATTTCTATCGAAATTTGCCACGGAAAAAAATCCATCGAAAAATTTTCGAAGACAAATTCCTACGGAAATTTCCTTCGGAAAACTTTGCAACGGAAATTGCCACAAAAAAAATTCCGTCAAGAATTCCGTGGCTAAATTTGCCACGGAAAATTCCGTCGGAAAAATTTGCGATGGAATTTCCGTCGGAAATCGGGTGTTTTTTTATAGTGAGCTAAGGCACTAAAGTACCCTATCAAACAGCCCATACTATCTTGGTCCCTTTCAGTCTATATTATTTTTTTTTTGTCTTTTTATAGTGCAGTATACCTTAAACATCACGCACTTATTCATGGTAAACCAATTGTGAAAGTCTGTAACATTGAATAACTTAAATGTTGTTTGTTACTTAAGTTTTTCTGCAAAGGTTGAAGCACGTGTCATCTTGCGGCAAGCTGGAAAACTCAGTACACAAATACTATCAGAATAGTTGAAGCCGAAGGTACAAGTATTTTACCTTTTCAGTGAATATTCTTACATACTTGGACTCCAAAATTAAATTGGTTGTGTTGTTAATGATATATGTGTATATGTCGTGCCTTTGTTGTTTGGTATTCAGCTGTTTACCGGTTTCAAGGGAATAAAGTAGGAAATTACAAAAACCAGCAAGCTTAAAAACACGTAACACAAAACTTGAAGCAGTACTGTAGGCAAAAGTTACTATATTGAGTCCCTTGTGGATGACAAAACCATTGGCAATTTGGCAGTTTAAAAAGTATGGTAAATACTCTTTAATAATCTTTTTACCTTTTATCAATCAGTAGCATTTATTGACCATCAAATGGATAAGAATTAATTAGTGTAGCTAATGTGGCTTATTGAATTGTTAGTGACGTCCTTCACTCATGCTTTTTGATTGCAATTCCTTGGTTCCTACATAGCGGCATGTTGGGCGGGATTGAATTAGCATTTATGTCTTTATGGATGGGCAGTAAAAATTTCTTTGTTAATTTATTTACATTAGAGACTTTGAGTGAAACTTACTATATTTTCTTTATGTAATGTACGCATTTCATTTTTGAAGCTTGTGTCCTTGCAATGAATATTTATTTGGCTGTAGTTGATTAATAAGCACCCCCACAGTAATGTTTTTTATGTTATGTAGTTGTAGGATTGCTTTTGTATCCTTTTTTTTTCGATACTTGGTTGTGAAGATATCTTTTTTTGGTGAAGATTTGGGTGGGGGAGTTCATACTAGTTTGAGTTAAAAGTCGTTCCCTAGTTCTTAATTTATAATCTAAAAAAAGTGGTATGTTAGTGTTGGCTGAAAAATTGTCTTATGAGTTGCCTCTTCTATAGTGGTTCTAAACTTCCATTCCATAGCTTGTCTACGGAATTTTACGGCACCCAATGAGTTAAACTTCATGAACTTAGGGAACTGTGTGCTTTTAAACTATATCTGGGATTCTCGTACAAAAGTGAACTTATTTTCATGCGATCGTTCTTGGTTTTATGTTCACTTTAGCATCTACAAGGAGGTGCTAGAATGTGCTTTATAAATTTGCCAAAAGTTGGAAGATAAATTTTTGCTCTTCTCATTGTCATGAAACCAAGAAAGAGATAAATGGAGTATGGCTTTGCGAGAATAGGAAACAATGTAACTAAAAAGGTTATTTTTCATGCTATAGGCTTTCATTTTAAAGGTGTATTGGCCAGTGCTGGCCTGGGAAGTGGCTGTGGAGATATTTTTTCAATTGTGTTGTGTCTGAGAAAACATAGTTTGTGTGCTGCATTCATCTGTTAATTTATAATCTAAGGGATCGAGTAAGATGTCCATCTAATTTGTTTATAAAATGATATTCAATTATTAAAATGTTTCAGGTGGAATTCAGAGAAGGTCCTTCGAAGCAGTTCACACATAATATATTTAAAAAAGAAGGTACCATTTATAAATGACTTTCATGACAGTGAATGGTGTGTTTCTTCGAAAATGATTTACGTTTTTTTTTTTTGGCATTAGATAAATCATTTCTATGTTGTTATGAGGGTTGGGAAATGTCCCCTCTAACTCAGAAAATATTATGTATAAATATCATCAATTTTGATTTGTCAACCCTCATAACAACCCTCATAGGCCAGCTTTGTAGTTGGCGCACCACTCACTGCCCTCCAGAGGAAATGATTAACTTTAGGAGAAATTTTAACCTTCCAAAGCCCATTCCATAATTTCTTTAAAGCACTATAGGAACTTCCAAGGATCACCTCTCACTCCCTTCTCTTCATCCTCTCTCGCCTCCTTGTATCCCATTTTCACAGAATAGATCCCATCTCTACTCGATCCCCAGCCATACACATGCATCCTCACCTACTATCAGTGGCACCCGCACCTTCCTGATCACATCCATATCTTCTTTAGTCAATATCCCCTCTACTTGCTCAAAATTCCATTGCCTATCTACAATAATATCTGCCACTTTTAAAGCCTTCAATTCATCTGATAAAACTCTTGGCCTTATCGCGGATGTACATTACATCTTGAATTATTTGTTTATGTGTATTATTTTTGAATCTTTTAGGGGTTGTTTGGTATGAGGGATTTGAGTGGAGGTGGAAAAATTTTAGGGAGAATTACATTCAGGTCCCACACAAGAAAAAAAATGAAGAGATGATCCTATTGACAAATCCAGGAGCATCATTGATAAGTTCAGAGGATCATTTTTTCATTTGTTCTCTTGTATGAGACCTAAATGTAAATCTCCTAAATTTGTATAGGTTGGATGTTTGTTTTTACTCTTTTTTATTATTAATATTAACTTTTCCCTATTTTCTTTAGCTGAAACAATGTTTCAGGATTCATTACTACCGAACGTCATGGATGTTTATTACATTAGGATAGGGGACTTTGAAGTTAATTCTAATGAATGTCAACTACTAACGGTTTACTGCTCCTATGTGTCGAGGACTATAACCTGGGAATTTAGTCCCAATGGAACCAATGGAATAAGGGGGAAAATCCTTTTTCACTGGGAGGATATTGTGACATCGAGAGCCTCCATCCAACAAGAAGAGAAACAACATGAGGTTGGATTCCTTGAAATGAGGTTTAGTACTTCTAAAGTTCTTTGAAGTCAGTATAATAAAGTGACATTGAGAGCCTCCATCCAACAAGATGAGAAACAAGATGAGGTTGGACTCCTTGAAATGAGGTTTAGTACTTCTAAAGTTCTTTGAAGTCAGTATAATAAAGTGTTATTGATAGAGACCAAGGTAGTATAGGCTGTCAAAGTCCCACATCGAGTAGTATGGACTGCTTGATGGGATACTTAAGTGTTTTAGTTCTTCCACTTCAATAAATAGCTTTTAGAGTGTGGTTTTCCAAAGTGGTTGTTTGTCTATCACAGACAAAGAAAAATTTACGTGGCTTTGATCATGATTTAAAAAGCTGCTGCCACGCTTTGGCATGCAAGAAATCAGCACACCCTTTAATGAATAAGGTTTTGTCTGTAAGTGATCACACCATTAAAGCCAAGGATTTTTATAGCACAATCAAAATGATATAATGTTTACCTTGATCCCTGTTTTGTTTTCTTTAAACTTCATAATTCCCATTTCCACTCAAAAGAAAAAATCGCTGCCATTGACAAATATGTTTGAAATAGAATAAACAAATCTAGACTTGCACCGTAAAGCCACGTAAAGCAGAAAAATTAAGATTCCAACGGCAGTATCCTCTGAGCCATTGAACAGCTTAGTTGGATGTTGACTAATCCATGAAGCTATCGAGATGCTACAATGAAAGTACAAATGAAATGGAAACTTGTTTGGCATGAACACTTTTATTACTTCCGATTCATTGAACAACACGATCAAATAATCATAGAATAGGTAAAATAGTTGTACAGTTATTAGCTGGCAAAAAAAGTTGTACCTTTATTTCCCAACCTTTTTGGCAAGAAGAGTACAGGGAGTTTTTTATTTCTCAAAAAAACAAGCTTTAAACTAATATATGCATTAATTTATTAATTAAATCAATAATTTATAAAAAGTTTTAACTTGTAAATATATTAATATACTTTCAAATAAAAAACTTTTGATATGAAATTAAAAAAATTAAAGAGGAAGTACAAGTATTTTCAAATAAAACGCTTTAGATCACATGTCTAGTTTGAAAAAGTCCTAGTTTCAAACTTGTATTCATCCACCAGCACTACCAATTCCTGACATCTCATAGTGTGTTGTATAACCTATATATCTATATAATCTAGATAAAATATAAAATTTATAAGAAGCTATGCTGTTTGTTAAGTCATGAATAGTATGATTCATTTTAAAATATTGTATCATGATCATAAGACAATAATTCATGTACTAAGTTGCATCTTCTACCTAAACATAATTAACATGTAAAACATTGTACAACAAAACAGGCCCTTTGTTTCAAGACAAGAATTCTACCATTGAAGATGAATCCAGAAATAACTAAAATTTGTCCAAACTCAAATTGCGTGGCTAGCATCCATTAAAGATAATTACTATAGACAGACAAGGTTCAAATAAATTACAACTAACATAAACCCTGTATCCACATTGAATATAACATTTAAAGCAATTCATTTCAAAAAGCATTTCTCATTTGATATTGAAATGAGCAAGCGAGGTTAGTGTATGTGTTCTATCTCCTCACAAGTTGGTGCTTTCCCACCAAGAAGTCAAGTTTTACAAGCTTTGCCAACATTAGAGATTCTTACCCCTTCTAGAATGTATTGTTCTCCAATTGGTAATTGTGTATTTGTGTTACATCTCCCACTTGCAATCTGCATAAGGAGGACTCAAAAGCTGTATATACCAGCTTTATGTGTCAGCTTGCCTCCTATTGCATACTCTTGTGCCAGGTAACCTCTGCAACAGAACATATGTAATATTCCAATTTTTGATTAAGGGCAAATCATGATTATTGTGGATAATTATGAATTTAAATTGAATTATTATGTGTTTTATGGCACTATTAATTAATATGTCATAATTATTGAAAAATTGGAAGAATGGAATTATTGGTCATGAGTTGGTAATTAAGGGAGAAATTAATTACTAACTATGTGAGAAATGAGAAATGTAATTAGAATGGCTAATGGACGGATTAGAGAAACTAATTGGGGATTTAGTAAGTGAGAGCCAATGAGGAGTGGACACATGGCAAGCTCACATGTGGGGAGGAATATGAGAAAAATCAAAAGTATTTTAAAATGTGTTTTCTCTCTCTTCTTCCCTCTTTTTCTGCTGCACAAGCATGGGAGAGGGAAGTATAATCATTTTCTATCTTTCTTCACTCCTCCCCCCTCTCATCTCTCTCGTCCTCTCTCTCCATCTCTCACTCTCATCTCTCTCTCTCTGCTGGGCGCCATTTTTGGCATCAAAAGGAAGGGAGAAAAGCTTTGAAAAGGTAAGGAAAATGATCTCTATTGCTCAAGCACCATTCCTTAAAGTTGTTCCTTGACATAAGAGCTTCATTTTGGTGGTGGTAGTTGGTCCATTGGTGCTGATTTGTGGCCACACGAAATTTTGGGAAGTGGTGAATCAAGAACTCCCTTTCAGAAAGTTGATAAGGTGAGTAAGACCTATTTATCTATCTAAGTTTCATACCATTTGAAATAGTTTGAATTTTCTGGAATTTTGGGCCCATTTTCGAAAATCAGGGCCATTGGGAGTTTGGTATGTGTTTGGTATGGAATTTGTATGTTTGGAATGCATTTTTTGATAGATAGATTTGATTGAGTTTGAAATTGTTAAGTTTGGAGATTTTGAGAGTTTAGTGTTTAATGTTACCCAAAACCAAAGCATAATAATGGAATAGGATTTTGGTGATTTTGACATTCCCATTGGATTCCTTGAGTGATTTTGTGTGGGAATGAGCTTGGTTATTAATTTTGGATTCATTTGGATCACTTGGGAAAAGTTGGAAATCTGTCTTGTTTGAGCTCTGTTTTGTACAGTCCGTTTGTACGAGCTTTTTAAATGACCAAATGGTGTTGGAAAATTCTGAAACATTCTATTCTTAAATTTCACATCCCAAGCTTCAAAATGGACATATATTTTGTGTCATTTCGTTTAGTATTTTGTGAGATATGGTTGTCCAAAGTTTGGGATTGAAACAGAACTCTGTTTTGGAGTAGTGTTTAGTTTTTGGTAATTCTGTATTTGTGTAGTGATTTCCAGTGATGGTACATATTTTTCCTTGAAAGAGGACTTATATACCTTTCATTTGGCTTTGGAATCACCCAGTTTTGATTTTTCTAGAATTAGTTATGAATTTTGGAAGTTCAGCCAAGAAACAGGAGATTTCTTGGCCGCGGCCCAAACCTTTCTGGCCTGATTCTGGCCGCGGCCCATGAGTGGTTGGCCGCGGCCAGTGGCCCTCTGACCATATTTTGGCCGCGGCAAACCCTTGTGTTCCGGCACTTTGAGTTTTCGAAAGGAGATCTCTAACCTATTGTTTCCCACGGCCAACCCCTGTGTTCCGGCACTTTGAGTTTTCGAAAGGAGATCTCTAACCTATTGTTTCCCAACCTTTTAGGGCTTTTATTAGAGGCATTTGTGGCCTCTTAAGGGTCAATTATGATAACCAAAATTAAGTGTTTCAAGTTAATTAAGTCTTGGAATAGAATATAACTCTTCATCCCTAATCATGATTCTAGGATACGACATTTGCCCTAAGCGGGAGAGACCGGCGCCAGAGTACGCCCGGAAGGATCAAGGTAGTGACTCTTCTCTCATATTATGTATGATGTTTTGGCATGCATAACTTATCATTGAAATTGTGAAATGTGTGTCATGGTCCATTACGGCGTGAGCAGGTCAGCGTGAGCCATGTAGGGATTGACGGTGGTCATCTCTAGGTCGGCCGTTGAACTGCCGTCATAATCGACATGGATATTGTGAATCCGACCTGTGGGGCGGTGTTTGAGAATCCAGCCGTGGGCTGTGTTTATCTTGACTGTATGGCTTGTGTATGAAATGCATTATATGAATCCTAGCTGTGGTGAAATGTATTGTGTGGATTGCTGTGATGCAATGCAACGTGAGCAATTCAGCGTGAGCAATCGTAAGGGATGACATGTGTCATACTAACCATTGCCGTTGTAAATGCTTGTTGTGGTTAATGATTTGCTTACATGCATTATTATTGTACATTATATGATTGATTTGTTATTACGGGGATTCCTTAGAATCTCACTCTCCCAAAAACCATGTTTTAGATAGGGCAGAGGGATCAAAGGGAAAGCGGGTGACGAAGAGCGGATAAAGCTCTGATTTAGATATATATTTTGGGTTATTGGTTATCATGTATATCTTTTGGATATTTTTGGGAAACAATTATGTATATTGGGATTGGTAGTATAGTTTTGTCTAATCCCCAAGTTAAGGGTAATGAATTGTGGGCTTTGTGCCTTTATAAATCCCTTATTTAATGAATGGAACCCGAGTGTGTCAGGAATTTGCTTTATACTCTGATATTTGTGAATGAAATCAACTTGTACAGGCCATTTAGTATTAAAATGTGAATATGAGACCGTCATGAATAAATTTTGTAAAAGTTTTTGTAAGCCATGATTTTGGGAAGTTTGATTTTGTTTAAGTCCCAAAATCATCTAAGGTCTCTAATTCTACATCAATTACGTGTTTATGAACTAAATCTCGGCCTGAAGCGTGAAGGAGGTTACAACATACAGCATTAGTTAAATCTTAAACAGCATGTTACAAACATAAATTAATCATCAGAGCTAACAAATCCTATTTCTTCACTAAATAAGGGAAGGGTAGTGGACTAGTGGCTAATTATAATTACAACGATCACAGCACAGCAGTGACTATACCAAAGTAAATTCGTGTTAATAGTGTATGAATATAAACTCCTAAGTACCCAATTACATTGGAGAAAATCAAGACATGGGGTGGTAAGGTGTAGTTATAACTGAGATCCCCAATAAGATTTGAATCTAGCTATATTGAAAAAATAGGACAACATAACCTATATCACATTCCCTGATCAAATGGAAACTCTTTTTTTTCAGAACAAATGAAAGATCTCCTGTTTGAAACTGGAAAATTGAGGGGATGGCATCAAGTCAGGCAAAAAGGAAGGACATTTCATAGTTTGAAAGGGAAGAAAGACCATACAAATTAAAACCAAAAGCTCCCTGTTTCCCAGACTGTATAAAATAGAAATTTAAAGCAACAGATAACTCTGCTTACATAGTTTCTACTAAAACCAAAATCTTCCAGTTTCCCAGACAATAAAATAGAAATTTAAAGCAACAGATAACTTTATTTACATAGTTCCTGCAACGCGTGGGCTATCATGGGTCGTGTTTGCTGGAATCAGATTTGCAAGCCCAAGATCTGAAATCTTGGGTGTGAGGTCCTTGTCAAGTAGAATGTTACTTGCTTTTGTCAAAGGGTGAGGGAATTCTTTAGCTATGTTTGCTGGAATCAGTTCTGCAAGCCCAAAATCCTTTCAGCTCAAATTAATCCCATATCAGTCTTCTCAAATTGGCCAAGATAAAAATGCCAAATGCCTCCTTGCAATGATTTTCCAGGAAAATAGATATGGTATCCATTTGAATATCCCAAACACAGCATTAAAAGATTAAACACAGACCGTCATCGAAACATAAATAATATAGAGCATCTATATATAAGGATTTGTGAGAGGCTGTTGTTCTCAAGGTAATTGTAGACCAATATTCTGTGATTTCCTTCAATTCCACACAATTCTTTATTGAAAATATGAGAAATAAAAAAATTCAAGGAGTTTGGGGAGCAACTGAAATCTACCAACCGGTAATATTAATTTCTTCATGGTTTTTTCATTTGAAACTTTGGATAAATATTTGCTGGAAGAGGACAAAAAATGTTTATGCTTATTCTTTTCATTGCCAGAAATTAAAGTGGAAACTAAGATAAAACATGGACTCGTTACTTATTGATTGAGAGGCTTCATCAATTTCTCAGAAATCAATATATCCCTTAATACAAGCCCACCCAATCCGATTGCTGAGATGCGGTTCTTGACGGCTTGTTCACAACATTAATCCGGCTTGGTGTTAAAAAAAACTCCTCAGGCCCATTGCAAGCTACCAGCTTCTAAAAATTCGCATAGCGCTCCATGAAAATTTGAATTTCAAGTTTGGAAAGTCCCTGACTTTTTATAAATTCCCCTCCACTAAGCTCTTGGATGTATTCGGACGAAAAAGTGTGACTAATAATTGCTTCCAACAAAATCAAAAGTGTCAAGTCATAAGTAAGAACACAATTGTAAAATAAAGAGATCTTAGTATTCATGAATCAATGAAAATATAAACTGATAACTTTATTTGAAAATGAATAAACAGGGTTTGTAATTGTGACTTATTCTCCCAATCTCTCGAGTGTTTAAGAATAAGTGTTTCGCTCAAATTCAACCAAAAAATTGCACTACCATAGGCTTGCTAAAAATTTCAATCTCCACAACCTAATTCACATGTATAATTCAAATCAAAAGGACTTATTTAGGGTTGTAATGGGGTTAAGGTAAAAGGAATATAAAACATGATATGAAGGGTTCATTTAAGATATTTAATAGAGCAATTGAAAAATGGGCTACTTATGAATAAATTTATCCCATTTCAACAACCCATAATTTAAATATTTACATCATATACAATCATCCCAAAAATTGATAACCAACTCAAAACTCTATTCCCTTAGTCGCGAGCACTAGCCGTCCTTGTTTACTTGCTTCTCCTTTGATCTGCTTGCCTTGGCTGTAGGTTAGTCATTAGAAAGAGTGAGTTTCATATAAATCTCAGTAGTAACATTTTCACTCATATGATATATAATTTAACAAAGCATGTAAGCAATTATCACAATGTAGCATCCACACCAGCATCCACAGTAGCATACACAACAACATTCACATTCTTGACATTTATTACATTCACGACAGCATACATAGCTGTATTCGACAACTTTCTCAACCATATATGTTAGTGTAAGCATTTCACCCACTGAGGTGAATTGGGTGATCACAAAAAAATTCATTTGGTATAACTGGGAATTTTAAAGCAGTTAAGAGCTAGGAGAAATATTATTGAAGTATACACCAAGAGTTATACTGGTTCGGTTATAACTACTTTGACCTACGTCTTGTTCTTAGAACTTTTTTGAGAGTTTCACTATATCTTCCAAGATTCAGTGGATTCTTGGCACCTCAGTATACAAGTTCCTTTACTAGACACTCTGTCCCCTTTACACGTTGTAATCAAATCACCAACTCAAGGTTCCACAACCTTAAGTTGTCTCAATAATAAATATTGAGTTTGTAATGAAAATATCTCTCACAGAGCAAATATATAATCACCAAAGTATAGAAATAAATATAAGAAAATAGAGCACTAAGAATATGTTGATCGATGTATGTTTGTGTGTTCTTAGTTGTTGTTGTTGTATTTGTTCTAGTTCAATGTTCTCATATATATAGTTGAACTTGTAATAGTTGTTGGAACCATTTCAACATGTTCGTTAGAGTCGCACAGCCACATTTGACCGTTCTTCGAATTTGAAAACTATCCATTGCGTGGTAGGTGAGCGTTTCGGATGTTGCGGATGTTATGTTTGATTTTTCTCTCAATGCATGATCTCTTTATTGTTTCTCTACAAATATACTTAGAATAATAATACAATGAAAGATTAATCATATAGATAACAAATCAATAAGCAACAGATTTAAAATCATGCTTTTGGAACTTTATTACTCAAGTGGTCACTCGAGTAATCTAAATCCATTACTTGAGTGATCACTCGAATGATCCATTGAAAAACTTGGCAGAGAGTTAAGTCAATGACTCTTGACCTGATCACTCAAGTGGTCACTCGAGTGATCCCTTCAAAATATTTGCAGAGACTTCACTGCCTCAATGCTTACCTGGTCACTTGAGTGCTCCTTTGTCATTACTCGAGTGATCCCTTGAGTGACACCATGAAAAACTTGGCAGAGAACTTCTGGAACTATTTCACACACATTACTCGAGTAATGAAGAATCATCACTCGAGTGATCTCTTCATAATTCTACCAGTGATGCTTTCTCCTATTCTCTAACTTCCATTTCTTCTTCATTACTCGAGTGCCTACTCGAGTGATGGTTTTGCCTGCCACCAAGAACTTCATTACTTTGTTTACAACTCTTTTGTCTATTATCAAAACCTTTTGTAATATTAATCCAATCTTTATTATCATCAAAACATATGGATATAATAATATGTATATTCATGGCATACACGATGGCTTTCATAGCCATATACGACAGCTTTTGTTGTATTCGACGACTTTCACAGCCATATACGACGGCTTTCATAGCCATATATGATAGCTTTCGTTGTATTCACATTCATCATAATTCAATGATAAGAGAAAGAGTCACTACCTTGTTCTTTTTGTTCGTGCTCAAGCACAGGTTTCTCACGCTCAAGGCATATGTCAACTTCTATCAATCATAATTAAGGACGACGAGTTATTCCCTATTCCAATTCTTAAATAACTACAAAACACTTGGGGTTGGTTATCATTTGAGTCCCTTAGATGACTATGATAAGATCAAACAAAAGCCCAAAAGGGTTGGGAAGAGCTAGATCAAAAACCACCTTTCAAAAGTTTAAAATGCTGAAAATGGGGATTGGCCGCAGCCAAAAATCCCTTGGCCGCGGCCAAGAAAATTCTTGTTTCTTGGCTGAACTTCTAAAAATCATAACAATTCTACAAAAATTAAAATGGAGTGATTCTAAGTCCTACTTAAAGCTTCTTAAGTCCCCTATACAGGAAAAATATGAATCATTGCCATATACAACCACAAAAATATAGACTTCAATCAATTTTCATATTGTTCCAAAATAACTTCCAGTTTCAACCTCAAATTTTGGAAATACATAACTTCCAGCACACAAATCAGAATGGCACATTTTATGTCATTTTAAAGCTTGGCATGTACACTATTAGACTGGAAAGTTTTAAAATTCTTAGACACCATTTACTCATTCAAAACTGCCCTGCAAACATGTTGCCCTACACAGAATTTTCACTTGAGAGAATTTCTAGTTTTTCAACAAATGTTTCCAAAGGTCAGAATTCACTACCGAGGCTACTCCCTATGCAGTTTTCTTACATAGAATCAAATGAAAACATCAAAATAACAAAATTCACATTCCTTTCACAAGCTCTATTTTGGGTAGAAGTTTAAACACAAATCCAAAAATTTCCAAACTTTCCAATCAAGTTCCAAATTGATTCTATTAACCAAACCACAACACAAGATGCCATTATCATCAACAAAACAACATGAACTCTTTGAAACCCTATATACATGAAAATTAGGGCAAAAATTCATAAATCAAAACTCTCAACCAATGGCCACAATATATATATATATATATCAAAAGATTGCTCTTTCTCACCTCTATCACTTTCTCTAGCTTGTTCTTTGATTCCTTAACCTCTAGCTTTTCTTGATTACAAAAAACACCTCTTCTTAAAAATCTAAAACCATAGGAATGAAGCTCTCATCAAGATGATCAAGATTAAAGAAGAGGTTTTTAGCAATAGGAGTTATCTTCAAGTTTAAAATCCCACCTTCACCTTGATTCTTCTTTCTCTTTCCTCCTCATTCTCGGATGTCTATGAGAGCTAAAGAGAGAGAAAGAGAGAGTATGAGATGATGGATGATCAATTTTTCCACTCCCTCCAAGCCTTTGACTGACCTTAAAGGAGAGAGAGCGAAGAGAGGAAAAGTTTGAAATTTGACTTAATCTTAAGGTGCCAAGTGTCATAATCTTAAGCCTCCTCATAAAGCATGTAACTATATGGTTACTCTAACTAATTCCATTAGCCATTTAGTCACACCTCTTATTTTTTTAACTATTAGTCAATTTCCTTTTCGGTTGCTGACTGATTTACCGATAAATTTCTTTCTTCCCGTTCTGCACCTGACTATGGCAATTTCTATTAGATTATCACTTGACATATTATTTGACTCCATTTCTCCTTCCATGCGCCCTCCCCCTACACTTTTAGTCTAATATAGACTTTGCCACATAATTAAACTTAAATACAGGGTTTGGGTACTTTTCGCTGCTAATTCGGGTTATAATTCACCCTTTATTCTTCGAAAGTGTTTGTCTAACATTGATTACATTTACCTTTGGAGTCATGAGCTCTTACATATATTTTTCGGCATTATAGTTAGAGCCACCTGAACAAAAGAGAGAACACCAATCAAGGAGAATTTCCCAGATGAGCAACTTTTTTTCATACAATCGCAACCCACCCCTTGATATGCTAATTTTATAAATTACTTGGCAAGCAGAGTAATGCCTTGTGAACTTTCTAAAGTGCAAAAGAAGGAGTTTCTAACTGATGTAAAGCATTACTTTTGGGATGATCCAATCTTATATAAACAATGCCCAGATCAAATTATCAGGCGATGTATTCCTAAAGAAGAAATATCTAGAATTTTAAATCACTGCCATTCATCTATATATGGTGGTCATATTGGAGTAAATAGAATAGCTACTAAAATCCTTCAATCAGGGTTTTGTTGCCCTACACTCTTCAAGGACGTTCACAGAATTGTGGCAACCTATGACATACGTCAAAGAATAGGAAATATCTCAAGGAGACATGAAGCCCCGTTAACTAACATCTTAGAAGTTGAGCTTTTTGATGTATGGGGGATCAATTTTATGGGGCATTTTTCATCCTCATTTAGCAATCAGTTCATTTTAGTAGCTTTTGACTATGTCTCCAAGTGGATTGAATCAACTGCTTTTCCTATAAATGATTCTCGAATGGTTGTGAAGTTTTTGAGGAAAAATATTTTTACAAGATTTGGAGTGCCTAGAGCTAATATTAGCGATAGAGGAAGGCATTTTTGAAATCAACAGCTCAAATCAGTGTTAGCTAAATATGGAGTAACCTATAAGGTTGTAACTCTATATCATCCACGAACTAATAGGCAGGTGAAAATCTCAAATAGATAATTGAAATGGATCTTAGAGAAGACAGTGAAATCCAATCAGAAGGACTGGGTGAGGAAATTAGATGATGCACTTTATGCTTATAGAACTACCTTCAAGACACCAATTGGTACATCCCCATATCAATTAGTCTACAGAAAAGCATGCCATCTTCCAGTAGAAATGGATCATAAAGCATATTGGGCAATAAAAGCCTTAAATTTTGACTTAAAGTCAATTGGTGAGAAGAGACTTCTCCAACTCAATGAGTTTGAAGAATTCAGACAACAAGCTTTTGAAAATGCCAAGTTATACAAGCAAAAGAAAAAAATGTGGCATGATAAAAGAATTTTGAGGGGAGAGTTTACACCGGGACAAAAAGTTCTTTTTTATAACTCAAGGTTAAAGTTCTTTCCATGAGGGCTGATGGAACGGTGGCAGACAATAGGGTTGGTGTAGTGGAGTTGTTGGCTTCCTTTTGACCAACTACCTTCCCTTTTGACTAATTAATTGTATCACTTTTGCTTTAGTTTCATTATGGTGTCTAATTTCATCATTACCTCTCTTTCCTTAGTAGTATAAATAGGTGTTGTGTTTCATTGTAATTCATTCAGAGTTTGATTAAGAATTAGAGTGTATGGTTTCTGAACCATTTTGGTACCAGAGCCTAGTTCCAGAGGGAGAGAAAACGAGAGAGTGAGGAATAGGGTGAGAACAAAAATGTTGAAGAGACAAGGTATGCGAATTCCATCCTTCCCGACGTTTTTTTCAAAATCTGACCTTGCCATCGTGTTTGGAAGTCCCAAAACCCGGGACAAGCTTTGCCCACCTCCATGAACAGCCTCTACACGCTCTCACGCGCCATGCCGAGAACAACACGCCATCAACGGAGAGCATGCTCTGGCCATGCGCGGTCTGAGGTTGAAGACGACCACGTCATCCAACACGTTAGCAGTTTCTGTCCAGTCATCACTAAGTGGGCCATTCACTGACTACCAAGTGTCCCTTATTGCCACGTCATCATCACCGTCAACACTTGCCACGTCATCCGACCAGTCATCGGCCACATCAGCTAGATCAGTTGAGTCAGCGCCAGCTCAGCCAATAGTTGATTGCCATATGTCCATATTGCCACGTCAGCAAAACAGTCATTCATAATATTTGTTAAAATTACATTTTTGTGCCCTCAATTCTGCCAAAATTAAATTTAGGCCAATGAACTTTTGGAAATTAGATTTTAACCCCTATATTCTGCCAAAATTACATTTAAACCCCTGAACTTGCTAAAATTACATTTTAACCCCCAGATTCTGCCAAAATTACATTTCAAACCCCTGAACTTCCTGAAATTACATTTTAACCCCCAGATTCTGCCAAAATTACTTCTCAGACCTCTTAAACTTCCTGAAATTACATTTTTTACCCTTAAATTCTTCCAAAATTACATTGTTGCCCAAATTTCCTGTTTTTTTACCCTTGACTTGTCCATAGACACGAATCCTTCCCCTACCCTTCTATCGTATACCTAATAACTGCGTACTTAATTCATAACCTGTCAAACAAACTATAATGCCTACAAGATGCAGGAATAGACACGAGATTGAGATGGAGGAGATGAGACGTCGGCTTCAAGAACTAGAGGCCACTATAGCAGAACAACAAGCCTTGCTCGAAACTCGTAGAGACCACTCAGAAGATGATTTGAATAGCCACAGTTCGTCATCCCCTGACTACCGTCATCATCCTTGACAACAACCATTCCGCCTTAATGACATTAAGGTAGACATTCCTGAATTCGAGGGAAGACTCCAACCGGACGAATTCATTGACTGGCTACAAACAGTTGAACAAGTCTTTGAGTACAAAGAGATTCTAGATGAGCAGAAAGTTAAAATTGTCGCCATCAAACTGTAGAAATACGCCTCTATATGGTGGGAGAATCTCAAAAGAAGGCGTGAAAGAGAAGGAAAGAGCAAGATATGAATGTGGGATAAGATGGGATGCGAGCTCTCACGTAAGTTTCTTCCTGAAAATTATTATCAAAATAATTTCCTTCAATTACATAATCTCCGCTAAAAGACTATATATGTAGAGGAATATACCAGGGAATTTGAAAAACTTATGATGAACTGTGATATACAAGAAAGGGAGGAGCAAAAAATAGCTCGTTATCTTGGAGGATTAAATACAAACATCGCTCATCCAGTACAACTCCAGCAATACTGGACTCTGGACGACGTCACTCGTTTAGCCATCCGTATCGAGAAGCAGTTGCCCAGAAGGCCTCTGTACCTACCGACTTCCTCAACCAGAATTCCTTTTCATGGGCGTAAACCATAAATACATCATCCTAGCTCTTCAAGCACACCTCCACCTAAGGCTACTAGGGAATTCAGCTCCAAAGCACCTAAATGCTTCAAATGACAAGGGTTCAGTCATATCGCTTCTAACTGACCTAACCGTAGAGTTGTCACCATTATTGAAAGGGAAGCTTCTACAGTATTTGAACAAGAAAGGGAGCCTATGCCTGAAACAGAACCAATATTTGATGAGGAGCCAGTATTTGATGAGGAAGTTACTCCTGCTAATCAGAATCACTTGTTATTAGGAGAAGCCTGCATACAACAACTGTGAAAGAAGAGCCTTGGCAACATCACAATATTTTTCATACTCACTGCACTACTCAAGGTAAAGTCTGTGATGTCATCATTGACAACGGAAGATGTGAAAATGTAGTTTCCAACTATATGGTAGAAAATTTGCATCTACAGACTCACAACCATCCGTGCCCTTACAAGCTCCAATGGCTTAACCAGGATAGCGAGGTAAGAGTTTCAAAACGATGCCTTATTACTTTTTCTATTGGTAAAAGGTATCATGATAAAGTTTGGTGTGATTTTGTTCCCATAGATGCCTGTCATCTTCTTCTGGGGAGACCTTGGCAATATGATCGACATGTTCTATATGACGGTCACGCAAACACATATTCCTTCCAGAAGGATGGCGTGAAGATCCAACTCGCTTCTTTGCCACCTGATAAACACAATAACGGCAAAAATGAATCCAAACCATTAGTGTCTTTGATCGAGAAGATGACTAAAACAGAAAGCCAAGTAATGGGTTTTCTTCTCTTGCTCGAGCCCAATAACGGAACTGACATTCCACCTGAAGTGCAGCCATTATTAGATGAGTTTCCTGATATAATTTCAAATGAAATGCCGCCAGGATTACCACCCTTGCGAGACATTCAACATGCTATGGATTTCATTCCAGGAGCAGTAATTCCTAACCGACCATTTTACAGAATAAGTCCTCGAGAAAATGTTGAAGTTCAAAGCCAAATTGAAGAATTGCTGAAAAAGGGATTAATCTGAGAAAGTGTCAGCCCTTGTGCCGTACCTGTACTCCTAGTCCCCAAGAAAGATGAAAGTTGGAGAATGTGCATAGATTGTTGTGCAGTCAACAAGATCACAATTAAGTATCGGTTTTTGATACCCAGACTTGATGACATGCTCGACCAATTATATGGCTCTACTACTTTCTCTAAGATTGACCTTTATAGCGGATACCATCAAATCTGAATTTGCCCCGAAGATGAATGGAAGACAGCTTTCAAAACTAGAGATGGGTTGCACGAATGGAATGTGATGCCATTTGGGTTGACAAATGCTCCTAGTACATTTATGCGCCTAATGAATCAGGTCATTCGCCCTTTCATTGGCAAGTTTGTTGTTGTTTACTTTGACGACATTCTTATCTATAGCAAAAGCCTAACGGATCATTTAGAGCATTTACGACAAGTGTTGCAAGTTCTTCGAGAGCAAAAACTTTATGCTAATTTGAAGAAGTGTACTTTCTTGACAAATGAAGTCATTTTGCTGGGCTATATTATTACTGCAGTGGGTGTACGGGTTGATCCAAGCAAAATTGAAGCCATTAACAGTTGGACAACACCGCAATCCATCCAATAAGTCATAAGTTTCCATGGATTAGCTTCTTTCTATAGTTCCATTGCCACACCCCTCATGATTCATTTGAAACTTCAGTTCCACGATTCATTTGAAACTTCAGTTCCATTGCCGTACCCCTCACGGATTGCATTAAGGGAGACAAGTTCCAATAGACAGAAAAAGCTCAGAAAAGTTTTGAAGAATGAAGAAACGCTTGACAGAAACTCCTGTGCTAGCTCTTCCTAATCTTGACCAAGTATTTGAAGTCAGTTGTGACGCCTCTAACACTGGAATTGGTGCTGTCTTGAGTCAAGAAGGCCATCCAATTGCTTTTTCCAGTGAGAAGCTTAATGATGCTAAGTTCAAATATTCTACCTATGATAAGGAATTTTATGCCATTGTTTGTGCTCTACAACATTAGAGTCATTATCTCCTAAATAAAGAGTTCATACTCTTTTCTGATCATGAAGCCCTCAAGTATCTAAACTCTCAGCAAAAGATCAGTCATAAGCATGCGCGTTGGAGTGAAATCTTATAGTCTTATCCATTTCTGATAAAACATAAGGCTGGAATTTTAAACTCAGTAGCTAATGCTCTTAGCCGTCGTCATGCATTACTATCAACAATTCATGCCAAAGTTGTTGGGTTTGAATGCGCCAAGGAGTTGTACCAGGATGAACCAGATTTTTGTGGAATGTGGGAGGCAACTGCAGGTCAACCTTTCCACCAATACTACAGACACGATGATTTTTTATTTTGAGGTAAAACCCTGTGCATCCCTCAGTGTTCTTTGAGGGAGGCAATAATTTGGGAAGCTCACGATGGAGGTTTAGCTGGTCATTTCGGTAGAGATAAAACAGTTGCTCTAGTCAAAGAGAATTTCTACTGGCCAAGACTCGAACGAGATATCAACAGGCATATACAGAGATGTAGAATATGTCATTTGGCCAAAGCCACTGGTCAAAATACGGGATCATACATGCCTCTACCAGTCCCAGAAGCTCCATGGGAAGATGTAAGAATGGATTTTGTGCTTGGATTACCATGAACTCAGAGGCAGAAAGATTTTGTCATGGTGGTTGTGGATGGATTTTCAAAGATGGCCCATTTTATTCCTTGTCAGAAGACTAATGATGCTGTGCAAGTTGCTAAACTATACTTTAAAGACATTGTTTGTCTCCATGTCATTCCCAAGACTATCACCTCTGATCGTGATGTTAAGTTTCTTAGCCATTTTTGGAGAACTCTCTGGAAAAAGATGGGTACTAAACTTCAGTTTAGCAGTGCTAGTCACCCTCAAACGGACAAACAAATAGAAGCTATAAATAAGATTCTTGGCAATCTTCTACGAAGCTTTATTGGAAAGAATTTGAAGCAGTGGGATCTTATCCTTGCTCAGGTTGAATTTGCTTATAACAATTCAATCAACCAAGCCATTGGAAAGTGCCCTTTTGAAGTTGTTTATGAAACTCGACCTCTTAATCTATTCGAACTGATTCCTTTAGCTAGCAAACAGTATTACAGTGTAGATGCAGACCAAAGGGCTGAAGAAATCAAGAAACTACATAAGCAGGTCTGAGATAGGATCCAGAAGCAGAATTTGAAAATTAAAGCACAAAGGGACAAGCATCGAAGGCAAAAAATTTTTAATGTGGGAGATCTGGTTTGGATACATTTGAGGAAAGAACGTTTTCCTAAACAGCCAAACGCCAAGTTATCTCCTCGAGCTGATGGTTCATTCAAGATTGTGCAGAAAATCAACAACAACTCCTACAGAGTGGAATTGCCAGGTGCTTACGGTGTTTCAGCCACTTTCAATGTTGCGGATCTATCTCCGTGTGTTGATGATGTTACTGATTCTAACTCGAGGACGAGTCCTATCCAACCCCAAAAGAATGGACCATAAGTAGATAGTAGGGTTGGTGTAGTGGAGTTGTTGGCTTCCTTTTGACCAACTACCTTCCTTTTTGACTAATTAATTGTATCACTTTTGCTTTAATTTCATTATGGTGTCTAATTTCATCATTACCTCTCTTTCCTTAGTAGTATAAATAAGTGTTGTGTTTCATTGTAATTCATTCACAGTTTGATTAAGAATCAGAGTGTATGGTTTCTGAACTAGCTGAGATCAAGGTGGTCAAGTCGTTCTATTGTGATTCAAGTATAGCTATATGGAATTGTGGAGATTCAAGATGGTGATCAAGAATTCAAAGTGAATAGGCAAAGGCTCAAAGAGTATAATGACGGTGCACTCAACACTTTGAAAACTATCATCACGTTTGAGGAACCAACAGGTAAGTTCTCCTTCTTATAAAATTTAAAAAAAAATAAAAAAAGAGTTAATTGGTTTGGTCTAGCTAAAGACGTTGAAGAAGGGTGCCTATTTAGGAGGCAACCTAAAACTTCTTTTCTTTGCTCATTTTTCTTTCCTACTCACTGAAACACACTGCAATGCATTAGAAATTTTAGTTGTCGTCATTTTCATTTCAAGTTAATATGAAGGAGTCTCTTGTAAAGCTTAAGAACATGTTCTTTGTTAGATCTCATGTTTTGATGATAACAAAAGAATGGTTTGAAAAGGAAATGTTTAATAATCAAGTTTGAACTAAGTAATGACAGGAATAAGCTTTACTTGAGGTAAGCATGGAAGTAGTGAAGATTGGCCAAAAGAAAATGCTGAGGAACTTGATCAGAAGTACAATTTCTAAGGCATTACTCGAGGCTCTACTCGAGTAATGAGCCAAAACTTGAAGTAACCAAGCAAAACTTCCAGTTACCTGCCACCATTACTCGAGGCGCTACTCGAGTAACCAGGTAAAACTTTAAGATTGCTCTCGGCCTGCTAATGTTACTCAAGGAGCTACTCGAGTAACCATGTGAAAACTTCCAGTTGGCTTCAAGTTTTCCCCATGATACTCGAGGAGCTACTCGAGTACCTGTGTTTCCTAAAATATGGACCTCTCGGCATTTTGTACCACTGCGAATGTTACTCAAGGAGCTACTCGAGTAACCAGGTCAGAAACTTCCAGTTCCCTTCAAGTTTTTCATGATACTCGAGGAGCTACTCGAGTAACTCTGTTTGTGAAAAGATGTTACTCTCGGCACTTTGTACCACTGCCAATATTACTCGAGGAGCTACTCGAGTAACAAACTAAGGTAAGTGAAAACTTGAGGTTGGTACCCGAGTGACTTGATCTTTCTTTATTTCATCTTCCTCTAGTACTTACTCTAGTATACAAGTTTGTTTTTCATGGTTTATTTTAAGTGATTCCTCGAGTAAGTACCCCAGTATATGTAAATGTTTTCAAAGAAAACTTCAAGTCGTTACCAGAGTAAATCATGTTCAAAATTCTCAGTTACTCGAGGAACTACCCGAGTAACCTATGCAAAAATGAATACATTACTCGAGTCCCTACTCGAGTAACAAGGTATTTGCTCTCGGCCTTGAAATCCTGCCAACATTATTGGAGTAGAGCATCTGTTAGATCCCAAGTTTTGATGATAACAATAATTCAATTATGATTAAAACATGTTTTTAGAAGGTTAGGAAAAGATTCCAAGTTACCAAATGCATATTTAAAGTTTGCTGATATCTGCTGTGAAATTGCACTTGAGTGCTCGAGCATGAAATATGCACTCGAGCACAAATCACTTCTGTACTCTAGCAGGTGTGAGAGAAAGCCAGGAAGTAAGTACCCGAGAGACATTCTCCCTTTGTATTCAATGGATTACTCGAAGCACAAGGTATGCTCTCGAGCAGAGAAGTCATTCTCACTCGAGCACACATGCGAGTGAGGGCATGCGAGTACTTGGCCGAGAGTCTTGAAATTCAGAAAAGTACAAGTGTGCTCGAGCACACCTATCCATGCTCGAGTGACACGTCCATGCTTGCGAGTAATATTTCCATCCCTCTCAAGATCAGTTGCGAGTGCTTGTTCAAGAGAGCATATTCCTTGAGAATATGCTTCTCACTCGAGCAGAGGTAAGTGTGCTCGAGTGAGGGCCCACATCACTCGCGAGTAAAAATTATATCCCTCTGAAATTCTGATGCGAGTGATGGTTTAGAGAGCATATTCCTTGAGAATATGCTTCTCACTCGAGCAGAGGTAAGTATGCTCGAGTGAGGGTCCATATCACCCGCGAGTGCATATTCTCACTCTTGTCAAAATGGTATGCGAGTGATGACCCGAGAAGACACTCCCAGTGTAAAGTGCAAAGATCACTCGAGCAGAGATTTTGTGCTCGAGTGAGACCCCTCTTCACCCGCGAGTGAAGATTTTGTCTCTCTGATTTTCTATGCAAGCACAACCCGATAACAGAGGTATATGAAGGAAAATAGGAGATCACTCGAAGTGAGCCTTTCATGCTCGAGTGATGCCCTGTTTGACCACAGAAAATGCTAAGTATCACAACGTTCATTACGAATATAGTTTATTGTTATTAATTCATATCATCATTACTTTTTATCTTTGTTTAACATTGTTTTGAATGTTTTAAAAGTATGATACAGGAATATGAACGTTTGAAATGAACCACATGAGGAAGGTCAAACAACGGCAGACAATATGATTATAGTCACGTTCGCACCTACCGCATTCAGAATATTCAAACGTACGTGTGTCCTTCAATAGTTGCAAAGTCCCGCTCCTCAAATGTTGATTTCCAAAACGGGCAAAAACTGAAGCAACTATATATACAGAGATTCAAGGATAATCAAGATAGCAACATAGCACAAGAATTCACAAGCTCATATCAATTCTCTGTTATTCATCTGATTTCTCTGTATACACTTTTGATCTTCAGTGTTTATTCATTTACTCTGTAAGAGAGTCTTCATACAAACTCAAAATTCTATGTTTGTGTAATCTCAAGGTAGTGGGATCTTGAGAGGGTAGTTATTCCTTACGAGAGAAGCAGTTGAGAGAATTCCTTGTAGTATTTGTCACTCATAAGTCTTATAAGATACAAGCAGGAGAGAACGTTGTTGTTCATAAGACTTACAGTGGTGTAAGCAGAAGAAAACGTTGCTGCTCATAAGTCTTGTATACATAAGCAAGTGAGAAGAGTCATAGGTTGTTTCTCTGCACATAAGACTTGTCGTAAGGGGGAGAGAAGTTTCTTGTTGAGAGAATATTTCTGCTCGTAGTCCATTCAAGGACGATTGTTGTCTTGTGGCGTTCTGAGAGCCTATTGAATCTTGGAGATATTGTGAAAAGCTCAGTAGGTCTTGATCTCTGAGGACTGGACGTAGGCATTGTTGTTAGGCCGAACCAGTATAACTCTCTGTGTTCAAATCTTCTCTACTCTACTCTATCCACTATATTTACATATCACCATCTCAAACGAAAAATTTATAACATCACCCAATTCACCCCCCTCTTAGGTGAAGCTTGCCTCTTACATTTGGTATCAGAGCCTCGTCTTCTCCGAAGAGCCTAACAGCTTGAGAAGGTTCCAACAAATGGCAACAATGGGTGAAAATATCCTTCCAGACGGTGCTTCAATCACTAGACCTCCTGGTTTTGCTGGAGAACATTTTTCGTTCTGGAAAGCCAAATTCAGAGTGTTCGTGATGGCCAACGAGTACGGATTGTGGAATGTTATACAAGATGGTGACTATGTTCCAATAAAGAAAATCGAAGATAGAGCAGTTAAAAAGAGTCCAGATGAGTTTGATGAGAATGACAAGAGGTTAGTAACATTAAATAGTAAAGCCATTTTAATGATACAGAGTGCTCTTAGTCAAAAAGAATATTTTCGTATATGTACTTTACCTACTGCCAAAGATATGTGGGATGCTCTTGAAATTGCTCACGAAGGTACATCTGGAATTAAAGAGAATAGAATCAATACTTTAATTACAGAATATGATTTATTTCGTATGAAATCTGGAGAGAATATATCAGAATTTGAACTAAGGTATACTCATCTTGTTAATCAATTATCTGCTCTTGGAAAGTCGTTTGATCAAAATTCCCAGGTAAGAAAAATTCTTAATATCCTTACGAAAGAGTGGGAAGCAAAGGTGACAGCCATCGAAGAAGCCAAAGGAGAGTCTATGAGATCCGTAGCTGCTCTCTTTGGAAGTTTTTCTGAATATGAAGGTAAGTTGAGATTCAAAAAGGAACTTGAAGAATTCGATGATAAAAAGAAAAAGGGTGTTGCATTTAAAGCTAACAAAGAAGAAGAAGAAACTTCTGAGAATGAAGATGTTCCTAGTGATGATGAAATGGGAATGATCGTGAGAAAATTCAAGAAATTCTACAGAAGAGGACAAAGGAATTTCAAGAATTATCAAGGTGGACCAAGCAAGAAAGAAAACAAAGAACAAATAGTATGCTATGAATGTGGGAAACCAGGACACATCAAATCTGAATGCTTCAGAAACAAAGACAAAAAGAAGTTGAAAAAGAAAGCATATATATCATCTATTTGGGGTGATAGTTCGTCAGACGAAGAAAATGACAACGACGAAGTAGCAAATCTATGCTTGGTAGCTAAGGAAGAAGAATCAGACTCTGAGGTAAGTGACTCTGAACCTTCTTATGATGAATTATTATCTGAATATAATGCATTGCATACAGAGTTCATCAAAGTTGCTAAAGAAATGGTTAGTTATAAGAAGAAGGTAAAAGAACTAGAAAGTAATGTCATATCATCATATGAAATGTGTAAAGAGAAAGATAAGAAAATAGAAGATTTAACAAAGATTGTTGAAAAGTTTACTAGAGGAAGTGAAACTCTCAAGGTTATTTTAAACTCTCAGAAAGTTTCATTTGATAAATCTGGAATTGGATATAATGCTGTGCATGATAAGAATAAGAAGAGTAGTAGAGACTATCTTAAATATTTCAGGAATTCTGTGCATACATCAAATCCATTTGTGTCATGCAATTTTTGTAATAGGAAAGGACATTATACTTCATCGTGTTATTTCAAAAAGGGAAAAGTTGTTGGAACATATAAATGGGTTCCGAGAGGGACACATATTCCAAATACTAACCACAAAGGACCCAAGAAAGTGTGGGTACCTAAAACTTGATCATCTTATTCTAGGTATGTCTCAAAGCATCTCGAGTGAACAAATGGTATATTGATAGTGGATGTTCGAGACACATGACTGGTGACAAAAATAAGTTCACCATGTTTGAACCTAGAGAAGGAGGAAAGGTGACTTTTGGAGGAAATCAATCCGGACGTATTGCTGGAATTGGTGAAGTGGGAAGAACAGATGGCTTTCAAATCAACGGAGTATATTATGTTGAAGGATTATGCCACAATCTCTTAAGCGTAAGCCAAAGCACTGACAAAGATAACTGGGTGATTTTCGACTCAAAAGAATGCTTGATAGTAAGTAAGAAAGATCTACTTCTGAACAAAGAAACTATCAAGGCAAAAATCCGAGCTCAAAGGGACGGTAATTGTTATACAATTGATTTAAATTCAAATCCTTCTGAAAATTGTTTTCTTAGTCGATCAGAGGAAAGTTGGTTATGGCATAAGCGTTTGGCTCATGTCAATATGAATCAACTTGACAAATTGATCAGAAAAGATTTAGTTGTTGGTCTTCCTAAACTCAAATTCAAAGATAACATGATTTGTGAAGCATGTCAAAAAGGCAAACAAACTAAATCTTCTTTTAAAACAAAATATGAAATTTCTACTTCAAAACCTTTACAATTGCTTCATATGGATTTGGTAGGACCTGCAAGAGTAAAAAGTTTTGGTGGAAATTTATATACATTAGTAATTGTTGATGATTTTACAAGATTCACATGGACTATATTTATTGCCTCAAAAGATGAAACTTTTGCTGAATTTATTATGTTTGCCAAAAAGGTTCAAAATGAGAAAGGTATTTCTATTGTCTCTATTAGAACAGATCATGGAGGAGAATTTGATAATCAACTGTTTGAAGATTACTGCAACAATGAAGGAATATATCACAACTTCTCAGCCCCTAGAACACCTCAACAAAATGGAGTAGTGGAAAGGAAGAACAGAGTACTTACAGAAATGGCAAGAGCATTACTTAATGAAAAAGAAATGTCACAAGTGTTCTGGGCAGATGCAATGAGTACTGCATGCTATATATCAAACAGAGCATATATTCGCAAATCACTTGGAAAGACACCATATGAACTTTACAAAGGAAGAAAGCCAAATATTGCTCATCTTCATATCTTCGGGTGTAAGTGTTTCATTCACAACAATGGTAAGGAAAATTTAGGTAAATTTGATTCAAAGTCTGATGAAGGTATTTTTCTAGGATATTCTAATAGAAGTAAAGCTTATAGGGTTTTCAATAAAAGAACATGTACTATTGAAGAATCTATTCATGTTGTGTTTGATGAAATAGAATCTCAGACAAGACTTAATGATGAAGAAGAAATGGATTCAGTCAAGAAAAACAAATCTATTTCAAAGCAGGATGATTTTGAAACAAATGATTTTCAAAATTTAGAAGATGTCGACGATCATGCTCAACCTAAAGCATGGAGACATGTGAAGGATCATCCAATTGATCAAGTTATAGGAGATATTCATGAAGGTGTCAAAACCAGAAATAGAATCCTCAATGAGGTAACATTTTCTGCTTTTATTTCTGAGATTGAACCTTCTAATATAGAAGAAGCTTTATCTGACAATGATTGGGTGATTGCTATGCAAGAAGAATTAAATCAATTTCAAAGAAATCAAGTTTGGGATTTGGTTCCTCGACCTAAAGATCATACGGTTATAGGGACCAAATGGGTTTTCAAAAATAAACTTGATGAATCAGCAATCATTGTGAGAAATAAAGCAAGATTGGTTGCCAAAGGCTATAATCAAGAAGAAGGTATTGATTATGAGGAAACATATGCTCCAGTGGCAAGATTGAAAGCAATACGAGTACTCTTAGCTTTTGCTTGCATCAAAAGTTTTAAACTTTATCAAATGGATGTAAAAAGCGCTTTTCTAAATGGTTATATTATGGAGGAAGTTTATGTCGAACAGCCTCCTGGTTTTGAAGATGAAACAAAACCTGATTATGTCTTCAAACTTAAGAAAGCATTATATGGTTTGAAACAAGCACCCAGAGCTTGGTATGAAAGACTAAGCAAATTTCTTCTTGATCAAGGTTTTGTCAGAGGTAAAGTTGATACAACTCTACTCATCAAACATAACAAAAATGATATTCTAATAGTTCAAATTTATGTTGATGATATTATTTTTGGTGCTACTAATGAATCTATGTGTCAAGAATTCTCTAAGATTATGCAGGGAGAATTTGAAATGTCTATGATGGGAGAATTGAACTTCTTCCTTGGACTTCAGATCAAACAAAAGAAGAATGGTATATTTATATCTCAGACAAAATATTTGAAAGAGTTGTTAAAGAAATATGGACTAGATAATGCTAATGGAGCTGATACTCCAATGAGTTCTACAACATTGCTGGATGCTGATGTAAAGGGACCTAGCTTCAACATCACAAAGTATAGAGGAATGATTGGTTCATTACTCTATCTTACAGCAAGCAGGCCAGATATTCAGTTCAGTGTAGGAATGTGTGCAAGGTATCAATCCAATCCTAAAGTATCTCATGCAGAGACAGTAAAAAGAATTTTCAAATATCTAGGAGATACTTCAGAGCTTGGACTTTGGTATCCAAAGAGAGGGAACGAGTACTTAATGGCTTATTCAGATTCAGATCACGGTGGATATAAAACTGATAGAAAGAGTACCAGTGGATAATGTCAATTTCTCGGAGGTTCTCTAGTGTCATGGTTCAGCAAGAAGCAGAACACAGTTTCATTATCTTCGACTGAAGCTGAATATATAGCTGTGGCAAGTTGCTGTTCTCAACTGCTGTGGTTAAAACAACAACTTCAAGATTTGGGAATTTATTTAAAAGAAATCCCAATCTATTGTGATAATACTAGCACGATAAGCTTGGCAAAGAATCCTGTACAACATTCAAGAACCAAGCATATAGACATTCGACATCATTTCATTCGAGATCATGTTCAAAAGAAAGATGTCAAAGT
Organism: Inga leiocalycina; assembly: GCA_963242795.1. NCBI lineage: Eukaryota > Viridiplantae > Streptophyta > Magnoliopsida > Fabales > Fabaceae > Inga > Inga leiocalycina. Next base: position 31,011,204 of record OY725325.1, on the reverse strand, counting down.
GGAATTCATACCAACTCATCTTAAACTTGCGGATATTTTCACGAAACCAATTGCAAAAGAGCAATTTCTCTATATTCGAAGAGAATTGGGAATGGTTAATCCCAATGAGTTGTAAGATTTTTTGTTAAAAAGTTTAATTAAATGTTTGTGTTGATGATAACCATACTGACTTTGGCATCGGAGTGGCCAAAATTTGTTTTTGCAGGAGTCTCACTCGAAGCACTGGAGGTACTGCTCGAGTGAGAAGCTGTGTCACTCGAGCACAAGAAGCTCTGCTTGAGCACAGCACTATTTATAATACTCTGCTTCCTAACATGGAAAACAGAGGTTGACAGAGGAGTTATTAATACCAAGGGAATATATTATAAACTACAGTGAGAATTGAGCTCACTCGCGAGTGAGGAAGTCTCACTCGAGCATGGTATGAACATGCTTGAGGTGAGGAATGCCTGCTCGAGTGAGGAAGAAGAATTTCTGTGCAAAAGCTATCCACATCATGGTTACTCAAATGATCTTGGAGGATTTGAGTACAAAGGTGCAAAATATGTCAGGGAATCAACAATCCAGGTACATTATACTTGTTTCTGTATTTTTCCAGAACATCACTCGAGCACAGATAGAACACTCGCGAGCACAGTATGAACATCACTCGAGCACTAGGGTTCATGCTCGAGCACTGTCACTTATATCAGTTACTAGGGAGCTCAGAACGTCGCACTTCCTCCTCTCACTCGAAGTGCTCTCTCACTCGAAAGACACAACTCTTCATCTTCAACCGTTTTCTCATCATTCAATCACGTCCTCCTGCTTCAAATCGCCGTTACAACCTCTCAATCTTCTATAAGAGGTGATTCTTATCTTCTGCATTCTTCACTTGTGCCCTAATCTCTATTTGTATTTTCTTCCTTCAAAAACAAGAGTTTTTGTTTCTCTTCCACTCTTCAATGGCAAGAACAAAGTTACCCTCTATTTCTCAAAAGTCTCATTCTCCTTCTTCCACTCACTCTGCTGCCAGTGAATCTGGAACCCCTGAACTTACTCCTCCATCTCCCAAAAACTCTCCCTCACCTTCACCTCCTCCAAAGCCTAAGACCAAAAAGAGAACTCCCGGTAAGAAACCTCACCCAAAGCCTCAAGTTTCCAAGAAAGACCAACCTCCTCAAAAGAAATTAAAAGGTGTGGTCTTCAAGGAACCCATAATCACCCGGTCTCAATCCAAAGAGGTACAAGGAAAGGGAAAGAAGAAGGATTCAGAGCAACCCCAATCATCTTCTTCTTCTGGGGATACCTACAGTAAACAACTCCGGGAAGCCATAGAGAAATCAAAACTGGACAAGATAGTTGGGAAAATTGTTTCTCAAGCTGGTGCTTCAAGTTCACATCAACCAAGTGCCTCTGCTTCAGGAGCACCTTCTGCCTCTCAAGCACCAGTGGATGACCAACTCACTAGTCCTCATGAGGGATTCAATGTGACAGAGCTTAAGGCTTTACCACATAAGGTATATGATGATGAATTTAAGCATAGACATTTCTGCCCTGTAGTATATGTTGATTTGGATTATCTGAAAAAGAATTGTCATTTGGACTTATACCCTTATCTTCAATACTATGCTCCTTGGTTAGAAATTCATTTGCCATATTCCCCCACTGTTGTAAAGACATTTTATTCCACACTGAAAACTCATAATATTATGTCTAGATCCGGGGATTTGATTGAAGAAGCTGTGTCTACAACCATTAGAGGGAAATTCATTATGATTTCTGCCAAAATCATAAATGATTTACTTGGTTATGTGGCACCTCCTACTGATCCACCCTCATTCTCTGCCAATGAAACTTTTAACATTTTGAGACCAAAAGACCCAATTGGTCCCCTCACTTTCAAGCCTATTGATATGCCTGATCATCACAGAATCCTTCATTACATTTATTCCCGGAGCATAGTCAATAAATCCAAAAACTTTACTCACTTTGCACAAAAGGATTACTATCTATTGGCTTCATTGGTTGCTGGGCAACAAAGGAATGTAGGGGAGATCATTTTTAGTGCGATGAGAAGGTTTCGATTTTCTTCAACAAGATCCACAACCATACCTTACCCTCAACTTGTTTCCTTCATCTTAATGAAAAACAAAATCTGGTACTTGGAAGGAAAAGAAAGGGTTCTCATCTCAAGGTTTGGAAAGACTTAATTAACTCACATGGGTATCAATCTTCCGGTGAGTCGGACCAAAGCCACATCAAAGAGGGAAGCCACTCCATCCAGAGGTGATGAGGAACAATCATCTGCACAAGGTCCTATTCCTCCTCCTTCCTTTCTCAATGCCTCTCTGTCCAATCATCTGACTGAGGTAATTAATCATGTTGTATCAAGTTTGAAGAAGAAGCTAGTGACTGAATATGAGAAGCTTGTGGAGAAGATGGAAACACAAGTCATTAAATTGGTAGACCAAGCCAATCTTAACTTTGAACTGATGTTCAAAACACAAGATGAGATGTCACAGAGGATCACTAATATGGAGACCTTTCTGCATTCACATTTTCCCTCCTCATCTTCCGGGGTACCTCCAGAGACCACTCATACCTCACCACCTCATCCAGAGACTCATGTTCTTTTCACTGATCCTGAGTCTAATGTAGATGTTACATTTGTACCACAACCACCATCTCCTTCTGATCAGCCCATTGACCCTCTCACTGCCATGATTTCCTTTGTTCCACCTCCAGACCCCCCTTCTGATGTTGACAAAACGGGGGAGAAGGATGTGTGATGTTTTCTGAGCTTCTATAGGGTGTATTTGGGTGTTTGGGTAGATTTCTGTATTGGGTAGGAATTTGACTTGATGTTATTTTGATTTGATTATGTTATGAAACTATTATGTTTAATGTTATTAATAGTAAGTACTTGTTTCAAGATTGAAGTTTCATGTTTTCAAGTTTGTTCCTATTTTTGATTATCAAGTTACTATTAAGATATATACCTTGTACTGTACTTACCTTGGCTGTTAAGTGTCCAGAGGAAACATTGCAGGAACACTTGAATTTGAAACTTAAACTTGATATGCATTTTGGAAACATTGAAGAAATTTCAAAACTTTTCAATTTCTCTTAAACCTTCATCACAAAGAGTTTTGTCATCATCAAAAAGGGGGAGAATGTTAGATCCCAAGTTTTGATGATAACAATAATTCAATTATGATTAAAACATGTTTTTAGAAGGTTAGGAAAAGATTCCAAGTTACCAAATGCATATTTGAAGTTTGCTGATATCTGCTGTGAAATTGCACTTGAGTGCTCGAGCATGAAATATGCACTCGAGCACAAATCACTTCTGTACTCGAGCAGGTGTGAGAGAAAGCCAGGAAGTAAGTACCCGAGAGACATTCTCCCTTTGTATTCAATGGATCACTTGAAGCACAAGGTATACACTCGAGCAGAGAAGTCATTCTCACTCGAGCACACATGCGAGTGAGGGCATGCGAGTACTTGGCCGAGAGTCTTGAAATTCAGAAAAGTACAAGTGTGCTCGAGCACACCTATCCATGCTCGAGTGACACGTCCATGCTTGCGAGTAATATTTCCATCCCTCTCAAGATCAGTTGCGAGTGCTTGTTCAAGAGAGCATATTCCTTGAGAATATGCTTCTCACTCGAGCAGAGGTAAGTGTGCTCGAGTGAGGGCCCACATCACTCGCGAGTGAAAATTCTATCCCTCTAAAATTCTGATGCGAGTGATGGTTTAGAGAGCATATTCCTTGAGAATATGCTTCTCACTCGAGCAGAGGTAAGTATGCTCGAGTGAGGGTCCATATCACCCGCGAGTGCATATTCTTACTCTTGTCAAAATGGTATGCGAGTGATGACCCGAGAAGACACTCCCAGTGTAAAGTGCATAGATCACTCGAGCAGAGATTTTGTGCTCGAGTGAGACCCCTCTTCACCCGAGAGTGAAGATTTTGTCTCTCTGATTTTCTATGCAAGCACAACCCGATAACAGAGGTATATGAAGGAAAATAGGAGATCACTCGAAGTGAGCCTTTCATGCTCGAGTGATGCCCTGTTTGACCACAGAAAATGCTAAGTATCACAACGTTCATTACGAATATAGTTTATTGTTATTAATTCATATCATCATTACTTTTTATCTTTGTTTAACATTGTTTTGAATGGTTTAAAAGTATGATACAGGAATATGAACGTTTGAAATGAACCACATGAGGAAGGTCAAACAACGGCAGACAATATGATTATAGTCACGTTCGCACCTACCGCATTCAGAATATTCAAACGTACGCGTGTCCTTCAATAGTTGCAAAGTCCCGCTCCTCAAATGTTGATTTCCAAAATGGGCAAAAACTGAAGCAACTATATATACAGAGATTCAAGGATAATCAAGATAGCAACATAGCACAAGAATTCACAAGCTCATATCAATTCTCTGTTATTCATCTGATTTCTCTGTATACACTTTTGATCTTCAGTGTTTATTCATTTACTCTGTAAGAGAGTCTTCATACAAACTCAAAATTCTATGTTTGTGTAATCTCAAGGTAGTGGGATCTTGAGAGGGTAGTTATTCCTTACGAGAGAAGCAGTTGAGAGAATTCCTTGTAGTATTTGTCACTCATAAGTCTTATAAGATACAAGCAGGAGAGAACGTTGTTGTTCATAAGACTTACAGTGGTGTAAGCAGAAGAAAACGTTGCTGCTCATAAGTCTTGTATACATAAGCAAGTGAGAAGAGTCATAGGTTGTTTCTCTGCACATAAGACTTGTCGTAAGGGGGAGAGAAGTTTCTTGTTGAGAGAATATTTCTTCTCGTAGTCCATTCAAGGACGATTGTTGTCTTGTGGCGTTCTGAGAGCCTATTGAATCTTGGAGATATTGTGAAAAGCTCAGTAGGTCTTGATCTCTGAGGACTGGACGTAGGCATTGTTGTTAGGCCGAACCAGTATAACTCTCTGTGTTCAAATCTTCTCTACTCTACTCTATCCACTATATTTACATATCACCATCTCAAACGAAAAATTTATAACATCACCCAATTCACCCCCCTCTTGGGTGAAGCTTGCCTCTTACAGCATCGAGTAATCAAAGGATTTTAAGTGGATTACTCGAGGTGTTACCCCAATAAGCTATGAAGTTTCAAAAGCATTACTGGAATAGCTACCCGAGTAAATAACTATTCCCAAAGGTATGAAATTTAGTTTACTCCATGCACTACCCGAGTAATCTTATATTTATTCATTGACTTGCAGTTGAACAATGATTTCACGATGTTACTCGAGGAGCTACTCGAGTAAACTTCAAGGGTTACTCGAGGAGCTACTCGAGTAAGCTAATCCAGAAAGTTTGAAATCATTCCAACGGTCATTATTCTGTTTCCTGTTTGATTAACTTTTCATTATATTAGTGTACTTAGCATTTCAACAGGTAAACAGTGAAGAGATCTTACCAAATAAAGAAAGTCAAAAGCGATGCTCAAATGTCACTGACCGTCGCCTACCGTAACGTATGTTTTTCAAAAACTAGAAATGTCAATAATGGCTGCGCACGCTCCAACGGACATGAAGAAATATGTTCCAGCAATCATTACCAACGTAACTATATATATGGGAACATCTGAACAGAAAAAATGCAAGAGAAAACACAAGAACACACATACGAACGTATCATTAAGTTCATTGCTCTGTTTTCACATTGAAATTGTATTTCTATGCTTCAGTGATTATCATTTACTCTGTAAGAGAGATATTTCATTCAAACTCAATATTTGTTATTGAGAAAACTTAAGGTTGTGGAACCTTGAGTTGGGATTGGATTACAACCTGTAAGGGGGAGCGAGTGTCCAGGTGTAAGGAACTTGCTTGTACTGAGGTGCCAAGAACCCACTGAATCTTGGAAGCTATAGTGAAAACTCTTAGAGAAGCTCTGAGGACTGGATGTAGGTCAAAGTGGTTGTGACCGAACCAGTATAACTCCCGGTGTACACTTCGGTGATATTTCTCCTTACTCATTACTGTTTTAATTCTTTTTATATTTTCGAAAGAAATTTCAGTATCACCCAATTCACCCCCCTCTTGGGTGAAACACTTGATCTAACATTATTCACTCTTCCCAAAGATGTGCTCAGAAAGATCTATAGCTGTCAACTTGAAAGAATGAAGATATTCAAGTATTTGGGCCTTCCTAAGGATGTACGCTGGATCATTAAAGCTAAGGTATGTTTAGGAGGTGAGATTCATAAATCATTTATTAAACCTATGCTAGGAATGAGAAGAAGTTCTTACTCTAAAAATATAAGAGCTAAAAGAATGAATATCTGTCATAAATGTGCAAGGTGGACATGTAATCAGGGCTATAAGAGTAAAGGTATGGTTTCTATAAATCGAGAAGATAAACTTAAATTCATAAAGGATGGACTGAGTAAGGAGTCATTGGATGATATTATTCAAACTCTTGAGATGCATCTGAATGGTGATGTTCGTCGTATTCTTCTCGATTTACTGAACATATTTAATAAAGAAAAAGAGCACTACTGTCTTGGGAATCTGACGTTAAAAGACCCTATTTTCCAGTTTATAAAAAAACTGGATGGGAAGCAAATCCTCGATTTATAGAAAGTGTTTAAACCGTTACTGGATGTAAAACTAGAGGAAGATGTGAGCCAAAATAACAACTACTGTACATAATCATGCTTTTGTCTAATCTGTCTTATTTTTTCAGCAACTTTTGTCTAATATATTTTTATCTTTTCAATAACTTTTGACCTTCTTTACTCTTTTTATTTAATTTCTTCACGCAAATTATACCGGTCATTCATGTAGGAAATTTTTTCAAATTTCTTTGAAAAATGCGTGATTTGTATGATTTTGTTGTCACTATTTTAGTAGTACAAATATGTATTCTTCTACTTGTAAATATGGACTCTTCACTTGTAAATATGGACTCTTCCACTTGTCAACACAATGGTCCGAGAGAAAAAAAGAAAAAAAGGGTATCACACAAAAATATAGATTTATATCTATCTGCATTTTTTTGTGAAACTAGTTTTGGCAAGGATGGAGCATTTCTAACTATAGCTGGAATTGCATAGCTTCTAGAAAGATCAACTTTATATATGGGGGAGGCATCCAGGGCCTAAGGGGAAATGTGACCAGTTTATACAATATAATTATTCTCCACTTTATATATTTTTAGCAAAAATATTCTCAATTCCATCTGAAATATATATTTTATATTTTAATTTCTTGTCATTAAGTGCTGCAACCATGTCAACCAAGAGTTATAATGGCATAAAGTAATTAATTAAGTTGATACCGATGGAGAATGAAGATACCATTGCTTAGGCTCCCCTCTACTCTACATTGAATACTAAAAAACTACTACAAAATTATGATATAACCACCCTAAAGGACGTCCCAATTTTAAAATTGGGTGGCTAAAAAGGAAGATGGTGGCATTTTCGTAATTAACTGTATGTAGGGAAACCTTTAGACATCCCAAATTTGAATTTGGGATGCCTAAAGTGCTTCATGGCGCGAATTTAAATTTTCCAAAATTTTTTAAGATCCAGAAATAGGGTTTAGACGTCCCAAAATCTATTTGGGACGCATAAAGTCTTGCTTTAGGCGTCCCAAATGTATTTGGGATGTCTAAACCTGGGACTTTAGGCGTCCCAAATGCCATTTGGGAGGCCTAAACTTATCTTTAGGCGTCCCAAATAGCCATTTGGGACACCTAAAAGGGTCCCTGGACTCATGCTAGACACTTGTCTGACATGCGTCTTCTCACACACACACACACCCACCCCCTCCTTTACTTTTTGACCATCTACCTCCTTCATTCATTCATTGTCTTCTTCACAACTCAACTCATCTTGATCTTCGGTGTTCTGGGCATTATCCTCCTCCCTTCTTCTTCTTGTCTTCTTCAACTCTTCCTCCTCCCTTCTTTGTCTTCTTCACAACTCGTCCTCTCCTCCCTTCTTCTTCAACTTTAATTTAATCTTCCTCCTCCTCCCTTCTTTGTCTCACACGTCCCCTGTCCTGCTCTCTGATTCACTTCCTCACTCTTAGAACCCCTTCTTCTAGCTTGCTACGGATTCTGAAGAAGATTCTGAAGAAATCAAAACACACCATTGTGACACCCTCCACCTCCTTCCTTCCATTGTGACGCACGCAGCCCCCCCTGTGGTTAGTTTTTTTAATTATGAATTTACTTGAATTAAATTTAAACTTGCAATGTGAAATTATTTTATATGCTTTTAGTTATTGGATTGATTTTACCTTGTGATTGAATTTTTGTGTGTTTTTTGGCCAGAAGCATAGAATCGTTGTTAGCTAGTAGATTGTTTGACTTGGAGTAATTTTAGTTATTGGAGTGATTTAACTTGTAACAATATATTGTTTGATATGTATGGAGCTTGAAAATGTTTGTTTCGTGGAGCTTGGAAATTGAGAGGGAAAAAATGTATGTATATTATTATAAATAAATGGAGCTATTGATTGATTTTGATGAAATAAACAACAATTAAACATAGTAATTTTTGTTTCTTTAAATATGGTAGGTTTTATTTTCTTTATATTAGATTAGTATGATTATTATTAGTGTAGTGATGAAAATCTTATTTTAAGATAAAGAGATTAATAAGATAAAGACATTGATCATTAATAAATATATAATTGATTATTAAGAAACACAATATACTTAATAAATAGATTGAAATATATTATATTAATCCTTCTCTTCAAATTATTATAAGTTCTTTATGTCCTAGAATAGAAAAAAAAATTGAATATTTATTTGAAATTCTATATTCATAGGAGAATTATATTATCAATAGCTAAGAATACAGAGATAATAACTAAGGTAGAATTGCTTGAAATTTTGGGATGTCTTACTTTTAAAGGGAAATGCTGTTGAAATTTTTGTTGAAAAAAGTGGAAAAAGGCAATCCCATCCTATATCATTGACAATTGTACTAAACGTGTGAGTGTTATTGGAAATGACTTAGGTGGTAACAAAATATATCACAGTTGGATGAATGCTTTGAGAACTAGTGAAGAATATGAAAAAGGGGTGGAAGAATTTATTGAATTCGCTAAAAAGAATGCTCCAGTAAAAAATGGGAAGTATTTTTTTCCTTGTGTGAATTGTTTAAATGAGAGTCGACGGGATGTTGATGTCATAAAGGATCACCTACTTTGTGATGGAATAAATATGTGATACACAAGGTGGATATGGCATGGTGAGGAAGTAACGGATTGTCCGTCGCACAAGAAGGAAGATGTGGATGTCATAGATGAAGATAGAATAGAGAAAATGATTCATGATGTTGAGGTAGAATCCTTTGCACAGTCGCAGGAGTATGACAGCCTGTGGAGTGATGCAAAGACACCATTGTACCGTAGGAGTAAGTACACGCGGCTGACGGGAACATTACATTTGGTTAACTTAAAGGAAACTTGTGGGTGGACCGATAGTAGTTTCACATTGCAGCTTGAACTATTGTGTGATATGTTTCTAGAGGATAATGTACTTCCAAATCGTATGTATGAGGCCAAGAAAATCCTGTCTACGATGGGTATGGAGTATAAAAAGATACATGCTTGCCCTAATGACTGTGTATTGTACAAAAATGAATATGGAGGTCTTAGTGAGTGTCGTAAGTGTAAAACTGCACGATATAAAGTGAAAAAAGATGGTGGTTGTGGCGATGTGACAACTAAAAGTCAACCTTTAAAGGTTATGTGGTATCTTCCAATAATATCATGTTTTAAACGTTTGTTTGCGATTGCAACAAAAGCGAAGAAGTTGAGATGGCACTCTGATGAGAGAATATCTAATGGGAAATATCTTCGGCACCTAGTTGACTCTCCACAATGGCAAAAAAACAGATGAAATGTTCCCTCAATTTGGTAGCGAGCCAAGAAACCTTCGGTTTGGGCTTTGTACAGATGACATCAATCCGTATGGAACTCTTACTAACATCATTTAACGGTTATTTGATTTCATACATTCAATAATTCATTCCTTATTTTAATTCTATTATAGCATCTTCCACGGTCTCTGCACAAACATGGAAAGACATGATTGGTATGGATTCTTATGCCTTGCGAATATGACAAGGGATACCAATACTGTGGCCATAGGAGTCACTATGTCGGCTACGCAAATGGGAGAGACCAAACTTCGTTGTTATCTAGCACCCATTGTTCAACGGTTCGTATTTTCATTTTGTCAATTTAAAAAGTTTAATAAATAATTGTCTTGTTATCTAACTTCATTTTAATCTATACATGTTGTTATAGTTACTACTAGAGTTTGTGTGTTATATGTCCTCGCCGCAACGTAGTCTATTGGTTTGATCCCTTGAGTAAAAAGCCAGACAAAGATACAAAATCCGTCTTCAACACGTAAGTTATTTTGTTTGTATTTCATTGACTCTTAAAATAAATGAATAGTTCTAATTTCTATTCATTTTGATTTTCATGATAGTGCTTGTCAAACATATAGAGTCCTAGGCGGGTCACGCGAGGGTACAGTTGTTAAAAAGCCAAAGTGGTTTTATCCGATAGTAAGTAGTTTCAATTCTAATTGTTTCATTGACGGTCCTTTTAGACATACCTTTATTAATTTTAACAACCAATTGCATGCCTTTGATTTGAAGTGCCTTCAACAACCTAGCAACACTAAATGCGGATATTATATTATACTTTATATGTATAACATCACTCAAAGTGGAATTACTAGCAATTTTGAAAAGCTAATCGCTTCTTCAATCTCAAATGATAATATTTTTGGTGTTCTAATCGAAATGTTAATTAATTTATTTGCTTGATTCATTTCATCAAAGCTTATTTTCTAATTTTTAGATTTTTGATAATGAAGATGCCTACCTACATGAAGACATTGATTTGATCAGAGACCTTTTGGCTGGACATCTTCTTCAGCATATAAAGCAGTAAACTTTTTTATTTATATCAATTTGTAGTTGTGTGATGACAGCGTTTTGACACTTTCTGGTTGTTATTGTTGATATATATAGTAGTAGGTTGTATGAGTTGTTATTGTATGTATATATAATAAGGATTATAGTGCTGGATGTCCTTACCATTTTGTAACGGATATTGTGGTTTATGTATCCATTTTCTATTCTGTTTCTGCAGTTTGAATTCGCTGGGTAATACAGAATGTAAATGATGGTTTAAAAAAAATCTAACATTTTAACATCCCAAATTAAGAATTGGGACGTCTAAAGTCCTTCATGGGGGACTTTAGAAGTCCCAAATTGATATTTGGGACGTCTAAGCTCCCCCTTTTGGAGGACTTTAAGCGTCCCAAATTGTCATTTGGGACGTCTTTTCTTGAAACATGCTATGCCCCCAACATAGACGTCTCCCTGTTTTTGGACATTAAAAGTGCCAAATTTGGGACGTTAAAACCCCCTTTTGTAGTAGTGAAAGCTCAAAGATCCTAATTAATTTAGACTTTAGACTTGACCTATATTCTTGCATTAAATGTGATTGATAAAATTCACGCAAAAAAAAAAAAAACATTCTTAAAAATGGAGAAGTTTCAAAGACATGGAATAAATAAATGCCTTTCTTGCCATTTGTAATATAATCATGATTATGTGTGTAAGCAGGCACTGGTAAACTTCATGGCAAACATAAGAGGTGAGTTTATTTTTTCCAATTAGGTATGTCGGTCACAAGGGAAGAATTTAGTTTGGAGATTATTTTGCGATTGTGTTGGCTTAATCCTTTTTAGGCCTGCCTTTATCATTGTTATTTTGTCTTTTAAATTTTAATTATGATTTGGGCTTTCTTGGTTATGTTTTCTTATATGTATTATTAATATAACTGTAATTTTTTCTACCTCATTAAATGGCAGGCTCGTAAAACTCCATAAAATATTTGACCAAGTCGAAGTTGACCAAAATATATGTTTCAACATATATTTGTATATTTGAATTAGAGATGGACTTACATGAATGAAACAAGCAAAGTACAAATAACCACGTATAAGTTTATAATGTCCTTAGAGATGCTAAACGAATCAACATCATTGTCTTTTTGGGACCTAAAGAACCCTGCACAAACTTTTGGCCAATAAAGCATTTTCTTCTTTAGGTATTAGATATGTTTCCTAATGCTTCTTTTCTGCTATGTGTTTGATTTATTTCTTTAGGTATTATAACAGTTGCTCTTACTATTGATCCTTTATCTCTACTAGTGGCTTAATTTTGCTTCTTCAAATATTCCTTTGGATCACTGCCACTTTATAAGATACAAATTGGGAAGGATGTTTGCCCAGCTTTTGCTTCTCACACCAACCATTAGAGCATAAATGCTTATTATAATAATATTTATTATTCTAGCATTTAAATGGCTCTTTTTGAAGCCTTGTATAGGAGAAAGTGTAGATCGCCCATATATTGGCTAGAGCTTGGGCAAGGGAAACTTTTGGGTTTTAAAATAATAGATTAAACCTCCCTACAAATTGAATTGGTAAGGAAGAAACTGTTAGGGGCTTAAAATAGGCATAAGAGCTACTCAGATAAAATAGATTTTGATGTTAGGGCTCATGTAGTTCTCAAAATGTTTCCAATTACACGGATTGGTCGTTCTATAAAGATGAGACAGCTTAGTCCAAGGTATATTGGACCATTTTAAATTCTTTCTTGAATTAAACTTGCTGCTTACAAAATTGCTTGACCTCCCAACCTGTGTTCTTGCTAAATACAACAACAAAATATGTTTAATAAGTTAGATAATTATTTCAAAATAACTAGGGACTAATGTGAAATATTAATCTAGGGACTTAATTTTAAAATATTTTTAAATAGATTTTTACTATTTTACTGGCGAAAGAACTTTATCAGTAGAATGAAGGTTGGAAAATCATATAAATTTTCTTCGATATAAGACTAAATTTGAAGAACTGTAGTTTGATTTCTGCAAAAATAACAAACAAGGGCTGTTAAACTATGGCTTTTCGGTTCCTCCGAACAGCTCAAACTTGGAGTCTTTGTTCTTTTCCAGGATTATCATAGCTTACCCTCTTTCAAACTCATACCCCCACTAGTAGAAAAATGGCTTTTTAGACCAGTTAAAATTGACTTTTTAGACCGGTTTTGGATCCAGCCTTGATACAGCCGGTCTTAAAAGTATGTCATTTTTAAGACCGGTTTGGAAACCAATCTTAAAAGTCTAACTTTTAAGACCGGTTGTATTGATAACCGGTCTAAAAGTAACAATTTTAAAACCGGTTGTCATGAGCACCAGTCTTAAAAAAACCTATGGGGGAAGGCGTTTTAGAGAAATTTTTAAGACCGGTTGATAAAAATAACCGGTCTTAAAAATTTTTAATTTTAAGACCGGTTCTACATAAAACCGGTCTTAAAATTACTTTTAAGACCGGTTATTTTTATAACCGGTCTTAAAAGTGTTATATTTTGTTTTTTTAAATGTGTGTGATTAGGTTTTTATCAGAACGCATCCTTGAATTGCTACGTGCAATGCCATACTTGTTAAATGCCATATGGTGTTCAATTTGCTTCCACTTACAATGTCCTTTTGCTTTAACTTTCCACTTACCATTTCCTTTTACTTTAACATTCAACTTACAATGCTCAGTAGGCATAAATGAATTCAACCATGTCATAAATATCATGCAACCAACAAGCTAGTGAATTCATCAAAATATACAAAAATCATCTTAAAACCAACAAACATGTCAAATCATGCAACCAACAATATTTGCACCTAATTAACCACCATGTCAATTCATCAATATACACAAAACAATTCCTCAGTTTTACAAGAACTCACTATTGTAAAAGTTCATAAATGAATTCAGCACAACATTTACGAATGTGCTCAATATCTTCCTCTGGAAAAGGGTCAGCAAGTTCAAACATCTGAAACACCAAAGTCAGACAAAACATTAAATTCACTTAAAAAAATAATAGTACAAAATTTTTGAAATATATATGCATTTACCTCTTCAGTAAGTTCTGTCGTGCCTAGGGTAATAATATTATACATATGCCTTATAATATACATCCCATACAAGTTGGACCCCGGTGGTTGCCTACAGGTCTAAAAAATAATATGATATCGTTAAAATAAGTATAAAATTAAAGCATGACTTATTATTGAATACATTCTTAAAACAAACCAAAATGTAACTAACCTTTGGCAAGATCCATGTAGGGTCTTTTACCTCACGCATAGGCCTACCACAAGCAGTGTGTTGGAATGTCCACATAGACCTATATCATCAAAATCACAAAGGTTACTTATTTTACACAAATTCCATAAATTTTGCACATGAAAGGTAATTAATAATGCAAGAAAACTTACGAGTTCAAGCTTTTCTTCGATTCACTAGTTGGCTTGCTGAGGTGGAGGGAGCATAAGAGGATGACAGAATAACTCCTCTTGAACAAAATAGCCAATTGCCAATGATCACTGGAAAAGGGAAAACTTTTAAGCAAATATAAAATATTATGTATAGTATGAAATATAAAATTGTCTTACCCATGCAAATATGGAGCCAAGAAATACTCAATTGAGGTTTCACTAAGCCTGTGCGATAAGTATGTGTGTCTGATAGAAGAAGTGGTCATTTTGTCGTAGAGTTGAACTGGGCATAGGAGTCCAAATTTATTGGTTTTTCCAGAGTCAACCAACCTACGATGCATCAACCTACAATAATTCATGCAGGGACATTAAATCAAAGTTTAACGGCATAATTTGTAAAATATTAACTTCCAATTTGAGAAGATACTTACATCAAAAAGAGCTGGACAATCGAAATCGTAAGTTGTTGTAGAGGAGATACTAGGGACATTAAATCATCCCTCTCAAGATAGCAGTGTGCTCCTGACTTGCCAACAGCTGACTCAGTAGCCCAATTTCTTGTTGCAAAGGACGTATCATATGCCATCATAATCACTTGCTGCATGACATTCAATGGAGGCCATGAAACATCTTGAGTAGAGGGAGGGGGATATGGAGGTGGAGGCGGAGGCGGCGGGGATTCCTCAGCTCGATCAGAAACAAGGTTCTTTGGCCACAAGATGAAAGAGTTGATGACATCGCCCACAACCTTAAAGTCATCAATAGGGATAGGGAGAGGTGCATCTGCAACGATCACCTCTTCAACTACCACTCTGACTTGATCATCCTTTATTTCTTGGTGGTGGACAGTTGATCCCAAGTTGTGCACGCTCCCCCGTGCAACCAATCGTCTTAGAGGATCCTCCACAAACAAGTCACAAGGCTCACCAATTTGGCCGCCAAGACCCTCTGATGATTGACCAATGCAACTCCCTTTAGTGCTCTGTTTAGGGTTTAGGGAATGAGCCTGGGGAGCACTAGTATCTGCTTGTCTTGTGCTCGTCATGATCATCCATTCCTCCTTCATCTTGCTGAACCTTTCTTCAAATCGTGCATCAAATGATGCTTCTGGCTCAGCCCTAGCTTCCGCCCTCACAGTGGCCAATACGCTCCATCTCCTCCTTAGTCACCATACCACTTGAGGAACGGCGTGAGGGTGCTCCAAAGTAATCCCTTATGCCTACCCCTCCTCTAATCCCCCTGACATGGCTGGGATGCTTAGGTTTTCCTGTAGCTACGGTCAGGATGTCATTCCTCCCATCCAACCTAAACGATCCCTCGGCTTGTTTTTTTAGAAGCTCCTCCTATAAGACACAGATGACAAATGTTAGTAATGAAATTAGTTTACTAAATAATTAATAACAACAAGTCAAAAAAAATACTTACAATTTTCTCACCGATTACACGAGATTGTTCACTCGTTTAAGACCTGCTCCACTTTTGGCGAGCGAACAACCACTTCTCTTCTCGATGTATCGGAGATGGTGGAGAAAGAAGAACAGAAGGATCAGATTGAGCTGCTTCTTCCAATCTCTTCCGTTTGGCCGCCAACAAGTCTTTTTTGGCCTTCGTATACCCCCCACGAGACATTGTATGGGGGTAATCATTCTTTCTACTACTCTTTTGGGCCTTTTTCCTTTTTTCCTGCGAATAAGAAATCAAAATTAAGTCATTGTAAATCAATAAAGACAATTTATAATTCATAAGCAAATCAATTGCAAAATAAGTCAACTCACCAATGCTTCTGGAGTAGTCTGAAGCCGTCTAAATTCTTGCCAAATCTGTTCGTCAATAAAAGAATACTGATCGCACGGATTAGGAAGAGGCTGACCTTCTTCCACCTTGATATGCACGTAATTATTGGCTAGATTTGTCTTAAACTTCCTCCAGCGTTCATCACAATACGTCATTGTCTTGTCATACAAGACTTCACTCTCAGGAATGTCGTAAGTGAGCTAGATAGTTTCCCAAATATGTCACTTCACACCTCTATCAACATTTCTCCACTGCTCTATCAAGATGCTAGGCTTGTTGCGTACTAGGAGGCCGACAAAACTCCTATACCGTTGGGCATTAGGCCCGATTGGTTTCCAATATCTATCAAACTCAATCGGAATCTTTCCCCCGGTATTCCGGTTGAGAGGAATGTCTCTCAATCAGGTGGCTCTCCTACCCCTTCGTCTAGGCCGGTCATTGTGTTCCCGACTCGGAGCATTGCTAGGCTCACTTTGATTTGGATTAGTTGGATCGGGAGTACCCTCACAGGATGACTCATTGTCTAAAAACACTTTAAGAACACTATTTAAGGCAATTTTGCTACACGGTGCTTATTGTTATAACACGGCACTATCTATAAAGGCATCGTTCAAAAGCAATTTCCAAGTTATGCAAACATGAACAAATAATTGCAATGCACAAGTTGAAGGAGGAATGATTAATTGCAATTGCAAAAGCAATTCCCTAAAGCAAGTTTTCATATTGGTAAAGATTTTAAATTCAAATCGTAGGGCCGAATCAAAAGAAGGAAACCAGAAGCTACAAAATCAATATAACAGAAGCAACAAGCTTAAACCAAACAAAACAATATAACAGAAGCTACACCACTAGAAGCAACAAGCTTAAACTATATTCTTCAACATACTAGGATCAAAATCATCACTTTCAAATGGAATAATTAACACAGGTCCATTATAAGTAACAAGCTTAAACTATAGTTAGTAATGCAAATAGAAAACCACCAAAATAAACCCACATCCACAATTTCAGAATAATTAAACTGTACGTTAAACCTTTGCTTGAGGATCCTCTTCTTCCTCTGGATTTGAACAGTTCTTGGCCACTTGCTGTAGGAATTGAACAAAGAAAATGGAGGATAAGTAATCTCACAATTTGAATGAAAAACCCAAAAACGAAATGGAAACACAAACCTGACAATAAAAATGAGATTGAGAATGAAACCAATCGGAGGGAATAAACGACGATAGCCTTCCGACAATGTATTCAACAGTAAATCTCCATTGACGGCAACGAAGTTAAGGACGGAGAAGAGAAAGGGAAAGGAGGAGCTGCCGCGAACAGACGCAGGGGTTTCGCTGATGTGCTTGAGTCTTGAAATGAAATTTCAGAGCTAAATTTAGGCGGGTTTTGAAATCCAGGTCAGTTTTAAAACTGGTTGTCAATTACAACCGATCTTAAAAGTAATAGTTAAGATCGGTTCTATTCTAAAACCGGTCTTAAAATATATATTTAAGACCCGTTATTAATAAATAACCGGTCTTAAAAATTGAAACTTTTTAAGACCGGTTATTAACTAATAACCGGTCTTAAATTTTGAATTTTTAAGACCGGTTCTTATTTACAACCGGTCTTAAAAATAATAAACATTTTATTTTTATGATTGTCTTTAATTCAGATAATATTTTCTAGACCGGTTATTTTTGAAACCGGTCTAGAAAATATATTACATATTTTTATTTTTTTTAATTGTATATATTTTAAGACCGGTTTTTTTGTAACCGGTCTTAAAATTATTTTTAAGACCGGTTTTTACTATAAACGGTCTTAAAAGTATTTTTAAGACCCGTTATTAAAAATAACCGGTCTTAATATTTTATCATAATTACAAAAATACCACCAGTCATATTTTTAAGACCTTATCCGATATAAGCGGTCTAAATGTTCCGGTTTAAAAACTCTTTTCTGTACTAGTGCCCACATTTGAATGGTGAGAAAAGAGAGGAGGAAATAGGAAAGAGGGAATGTGTTAAGAAGGAAAACTTTTAAAATGGTAAAAAAAAATTGCTATTTGTGAGAGTTTTCCTCCTAGTATTATTTCCCCCTTAATTTTCTTTCCATCCAAACATAATAAGCTATGTATTCTCTCACTTCTCATCCACTAATACTCATACTGGTACTTATAATACCCCCCCCCCCAAAAAGTTCTCCATATGCAAGTGATTTTGTCAAGTTGATACTACCTCACGTCCTTAATGTAAGACATATTTATCTGATTTGATTAGGTTAATGAAGTTAATTAGGTTTGTTAATATGACTTGTATTTTTTAAAGCATCTTAATCATGTTCCTTAATTCTCTCATTCCATCTCCTCCTTGATTATTGTATAAGAAATATCAATAGGTATAAATTAGGAAAAGATTGACAAATATAAAAAATATGTCTTATATTTAATATCAATGTTAACTTCTCAAAATATGCCATATTTTAAGGACAGGAGGTAGTAATAAATATGATAATGGCCAGCTGAATTATTTGTCATTGTTGGCTGTCTTAGTGTGGGAGTAATAAATATGATCATGGACACATGGTCAGCTGAATTATTTGTACGTTTGGCTGTCTTAGCGTGGGAGTAATAAATATTGTCTTGGTCAGCTGAATTATTTGTCATGTTTGGCTGTCTTAGTGTGCACATACGACAGCCAAACACATCACATACATGTGGTGGTCATAGTGAGCCTGGTGACAAGGGTCACCATGACCAACAACAGTTCAAATTAAGTTAATATAACAAGTTTATATTAAAAGTTTAGAGTTAATACCATCTTTGGTCTTTATATTTAATAATTATTTTGGTTTTGATCCCCCAACGTTTTAAACAAATAGTTTTGGTCCCTAAAATTTACTTCATTTTAAACCATCAGTTCTTGAGGTTTCAGAAGAACTTGGAGTAAAAGTTGCCACCGTTAATTAAGTTTATGTGGCATTAACACAATTAAATATATATATATATATATATATGTGGATGTTGATTGGGCAAGTTAATGAGGGAAAATAAACTCTAATCTTATATTTTAAAAAGTTATATAATTAAAAAAAGAGAAAATATAAAACATGCATGATCTTCTTCTGCTTTTTCATAGCAGTCTCAAGTCTCCGATGCTGCTGAAGAAACCCAGGGCAGAGAAGAAAATAACAAAAGAATATTGTTCTGATAAGAAAAAGAAGTCGAACAAGAGAGAGAGAATCCAGTAGAGAAGAACTTGCTTCAATATTTTGGAGATGTAAAAATTCGGGCTCTTCTTCGGCTTCTTTTTCTTATCCGAACCATCTTCCTTCGTTAGGAGACTTGCGACGGTTAAGAAGTTGAAGAGGAGCATGTTTTTTATTTTCTTTTTTTTATTATATAATAGCTTATATCTTTATATAACAACTTTATAAAACTATGAGTTTAGAATTCATTTTTCCACCTCAGTTTGCTGCATCCACATAAGCATATTAAACAATGTTAGTGTCACGTAGGCTTACTCAACAGTGTTAACTATGACTCCAAGTCCTTCTGAAACTTCAAGAACTAACAATTTAAAATGGAGTAAACTTGAAAAATCAAAACCATTTATTTGAAATTTTAGGGACTAAAGACAAAATGATTGTAAACTATAGGGACAAAGGATGATATTAACTTAAAAGTTTATGATGGTGATTATGATGATGCAACATTTTCTGTCAAAAAATAATCGTGAGGAGTTTATACAGCATAATTATCCTGAATTTTATCTTTTTTAGCAAAATATTCTCAATTTTATCTAAAATATATATTTTATATGTTAATTTCTTGTCATTAATTGCTGCATATATGCATGTCAACCGAGTTATAACGGTATAAACTAATTAAGTTGGTGACAGAGAACGAAGATCCCATTACATAATCTCGCTTGTACTCTGCTTTGAAAACTAAACGAAGACAGATCCTAATTAATTTAGACCTTTTTTTACCAAAATATATTATTTTATTCATAGCAACAAAACTCAATACAACATGATGATAAAAGTAACTTTTTTTTCTAATCAAGGGTTCGGGGACAATTTTATCTAAGAAGTTTTTACCGATAGACAATTTTGATTCGGAAGTTTTTCGGAGGGCAATTTTTTCCTAAAAATATAAAAAAGGCAATAATTTTTTCTTTGCCATTATGCCAATTAATTTTAATCATTAGTTGACCAAATATACTGAGCTGACAATCCATATGTTGTCCACATCATTTTTATTAAGGTTTAAATTTACGAAAGAAGTCTATGTGCCATCTACTTCATCTTTTTTCAAAGTTAGATTTAAAACTTTTGAGACAAATTTACAGCTTAACAAAAATGACGTGAATGATATATAGACTATCAATTTATTATATTTAGTCAACTAATGGTCAAAATTAATTGAGATAATGACAGAGGCAAATTTGCTCTATTTTTTACACTTTTAAGACAAAATTGCCATCAGAAAAAATTCCGAGACAATTATCCCTCGGTAAAACTTACAGGGACCTTTTTTTCAATCTAACTTTTATAAACTTAAAAGAAGATAGAAGTCAAATTCTGTAATTTTATTTATGTTTGGATTAACTTTTGTAAAAAGATCGGTTAGACAAATTGTACCTTGTTTGAATGATTAATATAAAAGAAAGTTTAGATACAAAATGACTTGAATAAAAATGAGTTTTGTAATATCTACCCAGCAATGAACAAGAACCATCCGAAAAACAACTAAAAATAACAATGTCTCACAACAAAGGGGGAAAAAAACATCAGCATCCTCCGCAATATCAGCCGACACCTTCCCCTGCAAATGAACTGCAACAACCTGAACCTGAATCAAAATTTTTGGAACGTAAAGCATCATTAGAGTCCTTAGCAAGAATCTGGGCAAGAAGAGTGTTAATCAATGTACTGAAAATTGAACCGGACATTGAACCGGTCAAGATACTGGGTCAAGGGTCAGTGGTTCAGACCAGGGTCAACCCGGAGGTCAAACCGAGAGTCAGATCGAGGTCAATTAAAAAAATATATATAATTTAAATGTTCATGCATACCATTTAAAAAATTACATAAGAGTTTTTTTTTTCCCCAAACAATAGTTAAATATAACCTCTTAAACCTAATACCCACAAAAGTATCATTAAGTATATAAGGATTTTTCTCCAATAAACGCAAAACAGAAAAAATATTCCACAATACTTTTAAAACTCCCTGTAAATAAAAAAGTTTCAGAGAAATAATTTTAAAAAAAGACAAAATGACATCGTTTGGGGTATAAAAAATTTTAAAAAATAAAAATAAAAAATAAAAAAGAGGGGCAAACCGGTTCACCACAGGTCACCCCGGGTTACCTCGGGTAAAACCAGGTTGACCGGGTTAGTTAGACCCCAGTGTTTTGACCCCAACCAAACCGGTCCGGTGTCCGGTTCACCAGTTTCCGGTCTGAACTGCCCGGTCCGATCTGGTTTTTAATACACTGGTGTTAATGTACCAAAGCATCCAATAGGGTACACCCATTTTCTAATATCTACAGCTTATAACACTACAAAAAAACATGAAATTTCCGACGGAATCTGTCACGGAAAAATTTTCCGTTGCAAATTCCGTCGGAAAAGTTTCAGACGGAATTTCCAACGGAAGTTTTTCACCAGAGAAAATATTCCGTGGCAAATTCCGTCTTTTGCCATGGAAATTCCAACGGAATTGAATTCCATCGCAATTTCCAACGAAATTCATTTCCGTCGGAAAATCCCTCACAATTTTTGACGGAATTCAATTAAGTCGGAAAATTTAAAAATTATTATTTTTTAATTAAATTAAATTTTAAAAAAGTATTTTTATAAAATTTATTATTTATTAATTAATATTTTTAGTTTAATTTTAAATTTATTTTTTAATTATTATTTTCTAATTTCTAAAATTTTTTTAATTTCCAATATAGGTTTTGGTCCTTGTAGGGGAAAAAATTGTCATATAAAAATTATTTATAAAAAATAAAATTTATTAGTTATTAATTAATATTAGTAAAAATATATTAGTTAATAATTATTTATTAGTTGTTAGTTAATGTTAAAAAAATTAATTATGTATAATATGATTATATATATAACTGTGTAATAATAGAACATCAAAGCAGTCGAACTCATCCGGTAAGGCATTACACTTGTACGGATGAGGTCGTGGGTTCGAACCAAAGGAAGGCCAAGTTAAGTTGCATTTCTAGAAATAAAGAGGTTGCGACATGTGGCGCATTTGGGTGTCGATGACAAGGTGGACACCGCTGGAGCTACAACGTGCCATTTCTTAATGAACCATTACAATTCACTTCCATCTAGTTCTTAGGAGGAGCCTTCCACACTTTAATCCTTTGATTTTCCCTTGCACCTGACTAGAATTCCTTTACACATTTCCTAGCACTTTCAACAATTAAAACTGGGTCAGGCTCTCTATGATTAAGCGCAAATTCATTCCTATTCTTCCTTATTAACCATAATAATCATAAAATCAATGAAATATCATACTCTGTTAAACACCAAATTAGAGTAATCAGATCAATAGACCACTTTCTAAAACTCAAAATTCGTGCTCTATCGCATTTAATGGTTAGAGCACAACCAATTCAGACTCCTCCTTTCCACAAATCTGACAAATAGGGGACTGTGCTGTGCATCTTTGTTTAAACAATGAAACCCCAATAGGAACAGCATCAGACATACATCCCCATGCAAAATGAAGAATCCTTGGGATAACCTTAGACTTACACAGTTTATCCTAGAAAGGCTGAGAAATAATTAGAGAAGAAGTAGCACTAGTTATCATCGTATTTCTTTTGTCCCTATGAGCCCGATAACCATCTCTAACAATATATTCACCATTTTTTGCACCCTCCATACAAGTTTATCATCCTTAGAAGACAAACCCACTTGAATAATACTAATCAATTCCAATACTCTATTATCAACTTTATTTACCACAGAAGATAGATTCCCATTATCATTATCCAATAAGCAAGCAACCTTATCATCATTACTGAAGGCTGGGGAAGTGGGATGTTTAAATATTGAAGGGGGAGGTTTAAGATAGGGGATCTCTAACATAAGGGGTAGGGTTCGGGAAAGTTTGACTCTATTAACTTCCTCAGATATTCCACCATTTTGATTTAACATAGAGATTCCTAAGGGTATCAGCATCCAAACTGAAAGGGATTTTATCAGGCCATACTACCTTGGGCTCTATCAATACACCCCAGAAAGTCGATGTCTCTGCAGCTTCACTCGATGACACTTCACTCAACCTCGTTTCCTGTCAGAATCCTTCGTCAATAGCCCTCTCCAGTCTGCCAACCACTGGCTCTAATACCAAATGATAGGCACCAAACACCTTGGAGAACCACAAGGAAAGCCGACGTCTCTGCGGCTTCGCTCAGCCTCCTTACTAGTCAAAACCCCTCCGTTGGTAGCCCTCTCAGGTCTGCCAGCTACCAGCTCTGACACCAAATGATAGGCACCTAAGCACCTTGAAGAACTACACCTAAAAAGCTAGCTTTTGAGGTGGGAGAGACAAGGCACTTAAGTACCCCATCAAGCAGCCTATACTACTCAATATGGACTTTGACAGCCCATATTACCTTGGTCCCTATCAATACACCCTCCTCGGAAAGTCGACATTTCTATGGTTTCACTCGGCATTACCTTGGTCTCTATCAATACACCCTCCTCGGAAAGTCGACATCTCTATAGTTTTACTCGGCGGTACTTCACTTGGCCTCCTTACCGATTAGAACCCTCGGTTGGTAGCCCTCTTCGATCCACCAGTCACCGGCTCTAATACCAAATAATAGGCACCTAAGCACCTTGAAGAACCACACCTCAAAAGTTAGCTATTAAGGTGGAAGAATCAAGGCACTTAAGTACCCTATCAAGAAGCCCATACTACTCAATATAGAACTTTGGCAGCCCATTCTACCTTAATCCCTATCAATATACCCTCCTTGAAAAGTCAACATCTCTGTGGGTTCACTTAGTTGCACTTTACTTGGCCTCCTTGCTGGTCAGAACCCTCTGTCGGTAGACTTCTTCGGTCTGTTGATTATCGACCCTGATACCAAATGATAGGCACCTAAGCACCTTAAAGAACTATACCCCAAAAGCTAGCTATTGAGATGGGAGAGCTAAGACACTAAAGTACCCCATCAAGCAACCCATACTACTCGATGTGGGACTTTGACAGCCCATACTATCTTGGTCCCTATCCGTCTGTATTATTTTTTGTCTTTTTATAGTGCAGTATACCTTAAACATGATGCACTTATTCATGGTAAATCAATTGTGAAAGTCTAAAACATTGAATAACTTAAATGTTGTTTATTACTTAAGTTTTTCTGAAAAGGTTGAAGCACGTGTCATCGTGTGGCAAGCTGGAAAACTCGGTACACAAATACTATCAGAATAGCTGAAGCCGAAGGTACAAGTATTTTACCTTTTCAGTGAATATATTCTTCCATACTTGGACTCCAAAATTGAATTGGTTGTGTTGTTAATGATATATGTGTAGATGTCGTGCCTTTGTTGTTTGGTATTCAGCTATTTACCGGCATCAAGGGAATAAAGCGGGAAATTACATAAAACAGCCAAGCTTAAAAACACTTAACACAAAACTTGGGTGTATTGGCCAATGCTGGGAAATGGCTGGAGATATTTTTTCAGTTGTGTTGTGTCTATTAGAAAACATAGTTTGTGTACTGCATTCATCTATTAATTTATAATCTACGGGATTGAGTAAGATGTCCATGTAATTTGTGTATAAAATGATATTCAATTATTAAAATGTTTTAGGTGGAATTCAGAGAAGGTCCTTTGATGCAGTTCACACATAATATATTTAAAAAAGCAGGTACCATTTAAAAATGACTTTCCTGATAGTGAATGGTGTGTTTCTCCCCAAATTTTTCTGCTGACAGTGTAGCATTGTGCTTTTACATTTTCTTCTGCCAAATGGTTGTGATATGCCACTTTTGTCTTTCAATTAAGTGGACTTTACTTAGATTTATGTAACACCCTAAATTTTATATTCACCAAATATATTATAATTATTTGGGAAATTCAATAAAATGGTGAATATTCATGAATTTGGAATTTATGAATTTCATAAATGTTCAATTTCAGGGAAATTGGGCAAAAATAATTAAGGAATTAATTTGGGTAATTTAAAAAGCCCAATATTAAGGTCCAAAAATGAAGGAATATTAGAGAAAATATTTGGTCCAAAAATAGATGGAAATTGGCCAAAGAAAAATAAGAAAAGAAATTGGATTAGAAAGGTAATGGCAAAATCGTAATTTTGCCAAAATAGCACAAAATAAATTATTTTCCAATTAATTGAAGTTAATTTCAATTAATTAAGGAAAATAAATGTTAAAATTATATTTAGAATATTTTGGTCAATTTAATATGAATTTATAGAAATTTTGAGCAAAGAGTCTCAATTTTGACCAAAATTGAGACTTTACGTGTATACGTAACCGGAACAAGTTGTGAAGCCAATTGAGACCATAGGGAGGGAACCCTAGGTGTCTCCTACACATTACAAGAGGAAGGAAATATTGGTTAGGCTTAATGAGCTTAGTTACATGTACATAGGGTTTATGTACATAAAATTGATTTTGGAATTTTTGGAAATTCCATAAATCATTAAAAAAAAATCATATAATATAATAAAAACACTTTACCATCATCTTCCTCAGCTCATTTTCATGCCCAACCGAATCTGAACTAGTGAGAGAAAGGGTGAAATTCTAGAGAGAGAAAAAGAAGAAAAACTTGCAAAGATAAGTGATTTCTTCAGTAAATCAGTTCCTAATACGTATAATTCCGTTCCTAAGCTACTCTACTATGTTATTCAAGGTTTAGAAAGCTCAAATTTGGAGTTCTAAAGGTTAGGGTTTCAGACATTTTTCAGAAAAGCTTGTGGGAGCTTGAGGTAACTTCTAAACCTTCGTATATTAACTATTCTGGCTGCTGTGGGCAATTTAATCGGTGAAATTTTGCCGAATTGCCATTGGTTTTAAATTTTGGAAAAGTGTGTGCCTAAGGGTTATGCTGCCCAATTTTAGTTCAAATGGTTGTTATAACTCAATTAGATGGTTAATAAAGTGATTAGAAGTAGAAAGGAACGCGTTTACGGAGCCGAAAACACAAAACACCGATTTTGCCCGAAGGACTCCATAGTTTCGGTCAGGGATAGATCTATGGGTAGGAGTTGAATTTTCAATGATTTGATGGTTTCATTGGATTCATAAGCGAAAATTAGGTGGGGTTACAGTTGGGCACTTTTTCGGAAAAGGCCAAGAAAGCATAATTACAGAAACGCCCCTAAAACCCTAAAAGTAGGGCTGCCAAGGGCAATTTCGTAATTTGACATTGAATTTGATAATTTTGAGTTCGAAAATGGATTCCTTGGACAAAAATACATCAGGATAGCCCTAGTCAAAATTTTGGGAAAACGTGCCATCGGGCCGGATATGGCGGGGCCGGGCGGGGGTCCTGGGGGCATTTTAGTAAATTTTAACCATAGGCTAATATAACCACAAGAGACACTATGGAAGAGTATAAAATGATACTTGGATAGGTCATGATCTATTTCTTGTACATTTAATATTTTATGACCGAATCGGGAGCCGAAAGTCTACACGATTTACGAGGCACACAGAAAGGGGTCAATAGAACTTCGAGGTAGGGACATTATCCTTCATACATCATGCCATAGTTTTATGATTGTGTGGATGCCATTATTTGTAAATGCGCTTTATTAATCAATATGTTTTGCCCAGAGAGGGGCCAGTAGTGCTAGAGGCACTTACACTGGAGTTGGGGAAGACCAACCGGTGCAGATTAGTGGGGCTGGGCCCTACTCATGTATACATACAGATGATATGTTTATATTGTTCATTAATTGGTGCATACATGGCATATATCATATTTACTTTTCGCATTTTCGATGAACGATAGCATGTTTCTACTAGGATTCTTCGGAATCTCACCCCTTTTTCTAAACCAAACATCTCAGCGGGCGCCAGTGGATCAAAAGGCAAGAATGTAGACCAAGGGAAGTGACTGGTATGTGCCTCGAGGCAAATACAAAGTTTGTGGTGATAGATAGTCTATGTCTAAAATACTTTTGAATATTTTGTAATGGTGGTGTATATTGTCGCATTCTATATGGTTGACTTTGGACTGTAAACAAATACTTTTATTAGTATATATGTACTCTTCTGTATGCCTGTGGAATTTGGTCTCTATTACTCTGTGTATATCGAAATGGAAACAAGTGTTGGCAATTTATGTAAGAAGGGATTTTCTTAAAATATTTATTTCTTAGTTTAAAGTATGCCTTGCTTATTTCATTATTAATCTCTTCAACATGCTTTTGGTGATTTATGGAAAAAAATTTTAGTGGTCGTTATAAATTTTTTCAGTGGCTCAATTTTTAGACGTGGGTTTGTAAGTGGCTCAATATAAATTGGCTTCCAGGACTCATGTGGATCATCCAAACGACAAACAATGAGGGACTTGGACGAATGAAAAATTGCTGTCCATTAACCACACGAGCATGTGCTTAGAGTAAACAATCCTAAAGCGTAACATGGAAGAGGATGAGGAAGAGGAGGATTGGGTAAGTTGTTTATTTGAATAATTTGTGGTTCGGGCTCTGTCTATATCTATAATGTAATAATATTTAATCATGTTTTTGGCATTGAAGCTTTGTGTGATTGCATGAAAGATTTAGGCCTTCTATGTTTGTTCTGCGATTGTGGACAAGGTTCTGAGATATTTTTGCACGAATTATTTACTGTTGTTATAGTTTAAAATTTATCTGATAATAAAAAAAGATCCAAAACAATGCCCCTTTTTTAATTTTAAAATGCTATTTTTTAGATAAGTTGTGGAGGAGATTAGACCTCACGTCAAGTGTTGAATAATCATAATAAAATATTAAAAGAAAATTAGAGGAATTAGCCTTTAGAGCATATTAGTGCCTACCTACCCCTAATCTTAGATTTGATGAATGATATTGTGCATTATACAAAATTACTGTCTCCCTGTTTTCCCTCTCGATTTCTCTCTGTTTCTCTGTCTCTTAACCCTCTCAATTCTTCCTCGCTCCCCAGATTTCCATCCCTCTCTTTTCTTCCACTCTACCCTTTAATATCTTCTTCTTCCTATCTGTCAGAATTATAGAGTTGCAATAATGGTATTAGAGTGTTTCTTCCTTGGCGCACGCCCGCCGACGCTAAATGGTAGAAACACGGTTGCAAGAATAATCAAGAATGGCTGAAGAATGTTTTCATGCTATGGAACAGTGGTTGCAATCGATGGATATCAACTTGTAAGATTTGGTATGTGGGTTTAACATGAGCGTGGACAACCTTCGATGTGACATTCAAGAAGAAACCTGGCAATGCATAATGCACCCTCACAACTAGATAGGCGTATCATGCATCAAAATTGCCAAAAACCAACCCTGTTCACTTAGATGGCTTTCACTAAGTACACTGGAGAAGACATACTCACCTGGTTGGTCAAATGCGAGCGATACTTTGAACTCGAAGAGATTTCTAAAGCAAACAAGTTTAAGATGGCTTCAATCAATCTTGATGAGGAAACTTTTCGGTGGCATGGGGGCGTTGGAATGTTGATTCCGAGGCCGACGTCCTCCAATGGATAAGTATGCCGTGTTTCTTCAAGATAACTCTGTGCCACCCTTCAAAACTGAAGCGATTTCACGCATCTTCACCTCACGGGTCACTTGTGATTTACAACGCAAAATTTGACTTCATCATGGCCGAAGTAGACTTATCCGAAGACTATTCGGTTGACGCTTATGTGTTGGCCTTAAAAGATGAGTTGGAAGGCACAGTTCGCATGTTTAAAAATGGACCTTAATGGAAGCCTAAAAGACTTGCTTGAATGCAAGAAATCGTCATTGACAAGCAGCGTGCGAGGAACTCGTAGGACAGAGTAACCAAAACATGTATTGACAGCAACCTAGGCGTCACACCCATCCAAGTCCATGGCTATATACACTGCAACTTTGTACAAAAAGCATTTCAGATTCTTGATAAGCCAACATTAGAACGTTTCTTTTTCATCCAAGAAGTCGACTAGAACTTTTAAGCCTCTCACACCAGAAGAAGAGGCTGAACGTTGAACAAAGAATTTATGCTGTTACTGTCATGGAAAGTTTTCTTGTGATCACAAGTGCCCATAGATATGTGTACCTTGCACTTTGCGAGTGAGCGATATTTTGAGCTTGATGAAATGCTGGATGCAAATAAAGTCAAGATGGCTTCCACTAATCTTGATGTATCAACCCTCCAATGGCACCTGGCGCTCAAAAAATCTATGTTTCTACTGCCATGAATAATTGATCATCGATGCTCTCAATGACAACGAATGTGGTTGTATTTCATTGAAGTTGAAGAGGACCAAGAACAAGTGGAGTTGGACAATCAAGACTTGACACTGAACATGAGTCCATCCCTCTTATCTCTCTTTATGGGATAAACATGGTTGAAAGTAATGATTCTATGAGAATTGAAGGTTGTGGCCAATCGAGGCATCCAAGTCCTGATTGGATAAGGGGAGTACCCATGATTTCTTAGATCTTACTGTTGCTCAGAAATTGGGATGGAATGACACACGTACAAATACCTCTTATGTCCCCGTTGTTGGTGGCTGAAAATTAAGAGACATGGGGTTTGGAATGATTTCAAATGGCGGATGCAAGGAATAGATCTGGATGCTAGGAATAGACCTGCATAGGTATGATATAATCTTGGGTATTAAATGGCTTAAGACCATAAAGAGAACCTTCTGGGATTACAAGCATCTTGCCATGCATTTATAGTATGAAGGTAGGCTTTGTACTTTACAAATTAAACAACCACTTCGAACTCCTTCTTGCTTGTCCCACCCAAGAAGATGGAGGGCACCCTTGCCCATGAACATCAGATGTTCCTCATACAGCTAAAACAACCTGATGATGGCAAATTCCAGCAATGTTTTTCAATTGCCACCATCAAAAAAGTACTTGAAAAAGTATGATTGACGCTTGCTAGTTTTCAGGATGTTTTTGGAGATCCAAAGGGGCTACCACCTCTAAGAGAAGGTCACAACCACCCAATTATTCTTGAAACGGGAATGGATCCTATCAACCTTAAGCCCTATCGTTACTCTACTACTCAAAGATACAGTGTGTTTAGAATAGTGATAGAAAAAATAGTTTTTTCTTATTTGATTTTTTATAATTTTATTTTTAGTAAAAGCCAGATTATATAATATGATTTATATTTGGATTGACGGTTGTAAAAATGAATTTTGCTAAAATAAAACTTATTTGGATTGGCTTAAGTATAAGTGACTTTTGTGATAATAGTAAGAGAGAGTGGGTGGAAAAATATTTAAAAAAATCAATTAAATATTAAAAAATTACTTTAAAATATTAGGTGCTACTTGAAATTTTTTTTAGAGTGGATGGAAATCAATAAATCAGTGTTATAAGTTTTCAGTGCTCTTTACTACTAAAAAAAATACATTAAAGGTAAAATTAAAGTCAGTCTCCAAAGACTAGGTAAGGGTTAAAAGCACTAAAAAATGTTTTTAAGTAATTTTTGGAGTTGAAAAAATACATTAAGGGTAAAATTATAATTAGTCTGATAACACACTAGGTACAACTGGAAAAATATTTTAAGGGGTTAAAAACACAAAAGAAATATTTTAAAGTAATTTTTGGAGCTAAAAAAGTACATTAAGGGTAAAATTGTAGTAAGTCTGATAGAACACTCGGTACAACTGAAAAAATATTTTAAAGGGTTCAAAGCACTAAAAAATTTGTTAAAGTAATTTTTGGAAATGAAAAAGTATATTAAGGGTAAAATTACAATAAGTCTGATATCACACTATATACAATTGGAAAAATATATTAAGGGGTTAAAAGCATTAAAAAATGTTTTAAAGTAATTTTTGAAACTGAAAAAATATATTAAGGATAAAATTACAATCAGCCTGATAAAATTATAAAATTGCAATCAGTCCAAAAAGCTACTGAAAAGCTCCAAAATGGAGCCTAAAAAATTCATGCTTTTTATCATGCCAATTTCTAAAAGTCCAATTTTACTATCACTAAATCAAACACTCATGTTTTTCAACCAAACTATACAAATGCACGAAAGGCCGAAAAACGGACGATATGATTAGGCTTACAGATCGCACTGCCAAACACTCTAATAATTGAAAAGTTCGTGGGTGAACTCTTAGATAATGAGGTTATACAGGAAAGCTCTTCACCTTTTTCTGACCCAATTGTATATTAGTCAAGGAAAAGGATGGAAGACAATTGGCACATGGAGCAAGTGGATCGACTATCGGGAATTGAACAAAAAGGCTGTCAAAAACCAATATCCAATGCCCCTCATTGAAGATTTATTTGATAAACTCAGTCCTGCCGTGGTTCACCAAACTGGATCTGCGGGTAGGGCATCGCCAGTTGCAACAGACCGTATGAAGATACAAACAGTTGAAGACCTCCCATTAAATTATTTTTAATCTTATTTTTTTCATGCTTCCCCATTTTCCCAATGTCTTCCTACATATCACTTTCATCTCTTTCCTCTTATGCTCTCCCCCCCCCCCCCTTCTCCTATTAGCCCTTCCTTCATTAACAAGACTTTCCTAGAAACATTGTATAATCAACCAAGACCCATTCTCCATTAATAATTAACGCAGGTTAGGACTTAGGAGAGAGCACTCTTCATCATCATCTTTGGGGAGCTTCAGATCACGCCGTCGATGAGCTTGGATGCAGGAGGTTAGGTCTTCATCTTCTTTAGTGAGCTGAACGAAGAACCAGAAGACATTGGGAGAATGTGCCAGGACGATGTGTTTACCCTGGAGCGTCGTCTTCAGCATCTTCTTCGAAGATTCAGAGGAGGCGACTGAAGGAGCGACCGGTGGTGAGATACGGTTATGGATTCCACTTGGAGCTTTATCTATTCTTGGCCTGAAGCTCTCGCATGAGTTTAGGGGAAAGATTTGGTTCTTCCTCCTTGTTGTGCCCATAATTTCTGCTCTATAGTAGTGTATGTTTGCTATTAAAATTTTATTGACTTCTTGCTACAAGCACAAACCCATATTTCTCTTTCATGGACAAAAAGAAAGATACTAATATGGTGCATCCCTTCAATCTAGGCGATAGATAAAGCAATTCCATTTGTGTATGGAGATGGGAGAGATAGGGAAAGGAGGAAAAGAGGCAAAAGTTGGAGAGTGAAGATGCTAGAGAAAAGAGAGGAAGGGAGACATGAATGGAGGAGGGAGAGAGACTGATCCGGATTTGGGAGAGTAAAGAGAAAATAAAAATAAGGGAGATTTACACTTAGGTCCCATGCAAGAAATAAAATGAAAAAATGGTCCCTATATATTGCAAAATGAAAAAATGGTCCCATGGAGTTGTCAATACAGGCTCCTGGAGTTGTCATTAACAACTCCAGGAGCCTGTATTGACAACTCCATGGGACCATTTTTTCATTTTACAATCTATAGGGACCATTTCTTCATTTCTCCTCTTCCTTGGGACTTCACTGTCATTCTCCCTAAAAATAAAAGAGTGGAACCTACAACACATGCCAGCTGGAAAATGAGTGGGGCCCACAAGTAAAAAATAGATGAAAATTTGGTCCTATCAACAGGAGTGACAAAATTGAACTGTTTTTAAATCATACTATCTACTTTTATGTCCATCAAAACTTAATTCTACAGGATGCTCACAGTAAAAAGTTAGTTGCTGAAATTACACCTTTACTTTTTAAATAAATATAAAAAGTAGTTAGTTATGAAATAGTTGTTAGAATCCTTTAGAGGTTAGATTAGTTCTTAATCTTAGACTTAAAACCTATCTATATATCTCTGTATTATCCACGTAATTGATGAATAAAATGAATATTCAGTGCGAACAAACCTTTTGTTCCTTATTCTTATCTCTGCTTTTCTACTTCAGCCCTTGATCCCTTCTATATTCCTCACACTTTCTTCTTCTTTCTCTTCATTTTCATCAACATTGATCAATTTTAGGTTCCATCTGCATTTTTCTCTAGGTATTGTATGCTATATAAATAATATTCTGTTGTGAAAGGTAGTTAAGTCAGTTAGAGGCTTATGACTGTTATATTTGTGATTCGTTTAGTGTATGCTAGTTGAGGCGGTTAGTTAATTAGAAGGGCTATAGGTTGTTAAAGTATTAGAAGTTGAATAGAGATAGAAGAAGGAGAAGAGGAGGAGGGAAGAATAGGGAGTATATTTATAGGCTTAACTGACTTATTAACCACCGCCCTAATGACCCCTTTAATAACTAGCGCCTAATGACTCATCCCTCAGCCCATTAATAGTTAGTATGCCCATAACGGTAACTAACTAACATTTCATTGCATAGGTCCTTATGTTAAGCCTTTATAAACTGCCTAAATCAATTGTTTGTGTTGTGCTTCCATTCCTAATTAAAGCGTATTGTTAAGAAAGTTTTCCTTGTTCACCTCTTTCTCTCATCTCTCTTTCTTCTTTCTAGTACCTTATCAAAGATTTTCACTTGTTCTTATCTTTCTTCTTTCTAATACTTTATCACTGTATCTCTTATGTTTCTACCATATCCTTTTGATATTATATCTGCTTCTTTCTTTTGGCATAAAATAAATCTTGATATACTGTACATGTTTCATTTATTTATTGCAACTCAATAATGCTTATCATCACCCAATAAAGATCAATCTTTAGGTTTTTCATGTTTCTTTAGCATGCTTTCTTTTTTCATCTAAAATCCTTTAATCGTAGATTACTTCTCAATCTTAGTTAGACTAATAACCTCTTCTTATCACTCTGTATTATCCACATAATTGATGAATAAAATGAATCAAGATTAATCTTTACGTGTTTCTTGTTTCCCTAGATGCTTTCTTTTTTCATCTAAAATCCTTTAGATGTTGGATTAGTTCTCAATCCTAGTTAGACTTAATAATCTACTTAGATCTATCTGTATTATCCACATAATTGATGAATAAAATGAAGATTTAGTGCGAACAAATCTCGTCTCACTTGTTCCTTATTCTTCTACTCTTTGATTTTCTACTTTTTGCTTGTTCTTTCTTCCTCTTTCTCTCAATTTCTTCCTGTATTATAAAGATATGATCCATTTTGGGTTCCATCTTTTGCGTTGTCTGATTAGAATATCTTCACATAATTTTTTCTTGTAAAATAAATCTTGACATATTGCACATCTTCATTTATTTATTGCAACTCAATAATGCAAATCATCACCCAATCAATATCAGTCTTTATTAGTTTCTTTTTTTTGCAAGCATCTTCTTTCTTCGTCAATAGCCCTCTCCGGTCTGCTAGCCACTGGCTCTTATACCAAATGATAGGCACCAAGCACCTCGGAGAACTAGCTACTGGCTTTGATACCAAATGATATGCACTAAGCACCTTGGAGAACTACATGGAAAGCCGACGTCTCTGCGGGTTCACTCGGTTACACTTCAATCGGTCTCTATTGGTAATATATCTGCATTTTTCTTTAGGCATTAGATAAATCTTGATATGATGTACATCTATTTTATTTTTTGAACAAAACATTTCTTCCCCAGAAAGCCGACGTCTCTACGGCTTCACTCGGTCTCCTTGTCGGTCAGAACCCTTCGTTCTCTAATACTGGCTCTGATGCCAAATGATAGGCACTAAGCACCAAGCACCTTGGAGATCTACGGGTTCACTCAGTTGCACTTCAATCGTTCTCCTTGCCAGTCATAACATTTCGTTGATAGCCTTCTTTGGTCCACCAACCATCGACTCTGATACCAAACGATAGGCACTTAAGCATCTTGAAGAACTACACCCCAAAAGCTAGCTATTGAGGTGGGAGAGCTAAGGCACTAAAGTACCCCATCAAGCAGCCCATACTACTCGATGTGGGACTTTGATAGCCCATACTATCTTGGTCCCTATCAGTCTATATTATTTTTTGTCTTTTTATAGTGCAGTATACCTTAAACATGATGCACTTATTCATGGTAAACCAATTGTGAAAGTCTGAAACATTGAATAACTTAAATGTTGTTTATTACTTAAGTTTTTCTGAAAAGGTTGAATCACGTGTCATTGTGCGGCAAGCTGGAAAACTTGGTACACAAATACTATCAGAATAGCTGAAGCCGAAGGTACAAGTATTTTACCTTTTCAGTGAATATTCTTCCATACTTGGACTCCAAAATTGAATTGGTTGTGTTGTTAATGATATATGTGTATATGTCGTGCCTTTGTTGTTTGGTATTCAGCTATTTACCGGCATCAAGGGAATAAAGCGGGAAATTACAAAAACCAGCAAGCTTAAAAACACGTAACACAAAACTTGAAGCAGTATTGTAGGCAAAAGTTACTATATTGAGTCCCTTGTGGATGACAAAACCATTGGCAATTTGGCAGTTTAAGAGTATGGTAAATACTCTTTAATAATCTTATTACTTTTTATCAATCAGTTGCATTTATTGACCATCAAATGGACAAGAATTAATTAGTGTAGCTAATGTGGCTTATGGGATTGTTAGTGACGTCCTTCACTCATGCTTTTTGATTGTAATTCCTTGGTTCCTACATAGCAGCATGTTGGGCAGGATTGAATTAGCATTTATGTCTTTATGGACGGGCGGTAAAACTTTCTTTGTTAATTTATTTACATTAGAGACTTTGAGTGAAAGTTACTATATTTTCTTTATGTAATGTACGCATTTCATTTTTGAAGCTTGTGTTGCAATGACTATTTATTTGGCTGTAGTTGATTAGTAAGCACCCCCAGAGTAATGTTTTTTGTAATATCCCGATTTGTAATTAGGGCTAATGATTCTGATAATTATTGTAATTATCTTGATTAAGCACAATGATGATTAATGTAATGTGAATTTTGAGAATAAATACATGTGGTATTTAAGATCAAGGGTTGTGGTTTTATGACCGTGGGTCGGAATCCTGCGTGTTGTGGTGAGGTGAGTTCATTGTGGAAGAGAATGGATGATGACATGTGGCAAGTGGAAAGCCATAGGATGATGCACTAAGTGACAAAATGTCACTTTTCCCTCATTTTCTCTCTCTTATTCGGTTGGAGGCATGGGCAAGGGAGGGAGTATGTGTTTCTTCATCATCATTTTCTCTCTCATCTCTCATCTCTCATCTTTCTCTCTAATTCCGGCGACATTGAGGCAAGAAGAGGAAGAAGA
This sequence comes from Inga leiocalycina, assembly GCA_963242795.1. NCBI lineage: Eukaryota > Viridiplantae > Streptophyta > Magnoliopsida > Fabales > Fabaceae > Inga > Inga leiocalycina. The sequence continues at coordinate 30,974,716 of OY725325.1, read as the reverse complement.
AAAAGCTTGATCTTGGTAAGTTATGCTTCTCCTTTGCTCTAATCCTCTTCTCTGATATTGATCATCTCAATGAGAGTTACATTGTGATGATTGTAGAGCCTTAAATGGTGTAGATTGGGACATTGGTCGAATTTGGGAGTTTGAGAATCCAGATTCTGGATTGAGCAAAGAGAAGAGGTAGGCATTTAGAGCATTTTGATGTATTGCTTATGATTTTTGGTTAAGTTTGGTAAAATCTGGAATTTTGCCCTAAATATGCCTATTTTTGGAGATATGAAGTTCATTGTGATTTATGATTGGAAATGATGTATTATGGAGTTATTTGAGCATTGAATGTGATCTGAAATGGTAGAAATGGGTTAAGGGAATTTGGATAATGTGTATCATAGAGACCTTAGTGGATGATTGTGGTCAAATTGGTTTTTGGAGTGTTTATGAAGTTGCCATAGTGTTCCCTAGTTAATGCTTAAGGTGTGTGAGCATTGTGGAGAGTTTGGGAACCTTTGGGAGTGAATTTGACCATCTGGTGTTTTCTGGTTTTCTGCATTTCTGGGTCTCGCATGAGCATCACTCGAGCAGAGGAAGAACGTGCTCGAGTGATGGAAGAGTTTTCCCTGTCCTGCTTCGAGTGCGTCTGGGTTTCTTTGGGTGATGCTCGAGCACAGCGCTTTGTGCTCGAGTGAGCGAAGAACATGCTCGAGCAGGCATGGTCTGCTCGAGTGAAGGTGGGAGTTCAGAGTGAAGGGTTTCTTTCGGGTCTTCACTTGCTGGTGGATGCCACGAGTGTGCTCTGACACTCGCGAGCATAGCCTTCTCACTCGAGCACTGGGGGTCATGCTCGAGTGAGGTTGTGCTTCAGGAGGGAGTTGTGCTTTCAGGCTCTCACTTGCGAGTGAGGTGCTCGCGGGTGAGAGGTGTGTGCTCGCGGGTATGCTCGCGGGTGAGAGGTGTGTGCTCGCGGGTGTGAGGTGTGCTCGCGGGTGTGAGGTGTGCTTCTGGTGGGAGTGTGCTCGCGGGTGGGAGTGTGCTCGCGGGTGTGGTTTTGTGCTCGAGTGATCCTATGCTTGGAGAGCTTTGGGTGCTCTCGGGTCCTCACTTCCTGGTTTTCTCTCGCGTGTGCTCGAGTGAGGTATTTGGCCTTGTGCTCGAGTGAGGGTCAGCGTGCTCGAGTGAGCCAGTTCCTGCAAGTGTCTTTATGCTCTCGGGAGCTCACTCGCAGTCTCACTCGCACTTGTGCTCGAGTGATGTCCGTACTTGTGCTCGAGTGAGAGCATCTGTGCTCGAGTGAGAGGACCAAAAATCTGTGTTTTGCCTTCGAGTAAGGGGTCTTTTGGGTAGGTTCTTCCAACCCTTTAGGCATATGTTTAGGCCTATTTTAGTCACCTAAAGAGTCCTAAATGATAACCAACTTAGAAAATTATTGAAATATACCTATGGATAAGAGATTAATTGGTTGTCCCTAATTGATATAGGATTTGATATCTGTCGCCCTCGTGAGGCCACGGTGCCGGAGCCAGTCAGGAAAGATACAGGTAGTGACTCTATCTTTATACCTTATGTGATGTATGATATGTGTGCTATATCATTGTGATTAAATGGATTTTGTATGCTGCAAGTTTTGTGAAAACTTTGTGTGGATACACCGCTAAACCAATAGTCCCTGAGTCGCTAACAACGGTTCGGGTGAAGGTCGTATGCCTTCCCGGCGGTAAAAGGGGATGAGGTTAGGGTGTCATATATGTGTTATGTGATATTGTGGTAGCACCGCTAAACCAATAGTCCCTGAGTCGCTAACAACGGTTCGGGTGAAGGTCGTATGCCTTCCCGGCGGTAAAAGGGGATGAGGTTAGGGTGTGATATTTGTGAAGGCCGACGGGCCATTTGTGAAAGCCGAAAGGCTATATGTGAGCCGTGTGGCTATTTGTATGCACTGCCACGCCAATAGTCCCTGAGTCGCTAACAACGGTTCGGGTGAAGGTCGTATGCCTTCCCGGCGGTAAAAGGGGATGAGGGTGGAGTGAATTTGTTGCTGTTGATATGAGATGATGTGTTTACATATTATGTGATTGCATGTGGTATGAAATAGTAGTTACTACGGGGATTCTTTAGAATCTCACCCTCCCAAATGATTAATCTTTTCAGACAGGGCGAGTGGTTCGAAAGGGAAACGGACGACCAGGAGTAGTTAGGCTCACTCCGAGATCTAAGTGGTAGTTGGTTATCATAGTTTTGGATTGGGATTGCAATTTGTACATTTTATGTAAATGACTATTTTGGTTATGTAATCCCCATTGTTGGGAAACCTGTAAACCCAAGTTATGTATGCAAGTAACCCGGGGTTTGCCGGGATTTTGGTTTCCGCACTTTGATATTTAATATGTACTCTGTTTTTCTCAAGTAATTATATCCGCCTGTGAATGTGAGACCAGGATTAACTATGTTTCGAAACGGATTTTGAAACACCCCATCTTGGGATGAGGGAATATGAATTGTTATTTTATTTTATTGGTCTCTATTTCACATAAATTTCATAAACCGGATGTCATTACGGTGAGGGGGTTACATTTTTGGTATCAGAGCTGCAGTTCCTGGCAAGGGTAGAGTTTGCTAGGATAGCTCCCATAGTGTGTCCTTAGTGATAATGGATTGGTAGCGAATGTTTGTTCGTTTACACATCTTTGAGTTATAATTGTGGATATATGAGCTCTGTAGAGATGTGTATACCATAATTGTTGGATTAATGGGGTGAGTTCTTTGTAGAATGAAAAGAACAACAAAAGGTCGCCCCAGAGTACAACAAGAAGATCCCGATGTGGAGTTGGTCAATGACAATCCACCAGATCCTATGCAAGAGTTGATGGGCTTGATAAAGGATCAGAGGGATATGATTACGGAGCTTAGAGAAGAGCTTCGAGCCGAGAAAGCAAAGAACAATGAGGGTAGAGGCCAGTCTACTCAAGAAGGTACTCGAGGGGAAACCCGAGAGGAGACTAGACTGGAAGATACAGCTGAAGGGTCAGCACGATCGCTTGAATCGCCTCCTCGTACTGAAGAAAATCAAAGGCCGCATGGGAAATCGGTCAATGAGGAAAGAGATCTTCAGTTTTGGGTCTCCAGGTTTTGTAAACACCTACCTCCGGTATTCAGAGGGAAATTTGATCCTCAGGCGGCGGAAGACTGGTTGAACCGTCTTGAGAAGATATTCGAGGTTCTAGAATGTCCCTCGGAAGTGAAAGCCAAGCTGGCGGTGTACAAACTTGAGGGTGATGCAGACCGCTGGTGGCGGAACATAGCTCTGTCGCTGAAGAGCAAGAATATACCATTGACCTGGGAAGTGTTTCAACAGCACTTCGATGAGAAATACTTTCCCAAGTCGGTGAGGCTTGAAAAGGAGACCGAGTTCCTACAAATCAAGCAAGGGGACACGGAGTCATTTGATGAATACTTGTCCCGATTCACCCGGTTGTCCCGATACTCCTCTTATCTACAAAAGAGGGATGATGAGGAGTTGAGTTCAGATCTACTCATCCGGGGCTTAAGGCGTGACATGAGGAAGAGAATAGCCACTCATCGGTTCTCCAAGTTTAACAAGGCCGTTGAAGAGTGTCGGATTACAGAGAGCAATCTGAGAGAATTGTATCCGGCTAAGACTGCGGGTGGTTATAGTGAACCCAGCAAGGGTGGTGCTTCCCAGAAGCGGAAGGGTTCGGGATCGTCATCTTCGTATAGGGGTGGTGGTAAGAAGCCCTACCAGCCCAGAGATCGTGAACCCCAGAGGTTTGGGACTGAGAGGAAATGTCCTCGCTGTAATCAGTCACATTATGGTAAGAACTGTCAGGGTGAGATGATTTGCTTTAACTGTAAGCGAACCGGACATCTTTCCAGAGATTGCCAACGACCGCAAGCGGAGCAGAGACCGAAAACTCAGGGCAGAGTATTTGCTATGACTCATGAGGAAGCCCGGAAATCCCCAGAGCTGATACAAGGTACAGTTCTTCTTAATGGATTTGTATTGCAAGTATTGTTTGACTCGGGTGCAAGTCACTCATTTATTGCGCATGATTGTGTAAAGCGCCTGGGTTTAATTGTACATAAGTTGCCATTCGAATTGATTGTGTCAACACCGATGGGTGTAAAGGCTGTAACTACAGAAGCCTGTTTGAATTGTGTAATAACCGTAGAGGGTCATGAGTCTGTGGTAGATCTAATTTGTTTACCGCTCTGCCAATTGGAAGTCATTTTGGGTTTTGATTGGTTGAGAGCGAATAACGTGTTATTAGATTGTGGGAACGAGAGGATTGTATATCCAGTTTCTCAAAACGTCGAGAATGGCAATGTTGATTTGAATTTTCTTTCGACGGCGAAGGCTGAGAGATATTTGAAAAAGGGTTGTCAGGGGTATATGGTTTTCTTCTCGGTACAAGGAGAAATCAGTGAAACTTTGAATAGTATACCCATAGTGAATGAATTCCCTGAGGTTTTTCCGGACGACTTAAGTGGATTACCTCCGGAAAGGGAAGTTCAGTTTCCGATTGACATTGTGCCTGGAGCGGGTTCGATATCTAAAGCCCCATATCGTATGGCTCCAAATGAAATGGCCGAATTGAAAAAGCAGATTGAGGATTTGCTCGAGAAAGGGTTTATTAGACCCAGTGTGTCGCCTTGGGGTGCTCCAGTTTTATTTGTGAAAAAGAAAGACGGGAGTCTTCGTTTGTGTATCGACTATCGAGAATTGAATAAAGTTACCGTCAAGAATAAGTACCCTCTCCCTAGAATTGATGACTTGTTAGATCAATTATCTGGCTCGTGTGTATTCTCCAAGATTGATCTAAGGTCGGGGTATCATCAGCTGCGTGTGAAAGCGGAAGATGTTCCGAAGACTGCTTTCCGGACCAGATATGGTCATTATGAGTTCTTAGTGATGCCATTTGGGTTGACAAATGCGCCTGCGGTTTTCATGGATTACATGAACCGTATCTTTCGGCAATACCTAGATCAGTTTGTTGTGGTATTTATTGACGATATTTTGATATACTCTAAGAGTAGAAAAGAACATGAGCATCATTTGAGAATCGTGTTGAATATATTGCGTGAGAAGCAACTCTATGCTAAGTTGAGTAAATGTGAGTTTTGGCTATCAGAAGTGAAATTCTTAGGCCATGTTATCTCGCAAGGTGGGGTCGCTGTGGATCCTAGTAAAGTGGAAGCAGTACTGAACTGGAAGAGGCCAGAATCTGTGGCCGAGGTACGCAGTTTTCTGGGTCTTGCTGGTTATTATCGGAGATTCATTCAGAATTTCTCCCGTATTGCATTGCCGATGACCAAGCTCACGAGAAAGGATCAGCCGTATGTGTGGGATGAGAAATGTGAAAATTGCTTTGTGGAGCTGAAGGAGAGGTTGACTACGGCACCTGTGTTGATTTTGCCCGATCCCAGTGTGACATATGTTGTGTACTCTGATGCCAGTGGGCAGGGATTAGGGTGTGTCCTTATGCAGCAGGGACGTGTGGTGGCCTACGCCTCTCGACAGCTCAGACCTCATGAATTGAACTATCCCACTCATGATCTGGAGCTTGCGGCTATTGTGTTTGCCTTGAAGATTTGGAGGCATTATTTGTATGGTGTGACCGTGGAACTGTACTGCGACCACAAGAGTCTCAAATATCTGTACGATCAGAAAGAGTTGAATATGAGACAACGACGTTGGATGGAGTTGCTTAAGGACTACAACCTGGAAATAAAATATCATCCGGGTAAGGCAAATGTAGTCGCTGATGCTCTTAGTCGGAAAACTGTGGTTGTGGCAGCTATGATGATACACGAGGAGAAATTGGTTGCTGATTTTCGTGATATGAACCTGGCGAACCAGATCATCTGTGCCCATTTTAATGTTTCCCAAGGGGAAAGTGATTTGAGAGCTGAGATTAAAGAGGCTCAGCGGCAAGATGACTGGATACAGGGTAACCTAGCCAGAATTGAGCGTGGAGAAGTTCAAGGCTATGATGTGTCGCCTAGCGGATTGATTCGTTATCAGAATAGGATTTGTGTTCCACTTAAGGCGGAGTTGAGACAGAAGATCTTAGATGAGGCGCATAAGAGCCAATATACTCTTCATCCTGGTATGACCAAAATGTACCATGGTTTGAAATCTGAGTATTGGTGGCAGGGTATGAAGAGTGATGTGACAAAGTATGTGGCGAGGTGTCTCACATGTCAGAAAGTGAAGATTGAGCACCAAAGACCGCCTGGTTTATTGCAAAGCCCTGAAATTCCGGAATGGAAATGGGAAAGCGTGACCATGGATTTTGTTACGGGATTGCCCAAGATCAGGAATTATGATGCGATCTGGGTTATTGTGGACCGGTTAACGAAGTCAGCGCACTTCCTACCGATCAATGTTAGTTACTCTCCGGATAGACTAGCGGAGATTTATCTTCGTGAAATTGTGAAGCTCCATGGCATACCGAGGAATATCATCTCTGATCGAGATCCTCGTTTCACTTCGAGATTCTGGAAGGCATTGCATGAGGCACTGGGTACTCAATTGAGATTCAGTACAGCCTATCATCCTCAGACAGACGGTCAGTCAGAGAGGACTATTCAGACCTTAGAGGATATGTTGCGGGCATGTGTACTTGACTTCAAAGGGGGTTGGGACCGTTTCCTTCCACTTGCTGAGTTTGCCTACAACAATAGCTTTCATGCGAGCATTCAGATGGCGCCGTATGAAGCGTTGTATGGAAGAAAATGCCAATCACCATTGTGTTGGAATGAGTTGTCCGAGAGGAAACTCTATGGGCCGGATCTTGTGGATCAAACCTCAGCCCAGATTCGAATCATTCGAAAGAGGCTTCTTGCAGCTCAGAGTCGGCAGAAGAGCTATGCGGACAAGAGGAGAAGGCCTCTAGAATTTGAGGTCGGTGACCATGTGTTTCTTAGAGTATCTCCTGTCACCGGTATTGGGCGAGCTATAAAGCGAAAGAAGTTGAGCCCGAGATATATAGGTCCTTTTGAGATCCTTGATAGGATTGGGCCTGTTGCTTATCGTATAGCCCTACCTCCGAGCTTGAGCAGACTCCATGATGTATTTCATGTTTCCCAATTGAAGAAGTATCAACCGGATCCATCCCATGTCGTTGAGTATGAGAATGTGGAGTTGCGAGATAACTTCACGTATGCGGTGGAGCCAGAGCAAATTATTGAACGAGAAGAACGTCGGCTCAGACACCGGAGTATTCCTTATGTGAAAGTGATCTGGAAGGGAATGACTCAGCGGGAAGCAACTTGGGAAACGGAGGAAGATATGCGAAGGCGATATCCGGAGTTTATGGCTCAAGGGATGTAACAAATTTCGAGGACGAAATTTATTTAACGGGAGGAGAATTGTAATATCCCGATTTGTAATTAGGGCTAATGATTCTGATAATTATTGTAATTATCTTGATTAAGCACAATGATGATTAATGTAATGTGAATTTTGAGAATAAATACATGTGGTATTTAAGATCAAGGGTTGTGGTTTTATGACCGTGGGTCGGAATCCTGCGTGTTGTGGTGAGGTGAGTTCATTGTGGAAGAGAATGGATGATGACATGTGGCAAGTGGAAAGCCATAGGATGATGCACTAAGTGACAAAATGTCACTTTTCCCTCATTTTCTCTCTCTTATTCGGTTGGAGGCATGGGCAAGGGAGGGAGTATGTGTTTCTTCATCATCATTTTCTCTCTCATCTCTCATCTCTCATCTTTCTCTCTAATTCCGGCGACATTGAGGCAAGAAGAGGAAGAAGAAAAAGCTTGATCTTGGTAAGTTATGCTTCTCCTTTGCTCTAATCCTCTTCTCTGATATTGATCATCTCAATGAGAGTTACATTGTGATGATTGTAGAGCCTTAAATGGTGTAGATTGGGACATTGGTCGAATTTGGGAGTTTGAGAATCCAGATTCTGGATTGAGCAAAGAGAAGAGGTAGGCATTTAGAGCATTTTGATGTATTGCTTATGATTTTTGGTTAAGTTTGGTAAAATCTGGAATTTTGCCCTAAATATGCCTATTTTTGGAGATATGAAGTTCATTGTGATTTATGATTGGAAATGATGTATTATGGAGTTATTTGAGCATTGAATGTGATCTGAAATGGTAGAAATGGGTTAAGGGAATTTGGATAATGTGTATCATAGAGACCTTAGTGGATGATTGTGGTCAAATTGGTTTTTGGAGTGTTTATGAAGTTGCCATAGTGTTCCCTAGTTAATGCTTAAGGTGTGTGAGCATTGTGGAGAGTTTGGGAACCTTTGGGAGTGAATTTGACCATCTGGTGTTTTCTGGTTTTCTGCATTTCTGGGTCTCGCATGAGCATCACTCGAGCAGAGGAAGAACGTGCTCGAGTGATGGAAGAGTTTTCCCTGTCCTGCTTCGAGTGCGTCTGGGTTTCTTTGGGTGATGCTCGAGCACAGCGCTTTGTGCTCGAGTGAGCGAAGAACATGCTCGAGCAGGCATGGTCTGCTCGAGTGAAGGTGGGAGTTCAGAGTGAAGGGTTTCTTTCGGGTCTTCACTTGCTGGTGGATGCCACGAGTGTGCTCTGACACTCGCGAGCATAGCCTTCTCACTCGAGCACTGGGGGTCATGCTCGAGTGAGGTTGTGCTTCAGGAGGGAGTTGTGCTTTCAGGCTCTCACTTGCGAGTGAGGTGCTCGCGGGTGAGAGGTGTGTGCTCGCGGGTATGCTCGCGGGTGAGAGGTGTGTGCTCGCGGGTGTGAGGTGTGCTCGCGGGTGTGAGGTGTGCTTCTGGTGGGAGTGTGCTCGCGGGTGGGAGTGTGCTCGCGGGTGTGGTTTTGTGCTCGAGTGATCCTATGCTTGGAGAGCTTTGGGTGCTCTCGGGTCCTCACTTCCTGGTTTTCTCTCGCGTGTGCTCGAGTGAGGTATTTGGCCTTGTGCTCGAGTGAGGGTCAGCGTGCTCGAGTGAGCCAGTTCCTGCAAGTGTCTTTATGCTCTCGGGAGCTCACTCGCAGTCTCACTCGCACTTGTGCTCGAGTGATGTCCGTACTTGTGCTCGAGTGAGAGCATCTGTGCTCGAGTGAGAGGACCAAAAATCTGTGTTTTGCCTTCGAGTAAGGGGTCTTTTGGGTAGGTTCTTCCAACCCTTTAGGCATATGTTTAGGCCTATTTTAGTCACCTAAAGAGTCCTAAATGATAACCAACTTAGAAAATTATTGAAATATACCTATGGATAAGAGATTAATTGGTTGTCCCTAATTGATATAGGATTTGATATCTGTCGCCCTCGTGAGGCCACGGTGCCGGAGCCAGTCAGGAAAGATACAGGTAGTGACTCTATCTTTATACCTTATGTGATGTATGATATGTGTGCTATATCATTGTGATTAAATGGATTTTGTATGCTGCAAGTTTTGTGAAAACTTTGTGTGGATACACCGCTAAACCAATAGTCCCTGAGTCGCTAACAACGGTTCGGGTGAAGGTCGTATGCCTTCCCGGCGGTAAAAGGGGATGAGGTTAGGGTGTCATATATGTGTTATGTGATATTGTGGTTGTAACATCCCGATTTTCGACTAAGGACTAATGATAATTATTGAGAATAATTATGTGTTTTATGGCAATAATAATTAATATGCCATAATTAGTGGAAATTGAAAGAGTGAAATTGTTGGGAATTAGTTAGTGATTAATAGAGAAATTAATTACTAGCTAAGAGAAAATGAGATGTGTGATTAAATAATCAATGGCTAAGATTGATTGTGAAGATGGGCAAGAGGCATAATTATGTGGGTGTGCATGTATGTGAGCCATGTGAGTTGAAGGGAGATGGTGACAAGTGGCAAAGTGTGGGCCCTTGGATGTGGGACAACACCATCATCTTCATCTCCTCTCTTCTCTCTCTCGGTTTCTCTCTCTCCTCTTCTTTCCTCCATTTTCGCTGAAGATGCTTGGGAGTGAGAAAGGAAAAATGGAATTTTGAGGTAAGCAAATGGCCTCTTTAGCTCAAACTCTCTTCTCTAATGTTAATCCTTGAGTTGAGAGCTTCATTGTGGTGGTTGTAGCTTCTCCATTGGTGGTGATTTGAGGATCACGAAAATATGAAGCTTGGAGAATCAAAGAGTGTCTTTGAGAAAGTGGATAAGGTATGTGAAACCAATCCTTCTATCTATGTTTCATGCCAAATGATTATGTTATGAATTTCTGGAATTATTGCCCTAATTGTGAAAATATGGGTAATGGGTAGTTTGGCATGTTATGGTATTGGAAATGGTATATTGGTATGGGTTTTGAATAGATAGAATGGATTGGGGATTGAAATGTGTAAGGTTGGTGATTTGGAAAATGGGTGATTATGATGCCCTAGGCCAAAGCTTGTTAATGGAATGGGAATTGGGTAATTCTGTTGATTCCATTGAATTCAGTGGGTGATTTTGTGTGGGAGTAGCTTTGGTAGAGGTTTTGGATCCCTTTGGATCAATTGGGCATGAGCTAGGGAATGTGGCATGTTTTGCTGCGTTTTTCTGGAATCTGATAGATTCACTCGAGCAGACAGGGGTGTGCTCGAGTGAGTGATGAATATTGCTCGAGTGAGGAAGAACCTGCTCGAGTGATATGAGAGTTTTCCCTTTGTGCTGCGAGTGCACCTGGGTTTTCTATGGGTTCTGCTCGAGCACATCGCTTTGTGCTCGAGTGAGCGAAGAACATGCTCGAGTGAGCATGGTCTTCTCGAGTGAAGGAGTACGCCCAGAGTAGAGGATTGCTCTCGGGTGGATGCTCGCGGGCAAGGTGCAAGAAGTGTGCCTTCTCACTCGCGGGTCGAGGGCATCTGCTCGAGTGAGCCGTGTGTGCTCGCGGGTGAGAGGTGTGTGCTCGCGGGTGTGCTTGCGGGTGAGAGTGGTGTGCTTGAGTGATCCTGCTTCTCGAGAGCTGTGGTGCTCTCGGGTTGTCACTCGCGGCGCTGTGCTCGCGGGTGCTTGAGCGAGACTATTGGTCTTGTGCTCGAGTGAGGATCTGTGCTCGAGTGAGCCAGTTCCTGAAGGTGAGAGTTGTGCTCTCGGGCAAGTGCTCGCGGTCTCACTTTCTCTTGTGCTCGCGGGTATGGGCAGCGTGCTCGAGTGAGCCCCTTGTGCTTCGAGTGAGCTTGTGCTTCTGGAGTGGGAGGTGCTCTCGGGCATGTGCTTTCTGTCTCACTTTCTTTTGTGCTCGGGTGTTGTCCGTACGCGTGCTCGAGTGAGAGCATCTGTGCTCGAGTGATGTCCGTACTTGTGCTCGAGTGAGAGCTTCTGTGCTCGAGTGAGACAGTGAAAAATATCAAGTTTGAGTGTTCAAAAGGGGATCCTTGGGGATAGTCTTCCAACCCTTTAGAGCTATGGATTAAGGTGTTTGAGGGCACTTAAAGGGCAATAATGATAACCAACTTGAGTATCTAAAAGTAAAGGAATTGGAAAAGGGATTAATCCTATATCCTTGGTTTTGGTGATAGGATTTGATGGTCACCCTGATCGTGAGCAGCCGGAGCTGGAGCTTACGTGGAAAGAGTGTAGGGAACTTACCTCTCCTGCATGTAGTGATAATTGTATTTGTGTATTGATGCATGTTATTGCCTTGCGTGTTTATGTGAAACGTATGAGTATGATTGAAGCTCTGTTTCTATTTGTACTATGGCCATGAGTATGTTGTGTGAACATTGAGCATGCGAATATATCATATTGCGAACATGAGATATTGTGATGCAAGCATGTCATGCATTAAATACTTATCTTGCATGCATAGTGGTATTTGTTTTCCTACTGAGATTCCCCAGAATCTCACCCTCCCCTATCAACATTTTAGACAGGGAAGGAAGATTGAGGATGAAGCAAGCATCCAAGGACGAAGAGGACTCGTTTTGGGTGAGAGCTTAGTGTTGGTTATCATTGTGTATTGGGAATATGTATCTGTATACGGATCAGTATTTGGAGTATGTATACAAAAGAGATTTGTGTAATCCCTGTTATTTGAGTTGTATGGGCTATTATGCCCTATGATTATTGAGCGAAGATATGATCCCGGAATTGTCGGGAATTTGTATTGCGTACTCTGATAATTGTATAAATGTAATTTATCTTCGCATAGTAATTATATTCGGAGTGTAAATATGAGACCGTGTTGTAAATGATTTCGAAATGTATTTGTGAAAGCCCCGTCTGGAGGATGGGTTTATAAATGTTGTTTTGGTTTATTGGTCTCTATTTCACGTTAATTGCGTAATCCGGATATTAATTACGGCAGGGGGTTACATTTTGGTATCAGAGCTACAGTTCCTGGCAAGTATGGGAATTTGCTAGGATAGCTCTCTTAGATCTCTACCTTGGTGGTAGATGATGTTATGTGATAGTGATTATGTATACACATGTGTGATTTGTCATTGTGGACATAAGAGATTTGTGGAATATGTGTATACATTGTTGGTTATTCTAGAGTGGAGGATCATTGTGTAATTGAAAGACATAGTGATTCGTCCTAGAATTTGAGGTGTAACCCAGAGGTGGTTGTAATCAAACCCATCATCTGATTTGAAACCGAGGAAGATGGTTTCCGAGGTGTTTGATATTGATGTTCTAGGTATCAGGACTAACCTGGATGTTGGGTATGTAACCCAAGGTGGTATGATGTTACATGTGGTAATGTCATACTGATCTTATATGTGTAAAGACCTTAAGACCTAGGGGACCGGTGTGCCTTAGGCTGGCCGAGATGTTTGAACTTGCATATAGGAGTATGGTGCTCCGTGGAAATGAGGGAAGTAATTTCCCAGTTCAACTGAGGTTGAAAGTTTGAAAGATGAGATGTGATCTAAGGATTAGACTCAATAGCTGGGTTGATTCTTAGGAATTGGATTTGACCTCAATGGTCTGTGGTACCAGGGTATGGTACTAGAAGTGAATTGAAATGTGTATCAATTATTCTGAGAGTGTTGGTTGCTAATCCAGCACAGGGAGAAAGTAATCTACGGAGGATTCGGATCGGAGAACACTATCTACGGGGACTTTTGATCGGAGAGGGCTACCTACGGTGAAATCTGATCGGAAAGGGCTACCTACGGTGAGATCCGATTGGAAAGGGCTACCTACGAAAAACTCTGACCGGAGGGGCTGACCAGTCATTGGACTGAGTGAAGCACCGAGTGCAGTAGCGTAGAGTGGAGCCACCATGACGATGAACCCTAGAGTGGAGCCACTGTGACGATAAACCCTAGAGTGCAGCCACCGTGATAACGAACCGTGGAGAGCGATAGCCGTGACGTTGAATCGTAGAATAGAGCTCTGGGAACGTTGGGAGTATGGGATCTCAACGATGTGTTGATTATGGCTTTGAATGATTCGAGTTGAATCAAGCCAAGATTTGGTATAGATTATGAATGTGGTCAGGTGATGTAGGGGATTCCTATGGGACTCCTGTTAAGTCAACTTGACATTGTGAATGCACAGATGAGGAGTGTGACCTCAGAGTGTGCAGCGGAAGCGTGGGAATGTAATAGGCTTGAGAATCATGTTGAGCAGAAGCTTGAGGTTGATGTGAGAATGATATGATAACTATGGCTTCGGGAGGTAAAGCTTCGGGGTCAAGTTATGTTATGAAAAAGGGGTCTTGAAGGATCCCAGGATGTGAAAAGAATTTGAGATGTTGAAAGTGAAGTGGTTGAGATGCCTGATTCCAGCTTGTTACAATTGTGCATTGTGAGTCCTGGGTCGACGTAGTGTACCCAGCCTTTCCGCACCCGATTGGTGGGAGAGGGCACCAACCGTTGTGGCCCGGTGGGGTGAGACGGCGGTGGGGTGTGACAGCTATTTGTGAGTCTCTTACCTACGGCCGCATGGGGTGATTCCTATGGCGGAGGACCGTGCCTTCGGGGCGGTAGTTTACGGGGGACAGGCTATTTGTGAGGCTGACGAGCCGTTTGTGAAGCCGGTTAGCTATGTGCTATAAGGCTATATGTATGCACTGCCACGTCAATAGTCCCTGAGTAGCTAACAACGGTTCGGGTTAAGACTGTGTGTCTTCTCGGCGGAGAAAGGGGATGAGGGTGGAGTGTGATGTGGAAGCCGAAAGGCTATGTGTGAGCATCGCTACGCCAATAGTCCCTGAGTCGCTAGCAACGGTTCGGATTAGACTGTGTGTCTTTCCGGCGGTAAAAGGGGATGAGGGTAGGGTGTGATTGTGGACCTACTATTGTGAGCCTGAATGGCTATATGTGTGCACTGCCATGCCAATAGTCCCTGAGTCGCTAACAACAGTTCGGGTAAAGACTGTGTGTCTTCTCGGCGGTAAAAGGGGATGAGGGTGGAGTGTGATTGTGAATCTGTGACAGTTGTGAATAAGCTGGGATTGAGGTGTGTTGTAGCAGAGCAGAGCTAGTTCAGCTGATGGCTAATTCGACTACATGTTCGAGGATTCTTGTCGTGAGGGCAATTACCCCGGCATGGCCAGCCTGGCTAGCCACCACGTTGGTTGCACCGGTGTGGACCCAAGGCCGAAAGGCGGTGCGTAAAATTAGAGTCTGCGATGCGGGTTGTGGTGAATGTGACCTGTGTGAATTGTGTTAAGGTGCAATGCAGCGTGTGCAGGTCGGCGTGAGCCGTTTAGGGTTTGACGTTGGTCATCTCTAGCTCGGCCGTTGAACTGCCGTTGTAGTTGATTCGTGTGGTGAAGGAGCATGAAGTTGATTTTGGGAGATTGAGACTCTCAACCGGTCGCCTGGATAGAAGAGACTGAGATTCTAGGTGGACCATTACAGTCAGGTACTTTGGATAGAGGAGATTGAGACTCTGGAGTGACCTGATGATGTGATATGTGTTGTGATGAGAATGCCGGAAGGGCAATGTGTATTTGTATAAGTGGCGAAAGCTACGTACAATTGTGTATACAGCCGTGGGTGCTGTCGTCTTGTGACAATCGTCACGCATCAAAGTGAAATTGTCAAGGACGTTGTGATTGAGACCCAAAAGCCTCGGACGGGTGAGGGTAATGCTGTGAAAGTGGATACACAAGCACTTGAGTGGAAGCGGAATGTTTGTGTATACGGCTGAGGCTGTTGTTTGAAATGAGTTGGTGATGTTGCTGAGTTATTCCAGGATGGAATCACTAGATTGAGTTGAGTAGGTTAGTGGCCTATGCCACCTAACTATTGAAATCTTATGATATGGCTCATGAATTAGAGTCACCGGATATTGAGATGCGCTAGCCACTCATGAATGAGGAGGACTTGCGACGATTGTGATTATGTGGTGATAGAGTGTGTGGCAATCGTATGTGGAGGCGATTACCCTTGCTTGGAAATAGTGTGATAATTGTGTTCGGGTAGCAATCGTGATATGGGCCGATTGCAGTTTATGGCAACTAGGGTTGCATTTATGGTTTAGGATTCTTACAAGAATCAAGTTGAGACGCTCCATTGTTTGAGTGGTCTAGAGGAGACATCCCAACATGGAATAAATTGTGAAACGGAAGCTGTCGTGAAGAAGCGTCCGGAGTTTATGTCCTTAGTGGTGGAACAAATTTCGAGGACGAAATTTATTGAACGGGGGGAGAAATGTAACATCCCGATTTTCGACTAAGGACTAATGATAATTATTGAGAATAATTATGTGTTTTATGGCAATAATAATTAATATGCCATAATTAGTGGAAATTGAAAGAGTGAAATTGTTGGGAATTAGTTAGTGATTAATAGAGAAATTAATTACTAGCTAAGAGAAAATGAGATGTGTGATTAAATAATCAATGGCTAAGATTGATTGTGAAGATGGGCAAGAGGCATAATTATGTGGGTGTGCATGTATGTGAGCCATGTGAGTTGAAGGGAGATGGTGACAAGTGGCAAAGTGTGGGCCCTTGGATGTGGGACAACACCATCATCTTCATCTCCTCTCTTCTCTCTCTCGGTTTCTCTCTCTCCTCTTCTTTCCTCCATTTTCGCTGAAGATGCTTGGGAGTGAGAAAGGAAAAATGGAATTTTGAGGTAAGCAAATGGCCTCTTTAGCTCAAACTCTCTTCTCTAATGTTAATCCTTGAGTTGAGAGCTTCATTGTGGTGGTTGTAGCTTCTCCATTGGTGGTGATTTGAGGATCACGAAAATATGAAGCTTGGAGAATCAAAGAGTGTCTTTGAGAAAGTGGATAAGGTATGTGAAACCAATCCTTCTATCTATGTTTCATGCCAAATGATTATGTTATGAATTTCTGGAATTATTGCCCTAATTGTGAAAATATGGGTAATGGGTAGTTTGGCATGTTATGGTATTGGAAATGGTATATTGGTATGGGTTTTGAATAGATAGAATGGATTGGGGATTGAAATGTGTAAGGTTGGTGATTTGGAAAATGGGTGATTATGATGCCCTAGGCCAAAGCTTGTTAATGGAATGGGAATTGGGTAATTCTGTTGATTCCATTGAATTCAGTGGGTGATTTTGTGTGGGAGTAGCTTTGGTAGAGGTTTTGGATCCCTTTGGATCAATTGGGCATGAGCTAGGGAATGTGGCATGTTTTGCTGCGTTTTTCTGGAATCTGATAGATTCACTCGAGCAGACAGGGGTGTGCTCGAGTGAGTGATGAATATTGCTCGAGTGAGGAAGAACCTGCTCGAGTGATATGAGAGTTTTCCCTTTGTGCTGCGAGTGCACCTGGGTTTTCTATGGGTTCTGCTCGAGCACATCGCTTTGTGCTCGAGTGAGCGAAGAACATGCTCGAGTGAGCATGGTCTTCTCGAGTGAAGGAGTACGCCCAGAGTAGAGGATTGCTCTCGGGTGGATGCTCGCGGGCAAGGTGCAAGAAGTGTGCCTTCTCACTCGCGGGTCGAGGGCATCTGCTCGAGTGAGCCGTGTGTGCTCGCGGGTGAGAGGTGTGTGCTCGCGGGTGTGCTTGCGGGTGAGAGTGGTGTGCTTGAGTGATCCTGCTTCTCGAGAGCTGTGGTGCTCTCGGGTTGTCACTCGCGGCGCTGTGCTCGCGGGTGCTTGAGCGAGACTATTGGTCTTGTGCTCGAGTGAGGATCTGTGCTCGAGTGAGCCAGTTCCTGAAGGTGAGAGTTGTGCTCTCGGGCAAGTGCTCGCGGTCTCACTTTCTCTTGTGCTCGCGGGTATGGGCAGCGTGCTCGAGTGAGCCCCTTGTGCTTCGAGTGAGCTTGTGCTTCTGGAGTGGGAGGTGCTCTCGGGCATGTGCTTTCTGTCTCACTTTCTTTTGTGCTCGGGTGTTGTCCGTACGCGTGCTCGAGTGAGAGCATCTGTGCTCGAGTGATGTCCGTACTTGTGCTCGAGTGAGAGCTTCTGTGCTCGAGTGAGACAGTGAAAAATATCAAGTTTGAGTGTTCAAAAGGGGATCCTTGGGGATAGTCTTCCAACCCTTTAGAGCTATGGATTAAGGTGTTTGAGGGCACTTAAAGGGCAATAATGATAACCAACTTGAGTATCTAAAAGTAAAGGAATTGGAAAAGGGATTAATCCTATATCCTTGGTTTTGGTGATAGGATTTGATGGTCACCCTGATCGTGAGCAGCCGGAGCTGGAGCTTACGTGGAAAGAGTGTAGGGAACTTACCTCTCCTGCATGTAGTGATAATTGTATTTGTGTATTGATGCATGTTATTGCCTTGCGTGTTTATGTGAAACGTATGAGTATGATTGAAGCTCTGTTTCTATTTGTACTATGGCCATGAGTATGTTGTGTGAACATTGAGCATGCGAATATATCATATTGCGAACATGAGATATTGTGATGCAAGCATGTCATGCATTAAATACTTATCTTGCATGCATAGTGGTATTTGTTTTCCTACTGAGATTCCCCAGAATCTCACCCTCCCCTATCAACATTTTAGACAGGGAAGGAAGATTGAGGATGAAGCAAGCATCCAAGGACGAAGAGGACTCGTTTTGGGTGAGAGCTTAGTGTTGGTTATCATTGTGTATTGGGAATATGTATCTGTATACGGATCAGTATTTGGAGTATGTATACAAAAGAGATTTGTGTAATCCCTGTTATTTGAGTTGTATGGGCTATTATGCCCTATGATTATTGAGCGAAGATATGATCCCGGAATTGTCGGGAATTTGTATTGCGTACTCTGATAATTGTATAAATGTAATTTATCTTCGCATAGTAATTATATTCGGAGTGTAAATATGAGACCGTGTTGTAAATGATTTCGAAATGTATTTGTGAAAGCCCCGTCTGGAGGATGGGTTTATAAATGTTGTTTTGGTTTATTGGTCTCTATTTCACGTTAATTGCGTAATCCGGATATTAATTACGGCAGGGGGTTACAGTGGTAGCACCGCTAAACCAATAGTCCCTGAGTCGCTAACAACGGTTCGGGTGAAGGTCGTATGCCTTCCCGGCGGTAAAAGGGGATGAGGTTAGGGTGTGATATTTGTGAAGGCCGACGGGCCATTTGTGAAAGCCGAAAGGCTATATGTGAGCCGTGTGGCTATTTGTATGCACTGCCACGCCAATAGTCCCTGAGTCGCTAACAACGGTTCGGGTGAAGGTCGTATGCCTTCCCGGCGGTAAAAGGGGATGAGGGTGGAGTGAATTTGTTGCTGTTGATATGAGATGATGTGTTTACATATTATGTGATTGCATGTGGTATGAAATAGTAGTTACTACGGGGATTCTTTAGAATCTCACCCTCCCAAATGATTAATCTTTTCAGACAGGGCGAGTGGTTCGAAAGGGAAACGGACGACCAGGAGTAGTTAGGCTCACTCCGAGATCTAAGTGGTAGTTGGTTATCATAGTTTTGGATTGGGATTGCAATTTGTACATTTTATGTAAATGACTATTTTGGTTATGTAATCCCCATTGTTGGGAAACCTGTAAACCCAAGTTATGTATGCAAGTAACCCGGGGTTTGCCGGGATTTTGGTTTCCGCACTTTGATATTTAATATGTACTCTGTTTTTCTCAAGTAATTATATCCGCCTGTGAATGTGAGACCAGGATTAACTATGTTTCGAAACGGATTTTGAAACACCCCATCTTGGGATGAGGGAATATGAATTGTTATTTTATTTTATTGGTCTCTATTTCACATAAATTTCATAAACCGGATGTCATTACGGTGAGGGGGTTACATTTTTTATGTTATGTAGTTGTAGGATTGCTTTTGTAGTTTTTTTTTTTGTTCGATGCTTTGATGTTGTGAAGATATCTTTTTTCCGTGAAGATTTGCGTGGGGGAGTTCATACTAGTTTGAGTTAAAAGTCGTTCCCTAGTTCTTAATTTATAATCTAAAAAAAGAGGCATGTTAGTGTTGGCTGTAAAAATTCTGTCTTATGAGTTGCCTCTGCTATAGTGGTTCTAAACTTCCATTCCATAGCATGTCTACGGAATTTTACGGCACCCAATGAGTAAAACTTCATGAACTTAGGGAACTGTGTGCTTTTAAACTATATCTGGGATTCTCATGCAAAAGTGAACTTATTTCCATGCGATCTTTCTTGGTTCTATGTTCACTTGAGCATCTACAAGGAGGTGCTAGAATGTGGTTTATAAATTTGCCAAAAGTTGGAAGATAAATTTTTGCTCTTCTCAATGTCATGAAACCAAGAAAGAGATAACTGGAGTATGGCTTTGCGAGAATAGGAAACAAAGTAACTAAAAAGGTTATTTTTCATGCTATAGGCTTTCATTTTAAAGGTGTATTGTGTAACCCCCTCCGTAATTATATCCGAAATACGCAATTAAAATGAAATAGAGACCAATAATAATCAAATAACATTTACTAACCCATCACATGATGGGGTTTTCAAAAATACCTTTCGAAATCATTTATAAACTTGGTTTCATATTCACATTTCGAATACAATTACTACGCGAAGATAAATCACATTCATATAAATATCAGAGTGCACAACATAATCATCCCGGCAATCTCGGGTACATACCTTTGCTAAAGATATACAGGGCACAATTGCCCATTACAATTCTTCAAATGGGGATTACACAATCTCATCTCGAATGAGTCATGCCGCTCCCTCCACGAGCCACTTGCCCTGTCTAAATTGTTGGTAAGGGAGGGTGAGATTCGAGAGAATCTCAATAGGGAAACATTATCAATATGCAGGCAAGATAAGTGTTTAATGCATGACATGCTTGCATCACATAACTCATGCACACATACAATGACAAATCTATAAGCTCAATGCTTCGAACGATACACATATGGCCATAGCATATATTGAAACATAGCTTCAAATCATTCATACATGTTCCACATAATCAAGCAAAGCAATAACATGCATCAACACATTAATACAGTTATCAGAGCATGCAGGAGAGATAAGTTCCCTACCTCCAGTCTTTTTTCCTCGATTTGCGTGCCAGCAACTCGGGGCTTCACATTCGATCCTACAATGTCAAATGTACTATTTAGACACTTCCATAGTGTTTCTGGGGGTTATATGAAGCTATATTGAAAAATTACTAAAATACCCCCGGGGACCCGGCCCGGCCCCGCCATACCCGATCCGGCTGTACTTTTGTTGAAATTTTGACATGGGTTATTCTAACATATTTTCGTCCAAGGAATCCATTTCTGTACTCGGAATTATCAAATTCAATGTCAAATTACGAAATTGCCCTTGGCAGCCCTACTTTTAGGGTTTTAGGGGCGTTTCTGTAATTATGCTTTCTCAGCCTTTTCTGAAAAAGTGCCCAACTGTAACCCCACCTAATTTTTGCTCCTGAACTCAATGGAATCATCAAATCATTGAAAATCCAACTCTAAGACCCATTTATAGCCTTGGCCGAAATATACATGTACTCCAGGAAAAATTGGGGTTTTTCGGTTTCGGCTCCGTAAACGCGTTCCTTTCTACTCCTAACCACTTTATTGACTATTCCATTAGGTTACAACTAACATTTAGTACCAATTTGGGCAGCATAACAGCCCCACACACCCATTTTCCATTTTTGAAACCAATGACAATCCGGCGAAATTTCACCGATTAAATTGTCCACAGCAGCCAGAATAGTCAATACACAAGAGTTTGGAAGTTACCTCAAGCTCCCACTAGCTTTTCCTTGTCTTGGCTGAAACCCTAGCTGTTTTAATACCAAAGGAAGAGCTTCCAAACCTTCAAGAACATAAAGGAGTAGCTTAGGATCGGAGTTATACGCGTTAGGAGCTAGATCATCGGAGAAATCGGCTTACCTTGCGAGTTCTCTTCATCTTCTCTCTCTAAAACTCCCTCTCTCTCTTTCTCCATGGTGCTGCACGGTTTTTGGCTGATGGAGGAAGATGATGATGACTTTATAACATTTAGCTTATGTCATCTTTAATTATGATGATGTCATAATTCCAAACTTGGCATTTTCGGATTTTCTGCCAGATTTTCTGCCCAATCTTTGAAAAATCATAACTAATTCTAGAAAACTCAAAATGAGGTGATACCAAAGCCAAATGAAAGGTATTTAAGTCCTCTTCATTGGAAACATATAATCCATTACTAGAAATCACCACAAAATTCCAGAATTACACAAATTTCATCACTGCCCCAAAACAGAGTCCATTTTCGACCTCAAACTTTGGACAGTCATATCTCCCAGTTCCCAACATGAAATGGCACAAATTATATGTCCATTTTTAAGCTTGGGATGTGATCTTTAAGACTGGAAATTTTCATAATTTTCTGACATCATTTGCCTAGTAAAAACATCCACACGAGAAGACTGCCCAGACAGAATTCATACTGGACAACATTTCCAATTTTGCAACCAATGTGTCCAATCTAATTTAAATCAATTCCAATGATTAAATATCACAACATGACACCATTTCCATCACAATTTCCATCACAACATGTTAATCCACAATTGAACTCAAATACAGGGTTTTGGCGTTGCTCATAACACACGCGACTACAATCCACTTTATATTCTCTAAAAGGGTTCATTAATCACTAACCATGTCCACTTTTGTAGTCATTAACCCCTAATCACAATTTGGGATCTTGCTAAACCGGGGCTTAGCAATCCACTAATCTCAGGCTTATTCTCTAACCTTGAGTCTCAAAATTCGGGGTATTACATATTAGCCAGTGCTGGGAAGTGGCGGGAGATATTTTTTCAGTTGTGTTGTCTATGAGAAAACATAGTTTGTGTGCTGCATTCATCTGTTAATTTATAATCTACGGGATTGAGTAAGATGTCCATGTAATTTGTTCATAAAATAATATTCAATTATTAAAATGTTTCAGGTTGAATTCAGAGAAGGTCCTTCGAAGCAGTTCAGACATAATATATTTAAAAAAGAAGGTACCATTTATAAATGACTTTCATGACAGTGATAATGGTGTGTTTCTCCCCAAATTTTTCTGGTGTGTTTCTTCGAAAATGATTTACTTTTTTTTTTTTTTTTTGCATTAGATAAATCATTTCTATGTTGTTATGAGGGTTGGGAAATGTCCCCTCTAACTCAGAAAATATTATGTATAAATGTCATCAATTTTGATTTGTCAACCCTTATAACAACCCTCATAGGCCAGCTTTGTAGCTGGCGCACCCCTCACTGCCCTCCAGAGGAAATGATTAGCTTTAGGTGAAATTTTAACCTTCCAAAGCCCATTCCATAATTTCTTTAAAGCACTATAGGAACTTCCAAGGATCACCTCTCACTCCCTTCTCTTCATCCTCTCTCGCCTCCTTGTATCCCATTTTCACAGAATAGATCCCATCTCTACTCGATCCCCAGCCATACACATGCATCCTCACCCACTATCAGTGGCACCTGCACCTTCCTGATCACATCCATATCTTCTTCAGTCAATATCCCCTCTACTTGCTCAAAATTCCATTGCTTATCTACAATAATGTCTGCCACTTTTAAAGCCTTCAATTCATCAGATAAAACTCTTGGCTTTATCGCCGATGTACATTACATCTTGCATTATTTGTTTATGTATTATTTTTGAATCTTTTAGGGGTTGTTTGGTATGAGGGATTTGAGTGGAGGTCAAGGAAAAATTTTAAGGAGAACTACATTCAGGTCCCATACAAGAAAAAAAAAATGAAGAGATAGTCCTATTAACAAATCCAGGAGCTTCATATTAAGTTTAGAGGATCATTTTTTCATTTGTTCTCTTGTATGGGACCTAAATGTAAATCTCCCAAATTTGTATAGGTTGGATGTTTGTTTTTACTCTTTTTTTAATTAATTTTAACTTTTCCCTATTTTCTTTAGCTGAAACAATGTTTCAGGACTCATTACTATCGAACTTCATGGATGTTTATTACATTAGGATAGGAGACTTTGAAGTTAATTCTAATGAATGTCAACTACTAACGGTTTACTGCTCCTATGTGTCGAGGACTATAACCTGGGAATTCAGTCCCAATGGAACCAATGAAATAACGGGAAAAATCCTTTTTCGCTGGGAGGATATTGTGGCATTGAGAGCCTCCATCCAACAAGATGAGGTTGGACTCCTTGAAATGAGGTTTAATACTTCTAAAGTTCTTTGAAGTCAGTATAATAAAGTGTTATTGATAGAGACCAAGGTAGTATGGGTTGCCAAAATCCCACATCGAGTAGTATGGATTGCTTGATGGGATACTTAAGTGCTTTAGTTCTTCCACCTCAATAACTAGCTTTTAGGGTATGATTATCTATCACAGACAAAGAAAAATTTACGTGGCTTTGATCATGATTTAAAAAGCTGCTGCCATTTGTGCTGGAAGCTTTGGCATGCAAGAAATCAGCACACCCTTTAATGAATAAGGTTTTGTCTGTAAGTGATCACACCATTAAAGCCAAGGATTTTTATAGCACAATCAAACTGATATAATCTTTACTTACCTTGATCCCTGTTTTGTTTTCTTTAAACTTTGTAATTCCCTTTTCCACTCAAAAGTAAAAAACTGCTGCCATTGACAAATATGTTTGACATAGCATAAACAAATCTAGACTTGCACCGTAAAGCCACGTAAAGCAGAAAAATTAAGATTCCAATGTCAGTATCCTTTGAGCCATTGAACAGCTTAGTTGGATGTTGACTAATCCTTGAAGCTATCGAGATGCTACAATGAAAGTACAATTGAAATGAAACTTGTTTGGCATGAACACTTTTATTACATCTGATTCATTGAACGACATGATCAAATAATCATAGAATAGGTAAAATAGTTGTACATTTATTAGCTGCAAAAAAAGTTGTACCTTTATTTCCCAACCTTTTTGGCACGAAGAGTACAAGGAGTTTTTTATTTCTCAATAAAACAAAATTTAAATTAATATATGCATTAATTTATTAATTAAATCAATAATGAATAAAAAGTTTTAACTTATAAATATATTAATATACTTTCAAATAAAAAGCTTTAGATATGAAATTAAAAAAATAAAAGAGGAAGTACAAGTATTTTCAAATAAAAAGATCCCATGTCTATTTTGAAGAAGTCCTATTTTCAAACTTGTATTCATCCACCAGTGCTACCAATTCCTTTCGCTCGTAAAGATCCCATGTCTGTGAAAACAGAAACTGATGTAAGAGCAGGTCCTGACATCTCATAGGGTGTTGTAGAATCTATATATCTATATTATCTAGATAAAATATAAAATTTATAAGAAGCTATATTGTTTGTTAAGTCATGAATAGTATGCTTCATTTTAAAATATTGTAATCATGATCATAAGGCAATCATTCATGTACTAAGTTGCATCTTCTACGTAAGCCTAATTAACATGTAAAACATTGTAAAACAAAACAGGCCCTTTTTTTCAAGACAAGAATTCTACCATTGAAGATGAATCCAGAAACAACTAAAATTTGTCCAAACTCAAATTGTGTGGCTATCATCCATTAAAGATAATTACTATAGACAGACAAGGTTCAAATAAATTACAACTAACATAAACCCTGTATCCACATTGAATATAACATTTAAAGCAATTCATTTCAAAAAGCATTTCTCATTTGATATTGAAATGTGCAAGCGAGGTTAGTGTGTTCTATCTCCTCACAAGTTGTTGCTTTCCACCAAGAAGTCAAGTTTTACAAGTTTTGCCAACATTAGAGATACTTGCCCCTTCTAGAATGTATCGTTCTCCAATTGGTAATTGTGTATTTGTCTTACACCTCCCACTTGCAATCTTCATAAGGAGGACTCAAAAGCTGTATATACCAGCTTTTTGTGTCAGCTTGCCTCCTATTGCATACTCTTGTGCTAGGTAACCTCTGCAACAGAACATACAGCCACTACTACAAAAAACTAAAGCTGTGGCGCTTATAATTGTATTAACTGTGGTGCTAAAGAAGTGCCACATATCTGGACGCTACTAAAAAAAGTTGTGGCGCTTGGAAGCGCCACAGCTATTTAATTTTTTTTTATAAATAGCCTCCTGTGGCGCCTGACCAACCAGGCGCCACAGGAGGCTTTGAGGTGTTTTTTTTTTTGCTTTTTCTTTTTCTTTTTCTTTTCTTTCCTGTGGCCCCTTTTTTATGCTTCCTGATTGCGAAGCTTTATATAAAATGAGTTGCTTTCATGTTTATCATCTCTCAAATTGTCAATCTTTCTATTTTATATTTCAACCTATTATATATATATATATATATAATTTTCACATTTAAAATTCAAATTCCCCAACAATAATTTTCTTACACAACAATATATTTATTGTCATCTCCTCAACAATAATGTTCTTACATTAATACTCTCCAAAGCTAACATAAACAATATCACAATACAAGAACTTGATATGTGAATACAGTACATCAACAACTAATTAAGTAAATTAAAATATTACTAAAAAACGCAAGCTTGTCGGCCAAAAAATTTAAACAAAGCAAAAAGAAAAACATTATATTACTGTTTATCTTGACTGTACTAAAAAAAATTTTAAACAAAGCAAACTAGAATGAAACAATCTTCTTCTTACGTTGGTGACGCTAGCTTGAGTGTCGAGGATGATCAAATGTGAGCTGTGGAGTGGAGTAGGGATCAACTGGAGTGGGGTTCAAAAGAGGAAGAGAGACAGAGAGTATGAAAAAAAGGGAACAACTAGGAATAAAAGTGGGGACATACGAAACAAAATGGAAAAAGGGACAAGAGAATTTAATGAAGAAGACGAGTGTGTGTTTTTGTTGTGCAAGAGAAAGTGATATCTTTTACAGGGGAGAGGCGTCAACGTGAGCTAAGGAAGAGGGAATAAAAGGAAAAAGGGAGGAAAAAGATAAAAAATAAAGTTAAAGGAGGGAAATCTGATTTGTGGGAGAGTTGAAAATTTATATTCAGCCAATTGTGGCACTTCTTTAAAGAAGTGCCACAGTTGCCCCTTTTTTTTTCTATTTAATTTTTTTTTTGATTTTTAGGACCCAATTGTGGCGCCTGCCTACCCTTGGGTAGGACCAGCTGTGGCGCCTGGTCCAACAGTCGCCACAGCTGGCACAATTGTCCTCACCAGCTGTGGCGCATGGTCCTGGTCCTAAAAATTTAAATAGAAAAAAAAAGGGGCAGTTATGACACTTCTTTAAAGAAGTGTCACAAAATGTGCGCCACTTTTCAATCTTTTTATAGTAGTGAGCATTAATTAAATCCTAAACAGCATGTTACAAACATAAATTAATCAGAGCTAACAAATCCTATTTCTTCACTAAATAAGGGAAGGGTAGTGGGCTAGTGGCTAATTATAATTACAACGATCACAGCACAGCAGTGACTATACCAAAGTAAATTCGTGTTAATAGTGCATGAATATAAACTCCTAAGTACCCAATTACGTTGGACTAAATCAAGACATGGGGTGGTAAGGTGTAGTTATGACTGAGATCCCCAATCAGATTTGAATCTATCTATATTGAAAATATAGGACAACATAACCTATATCACATTCCCTTATCAAATGGAAACTCCTTAACAAATGAAAGATCTCGTGTTTAAAACTTGAAAATTGAGGGGATGGCGTCAAGTCAGGCAAAATAGAAGGACATGTCATAGTTTGTAAGGGGAGAAAGACCATACAAATTAAAACCAAAAGCTCCCAGTTTCCCTGTAAAATAGAAATTTAAAGCAACAGATCTACTTACATAGTTCCTATTAAAACCAAAATCTTCCAGTTTCCCCGACTGTAAAATAGAAATTTAAAGCAACAGATAACTCTACTTACATAGTTCCTACAACGCGTGGGCTATCATGGGTCGTGTTTGATGGAATCAGATTTGCAAGCCCAAAATCTGAAATCTTGGGTGTGAGGTCCTTGTCAAGTAGAATGTTACTCCTACTTGCTTTTGTCAAAGGGTAAGGGAATTCTTAAGCTATGTTTGCTGGAATCAGTTCTGCAAGCCCAAAGCTCAAATTAATCCCATATCAGTCTTCTCAAATTGGCCAAGATAAAAATGCCAAACGCCTCCTTGCAATGATTTTCCAGGAAAATAGATATGGTATCCATTTGAATATCCCAAACACAGCATTAAAAGATTAAACACAGACCGTCATCGAAACATAAATAATATAGAGTATCTACCTATAAGGATTTGTGCGAGGCTGCTGCTCTCAAGGTAACTGTAGACCAATATTCTGTGATTTCCTTCCACACAATTCTTTATTGAAAATATGAGAAATAAAAAAATTCAAGAAGTTCGGGGAACAACTGAAATCTACCAACAGGTAATATTAATTTCTTCATGGTCTTTTCATTTGAAACTTTGGATAAATATTTGTTGGAAAAGGACAAAAAATGTTTATGCTTATTCTTTTCATCGCCAGAAATTAAAGTGGAAACTAAGATAAAACATGGACTCGTTACTTATTGATTGAGAGGCTTCATCAATTTCTCAGAAATCAATATATCCCTTAATACAACTCCACCCAATCCGATTGCTGAGATGCGGTTCATGACGGCTTGTTCACAACATTAATTCGGCTTGGTGTTAAAAAAAAATCCTCAGGCCCATTGCAAGCTACCAGCTTCTAAAAATTCGCATAGCGCTCCATGAAAATTTTAATTTCAAGTTTGGAAAGTCCCCGGCTTTTTCAAATGCATTCGTACTATTTGTTACGAGTGTAAATGATCTATTAAATAATGTAAGTGTACACTGTCATAATCAAATAATATAGAAATGAGTAGAATATTGTTCATACGAGGATTGATCACTAAGTACCAAAATGGGTAATTTTAACTTTATTTAGTCGATCGATTAGTTAGTGATTGAGAGTACAAAACAAAAATGATTAAATATGAATACAATTTATATGAAAACAACTATAAAAAAAAAGTCATAGAGATTAGATTACACTTAACAAATTTCGGATTAAATTACTTATTTATTCTAGTCTAATTTATTCCACATGATTGATAGCCGAGTTTCCCTAATTCAATTACTAGTCTCTTCTAATGTCAAGCAATTCTATAATTAATTGCTAATCTAATATATTCCTATATGAATTAAAGCAATCAATCATGCATTAAGATTTATAGAACTCATTAAAACTACACAACCCATAAGAATATATTCCTATTTTATATGTAAATTATGGTTTCAATTATAGGATATACATACATGCATCTCCTTCTGATCTCAACATACATATTAAAATCAATCAAAAGATGGCCAATCAATTGAAAGTATGAAGAACAATAATCAAAACTCAATCATGAAGGAAAAATTAAAACTAGATTTAATAAGTTAAGATTCAATCCGTCATTAGTAAGCTACATCATCACCCTAGAAAAACGGAAATTTAGCTCATGATGAAATTAAGAACAAAACCAAAATAAATTGAAAACTTCATAAACATTGCATGAAAGTCAATTATTAAATTCTAAAACATAAAGATACAACTACAAGATGCATGAAAATAGAAAAATCTAGCAATCCATATAGAAGGTAAAACCTTCCATGTAGGTGGCAACCTATACCATCCATAAAGGAGGACTACCTAAGCCTTCCATGAAGGAAGCATGTAAGAAGCAAATACAATACATGAGATTAACTCTAAAATGGTGTTTCCTTGTGTCTATTTATAGATAGAGGAGGTGCAAAAATTTCAAAACAAGTTAGGCATACATCTTAAACTTAAGCCTCCAACGTTGACTTTGAAAGTTAGGCTGCCAAATTTCTTGATTGCTGCCTGATTTTGACATACAAAACGGTGGAATTTCAAAATTGTGATCTTCATGAAAGTTGTAGCTATGGATCTTACCGTGAAGACACAACTAAAAGCTCATCGTTTCAATATTTGTAGCTTAAGTTATGGTCAAATTAGTGGGCAAAGGTCAATTAGGGACAAATTCACATCTTTAATTTCCAAGCAAAATTCGAGATCATTGAAGGTAGAACTGGGTTTTTGGTTCAACATAAAAGTTGTAAAGCTTTTTGTTTTCAGCTTTTTATCCATATAAAGAAGTTCCAATCCGACATCTAGAGCTCCAGATATTGCCTAAAAACTGAAACAGGGTCAAATTTAGTATTTTTTCAAGAAATTCTATTTTATGCCAAAATCATTATTTATTTATCAATTACACCCAAATTCATTAAATTAAGTTTAAATATCATCCATAAAATCATCATATAAGGGAAAATAATTATGCAAATATTTTACTTATCAAGTTCCCCTCCACTTAGCTCTTGGATGTCCTCGGATAACAAGGAGTGACTAATAAGTGCTTCCAACAAAATCAGAAATGTCAAGTCATAAGTAAAAACACAATTGTAAAAGAAAGAGATCATAGTATTCATGAATCAATGAAAATATAAATTGATAACTTTATTTGAAAATGAATGAACCAAGTTTGTAATTGTGACTTATTCTCCCAATTTCTCAAGTGTTTAAGGGTAAGTGTTTTGCTTAAATTTAACAGAAAAAATTGCACTACCATAGGCTTGCTAAAAATCTCAATCTTCACTACCTAATTCACATGCATAATTCAAATCAAGGACCTATTAAGGGTTGTAATGGGGTTAAGGTAAAAGGAATGCAAAACATGATATGAAGGGTTACATTTAAGAAATTTAATAGTGCAATTGAAAAATGGGCTACTTATGAATAAATTTATCTCATTGCAATAACCCATAATTTGAATACTTAATATATATTTTTTCTTTTTCTCTCTCTTTTTTTTTTGTATAATTCTGCAATTCTAAAGTTGATGATATACACCACTACATTTGTCAAATGCCCATTTAACAAAAATTTCAAATGCTCTGCAAATCTTCCGAATGAGGTACAAGCACTTGATATATCATTAAAACACATGTTAATGGGTTGAGAACGAAGGAAAAAATCAATTAGGCTCAAAGGAGCTTATCAATGGTATAATTACAAGGTTGGTTATTTGGCTTTGGTTAAAGAAAATAAATGCCTTTATCATTTTTGAATGTGCATGTGAGATGTAATTTTAACCAGATTTAAAGTAAGTTCTAGAGTGATAACTTAATAGGTGAATATCACACACGAGAGAAACAATTATTATAGGCTCAGAAGCTTACGGTTAGGGGTTTTCAAACTTAGCTCATTCAATCTCAAAATTCATCATCAATTGCAACAATTAGTTGTTCATTCATGCTATGAAATTTCTAAATTCAATTGATCCATGCTTAAAACTTGTATACTTCTTAAGATCATTAAAAAGCACCTAAACATGATTTTTTAAATTTTTTTTAATTAATTTAAATTTTTTTTTTGAGAATGAAAAGAAAAAAAATGCAACTGATAAAATATGTCTCAAGAGTTAAGAATAACTCCTTACTCTACCATTTTAGTCCATACCCCATGCATCTAATGGTTTTTACTAACTAACTATTTTTTACTACTCCTCCCCTAACATAAATCAAACATTGTCCTCAATGTCTTCAAGAGCTTAGAGAAGTTATTTTTAAGAAAAAACAAAAACACACAATAAAATAAACCAAAATGCTAAGAGTAAAACTAAAAGATTAAGGAGAGTTACAACCGAATAGTGGTGTCTGGATTTTGTTTCTGATTGCTATCTGAAGATTGCCCACCTATTTTCATGACTAGTATATCTGGTTTAGGTTCATTGGTTTGCAGTTGGTTGAGCAGCTGATTAGCAATTGGTGCAGAAATTATGGACTGGCGAGTCACTTGGGTTATGAATCCTATTTCCACAGCATGATCAAAAAAAGACAACAGATTATCATAAAAACCATTAACATTTAGCAATCCTAATGGCTTTTTGTGAAAGTTTTGTTAGTGCAAGCGTTTTACCCAAGGGGGGTGAATTGGGTGATCATAGAAAATACGTTTCATATATAAAAATTAACCAAGAATTTAAAGCAATTAAGAGTTAGGAGAAATATCACCGAAGTGTACACTGAGAGTTATACTGGTTCGGCCACAACCACTTTGACCTACATCCAGTCCTCATGGCTTCTCTAAGAGTTTCACTATATCTTCCAAGATTCAATGGGTTCTTGACACCTCAGTACACGGCAAGTTCCTTCACTGAACACTCGCTCCCCTTTACATATTGTAATCAAATCCCCAATTCAAGGTTCCACAACCTTAAGTTGTCTTAATAATAGATATTGAGTTTGTAATGAAAATCTCGCTCACAAAGCAAATACATAATCACTGAAGTACAGGAATGAATATAAGAAAACAGAGTACTAAGAATATGTTGATCGATGTATGTTCTGTGTTCTCAGTTGTCTTCTGTTTTATGTTGAATGTTCCCATATTTATATATATATGTTGTGATAGCCGTTGGAACCATTTCAACATGTCCGTTAGAGTCGTGCAAATTTTTTTGACCGTTCTTCGAATTTGAAAACTAACCATTTGCAGTAGGTGAGCGTTTCGAACATTACGAACGTTATGTTTGACTTTTCTTTCAACGCATGATCTCTTTATTGTTTCTTTGCAAATATACTTAGAATACTAACACAATGAAAGATTAATCATATAGATAACAAATCAATAAGCAACATACTAAAATCATGCTTTCTGAAGTTTATCACTCGAGTGGTTACTCGAGTAATCTAAATCCATCACTCGAGTGATCCATTGAAAAACTTGGCAGAGTGTAAAGTCAACGTTTCTGACCTGATCACTCGAGTGGTCACTTGAGTGATTCATTGGCATCACTCGAGTGGTCCCTTCAAAATATTGGTAGAGACCTCACTGCCTCTTTTCTTACCTGGTCACTCGAGTGATCTTTTGTCATTACTCGAGTGATCCTTTGAGTGACACCAAGCAAATCTTGGTAGAGAGCTTCTGGAACTATTTGACGCACATTACTTGAGTAGTCACTCGAGTAATGAAGGTTCAGCACTCAAGTGATCACTCGAGTGATCTCTTCAGAATTCTACTAGTGATGCTTTCTCCTGTTCTCTGACTTCCAGTTCTTCTTTATCACTTGAGTACCTACTCGAGTAATGGCTTTGCCTGCCACCAAGTACTTAATTACTTTGTTCAAAACTCTTTTGTCTATTATCAAAACCTTTTGTAAGATTAATCTAATCTTTGTTATCATCAAAACATATGGATCTAACATTCTCCCCCTTTTTGATGATGACAAAACTTCGTGATTTTTGAACAATGTATTTAAAATAATTTCAAAAATTTAAACTTAAATTACGATCATATGCCTTTAAAATACTTGACATTTTCCATTTGTCTAGACTAAACTTGGATATTTCAAAACTTCTTTTAAATCAATGATTTTGAAACTTATATTTTGAAATCATTTTGAGTTTAGTCTTAATAACTCTGAAACTTTTAACATTTGAAACTCCTTTGAATCCAAATCCAATGATTGTGAGACTTTTATCATTTGAAATCATTTTGAATTTAAATTCAATGACTTTAAGATTTATAGCATTAGAAATAATTAACATAATGACTTATAAGATTAGTTTGAATATATAACCAAGAATCCATTAGTTCATAATTTGATAGCAATAAAAAAATTAATCTTTATCCTGTAATCATACACAGCCAAAGAGTTCATTAGTCCATAATAACAAATCTAAACTGCATAAGAACTACATAATTCATAAAGTCAATGAAATTCATTACATAGCCAAAAATAAGTAAATGTACTATCATAAGCTCCATAAATCCTAATATACCTATAAACCCCATACTGTACAAAATTTTTCAGATATTCACAAAATCACATCCATATCTTCTCCCGTTTTTTGACATCATCATAAAGTTGGAAATCAACTGAGAGAGAATTGGAGCTAGATGGTTTAGTAGCAGAGATTGGGGTGATGTTAAGAGGTGTGCCTCCAAAGTCATATGAGTCACCCTGATGAGAAAGACTAGGAGATAATGGCTCAGGCTTAGGGAGATTCACTGGAGGAATCTGAAGTGGATCATTGGGAGATGGAATAAAGCTAGAAGATTCTGAGGTACTTGTGTCTGTGAAGTCACTTCCACCTCCTCTGTACCAGTAAGTGACTGATAGGAAGGATCATTAGAAGAGTGGTAGAAAGAAAGTGTCTCAGTGCCTATTGGTGAGGCAACAGGTGTAGGCATTGGCTCTGGCTGGACTGCCTAGATTGGCTTATCGATAGTGATGTAAACTGGTTCAGATGGGGATGAGTCAGGCATGGTGAAGAGTAGGTTGCTGGGAGTGGTAGTAGGTATGATAGGAATAGTAGAATGACCAGGCTTAGAGGATGGACTTGTATCAGTAGCAGGAGCAGAGGTAGGTATGGATTCTCCTAGAGCCAGGGCATCAATCTTGGCATGTAATGATGGCATGAGGTTAACAAGTTCCTAAATGGAAATCCCTTGTGCCTGTTGCTTTGCTAGCATTGCCTTATGTGCTGATTCATACTGGTCACCAACTCTCCCATCTTGTGGTTCATATGGGTTACTAGATCTACATTTATATTGATGATGTCCACAAGAAAACCTTCAAGTACATTCTTCATGAATGTCTACAGAGTAGCACCGAAGACTGATGGAGGAGCTGTAGAAGTAGGGGCAGAGGATTGAGTATCATCCATCCTACTTGACTTAGCCTTGGTCTTCTTCTTCTTCTTTGGGCTAGACTCAAGAGGCTTCTTCAAAGGAATTTCTATCCCCAACTTCCCAATTTGATTTCTTCCTACTGGGACTATCTTCTCAAAAGGCTCATTCTTTTCTAAGTAATAAATTTTATTCTTCTAAAACAAAGAGATAAGCTGGGGAAAAGGTATGGGGGTAGTCATGGTTCCATGAAACCTATATCTCTTGATCTCATCACAAATCAACTCACCTAGGTATTTTTGCTCTTTTAGGATAATGGAGTCCATTTTTCTAAAGTCTCTCTCAATGAAATCTGTGAAATTGTTTGACTTATTGACTATAGCTTTAGAGTAGATATACCATAGGTCTCTATGGAAATAACACATGTCATGAGTGGTCCCACTCTCTCTATGGGCTTCAAAATGGTAAACAGTTGGTTTGAATCAAGGTTGGGATATATATCTTCAGGAGGGTCCTCTATCCCTAACCAAGTGTTGATTTTAGAGGGTGAAATCAATATTTCTTGCCCCTAACCTTAGATACCATTTCCTTTTCTAATGAGTCTCTAAGGGCATCATCTACAAGTTCCAGATTATAGTAAAAATGCCTAACTATTTTTTAGCAAAATGGAAACCTAATAGATAACTAAGGTATATAAGACTCAAGGTAAGGGCTGAGGTCAAATTTCAATATCTCTTGAAGAAGATTGAGATCAATATAATGCATCTTGCACCCTTTTCTCCTTGAAAAGTTTTATTAAACTTCTGAGTCTTCTCTAGTTTCTTCACATTGAAGCCCTTAGGTGGAAATGTAATTTCTTCTTCTTTTTCTTCTGCTGGATCCTTTGAGGATTGTCCCTCTTTTCCCCTTTTAGATTGTAGAACCTCTTCTAGCATACTTGCCATGGCTTTGGCAAGTTTTTGATTATATTGGATCCTTTTGAACTTTTCTCAGTCCAGGAAGGTGTGTCAGATGAATTTGATGTGGATGGAGTAGGTCTTTGGTATCCTTGCCTCTACCTAGAGGTGTAGTCTTCTTTGATTAAGCCCTTGTGACTTTAGGTTCCTTGATCACAATCCCTTTAACTTTAGGTTGGGCTTGAGCCTTTAGTTTCAGTTTTGGCTTTGAGGTAATTTTCAATTTCTTGGTCGGAGGAGATGAAGGAGATTCAGAGGGTTGTTGGGGCTTAGAAGACCCAGAAGGAGTGTTAGAATAAGGAGTTTTGGTTCTAACCATTGTGATTGAGAAAAGAGAAGATTTCTAGAAAATGGGTCTGACAGTTGTGATCTTAAGGCTAAGGGATTTAAGAAATCTGAGAGGTTTTTGTCGGAGCAAATAATGGGTTTTAAAGGAAATAAAGTGACGAAGTGTTTGTGAAAAATTTTTAGAAGAGCACTAGGATAATCACTTGAAGTGATTTTATGAAAAATGACAAAGTGCCGACAAATATAGCCCTAGTACTTGACATTACTCTAGTGGGCATTCGAGTGATCTTGAGGCATCACTTGAGTGATCACTCGAGTGATTTAAAAATGATGCATTTTAAGTGCGTACCTAGCATGAGTAATATTGTAATTACCCATATATATTCCTATTGTGATTTTATAACACTTCAAGGCAAATTTGTGTTGAAACTCAATTGATTTGTGATCTGCATTGAAGATCACTCGAGGGCTTACTCGAGTAATTCTAGGGTCATCACTTGAGTGATCCATCCTTTCACCTTCTTACCATTTAGATTCTACCATTATGCAGGATTTTTTCAATTTATTTGACTTGAATGCTCACTGCCTTGAATTTTAAGGCATCACTCGAGTGGTCACTCGAGTGATGTTATTTATTACTTCCAGTTATTACTCGAGTAATATGGAGATTACTTGAAGTTGGCCCTTGAGTGATGTTATACTCTATTAACCTCTACTTTTCGTACCCCAAAACAGAGAATCAAAGTCCTCCAAAACAAATTGCTAGATACTTCGATGCTTAAGTCAGTAATCATCAAAACATGATCAAATTACAATTTCTACCATAAAACAACTTACAATTCATTGAAATTTACCATTCCCAATTCTCTTCTTATGAATATAAATTGATCTTTAGCTAGGGGTTTTGTAAAGATATCAGCTAGTTGAAGATGAGTTAGAATAAATATCACTTTAACATCTTTCTTTTGAATGTGGTCTCTGATAAAGTGATGTCTAACATTGATATGCTTGGTTCTTGAGTATTGAACTGGATTATTTTCCAAGCTTATTGTACTAGTGTTATTACAGTAGATAGGTATCTCCTTTAAGAATATACCAAGGTCTTGTAGTTGTTGTTTCAGCCACAACACTTGTGCGTAATAACTTGACGCTACGACATACTCAACTTCTGTTGACGAAAGAGACATTGTATTTTGTTTCTTGCTGAACCATGAAACAAGTAAGCCTCCTAGATATTGGCATTGCCTACTGGTACTCTTTTTATCAGTTTTGTATCCTCCATGATCAAAGTCTAAGTTTGAAATAAGGTATTCATTTCCTTCTTTAGGATACCAAAGACCTAATTCTGTTGTGTTGGCAAGATATCTAAAGATACGCTTGGCGGTTTCAGCATATGATTCCTTTAGTGCTGATTGGTATCTTGCACACATACCAACACTGAATTGGATGTCAGGTCTCCTTGCAGTGAGATAGAGTAATGATCCAATCATTCCTCTATATTTTGTGATGTTATAATCTTTTCCCTTGACATAGGTATCAAGCAACGTAGTTGAACTCATAGGAGTGTCCATTCCATTTGCTTCATCCATCCCATATTTCTTTAATAGCTCATTTAAATATTTTGTTTGAGAAATGAAAATTCCATTCTTTCTTTGTTTGATTTACAAACCAAAAAAGACATTCAATTTTCCCATAATTGACATCTCAAACTCCCCCTGCATTATCTCAGAAAATTCCTTGCACAGAATTTCAATAGCATCACCGAAAACAATATCATCAATGTATATTTAAACTATTAAAATATCATTTCGTTTTCATTTTGTTAAAAAATGTTGTATCAACTTTTCCTTGTACAAAACCTTGATCAATGAGAAATTTACTAAGTCTTTCATACCATGCTCTCGGGGCTTGTTTTAAACCGTATAAAGCTTTTCTTAGTTTGAAACATGGTCAGGCTTAGTCACATCTTCAAAACCTAGAGGTTGATCTACATATACTTCTTTTATGATGTAGCCATTTAGAAATGCACTCTTTACATCCATTTGATACAGTTTGAATCCCTTGATGTATGTAACAGCCAAGAGTACTCGTATAGCTTCTAATCTAGCCACTAGAGCATACGTTTCCTCATCATCAATTCCTTCTTCTTGATTATAGCCTTTGGCCACCAATCTTGTCTTATTTCTAACAATAATTGCATATTCATCAAGTTTGTTCTTGAATACCCATTTTGTGCCAATGATCGGATGATCCTTAGGTCAGGGTACCAAATCCCAAACTTGATTTCTTTAAAACTGGTTTAGTAGTCTTTGCATTGCTATTAACCAATCATTGTCTGATAGGGCTTCATCAATGTTAGTAGATTGAATCTCAGAAATGAATGCAGAAAAACTTACTTCATTAAAAATTCTGTTTCTAGTTTTGACTCCTTCATTCACATCTCCTATGACTTGTTCTAGGGGATGACTCTTGTTATATTTCTTGACTCTAGGTTGTCCTAGTGATTGTTCTTCTTCCTTGGCTTGATCATTTTCAAAATTGTATGGTTTAGGATTAGGTTGCTCATTTTCTTGATTTAATAGAATTTCCTACTTATCGTCAATAATTTTGTTAGAGGATTCAAATTCATTGAATACAACATGAATTGCTTCTTCAACAACACATGTTCGTTTATTGAAAAATCTATATGCTTTACTTCGGTTATAATAGCCTAGGAATAATCCTTCATCATTTTTAGAATCAAATTTTCCTAGGTTATTTTTACCATTATTATGAATGAAACACTTACAACCGAAGATGTATAGATGAGTGAGATTCGGTTTCCTTCCTTTGTATAGTTTGTATGCTGTCTTTCCAAGTTCCGTTCTGATGTAGGCTCTATTTGAAATATAGCATGCTATGCTCATTGTATCGGCATAAAAAACTTGAGACATATTCTTTTAATTTAGCATTACTCTAGCCATTTCAGTGAGTACTTTGTTCTTTCGTTCCATGACTTTATTTTGTTGAGGTGTCCTTAGAGCAGAGAAGTTGTGATCAATGCCATTAGTGTCACAGTAATCTTCAAAAGCTTGATTGTCAAATTCTCCACCATGATTTGTCTTGACACTTGCAATGGACATACCTTTCTCATTTTGCACTTTCTTGGCAAAAACAATAAATTTACTAAAAATGTTATCCTTAGATGATAAGAAAATATTCCATGTAAATCTAGAGAAATAATCTACAATGACCAATGAATATAAGTTGCCACCAAGACTTTTAACTCTTGTTGGTCTAACTAAATCCATATGCAGCAATTGAAGTGGTTTGTTGGTTGTGATCTCATTTTTTGATTTGAAGGATGATTTAGTTTGGTTACTCTTCTGACATGCGTCATAAATCAAATCATTTTTTAAATTTACTTTGGGTAGACTAAGTACTAAATCCTTTTTGAGTAACTTGCCTAGTTGGTACATATTGACATAAGCTACTCTCTTATGCCATAACCAACTTTTACAGCATTACTTAGAAAACAGTTCTAGCTTAGAAGCATTTCTACTAATATCAAGAGTATAGCCATTACCTTCCCTTTTTGCTCTGAGCTTTGCTTTTAGATTCTTCTTATCTAATTGTAAGTCTTTCTTATTTACAATTAGACATTCCTCTGAGTCAAATATTACCCAGTTATGTTTATCTACACTTTGACTTACACTCAGATAATTTTGACACAAGCCTTCAACATAATATATGTTTTTGACTTGTATACCTCTATCATTTTTTATTTCACTAATGCCTGCTATCTTTCTAGATTGATTTCCTCCAAATTTTACCTTTCCACCTTTCTTAGGTTGCAATGTGGTAAAAATTTTGAAATCACCGGTTATATGTTTGGAGCATTCACTATCTAAATACTATTTGTTACCTTTGGATGCTTTGAGACATATCTGCATTCAAATACAATTATGTCTTAGGTACCCATATCTTTTTGGGTCCTTTTGGGTTAATACAAATTATGTTTTGAACATATGAACATTTAGGCACCCATTTATAGGTTCCTATCTTTCCGATCTTTTTATGTATATATGATGAAGTATAATAACCCTTTCTATTACAGTAATTACAATATGCAAAAGGATTCGACGTATGAACAGAATATTAAAAAGGGTAAAGGTGCATCCAGCACCCCGAACTATTTTTGGAGGTGCAATCACCACCCTAAAGTATTTAAGGGTGCAATCAGCACCCTAAACTATTTTTTGGGTGCAATCAGCACCCTAAACTATTTTTTGGGGTGCAATCAGCACCCTAGAGTATTTAAGGGTGCAATCAGCACCCTAAACTATTTTTGAAGATGCAATCAGTACCCTAATGTATTATAAATAGAACAATTACACCATTTCACTAACAGAATATTAACTCCGTTTGCTAACACACTATTTTCTTTCAGTATTTAAGGCTGCAATTTTGCCTCTAATGTAGTAAAAATAGAGCAATTGCACCTCCAAAAATTTGAACTTTAGCAAACAAAGTTTGTATTCTGTTAGTGAAAGGGTATAATTGTTCCATTTTTGATACATTAGGGTACTGATTGCACCTCCAAAAATAGTTTAGGGTGCTGATTGCACCCTTAAATACTTTAGGGTGCTGATTGCACCCCAAAAAATAGTTTAGGGTGCTGATTGCACCCTTAAATACTTTAGGGTGCTGATTGCACCTCCAAAAATAGTTTGGGGTGCTGGATGCACCTTTACCCTATTAAAAATGACTCAAATACATCTTACCTCCTGTTTTCTTTCTTCCTTTCTTTCTATCTGTTTTTGGATTATATCCAATACCAGATCGGTCATTTACAAATGGTTGAGCTTTTAAAATAACATTTAACATCTCACTTCCTTTAGTAAATTTTTCAAGAGTCTTAGTGAGATCTAATTTTTCTTTTTCATAGAAGAGCAATTTTTACAAACTCTCTCTGAACTTTCTTTAATCTCTTCTTTAAGAACTTTATTTTTTCTTTTGAAAACCACTAGTTCTTTAACTACTTTGATGAATTCAGAATGTAGAGCTTTATCTTCATAAAGTAATTCATTATAGGTAGGATCATAATCAGTTACCTCTTCTTCTTGAGCAACCAGACATATATTGGCTACTTCTTCTTCATCGCTATCTTCGTCAGAGGAACTGTCTCCCCATATAGCAGATATAAAAGCTTTCTTCTGTTGAAGAACTTACCTTTTCTCTTTTCTTTGCTCTTCTGAATCAATTCCAGACATTCTGACTTGATATGTCTTAGCTTTCCACATTCATAGCAGATAATGTGTTCTTTACTGCTTGTTCTTCCTTTTTGAAAATTTCTGAATCCTTGGCCTTTCTTGTAAAATTTTTTGAATTGTTTTATTATCAGGCCCATTCATCATCATCGAAATCTTTATCATCTTCTTGGGTTTCCTCTTTTGCTTTTAGTTAAGGCCTTTCTTTTTCTTGTCACCAATATCTTCTAGTTCTCGTTTAAATTTCAATATACTTTCATATTCAGAGAGACTTTCGAATAAAGAAGTAACCGATCACATTGATTTACCTTTTACTTCCTCAATCGTAGTGACTTTGACCTCCCACTTTTTATAGAGTATATTCAGAATCTTTCTTGAGTATGTTGATCATATACTCTCCCAAGTGCTGCAAGTTGACTAACAAGAAAAGTATATCTAAGTTCAAATTCAGCTATTGACTCACTTAATTTCATTCGAAGTAAATAAAATTCAATGACCAGAGTGTTGATCCGATTTTCCTTTATTACTGAAGTTCTTTCATGAATTATTTCTAAGGCTTGCCATATTTCCTTAGCCGTTGGAAGTGTGCAAATCCTAAAGTATTCATTTTGACTCAAGGCACTTTGAATCATCAGAGTTGCTTTGCTATTGAGAGTGATGAGTTTCTTGTCATTCTTATCATACTCAGCTGGTGTCTTTCAAAATTTCTATGAATCTATAATCTTTATGCCATCAGTATTACTTGCTACATGACATTCAATGAAAGCTGTGAAACTTCTTGAGTGGAGGGAGGTGTCATTAGGGCTGTGATCGGGGTTTTCTCAACTTGATCAGAAATAAGGTTCTTTGGCCACAAGATGAAAGAATTAAGGACAACGCTCACAATTTTGAGGTCATCAGTGGGGATAGGGAGAGGTGCATTTGTAACGATCACCTCTTTAACTGTCACTCTGACTTGATCAGTTTTTATTTTTCGGTGGTGGATAGTTGATCCCAAGTTATGTACTCTCCCCCATGCAACTAATCGTCTCAGAGGATCTTCCACAAATAGGTTACAAAGCTCACCAATTTCTTTTCTATGACCTTCTGATGATTGACCAATATTGTAGCAACTCCCTTTAGTACTCTGCTTTAGTGCAAGCAAATGTGACTGGGGAGCACTGGGATCTTGTCTTGTGCTCACAATGATAAACATTTCCTCCTTCATCTTGCTTAACCTTTCTTCTAATCGGGTATCAAATGATGTTTTTGCCTCGGCCCTTGCTTCCACCCTCACAGTAGCCAATATATGCTCCATCTCCTCCCTAGTCACCATACTTGAGAAACGACATAGGGTGCTCCAAAGTAATCCCTTATGTCTACCCCTCCTCCAACTCACTTGACACGGTCGTAATGCTCGTGTTTTCCTATAGCAACAGTCAGGATACATTCCCCCCATTTGACCTAAATGATCCCTTAGCGTGTTTTTTTAAAGCTCCTCTTGTAAGACATAGATGACAAACATAAGTTATAAAATTTGTTTACTAAATAATTAATAATAACAACAATACTTCCAATTTGTTCACCAACTATATAAGATTATTCACTCGTATAAGACCCTCGCTCCTCTTTTGGTGAGTGAACTTCCACATTTCTTCGTTACATATCGGAGATGGTAGAGAAAGAAGAACAGAAGGATCAGATTAAGCTGCTTCTTCTAATCTCTTCCGTTTGGCCGCCAACAAGTCTTTTTCAGCCTTTGCATAACCCCCACAAGACTATGTATGGGGGCAATCATTCTTCCTACCTCTCTCTTATGCCTTTTGCCTTTTTGCCTGAGAATAAGAAATAAAAAATAAGGTTACAATCAATAAAGACAATTCATAAGTAAATAAAATGTAAAACAAGTTAACTCACTAAAGCTTTTGGAGTAGTCTGAAGCCATCTATATTCTTGCCTAGTGTATTCATCAATATAAGAATACTTGTCACATGGATTAGGATGAGGCTTACCATCTTTCACCTCGATATGCAAGTAATTGTTGGCTAGACTTATCTTAAACTTCCTCCAGCATTTATAACAACACGTCATTATCTTCTTATACAATATTTCACTCTGAGGAATGTCGTAAGTGAGCTGTAATGCATGCATTGGATAGTTAGTGACAAAGTTGATAATTCAACCATACAAATTTGATAGTTAGTGAGGGCAATCATTTTATACCTGGATAGTTTCCTAACTATGTTGCTTCACATGTTCATCCACATTTCTCTACTCCTATATCAAGATGTTAGGCTTGTTGCGTGCTAGGAGGCTGACAAAACTCCTATATCAGCTTGCATTAGGCCAATTAGTTTCCAATATCTATCAAACTCAATCAAAATATTTTCCTAAATTATTTTACCCAACCCTAATATATGTGGCTAAAAGGATAATTTGAAAAATGGAGTGTGATTTTGGCAAAACTAAGGTCAAAAATGGATTTTACACTCAAAATTGTGTAGAAATAGCCTAGGTCATAATTTGTGATAAAGTACAATTAGATCGGGTATAAAAGGAATTAGACTGGATTCGTAAGGGCATTTTGGTAATTATACACTTTTTAATAGAGATAACCAACCATATGAATTTAGGCATGAGACATGAATGAATAATAACTAATTTATTATAAATTTGAACTTTTAGGATTTGACATGCCTGAGTCAGACAAAGAATTATTAATCGGAGTAGCTAGGCCATTGGAGAGGATGTCAGGTAGTAACCCTATCTTTCATACACTATGTGATTGTTTATATACTTTGTGTTGCTATGCTTTGTGATATGAATTTTTTGTGTCAAAACCTAGCTGTGGTGTAGGAAAAGCACAAGTACCACTCGATCGGAAAAGCACAAGTACCATCAAGCCAAGTGGGACCCAGCTAAGGTAGTAAGACAAGTACAAACAGACAGTTATCTACTCTAAAACATTATAGGACGTAAGGGTCAAACAGTCATTTGATCCTAAACAGTGTACACAGTATGGCTAGTAGGGATAAACAATCATTTGATCCTGAATGCCAAATAGATGGACATGTTTACAGTATATATGTTATGTTACATTATATGGTGCATTGCATGTTTATTTATCACATTTTATATGATGTTTGTGTGTTACTACTAAGATTCATATGAATCTCACCCCTTTTCAAATATATGATTGACAGCTAGTATAAGATGGGTGGACGCCCGTATTTGTAGCCAATCGCTGTGGTAATGTGATTTGTGTATGTTGTGCCGCATATTGATGTGTTAAATGTTTCTACATTTCTCATTATGTTGTGATGGATGTTGTAATGCCTGCTTTGTATAATTGTATTTTATATGATTGGATATCTGTTACTACTGAGATTCTCTCGAATCTCATTCTTTCCAAAAAATTATTATATATAGCAAAGACCAGTGGCACAAAGGACAGAGGTAAGAGCTAATAAGTGAAGGATGAAGTTAACACAAAGAAGTTATTTTGTAGACTATCTGTATATTTTTGTAATATGTAGTAAGATGGTTGAATAGTTTTCTATGACTATATACTGTGTATATATGTAAACGATTGTAGATGTAATAGTAAGGATAGTAATAAGTGGTATTAGAACACTTGGTTA
The DNA here is from genome assembly GCA_963242795.1 of Inga leiocalycina. Taxonomy (NCBI): domain Eukaryota; kingdom Viridiplantae; phylum Streptophyta; class Magnoliopsida; order Fabales; family Fabaceae; genus Inga; species Inga leiocalycina. Next base: position 30,930,692 of record OY725325.1, on the reverse strand, counting down.
TTTTCCTAAAATATTTACATATTTGGAAAGAGTGACCCACATAAAAGGAAATTCGGGCCTTAAAAAATGGGTACAAGTACCCAAGCGGGGTATCATAATTATCAAAGAATAATGGTATCAAAGAGAGTAACCAAGACGATAGTATCGGTATCAATTCTTATTGATATATATATATATATATAAGTAAATTAAGTAATAACTTATATGTATACATTAATTAAAGAGGGGTTTTACATCAAGAACAAAATCTTTCAAAGATGAATTGACATATTCTTTACCATTATTGCTATGAAGAATCTTAATTGATCTTTGAAATTAGTTTTTGTAATATTCTGAATTTTGGGCCTAGAGACTTGAGGAAACGCCTATATCAGGCAAACTACTAAGCCTAGTTTGGGAGGATTCCCAAGAACGTCGAGATATAGAAAAACTTTAAGGGATATAGAGCGGGATTCGAATGAAAACTTGGTAGACTTTAGGGACCAAGTGCATGTACCGGTACTGATACGCAGTCCATACATAGTATTTTGATGCTCGGAGATAGTGAGCATGACTTTTGAGACGAGGGCAGTCACAGGGTACCGGTGGTCAGAAACGGTTAAAGCTAGTATCTGCGTTTTGACCCAAGTACATAAAGGTTAGGCGTGCTCAACCCAGAAAAATCTCAAGATGGGTGACCCCCTGGGAAGTCACATGTATATGTGTGACATGTTATGAAAAGTGGTTAGCACATATTTTGCAGTAGTTTAGAGGCTACAGGTAGTTGTGGGCTTTCTTTGACAACTATAAACGTTTATGATATGTTATTTCAAGAGTACCTATGTCCCAAAACCTTATGAAATGATATAGATTAAGTGGTACAAATGCTGAACAAGGTCAAGAAGCTAGACCTGATCCAATGCAGTAAATCATGGGCATGTTAACAAAACATCAAATAATGATCAATGATTAAGGATCATAGTGATGAGCTGTGAGAAGTGCAGCAGAAACAAAACACAGATTAGGGGAAAATTTGAAATAAACGATCATCCAGGAAAGGCCAATGTAGTAACTCTTTCTTTCATGCTATGTGATTATTGTTTATTTGTGTGTGTCATCTTCTGTAACATGAGCACAGTGTCTTGGACATGCATATTAGGCTAGTTGTGATCTAGAATCCAGCAATGGTGCACGTAAATAAGCCAAGGTCTAAACATGTCGTTGACTATGGACAGGGTTAAGCTAGGGTCTAAACATGTCATTTAACCATGGACACGAGTTAAGCCAGTGTCTAAACATGTCGTTTGACCATAGACTCGAGTTAAGCTAGGCTTCAAATAGTTGTTTAACCTTGGACACGAGTTAAGCTGGGATCTAAACATGTTGTTTGACCTTAGAAATGAGTTAAGCTAGGGTAGGTGCAGAGTTAAGCCAGGGTTGAATAATTGTTTGGCCTTGGACAATTTGCACACAACATTCTATCATTTCACATAATATGGTATATGGCATATATATTATCACATTTTCTATGAATGATCATGTGTTACTACGAAGGTCAAATGGGATCTAAAACCAGGCTAGGAATTGGCATAAAAGAATACAGATTTTGGGTGTAGTCGAGTGTTATAGGAGGTTCCTGTGGAGCTCCTATTAAATCATCTTGACATTGTTAAAGCTCATATAAAAAGATAAACACCAGAGTGGGCAGCGGAAGCATAGTAAAGTTAAGTGCAATTTTGAGCGTTACAGGAGAGGTTAATAGCCATACCAAGGTTGATCATCCCAAATCACAATTTGACCCATGTGGTCTATAGTGATATAGTCAGTATGGCATACAATGATTTGCCCTGAGTATTGAGGTGATATGGCCAAGAGCATTACACCATGTGTAGTGAACAGTGAAATGACCCGAGTGATCAACAGTATTATACCCTATGTGGTGTACACTGACATAAACTTGTATGGTTTACAGGGCATGACCTGTAAGGTCGATAGTCACACAATCTATATGGCATATGATGACACATGTAAACAGAGATCAGGATGAGCCTGAGTGTAGTAGTGCATAACGGTGGTGAATACTCTCCACACTATAGCCTCTCAAAATGAAATACTCACTCATATTGGCAGTAAGCCCCAATGTACATGTTTGTACAGGGCAGTAATACCTAATGGGAAGTTATACCTAATGTGTTGTATGTCCTGAGGTTGTTAGTCTCAATATGTATTCAGCAAAGATGATAAACTGTATGTGTTTAAGCCATAAGACCTAATGGGCATGTATGTTGTTAGGCTGGTAAATGTTATGTTTTAAGAATGGTGACGAGCAGAGGTGCGAGGCAGTAAGTATCGAGGTGCTTGTAAGCATAGGGGTGACTCCCTGAACTATAAGACTAAGCATATAAGATTGTATGGTACAATGTCCTTAGGCTATAAGATCCTATATGCCAATTATGTTGTAATGGACCAGTGTGTCCAAAGGCCCTAATACCAAGTGGACTAGTGTGTCATTAGGCTGTAGATGCATTCAAAAATGTGATGGGCAGTGGACTAGTGTGGCATTTTTAGGGCAGACATATGTACCTTGCGTTTTTAGAGTAGATATTGGTAAGTGGAGCCAAGCAAGGCCATGCACACATACTCTGACCTGGTGTCCTTTAACGGGCCTTGATATGCATGTCCTAGTCCCAAGAAAAACTTGAGTAAAATCCTAAGTAGACATCGATAAAGTAACTTTATTAAAGTACTTTAATAAAGTAAGCAATGATGACATAACTTTTGTGTTGGATGAATGAGAAGGTGACAAGAGTTCTTCATGATGACACTTACCTTTTTGACTTTTGGGTTGGCACTACTAGAAGGTGACACTTGTCCCCTCATCATGACATTCATAAAGTGACTTTTGTGTTAGCACTCTTTGGAGGTGACACCTAGAACAATAGTTAAGGGAATCCACCAGTGCCTAGCCTAGTAGCGTACTTGACTTCCAGAACACTGAACCCAGGAGTAGTGGAAAATAAGGGGGGACCCACTTAATTAAAGCTAGTGACATGTGTCACCGTGTAGTAAGATCACCAAACGAATGGCACTACAGAATTTGACACACGTCGGACAACTTTTAAGACTTATTAATTGCTACACTAGTAGAAAAAGGTCTTTTTAGACCGGTTAAAATTGACTTTTTAGACCAATTCTGGATCCGATCTTGATACAGTCGGTCTAAAAAGTATGTCACTTTTAAGACCGGTTTTGTAACCGATCTTAAAAGTATATATTTTAAGATCAGTTCTTTTTATAACCAGTCTAAAATAAACAATTTTAAGACCGATTTTCATAGGGTCCGGTCTTAAAAGAACTCTTTTGTAAGGCGATTTATGTAACATTTTTAAGACCGGTTGTATGCAAAACTGATGTTATTTTAAGACCAGTTTTGCATACAACCGGTCTTAAAAATGTTAATTTCAAGACCGGTTTTAAATACAACCGGTCTTAAAGTTTAAATTTTAAGACCGGTTGTAAATATAACCGGTCTCAAAATAACTTTTAAGACCAGTTATCATTATAACCGATCTTAAAAGTGTCATATTTTTTTATTTGTTTGTGATTAGGTTAGTTACCAGAACGCATCCTTGAATTGCTTAAGTGCCATATGGAGTTCAGTTTACTTCCACTTTGATATGCACGTAATTGTTGGCTAGATTTGTCTTAAACTTCCTCTAACGTTCATCACAATACGTCATTGTCTTGTCATACAAGACTTCACTCTCCGGAATGTTGTAAGTGAGTTGGATAGTTTCCCAAATATGTCGCTTCACACCTTTATTGACATTTCTCCACTGCTCTATCAAGATGCTAGGCTTGTTGCATGCTAGGAGACCAACAAAACTCCTATACTGTTGGGCATTAGGCCCGATTGGTTTCCAATATCTATCAAACTCAATCGGAATCCTTTCCCTAGTATTCCAATTGAGAGGAATGTTTGTCAATCAGGTGGCTCTCCTACCCCTTCATCTAGGCCAGTTACGTGGCTCATTGTGTTCCTGGCTCGGAGCATTGCTAGGCTCGCTCTGATTTGGATTAGTTGGATCAGGAGTACCTTCACTAGGAAGACTTATTGTCTAAAAACACTTTAAGGATACTATTTAAGGAAATTTTACTATACGGTGCTTATTATTATAACAGGGCACTATCTATAATGGCATTGTTCAAAAGTAATTCCTAAGTTTTGCAAACATGAACAAATAATTAATTGCAATGCATAAGTTGATAACCAATATCAACTAAAGCAATAATTAAGATGAAGGAGGAATGATTAATTGCAATTGCAAAAGCAATTCCCTAAAGCAAGTTTTCATATTGGTAAAGATTTTAAATTCAAATTGCATGGCCGAATCAAAAGAAGGAAACTAGAAGCTACAAAATCAATATAACAGAAGCAACAAGCTTAAACCAAACAAAATAGAACCCAGTTTAGCAAAATCAACTAAGAGCTACACCACTATAGTCTTCAACTACGATCAAAATCAAACAAAACAAAACCAAACAAGCTTAAACCAAACAAAACAATATAACATAAGCTACACCACGACTCTCAAAATCATCACTTTCAAATGGAATAATTAACCCAGGTCCACTAGAAGCAACAATCTTAAACTATAGTCTGTAATGCAAATGGAAAACCACCAAAATAAACCCAGGTCCACAATTTCAAAAAATTAAACGGTACCTTAAACCTTTGCTTGAGGATCCTCTTCTTCCTCTGGAATTGAACAGACCTTGGCCACTTGCGGCAGGAATCGAACAAAGAAAATGAGGGCTAAGTCATCTCACATTTTCAATGAAAAACCCAAAAATGAAATGGAAACACAAACCTGATGACAATAAAGACAAGGTTGAGAATGAAACAATCGAAGGAAACAAACGACGATAGCCTTCCGACAATGAATTCAATAGTAAATCTCTGTTAACAGCGGCGAAGTTAAGGATGGAGGAGAGAAGGGGAAAGGAGGAGCTACCGTGAGACGATGCAAGGGTTTTGCTGATGTGCTTGAGTTTAGATTTCATAGTCAAATTTAGGCGCCTTTTGAAATCTAGGTCATGTTTAAGACCGGTTATTAATTACAACCGGTCTTAAATTTTAAGACCGGTTGTAATTGACAACCGGTCTTAAAATATATATTTAAGACCTGTTATTAAAAAATAAACGGTCTTAAAAATTGAAACTTTTTAAGACCGGTTATTAATTAATAACCGGTCTTAAATTTTTAATATTTTAGACCGGTTTTAATTTACAACCGGTCTTAAAAATAATAAACATTTTATTTTTATAATTGTCATTAATTCAGATAATATTTTCTAAACTGGTTATTTTTATAACCGATCTAGAAAATATATTACATATATTTATTTTTTTTAATTGTATATATTTTAAGACCGGTTTTTGTTATAACCGATCTTAAAATTATTTTTAAGACCGGTTTTTACTATAACCAGTCTTAATATTTCATCATAATTACAAAAATGCCACCGGTAATATTTCCAAAAACCCTTTTCTATACTAGTGCTATATATTTTGGGCTGACAAGCCCCAAAATTTACAAGAAATACAAAAAAAACGTTGAGAAAAATTGAAGAGGAGAGAAGGTAGATGAATAATGAAAGTTCTTGAGCTCCGAAGTCAATTTCACCCCCGATTCGGCATTTCCAGCTTCCGAAGTCTTCTATAATGTTGTTCCACTCAGTGAGAGCAACATTTCTATGATTTCTAATTTCAGATCAGAGGTGTTTGGTGATGTCTACTCGAGAGAGGTGCCACTTGAACCAAGAACTGGTTGCAGAATCGTACTCAGGTAAGCGTAAGCTTTGATTTGAGCCGAATATTGTGATGTTTGAGTACTTATTCATTGATTTGTGTGACTACCTTGATTTTCAAACATGAAGAAAAATGAATCTTAATGGTCTTGCATTCATGAGAAATGGGTTAAAGAAGGTTTAATGATGTTAGATTATAAGTCTTCAAGCTAAATTTACAAAACAGGATTTTTGGGAAAAAGGGGTTCTATTCAGTTCTGTTCAGAATCTGGGGAAGGATCTAGATTTTGATAGTATTCCATTGGATTCTTCACAAAAATTATGTGGAATCACATGTGGTTATGATTTTTGGATTATTATATATAATTCTGTAATTTTTGAAAATTTAAGTTGTTGTTGTCCAGATTCGTTTCTAGAAACCAGTTTGTTGTGGTGTGTTTTTCAGTAGCCAAACCTAATCCAAGTGGCATGATATTTTACAAGTTGAAAGTAGACATCTTGGGCTTTAATTTGATAGGTAATATGAGCCATTTGGACTTGTAGATTGGAAGTTATGTTTTTTCAAAGTTTTACCATGAATTTGCAACTGTCTGAGTTTGACGAATATCTGGGAAATGTGTGGCTGTATTTGATGCTTTGTGATATTTTTCCCTTAAAGTATAGTTAAAGAGCTTTACCTAGGACTTTAGACCACCTCATTTGGAGTTCTAAAGAATAAGTTATGATTTTTGAAAATTCGACCAAGAAATAAGGAGAAACTTAGCCACGACCAGAAGATTTTTTGGCTGTAGCCCACAAGTTTCTGGCCTCCTTTGGCCGTAGCCAAAGAAGTCTTGTCCACGGCTAAGACTCCAAATCCTCGGATTTCATATTTTTCCGAAAAACATCGACTTGTTTAGCCCTTCCTAACTTATTGGGCATTAATATATGAAACGACCATTTGTTCAAATAACAATTACCATAATGGTTTTATAAAATCATGTTAACCAATGATAACTGAAAACAATTTTTTTTCCAAGACATATCAGAGTTCAGGGCATAAAACCTGCCAATAAAATCTGTTACTTTGGGCATACATAACAATAGGAGAAATCATAGCCCACAAGTCTTAAAACATTAAATTCCACAATTAAGATTTCATACAAAACGATTTCTGACGCATATATAGTTATGGGTCCACCAAAATCTTTGAATACGAAAATAAGGCCTCATGCCTAACAAAAGTTATACAGTTATTTCAAAACAGTTATCCAAACATTAAATATGATATCTCCAAAAACATGAGATGTGCTATAATGGCAAAATAGAAAATAATACAACACCAATACTACAAGAGGCCTACAGGATTCTCAACGTCTATGCCTCTGGTTGCTTCCCTTGGCCTCTATCCAAATTAGAGGTCTCACCTAAAAAATATTTACCATGACGGGGTGAGCCAAAAAGTCTCAGTAACCAAAATCAATTTACAAAATATACAAGAAAAGATTGTAAGTCAGAGAAGCAGGTTTAACTAACATAATATTAATAATATTCTCAATAATTAAATTTTACATAATATAATCAACAATTAGAACCGTCCCTACTCATCCATCCTGCTCCTCCTTATAGCTTCTGGACGTGGTACAACCTTTCAATCTAGTATACTCGGCCAAAGGTGAGCTAGTCACTTCAAGAATATTGCTCCCTCGCATGCCACCACCGATATACCGTAACAGGGAGGTGTCCGCTCAAAACACTCAACTTAAAATCCGGGCCAAGAATGAGAGAGCCGATGGATACACAAGTTCACCATATCTCTTCCATACAACCCAACATATCCCATAATAGAAAAGTAATAAATCAATATAATTTTTGAAAACATTTATAAATTATCATCCCATATACAACATTCCATCACAGACATCACAACCGTAACAACAGTAACAATTTTTTTAAAATAAAATCTCCGCTCATATATACAAATTGGAAAATGCACAGCTTCACTGAATTAAGTTCATATTGGATATAAAATAATCTTTCTAAACACATTCAAATAGTATAGTAGAAAGTGAGGTTCAGAAAACATCTTAAAGTCCAAAACAAGCATATAAAATAAATTAACCCCGGTTACCTTAATTACAAGCTTAACTTTAACCTGAGTACCAAACACGAACAATAACCAATCACAAGAAAACTCTATATTATCAATTTAAGGAACAATTAACCCCAACTAATACTAAAATAAATAATTTACACAATTTATCTACAATTTTCCTCTACAACTATTATCCTTAAATATTCTAACTTCCTTAACAATCCTTAAATAACCTCTATACCATTTTCTCTCTTCAACCACTTAATTTCAAAACTTAAAGTTTCACCTTTAACATATATATTATTATAAAATCATCAATATCAACCTCCTAGAATAATTAAATCTCTTTTTTCTAATTGATGCAAATATAATCTAATTATTAAATAATATTTGAAACTCCCACATAATTAAAATCATATAAAAATATAATACTTAATATCAAATTATAATTTATAATTCCTTATACTACAAAATTTACCAAATTAAATCGATTAGAATTTCAATAATACCTCCAATAAACCAAATAAATTATTTAATCCAAATTTAATTGGATAAAAAGCCCAATATAGAATTATTCATAGATTAATTTATAGAAAATTCATTATAAAATTATATACAAGCTAAATAAAAAAAAGTAACTTCATTAAAATTAACTATTAATTATCCTCTACATTTCTTTAGCCTTATATTAACAAACCTCAAATATGTCCAAAATCCTAATCTTAAAATTTTCTCTAATCAACGTAAATTTTCTCACCCTGCATCTAGGTTGGTGTCATGATGAACCTAGAACCTTAATATCACTTACCTTGGAAATCATTTTCCTCGGTTCTCAAATAAGATGATAGGTGTGATTACCACCACCTCACATTAAATTCTAGGGTGAACCATCATATCTTTTGATTCCGCAATGATCCGCCACTTCAGAATAACCAACAGTGTATACACATAATCCACAAATCACATATATATCCACAACAACCAAACCTACATGTGTATACACAACCATTATTAGAAATCATCTTCTACCCCCCAAGGCATAGATCTAAGGGAGCTATTCTAGCAAATTCCCATGTTTGCCAGGAACTATAGCTCTGATACCAGAAATGTAAACCCCTCCGTAATTATATCCAAAACACGTTATTAGAGTGAAATAAAGACCAATAATAATCAAAATTCATTTACATTCTCATCCTTAAGATAGGGTTTTCACAAATTTCTTTAACAAACACTTTAACCTGGTCTCACATTCATATTTCGAATACAATTACCTCATGAAGACAAATCACAATCATATAAATATCATAGTGCACAATAATAATACCGGCAATCCCGGGTTCATACCTTCACTAAAGATACGTAGGCACATATGCCTTTTACAATTTCTCAAATAGGGATTACACAAATTTCAATCCAAATACATATCCAAATACACCTCCACAACATATACAACCATATATCCATCCTAACATATACAACTCTAAATACATCCAAATCAAAAACCATTATCCCAAATAGCAATGATAACCAACTACCAAATCTAAATGCCCGTAAGGGATTCTCGCCGCCCATAGTCGCTTACTCCTTCCTCGAGCCACTTGTCCTGTCTAAAATGTTGGTAGGGGAGGGTGAGATTCTAGAGAATCCCAGTAGGAAACAGATACCAATATGCATGTAAGATAAGTTTTTAATGCATGACATACTTGCATCACAATAACTCATGCTCACATAATGATATATCCAGATGCTCAATGTTTCAACAGCATACTCATGGCCATAGCATAAATAGAAACAAAGTTTCAATGATTCATATATGTTTCACATAATCAAGCAAAGCAATAACATGCATCAATACACAAACACAAATATCAATACATGCAGGAGAGGTAAGTTCCCTACTATTCTTTCCAGGTATGCTCCAGCATCGGCTACTTACGATCCGAGCGGATATCAAACCATGATCAGGGTGAATATCAAACCCTATAACCAAATCAAGGACATAAGATCATTCTCTTTTCCAAATTCACATTTTCATAACACTTAAAGTTGGTTACCATTCATGACCTTAAGGTGCCTAATTAAAGCCTAAACACATGCCTAAAGGCTTGGGAAACACTTGACAAAAGGTCACCTTTTAAAAGTCCAAAATGCTGATTTTTGGGGGTTGGCCGCGGCCAGCCTACCCATGGGCCGCGGCCAATGGGTGCACAGAAGGTCTTGGGCCGCGGTTCATAACCTTTGGTCGCGGCCAAGAAAATTCTGTTTCCTGTCTGAACTTCCAAAAATCATAACTATTTCTAAAAAAATTGAAATGAGGTGATTCCAAAGCCAAATAAAAGACACTTAAGTCCTATTTATAGGAAAAATATGGAATATTATTAGAAATCACGAAAACAGTCCATAATTACACAAAAATACACACTGCCCCAAAACTAAGTTCTGTTTCGATTCCAAACATTGGCAAAGCATAACTCTCAGTTCACAAAACGAAATGACACAAACTATATATCCATTTTGAAGCTTGAGATATAAAATTTAAGACTGGAAAGTTTCAGGATTTTTCAACACCATTTGGTCATTCAAATATTTTGTACAAACTGACTGCCCAGAACAGAGTTCACATTGACAGCATTTTCCAATTTTCCACCAAAGCATCCAATGACTCCAAAATCATTAACCAAACTTATTCCCATACAATTTTCCACAAGGAACAGTATGGTAACCTCAAAATGACCAAAATCACAATCCAATGACATGCCCTGTTTTGCCAAATGCATAAAAACCAACACAAAGTGACCAAACTTCACATTTAAGCTTCAATGCAATTTTATCACTTCAAAACACTAAACAAGGCATCATTTCCATAACAACAACATACCATACTCTCCCATAACCCTAAATCATGAAAATTAGGGCTAAAATTCTAGAAATTCAAGGCCTAACCAATGGCCACAAAACTTATATGAAAATGAAGCTTTCACTCACCTCAACAACTTTCCCAAAGAAGTTTCTTGATTCACCCAAGTCCATAATTTCTTGAGAGCTCAAACACCACGAAATGGACAAATTAAAACCATGAAATTGAAGCTCTTAACACAAGAAACAACTTTATAGAAGAGCATTTTTCCATTAGAAGCCATTTATAGGGTCAAATACTCACCTTTAACATAAAGCACTTCCTCTTTCTTAAGCTCCCATGGCAGCTTGAAAATGGAGAAGAAAATGAGAGAGAAAAGAGTGATGATGAAGAAGGGAAATGATAATGAGGGATCGCAGAAAATTCTGCCCCCAAGCCTTCACATGCGCACAAAGAGAGAGGGAGAGGGAGAAAGCAATTAAAAAAATGTGGGTTTGACTTTCTCAACCATTCTCTCACCACACATACTTGCCAAGTGTCCTAATATCATTGGTTCTCATAAAGTAAGTAACTCATTAGTTAATTTAACCACACCATTAGCCATTTAGTTACATATCTCATTTTCCTCTTAGTTAGTAATTAATTTCTTCCATTAATGACTAATTTATGGCTATGCTTTCAATTTCTCAATAATTATGGCATATTAATTAATATTGCCACCAAAACACATAATTATTCCACTTTAATTTGATAATTATCCTTTATAATTATCATTAGCCCTTAATTGAAATTTGGGGCGTTACAATTCTCCCCCCGTTCAATAAATTTCATACTCGAAATTTGTTACACCCTGGGGACATAAACCTCGAACTCCTCCTCATGACGGTTTCCATTCCTCAAATTGTTTCTTATTAGAACAATCCTTTCAAGACCACTTATACAATAACACGCTACAGGTCCGATTCTCACAAAAATCTCAACAAACTAATGCGTCTTGGCTCAATATCTTTCTCTCAATCACTTTACCAATTCTCATGCCCGAAGACACTCCATGAGCATGTGATCTCCGTTTTCAAACTTTAGAGGTCTTTACCTCATTCAATCATATTTCGGATAGACTGCACTCGGGCATCCTAACTTTGAGTCACTCTAATAACTGATATCAAGTCACCTTCCCTTTTCGGGTATAATTCAAACCACCACAGATGCACTGCGTACAATCGACAGCTTCCATTGTATTCACATATACCCAACTTCCGCTGTTTTCGACAATACTTCAACTTACACCGTATCCACTTCCATAGCATTGACCTCACCCGTACACCCACTAGTTACTCTACCAATAGTAACCGGGACTGTTGGCCTTAACAACATTATCACCTCACCGTATCAACTTTAACGGTGTCACTGTAATATCCCAATTTTTGATTAAGGGATAATCATGATTATTGTGGATAATTATGAATTTAATTGGAATTATTATGTGTTTTATGGCAATATTAATTAATATGTCATAATTATTGAAAAATTTGGAAGAATGGAATTATTGGCCATGAGTTGGTAATTAAGGGAGAAATTAATTACTAACTAAGGGAAAATGAGATGTGTGATTTAAATGGCTAATGGAGAGATTAAAGTAGCTAATTTGTGACTTATTTGGTGAGAGCCAATGGTAGTGTGACAAGTGGCAAAGAGTGAGTATGGGGGAAAGTCAAAAGGGGGATAAAAATATCATTTTCTCTCTCTTCCTCCCCATATTTTCGTGTGCAGCTGAATGGAGGGAGTAGGTTATCATTTCTTCATCTTCTCTCACACTCCATCTCACCATTTCTCTCTCATTCTTGCTCTCTCTCTCGTCAGCCATTTCTGCAGAAAAGAGGAAGAAGCTTGGTAAAAGGTAAGTCATTAGACCCTCTTAATGACCTCTATTGCTCAAACTCCCTTCATCAAAGTTAATCCTTGAGTTAAGAGCTACATTTCTATGGTTGTAGCTTGTCCATTGGTTGTGGTTTGTGGCCACACGAAATTTTGGGAGGAAGTGAATCAAGAACTCTCTTTGGAGAAGTTGATAAGGTGAGTGAGACCTATCTTTCTATCTAAGTTTCATACCATTTGAAATACTTTGAATTTTCTGGAATTTTAGGGCCATTTTCGAAAATGAAGGCCATTAGGAGTTTGGTATGTGTTTGGTATGGAATTTTTATGTTTGGAATGCATTTTGGATAGATAGAATTGATTGGGTTTGAAATTGCTAAGTTTGGAGATTTTGGGAGTTTAGTGTTTAATGTTACCCAAAACCAAAGCATGATAATGGAATCGGATTTTGGTGATTTTGGCATTCCCATTGAATTCCTTGAGTGATTTTGTGTGGGAATGAGCTTGGTGATTGATTTTGGATTCATTAGAATCACTTGGGAAAAGTTGGAAAGTTGTCTTGTTTAAGCTCTATTTTTCGCTGTCATCTTACATGAGCGTTTTGAGTGACCAAATGGTATTGGAAAATTCTGAAAATTTCCAGTCTTAAATTTCACATCCCAAGCTTCAAAATGGACATATATTTTGTGTCATTTCGTTGAGTATTCTGTGAGTTATGGTTGTCCAAAGTTTGGGATTGAAACAGAACTCTGTTTTGGAGTAGTGTGTAGTTTTTGGTGATTCTGTATTTGTTTAGTGATTTCCAGTGAAGGGCTATATTTTTCCTTGAAAGAGGACTCATATACCTTTCATTTGGCTTTGGAATCACCTCGTTTCGATTTTTATAGAATTAGTTATGGTTTTTCGAAGTGCAGCCCAAAGTCAGGAGATTTCTGGGCCGCGGCCCAAACCTTTCTGGCCTGTTTTGGGCCGCGGCCCATGAGTGGCGGGCCGCGCCCAAGGCCTTCTGACCATGTTTGGGCCGCAGCCCAAGGAATGGTGGGCCACGGCCCAACCCTGTGTTCTGGCACTTTGTGTTATCGGAAGGAGATCTTTAACCTATTGTTTCCCAACCTTTTAGGGCTTTTATTAGAGGCATTTGGGGCCTCTTAAGAGTCAATTATGATAACCAAAACTAAGTGTTTCAAGTTAATTAAGTCTTGGAATAGAATATAACTCTTCGTCCCTAATTATGAATATAGGATTTGACATTTGCCTTCCTCGGGAGAGACCGGCGCTAGGACACGCCTGGAAGGATCAAGGTAGTGACTCTTCTCTCACATATTGTATGATGTCTTGGCATGCATAACTTGTCGTTGAACTTGTGAAATGTGTGCCATGGTCCATTACGGCGTGAGCACTTCAATGTGAGCCGTATAGGGAGTGACAGTGGTCATCTCTAGGTCGGCCGTTGAACTGCCGTCGTAATCGACATGGATATTGTGAATCCGACCCGTGGGGCGGCGTTTGTGAAACCAGCCGTGGGCTGTGTGTGTCTATTTTGCCTATGTGGCTTTTGAGTATGATATGCTTTATATGGATCCCAGCTGTGGTGAATTATACTGTGTTGATTGTTATGATGCAATACAGCGTGAGCAATTCAGCGTGAGCAATCGTCAGGGATGACATGTGTCATACTAACCATTGCCGCTGTAACTGCCGTTGTAGTTGCTTGTTGTGAATAATGATTTGCTTACATGCATTATTGTTGTACATTATATGATTGATTTGTTACTACGGGGATTCTTTAGAATCTCACTCTCCCAAAATTAAACCTTTTAGACAGGGCTGAAGGATCGAGAGGCAAGCGGGCGACGAAGAGTAGTTAGAGCTCCTGTTTAGGAGTGTATTTTGGAATTGATGGTTATCATTGTAGATTTTGGAATTGTATATCTATTGGATGTTTTTGGGAAACAATTGTGGAAAATGGGATTGGTAGTATAGTTTTGTGTAATCCCCAAGTTAAGGGTATTGAATTGTGGCTTTGTGCCTTTGTAAATCCCTTATCTAATGAATGGAACCCGAGTGAGTCAGGAATTTATTTGCACTCTGATATTTGTAAATGGAATCTACCTGTGCAGGCCAGTATTATTTTGTATTGAGAACTTGAGACCATTGTGAATAAGTTTTGAAAAATGTTTTTGCAAGTCCGGTTTTTGGGCAAAAGATTGTCTTAATAAGTCCCAATTTGAAATATGGTCTCTAAGTACAACTTGATTTTGAGTTTAAGAACTAAATCCCGGCCTAAGGTGGGAAGGGGGTTACAGTCACCCTCACTCGTACACCCACCAGTGACTCCGCTAGTAGTAACTGAGACTGTTGGCCTTAACAACATTATCACCTCACCGTATCAACTTTCACGGTGTCACCCACACCCGTACACCCACTAGTAACTCCGCTAATGGTAACTAGGACTTTTAGGCATTCACAATCACATCAGGCCACTCCGAAATCTCAATCTCTTCTATCCAAAGAACCCTACTGTAACGGCCCACCTAGAATCTCAGTCTCTTCTATCTAGGTAACCGGTTGAGAGTCTCAATCTCCCAACACCACCCTCATCCTTTTTCACCCACACAAAGCAACTATAACGGCAGTTCAACGGCCAAGCTAGAGATGATCAGCGTCAATCCCTAAATGACTCACGCTGACCTGCACACACTGCATTGCACCTTAACATAATTCACACAATATACTTCACCACAGCTGGGATTCATATCAAGCATTTTATACACAAGCCACACTGGCAAGATGTACAACACACAGCCCACAACTGGATTCACAACACGCCGCCCCACGGGTCGAATTCACAAAGATACATATTAATTACAACGGCAGTTCAATGGTAGAGCTAGAGATGACCAGCATCAATTCCTAAATGGCTCACGCTAACCTGCACACGCTGCATTACACCTTAACACAATTCACACAATATACTTCACTACAGCTGGGATTCATATAAAGTATTTCATACACAAGCAACATTGGCAAGATGTACAACACACCGCCCACGGCTGAATTCACAACACGCCGCCCTATGGCTCGGATTCACAAAGATACATGTTGATTACAATGGCAATTCAACGACCGAGCTAGAGATGACCAGCATCAATCCTTAAACAGCCCACGCTCACCTGCACACGCTGTAATTCACATAGCTTTCACCGTAATCCATATCACAGACTCTAATTTTACGCACCGCCTTTTTGCCTAGGGTCAACATCAGTGCAACCAACCTAGTGGCTAGCCATGCTGGTCATACCGAGGTAAATGCCCTCACACATGAGAATCCCCGATCACCCGATCATGTAGTCGAATTCACCATCCACTGAACTAGCTCTGCTCTGCTACACAATTATACCACAATCTTAGCTTGTTTACAATTATCACACCCCCCGCTCACCAGGTACTCACATTTCCTTGGATCCCCCCAGCTGGCCGAAGCCCAATTGGGAATTGAGGTGGACTCACAAGGATTCAGTATACTTCTGTCTTTATTGTCACACCTACCCCGCTACTCACATTTAACGGCGGCTGGATGCCCACCTTGGTACTCATACTTCCCAGTGTCTGGTACCCTCCATATGGGCCTAGGCACTCTCACCTTACCCTCCCAACTGGGCCTCAACCCCTTAGGCCGTAAGGGAGACTCACAATACACAATCACATCAAGCTAGAGCTGGGTGTATTTAGCACTAATGCCTTGAGCTCATGCTCCTCTTTACTCTACGATTCAATATCACGACGGCTGCACTCCATGGTTCATCATCAAGGCGGCTCCATACTAGGGTTCATCATCACAGTGGCTCCACGCTAGGGTTCATCATCATGGTGGCTCCACACTACGCTACTGCAACCGATGCTTTACTCAGTCACCTGACTGGTCAGCCCCTTCTGTCAGAATTCTCCGTAGGTAGCCCTTTCCAATCAGATCTCACTATAGCTAGCCCTTTCTAATCGAATTTCATCGTAAGTAGCCCTTTTCGATCAACACTCTCTGTAGGTAGCCCTCTCCTATCTGAACTCTTTGCAGGTAGCCCTTTCCAATCTGTATCCTTCGTAGATGACTCTTTCCCCATGCTAGGTTAACAACCATCAATCTGAGAATACCTCAAACACATCACATTCACATGCTTCCGCTACACACTCTGAGGTCTACCTCCTCATTTGTGCTTTCATAATGTCAGGATGATTTAATAGGAGTCCCACAGGAATCTCCCACTACACCTGACCACACGCACAATCTGTGCCAGACCATGACCCGATTCACCTTGAATCAGTCAGAGCCATAACTATCAAATCATTGAGAGCCCATACTCACAACGTTCCCATAACTCTTCTTTACACTTCAACTCTTGAAACCTCAACATTAATCGAATCAGGAAACCACTTCCCTTATGTCTACGGAGCATCATCCACTCTAATACCAATCCAAATATTTTTGCCAGCCTAAGGTACAGTAGTCCCCTAGGTATTAGGGTTTTTAAACACTTAAGTCTAGTATAACATGGTTAGTGATGTCATACCACATAGGGTTTCTCACCCTGTATGTAGGTTGGTGTCATGATGAACCTAGAACCTTAATATCACTTACCTAGGAAATCATTTTCCTCGGTTCTCAAATCAAATGATGGGTCTAATTACCTCACCTCTGGGTCTATACATTAAATTCTAGGGCGAACCATCATACCTTTTGATTTCATAATGATCTGCCACTTCAGAATAACCAACAGTGTATACACATAATCCACAAATCACATATATATCCACAATAACCAAACCTACATGTGTATACACAACCACTATCAGAAATCATCTTCTACCCCCAAGGCAGAGATCTAAGGGAGCTATCCTAGCAAATTCCCATGTTTGCAAGGAACTATAGCTCTGAAACCATAAATGTAACCCCCTCCCGTAATTATATCCGAAACACATGATTAGAGTGAAATAGAGACCAATAATAATCAAAATTCATTTACATTCCCATCCTTAAGATAGGGTTTTCAAAAATTTCTTTAACAAACACTTTAACCTGGTCTCACATTCATATTTCGAATACAATTACCTCGTGAAGACAAATCACAATCATATAAATATCATAGTGCACAATAACATGCATCAATATAGAAACACAAATATCCATACATGCAGGAGAGGTAAGTTCCCTACTATTCTTTCCACGTATGCTCCAGCATCGGCTACTTACGATCCGAGCGGATATCAAATCATGATCAAGGTGAATATCAAACCCTATAACCAAATCAAGGACATAAGATCATTCTCTTTTCCAAATTCACATTTTCATAACACTTAAAGTTGGTTACCATTCATGACCTTTAGGTGGTTAATCAAAGCCTAAACACATACCTAAAGGCTTGGGAAACACTTGACCAAAGGTCACCTTTAAAAAGTCTAAAATACTTATTTTTGGGGGTTGGCCACGGCCAGCCTACCTATGGGCCGCGGCCAATGGGTGCACAGAAGGTCTTGGGCCGCGGTTCATAACCTTTGGCCACAGCCAAGAAAATTCTGTTTCATGGATGAACTTCCAAAAATCATAACTAATTCTAGAAAAATTGAAATGAGGTGATTCCAAAGCCAAATGAAAGATACTTAAGTCCTATTTATAGGAAAAATATGGAGTATTACTAGAAATCACCAAAACAGTCAGAATTACACAAAAATGCACACTGCCCCAAAATCGAGTTCTGTTTTGATCCCAAACATTGGCAAAGCATAACTCTCAGTTCACAAAATGAAATGACACAAATTATATATCCCTTTTGAAGCTTGAGATGTAAAATTTAAGATTGGAAAGTTTCAGGTTTTTTCAACACCATTTGGTCATTCAAAACTTTCATACAAAATGACTGCCCAGAACAGAGTTCACATTGACAGCATTTTCCAACTTTCTACCAAAGTATCCAATGACTCCAAAATCAATAACCAAACTTATTTCCATACAATTTTCCACAAGGAACACAATGGTAACCTCAAAATGACCAAAATCACAACCCAATGACATGTTGGAAATTATGCCCTAAGAGCCAATCATTGTACTTTGAACATTATTATTTTAATGAAATTTCTCCGTTCTGTTATCATATTATATGCATGTTAATTGTGATAATTGTATCCTTGGATATTTCATAAAGATTGTCCTAAAATGTCCCTGGTTGGTCATCTATGCGGGAGCAGAGATGAAACAAGATCAGTATGACTTTGATAAGATATAGAGATATGAATCAAAGTCTTAGGTACTTGTAAGAGTACAAGGTGCTGGACCGACCCACTATGAGAAAGCTACATAGATCAAGTCTTAAGCTTTTCTCATGTATAACCACGTCACAATGCCCTTAGACCTGAGGTCATCATGGATTCCTATATGAGAGTTGCTAAGCTTTGAGTTAGTCAAAAGTCACTTTTGACCAAGTGATGATAAAGGCTATGATTGGGCTTGGTAATTTTTCATGCAGAAGAATATGAATGATCAAGATGGAATTTGCCCCTCACATTAGTAGAGAGATATTACTGGGCCCCTCGATGAGTGAGTCTGAGAAATGTATGACCATACTATGATGAAAGGAGTTTCTTTATCTGTTATCAGGCTACTCAGGAATCAAGAAAGTAATGGTCAGGAACAAGAGGATGACATTATCCATGCCTTATCCTTGATCGATATATCGTGTGACAAAAGGGACATGACATGGTTATATGACAGGTTGCATTATGATAACGATCCTCATATGAATTGGGTAGTCGTAATGTCTTGCTAGAGGCCGCTTGCAACTTTTGGGTTAGTATAGTTATTGGCCCACTGCCAACTTCATATGGGCCTACAGGGTCGCACACAAGAATGGACCAACACGAGATAATGTTTAATTTAGGGTGGACGAATTTTATATATATATATAATATATAATTCATTAATAATATTATATAGATATATATTTTTTCGAAATATATATCTTATATATATATATGTGTGTGTGTGTGTGTGTTATATGATATTATTATATTGTGTTATTTTTAAATTTAATTTATTAAGATATATTAAATTTAATAACTACATTGATAGAGATATAGTATCTCAGATTTAATTTATGAAGATAAATTAAATCTAATGGCTCTTTATTTGGATTAAATAAATAGGTTAAATTAAAAAAGTTGGATAAATTTAATTTAAACTGAATTTATTTAATTAGATCATCAAGATAATTAATTGTTAATTAATTTCAAAATTAATGATGATTAATTTTGAAATTTGAAAATAGCCCTTATAGGTTATAAACTTGATAGAGCAGATATATTGATATGCACATGAGAATTGAGAGCCGCAAGTGAAACCCTAGGAGACATTAGAGGCGCTAGCACACAATCTCGGTTGGAGAGCATTCGTGTGGATACCGGCAGAGGGAGCAGACCTAACGTGTTGGCTCCTAGAGATCATGAAAACTTTGAATCATCAAAAGGTATGAATCCTTCCAACTTGGTTTAAACGCCGTTGATAGATTCTCGATTAGGATTGGTGAAAATTTTTAAAATTCTTCCGCTGTGCTTACCAATTCTAACAGTGGTATCAGAGCCAAATCAATTGTGCGTTTAAACTAAGTTTATGTTCTTATACATGTGATATATATGGGATGTGTACGTATGTTTATAAGAAACACTTGAATATGCATGTGATTTGGTTAATACAAAATGAAATTATTTAGAAAGATGTGATCTTGTAATTTTGTTGATTTTTGTTTTCGTTTAAATTGAATCTTGAAATTGTTTCGTTTTCGGTTTTGAAACATGTATGTGATTCTCATTTTGGAACAAGCATGAAATCGATTCCAAACATGTATATCTTGAAACATGTATGTGATTTTCGTTTTGAACAAGCATGAAATTGGGTAAGGGACCTAAGATCGCAGTTGGTGACAATCAAATCAGGTCTAGGTTCGCATATCAATTCAGGTAAGCGGGACCGCCATGACCACCTCTGCGTAGCGTAATATAATCTGATCACGACATTTATTGCTTTTCATATTGTATGAATTCTTGTTGTGGTTTATTATTTATCCTTGTTTGGGTATGGTGAACAACATGGCTTTAGAATTTTACAAAGGTTGTAATATTTAAATACGGCCTGCGTGCCGTGTCTTTCTCTAAATACTCTCGATGTACATTCTCTTCTCATCTCACTCCCCTTGAATGTTAAAACGAGGTTTCTCTCAATTTATTTATTTTTATTATTTAGAGAAGTCCTCACATTGGCTTGAGAGGATTTTAAGTTAGGTAAGTCATGTTGTGTCACGTTTAAATTATGCTTTTGATAAGATCATTGCATGATTACTTTTATGTTTATATGTATTTATCTATATGAGATACGACCACGATTGCATCCATATAAACAAAAATAATTAATTAAGCCCTGTGAATCAAATCTTAAGTCATAATGCCGTCAATTAATGAATACTTATCAAAACCTAGATCGCTCAATTGTCGAAACCACCAAAGTGGATGCACTTGAGTTATCTTGATGAGACAAGCTTGAGTAATGGTTGTAACATCCCGATTTTCGATTAAGGACCAATGATAATTATTGAGAATAATTATGTGGGTTATGGCAATAATAGCTAATAAGCCATAATTATTGGAAATTGAAAGAGTGAAATTGTTGGGAATTAGTTAGTGATTAATAGAGAAATTAATTACTAGCTAAGAGAAAATGAGATGTGTGATTAAATGATCAATGGCTAGGATTGATTGTGTAGTTGGGAAAGGGGCATAATCATGTGTATGTGTGTGCATGTGAGCCCATGAGTGTTAGAGTGAGATGGTGACAAGTGGCAAATTGTGGGCCCTTGGATGTGAATGACACATCATCATCATCTTCCATCTCCTCTCTTCTCTCTTTCTCGTTTTCTCTCTCTTCTCTTCCTTCCTCCATTTTCGCTGAAGATGCTTGGGAGTGAGAAAGGAAAAGTGGAATTTTGAGGTAAGCAAATGGCTTCCTTTGCGCAAATCCTTTTCATGAATATTGATCATTGAGTTGAGAGCTTCAATTTGATGGTTGTAGCTTCTCCATTGGTGGTGATTGGAAGAATCACGAAAATATGAAGTGTGGAGAATCAAAGAGTGTCTTTGAGAAAGTGGATAAGGTATGTGAAACCAATCCTTCTATCTATGTTTCATGCCAAATGATTATGTTATGAATTTCTGGAATTATTGCCCTAATTTCGAAAATATGGGTAATGGGTAGTTTGGCATGATATGGCATTGGAAATGGTATATTGGTATGAGTTTTGAATAGATAGAATGGGTTTGGGATTGAAATGTGTGAGGTTGTTGATTTAGAGAATTGATGATTATATTGCCCTAGACCAAAGCTTGTTAATGGAATGGAATTTTGGTAATTCTGTTGATTCCATTGGATTCAGTGAGTGATTTTGTGTGGGAGTAGCTTTGGTAGAGGTTTTGGGTCCATTGGGATCAATTGGGCAAGAGTTAGGGGAATGTGGTATGTTTGCTGCGTTTTCCTGGAATCTGATAGATTCACTCGAGCAGACAGGGGTGTGCTCGAGTGAGGGATGAATGTTGCTCGAGTGAGGAAGATCCTGCTCGAGTGATATGTGAGTTTTCCTTTGTTTTGCTGCGAGTGCGCCTGGGTTTTCATTAACGCTGCTCGAGCACATCGCTTTGTGCTCGAGTGAGCGAAGAACATGCTCGAGTGAGCATAGTCTGCTCGAGTGATAGTGGGAGTCCAGAGTGAAGGGTTGCTTTCTGGTCTTCACTCGCGGGCAAGGTGCAAGAAGTGTGCCTTCTCACTCGCGGGTGGGAGGTGTGTGCTCGAGTGAGGATCTGTGCTCGAGTGAGCCAGTTCCTGAAAGTGAGAGTTGTGCTCTCGGGTGTTCACTCGCGGTCTCACTTTCTCTTGTGCTCGCGGGTATGGGCAGCGTGCTCGAGTGAGCCCCTTGTGCTTCGAGTGAGCTTGTGCTTCTGGAGTGGGTTTGTGCTCTCGGGCATGTGCTTTCTGTCTCACTTTCTCTTGTGCTCGGGTGTTGTCCGTACCAATGCTCGAGTGAGAGCATTTGTGCTCGAGTGATGTCCGTATTTGTGCTCGAGTGAGAGCTTCTGTGCTCGAGTGAGACAGTGAAAAATATCAAGTTTGAGTGTTTAAAAGGGGATCTTTGGGGATAGTCTTCCAACCCTTTAGAGCTATGGATTAAGGTGTTTGAGGGCACTTAAAGGGCAATAATGATAACCAACCTGAATGTCTAAAAGTTAAGGAATTGGAAAAGGGATTAATCCTATGTCCTTGATCTTGGTTATAGGATTTGATGATTTCCTGAGCGTGAGCAGCCGGATCTGGAGCTTACGTGGAAAGAGAGTAGGGAACTTACCTCTCCTGCATGTATTGATAATTGTATTTGTGTATTGATGCATGTTATTGCTTTGCGTGATTATGTGAGACATATGAGAATGATTGTAGCTCTGTTCTATTTATACTATGGCCATGAGTATGTTGTGTGAACATTGAGCATGCGGATATATCATTATGTGAACATGTGTTATTGTGATGCAAGCATGTCATGCATTAAATACTTATCTTGCATGCATATTGGTATCTGTTTCCTACTGAGATTCCCCAGAATCTCACCCTTCCCTATCAACATTTTAGACAGGGAAGGAAGATTGAGGATGAAGCAAGCATCTAAGGACGAAGAAGACTCGTTCTGGGTGAGAGCTTAGTAGTTGGTTATCAATACGTAGTTGGGATTATGTATGTGTATGTTTGGACCAGTATTTGGAGTATGTATTCGAAAGAGATTTGTGTAATCCCTATTGAATGAGTTGTATGGGCTATTATGCCTTATGAGAATTGAGCGAAGATATGACCCCGGAATTGTCGGGAATTTATATTGCGTACTCTGATAATTGTATAAATGTAATTTATCTTCGCATAGTAATTATATTCGGAGTGTAAATATGAGACCGGGTTTAAAATGATTTTGAAATGTAATTGTGAAAACCCCGTCTGGTTGATGGGTTTATAAATGATGTTTTATCTTATTGGTCTCTATTTCACCTTAATCGCGTAATCCGGATATTAATTACGGCAGGGGGTTACATTTTGGTATCAAAGCTACAGTTCCTGGCAAGTATGGGAATTTGCTAGGATAGCTCTCTTAGATCTCTACCTTGGTAGTAGATGATGTTATGTGATAGTGATTATGTATACACATGTGTGATTGGTTATTGTGGACACAAGAGATTTGTGGAATGTGTGTATACATTGTTGGTTAGTCTTGAGTGACGAATCATTGTGTAATCGAAAGATATGGTGATTCGTCCGAGAATTTGAGGTGTAAACCCAGAGGTGGTTATAGTCAAACCATCATCTGATTTGAAGCTGAGGAAAAATGGTTTCCGAGGCGTGTGATATTGATGTTCTAGGTATCAGGACTAACCTAGATGTTGGGTATGTAACCCAAGGTGGTATGATGTTACATGTGGTAATGTCATACTGATCTTATATGTGTAAAGACCTTAAGACCTAGGGGACCGGTGTGCCTTAGGCTGGCCGAGATGTTTGAACTTGCATATAGGAGTATGGTGCTCCGTGGAAATGAGGGAAGTGATTTCCCGGTTCAACTGAGGTTGAAAGTTTGAAAGATGAGATGTGATCTAAGGATTAGACTCAATAGCTGGGTTGATTCTTAGGAACTGGATTTGACCTCAAAGGTATGTGGTACCAGGGTATGGTACTAGAAGTGAATTGAGATGTGTCTCAGGTATTCTGAGAGTGTTGGTTGTTAATCCAGCACAAGGAAAAAGTTATCTACAGAGGATTCGTATCGGAGAGTGCTATCTACGGGGACTTTTGATCGGAGAGGGCTACCTACGGTGAAATTCGATCGGAAAGGGCTACCTACGGTGAGATCCGATTGGAAAGGGCTACCTACGGAAAACTCTGACCGGAGGGGCTGACCAGTCAGTGGACTGAGTGAAGCACCGAGTGCAGTAGCGTAGTGTGGAGCCACCATGACGATGAACCCTAGAGTGGAGCCACTGTGACGATGAACCCTAGAGTGCAGCCACCTTGATAATGAACCGTGGAGAGCAGTTGCCGTGACGTTGAATCGTAGAGTAGAGCCGTGAGAGCCCATATTCTTAACGATGAGTTGATTATGGCTTTCAATGATTCGAGATGAAACAGGCACGATTTGGTACAGATGTGAATGTTGTCAGTTGTAGTAGGAGATTCCTATGGGACTCCTGTTAAATCAACTTGACATTGTGAATGCACAGATGAGGAGAAAGACCTCAGAGTGCGCAGCGGAAGCGTGGGAATGTAATATGCTTGAAAACTGTGTTGAGCAATGGCTCGAGGTTGCTGTGAGAATGATATGATAACTATGGCTTCGGGAGGTAAAACTTCGGGGTCAAGTTGAGTTGTAAAAGGGGTCTTGAAGGATCCCAGTATGTGAAAAGAATTTGAGATGTTGAAGGTGAAGTGGTTAAGATGCCTGGTTCCAGCTTGTTGCAATTGTGCATTGTGAGTCTCTAACCTGCGGCCGCATGGGGTGATTCCTATGGCGGAGGACCGTGCCTTCGGGGCGGTAGTTACGGGGGATTGACTATTTTAGAGCCACGAGGCTATGTATATACACTGCCATGCCAATAGTCCCTGAGTCGCTAACAACGGTTCGGGTGAAGACTGTGTGTCTTCCCGGCAGTAAAAGGGGATGAGGGTGGGGTGTAACTACGTGTGTTCCATGCCAATAGTCCCTGAGTAGCTAACAACGGTTCAGGTTAAGATTGTGTGTTTTCCTGGCGGAGAAAGGGGATGAGGATGGAATGTGACATGTGATTATGTGAAAAGCCGAAAGGCTATTTGTGAAGGCCGACGGGCCGATTGTGAAAGCCAGATAGCTGTATGAGCTGTAGGGCTATGTGTGAGCACTGCCACGTCAATAGTCCCTGAGTAGCTAACAACGGTTCGAGTAAAGACTGTGTGTCTTCTCGGCGGAGAAAGGGGATGAGAGTGGAGTGTGATTGTGAATCGGTGACAGTTGTGAATAAGCTGGGACTGAGGTATAGTTGTGTAGTAAAGCAGAGCTAATTCGGCTGATGGCTAATTCGACTACATGATCGGGGGTTCTCTATTCTGAGGGCAATTACCCTGGCATGGCCAACCTGGCTAGCCACCACGTTGGTTGCACTGGTGTTAACCTTAGGCCGAAAGGCAGTGCGTAAAATTAGAGGTTGCGATATGGATTGCGGTGAAAGCTATGTGAATTGCAGCGTGTGCAGGTCAGCGTGAGCCGTTTAGGGTTTGACACTGGTCATCTCTAGCTCGGCCGTTGGACTGCCGTTGTAATCAACATGTATCTTGGTGAATCCGGCCCGTGGGGCGGCGTGTTGTGAATCCAGCCGTGGGCTGTGTGTTGTACATCTAATCGATGTGAATTGTGGTAAAGTGCTATGCAGCGTGTGCAGGTCAGCGTGTGCCGTTCAGGATTGACGCTGGTCATCTCTAGCTCGGCCATTGAACTGCCGTTGTAGTTGATTCGTGTGGTGAAGGAGCATGAAGGTGATGTTGGGAGATTGAGACTCTCAACCGGTCGCCTGGATAGAAGAGACTGAGATTCTAGGTGGACCATTACAGTCAGGTACTTTGGATAGAAGAGATTGAGACTCTGGAGTGACCTGAATCTGTGATATGTGTTGTGATGAGAATGCCGGAAGGGCAATGTGTATTTGTATAAGTGGCGAAAGCTACGTACAATTGTGTATACAGCCGTGGGTGCTGTCGTCTTGTGACAATCGTCACGCATCAATGTGAATTTGTCGAGAACATTGTGATTGAGACCCAAAAGTCCCGGATGGGTGAGGGTAATACCGTGGAATTTGATACGGTAATGTGATTGTTGCGAATACCCGAAAGTCTCGGTTACCACTAGTGGAATCATTGGTGGGTGTACGGGTGAGGGTAATGCTGTGAAAGTGGATACACAAGCACTTGTGCGGAAGCGGAATGTTTGTGTATACGGCTGAGGCTGTTGTTTGAAATGAGTTGGTGGTGTTTACTCCCGGAAGGAGTAACTAGATTGAGTTAAGCAGGTTGGTGGCCTATGCCACCTAACTGCCAAAATTTTATGATATGGCCCATGAATTAGAGTCATCGGATATTGAGATGCGCTAGCCACTCATGAGTGAGGAGGGCTTGCGACGATTGTGGTTGTATAGCAATCGTGAAATGGACCGATTGCAGTTTACGGCAACTAGGGTTGCATTTATGGTTTAAGATTCTTACCAGAATCAAGTTGAGATACTCCATTGTGTAAGTGGTCTAGAAGGGACCATCCAATGTGAAATGAATTGTGAAATGGAAGCTGTCGTGAAGAAGCGTCCGGAGTTTATATCCTTAGTGGTGGAACAAATTTCGAGGACGAAATTTTTTGAACGGGGGGAGAAATGTAACATCCCGATTTTCGATTAAGGACCAATGATAATTATTGAGAATAATTATGTGGGTTATGGCAATAATAGCTAATAAGCCATAATTATTGGAAATTGAAAGAGTGAAATTGTTGGGAATTAGTTAGTGATTAATAGAGAAATTAATTACTAGCTAAGAGAAAATGAGATGTGTGATTAAATGATCAATGGCTAGGATTGATTGTGTAGTTGGGAAAGGGGCATAATCATGTGTATGTGTGTGCATGTGAGCCCATGAGTGTTAGAGTGAGATGGTGACAAGTGGCAAATTGTGGGCCCTTGGATGTGAATGACACATCATCATCATCTTCCATCTCCTCTCTTCTCTCTTTCTCGTTTTCTCTCTCTTCTCTTCCTTCCTCCATTTTCGCTGAAGATGCTTGGGAGTGAGAAAGGAAAAGTGGAATTTTGAGGTAAGCAAATGGCTTCCTTTGCGCAAATCCTTTTCATGAATATTGATCATTGAGTTGAGAGCTTCAATTTGATGGTTGTAGCTTCTCCATTGGTGGTGATTGGAAGAATCACGAAAATATGAAGTGTGGAGAATCAAAGAGTGTCTTTGAGAAAGTGGATAAGGTATGTGAAACCAATCCTTCTATCTATGTTTCATGCCAAATGATTATGTTATGAATTTCTGGAATTATTGCCCTAATTTCGAAAATATGGGTAATGGGTAGTTTGGCATGATATGGCATTGGAAATGGTATATTGGTATGAGTTTTGAATAGATAGAATGGGTTTGGGATTGAAATGTGTGAGGTTGTTGATTTAGAGAATTGATGATTATATTGCCCTAGACCAAAGCTTGTTAATGGAATGGAATTTTGGTAATTCTGTTGATTCCATTGGATTCAGTGAGTGATTTTGTGTGGGAGTAGCTTTGGTAGAGGTTTTGGGTCCATTGGGATCAATTGGGCAAGAGTTAGGGGAATGTGGTATGTTTGCTGCGTTTTCCTGGAATCTGATAGATTCACTCGAGCAGACAGGGGTGTGCTCGAGTGAGGGATGAATGTTGCTCGAGTGAGGAAGATCCTGCTCGAGTGATATGTGAGTTTTCCTTTGTTTTGCTGCGAGTGCGCCTGGGTTTTCATTAACGCTGCTCGAGCACATCGCTTTGTGCTCGAGTGAGCGAAGAACATGCTCGAGTGAGCATAGTCTGCTCGAGTGATAGTGGGAGTCCAGAGTGAAGGGTTGCTTTCTGGTCTTCACTCGCGGGCAAGGTGCAAGAAGTGTGCCTTCTCACTCGCGGGTGGGAGGTGTGTGCTCGAGTGAGGATCTGTGCTCGAGTGAGCCAGTTCCTGAAAGTGAGAGTTGTGCTCTCGGGTGTTCACTCGCGGTCTCACTTTCTCTTGTGCTCGCGGGTATGGGCAGCGTGCTCGAGTGAGCCCCTTGTGCTTCGAGTGAGCTTGTGCTTCTGGAGTGGGTTTGTGCTCTCGGGCATGTGCTTTCTGTCTCACTTTCTCTTGTGCTCGGGTGTTGTCCGTACCAATGCTCGAGTGAGAGCATTTGTGCTCGAGTGATGTCCGTATTTGTGCTCGAGTGAGAGCTTCTGTGCTCGAGTGAGACAGTGAAAAATATCAAGTTTGAGTGTTCAAAAGGGGATCTTTGGGGATAGTCTTCCAACCCTTTAGAGCTATGGATTAAGGTGTTTGAGGGCACTTAAAGGGCAATAATGATAACCAACCTGAATGTCTAAAAGTTAAGGAATTGGAAAAGGGATTAATCCTATGTCCTTGATCTTGGTTATAGGATTTGATGATTTCCTGAGCGTGAGCAGCCGGATCTGGAGCTTACGTGGAAAGAGAGTAGGGAACTTACCTCTCCTGCATGTATTGATAATTGTATTTGTGTATTGATGCATGTTATTGCTTTGCGTGATTATGTGAGACATATGAGAATGATTGTAGCTCTGTTCTATTTATACTATGGCCATGAGTATGTTGTGTGAACATTGAGCATGCGGATATATCATTATGTGAACATGTGTTATTGTGATGCAAGCATGTCATGCATTAAATACTTATCTTGCATGCATATTGGTATCTGTTTCCTACTGAGATTCCCCAGAATCTCACCCTCCCCTATCAACATTTTAGACAGGGAAGGAAGATTGAGGATGAAGCAAGCATCTAAGGACGAAGAAGACTCGTTCTGGGTGAGAGCTTAGTAGTTGGTTATCAATACGTAGTTGGGATTATGTATGTGTATGTTTGGACCAGTATTTGGAGTATGTATTCGAAAGAGATTTGTGTAATCCCTATTGAATGAGTTGTATGGGCTATTATGCCTTATGAGAATTGAGCGAAGATATGACCCCGGAATTGTCGGGAATTTATATTGCGTACTCTGATAATTGTATAAATGTAATTTATCTTCGCATAGTAATTATATTCGGAGTGTAAATATGAGACCGGGTTTAAAATGATTTTGAAATGTAATTGTGAAAACCCCGTCTGGTTGATGGGTTTATAAATGATGTTTTATCTTATTGGTCTCTATTTCACCTTAATCGCGTAATCCGGATATTAATTACGGCAGGGGGTTACAATGGTGCTGCTCATAATATTCATTATTGTTTTGACTTAATTGAGATTAACAAAAGGGTTTTGAATCTCAAGGCATTAGATGGGGTTAAACATGGTAGATCATATGATGATTAAATCCCATAAAGATCTAAGAGTTACATGTGATGTAATTGGTAAATAGGTTACCTACCTAAATAACTTGAATTTAAGCGTCTTGCCAAAGCGGACTTAAGTTTAAGCCAAATATGGATCTTAGCCCACTAATTATTATATTGAGGGTTGTTAATTTAGTGGGAGATTACTAACTAACTTTGCATATTTTAATTGTAGAATTATGTCGACTAGTAATACTACTATACTTTCGTTGCGATCGGTCCTTGAAAAGGACAAACTCAATAGGACAAACTTTCTTGACTGGTTCAGGAACTTGAGAATTGTTCTCAAGCAGGAAAGAAAAGCTTATGTCCTAGATCAACCCATTCCTAAGGAGCCTGCAGCCAATGCTCCAAGAGCTCAGAGAGATGCTTACACAAAGCATAAGGAAGACTCTGTGGATGTAGGTTGCTTGATGCTTACCACTATGGTTCCAGAGCTCCAAAGAGATCTGGAACTCATGGAGGCTCATGAGATGATTGTACATCTCAAGGAAATGTTCCAGCAACAGGCAAGGCAAGAAAGGTATGAGACCATAAAGGCCTTACATTCCTGCAAAATGGCTAAAGGTGCATCAGTTAGTACTCATGTGTTAAAGATGAAAGGCTATATTGATCACCTTGAGAGGCTTGGATTTCCTATGAGCCAGGAGTTAGCTATAGATTTGATCCTCAACTCACTCCTGGAGAGTTATGACCAGTTTGTTATGAACTACAACATGAAGAAATCAATTTCTGAGCTGCATGGGATGCTCAAAACTGCTGAGCAAAGCATTAAGAAAAAGCCTAGCACAGTTTTGATGGTTCAGAAGGAAAGGGTATGAAAAAGAAAGGGAAGGGCAAATGGAAGGGTAATGGCTCAGGTGGTAAGACCAAAGAGTCAAACAAGCCTGAAACCAAGCCTGCACCCAAGAAGGCAAAGCCTTCAAAGGAAGGGGTATGCTACTTCTGCAATGAACCCAGTCATTAGAAGAGGAATTGCAAACTTTACCTGGAAGATCTGAAAAAGAAAAAGAAGGATAGCGACGCTATCGCTTTAGGTATTTATGTTATAGACATTCATTTTTCTACTTCCTCTATATGGGTATTAGATACTACATATGGTTCTCACATTTGTACAAATGTGCAGGGTCTAAAGGACAGTAGAAAGCTGAAAAAGGGCGAGGTGGACCTACGAGTTGGAAACAGAGCAAGGATCATGAAGACTCTGAATCATCAAAAGGTATGAATCCTTCCAACTTAGTTTAAACGCCGTTGATAGATCCTCGATTAGGATCGGTGAAAATTTTTAAAATTCTTCCGCTGTGCCTATTGATTCTAACATGGCATGCCTTGTTTTACGCAAAGCATAAAAACCAACACAAAGTGATCAAACTTCACATTTAAGTTTCAATGCAATTCTATCACTTCAAAACACTAAACAAGGCATCATTTCCATAACAACAACATACGATACTCTCACATAACCCTAAATCATGAAAATTAGGGCTAAAATTCCAGAAATTCAAGGCCTAACCAATGGCCACAAAACTTATATAAAAATGAAGCTTTCACTCACCTCAACAACTTTCCCAAAGAAGCTTCTTAATTCACCCAAGTCTATAATTTCGTGAGAGCTCAAACACCACGAAATGGACAAATTAAAACCATAAAATTGAAGCTCAACACAAGGAACAACTTTATAGAAGAGCATTTTTCCATTAGAAGCCATTTATAGGGTCAAATACTCACCTTTAACACAAAGCACTTCCTCTCTCTTAAGCTCCAATGGCAGCTCGAAAATGGAGGAGAAAATAAGAGAGAAAAGAGTGATGATGAAGAAGGGAAATGATGATGAGGGATGGCAGAAAATTTTGCCCCTAAGCCTTCACATGCGCACAAAAAGAGAGAGAGGGGGGAGAGAAAGCAATAAAAATATGTGGAATTGACTTTCTCAACCATTCTCTCACCATACCCACTTGCCAAGTGTCCCAATATCATTGGTTCTTATAAAGTAAGTAACTCATTAGTTACTCTAACCACACCTTTAGCCATTTAGTTACATATCTCATTTTCCTCTTAGTAATTAATTTCTTCCATTAATTACTAATTTATGGCTATGCTTTCAATTTCTCAATAATTATGGTATATTAATTAATATTGCCACCAAAACACATAATTATTCCACTTTAATTCGTTAATTATCCTCAATAATTATCATTAGCCCTTAATTGAAATTTGGGGCGTTACAACCCTCCCCTACAAACAATTTAGACAGGTGATCATAAGAGGCGTTGTGAGAACATAGAAGAGGACTGCACGTAGAGAAATGTTGTAGTAGAACGAAGAAGAAAGGATGTCTGTGTTTCATTATAACGGGTTTAGACATCCTAGTAGCCTTGTGCGGTTACATTAATCATAATTATTATGTACAATCCCTATGGGGAGTTTTTTGTAGTCAATCTCATATTATCAATATTTTCATACTATTTCTGTGTGTCCACTGAATTGCACGTAAGTACTTTGAATAATGCGAAAATAAAATAAGGGCTTTTACAGTTTTTAATGAATATGTAAAAATTTTTGAAAATGGTAAAGACCTCTTATTTGTCTTTTAAAAGAGTGACCCATGGGAGTCTAGTGTAATAGACAATAAAAGTTACAAACCATTTATCCTTAGAGTTAGTTTCAATTTTTGAAGGACCCCAAACATCGCTATGAACCAAAGAGAATAGAAAGGATGGTGTATAAGAATGAGAATGGTAGGAATTTTGAGTTTGTTTAGCAAACTGCCAATACTTGGAAATAGAAATTTCATGTAACTAAGACTAAGGTGGCTTAACCTACAATGCCACAACTTTAGATCATCAGATGACATTGCTGAAGTCAATGCACCAGCTTTGTTTGAAGATAATCCCTGGTTGTAGTAGAGTCAATTCCATACTTTAGCATTCCCAATCCTTTTCCCTAATTCCAAGTCCTAAAAATCACAACCAAATTTGTCAAAAGTCAAAAGACAATTTAATCGTTTTGCCACACAATGGATAGAAAGTAGACTACACTTTATATTTGTCACTTAAAGAACACTTTTCAACATAATATTTTTGTAAATACACATAGAACCAGATCCTAAAACCTTTGCAAATTAGCCATTTGCAACTTCTATAGTTACATATTTAGAGTACTCAGTAAATTCAGAGAATAGTCCTTTAAAACCTATTATATGATCAATTGCACCAGAATCCAGAATCCACATATTTTGAATTGTAGGACCAAGAATGTTCATGAGAATAATACCTACTTAGGTCATAGTCATAGAAGGGGAATGAGTTTCACATAACTTGAAAGAAGAGGATGAATTAAAGTGCTTTTCTATAAGCTTTTTCAGTACTAAAAGTTCTTTATTGCTCAACAAGTCC
This sequence comes from Inga leiocalycina, assembly GCA_963242795.1. Lineage (NCBI taxonomy): Eukaryota > Viridiplantae > Streptophyta > Magnoliopsida > Fabales > Fabaceae > Inga > Inga leiocalycina. The sequence continues at coordinate 30,897,489 of OY725325.1, read as the reverse complement.
TTGTCAGAGCTGGTGCTACTAATCAATATCCTCTTGCTATCAAACTTACCTCTATTTTTAGTGTTGGAAGGTCTGCCATGAAGTTTCCAACAGTCATCTCTAGTGTGACCACTGTTGCTATAATGATCACACCATTTTTCGCTTTCCTTATTCTTCATATCACGGGCAACAAAGGCTGAGGTGTCAATGTTGCCAAAGCCTGGTTCCATATGTCATACCGTGCAGCTCCAAATGGTTCTGGTACCATGAAATAAATTGATAAGTTATGCAGCAACTCTAGATCTTCATTCATTGATCATGTCGAATACTTATAAGGTGATGCAAAGAAGGGTTTAGTGTAACTAAACCTAACAGAATATCTCCTATAATCAAGGAGTATTCAAAATTCAAATAAGTATTTGAAATTCAATAAAAACAACATAACAAAATAATCTAATAATCTTAATAATAATAAATAGGATAATTAACCTAACTCTAATTAGAGTTAGGGTTTCGGCTATCATGGGCTGAATAGGGTCCATCTTCCAACAGACTTGTATTAGTTTTAGAAGTTTAGACAATAGTTTGACACTTTATTTTATTCATATTTATGATTTGAAGTAAAAATTTTAAGAGAACTATTGTTTTACTTTTAGATATTTGAAAATTCTTTTAAAAAGTTGACATTTAATAAATAACATAAAGCTTGCTGACTAGCCTTGAGCCCATATGTCCAAGGCTCAAGCAATAATATGAAGACTTTATGGTATGCAGGCTTTTCAAGCTTAGCCTTTTTAGGCCATGGCTTACAAGGGCTAGCTCATATTGATAGCTCAACCCATATCTACTTGGATCTTACTAATATTCCAACACTTAAAATAATGTAACTTAAACTTTAAAAAACATGAAATTATTGATGGAATTAGTTACGGAATTTTTTCCGTTAGTACTTTCCAATAACTTTACTTAAGGAATTTTAAACAAAAGAATTTTGTTGGTACATTTTTTTCGAAAAATATATTTACCAGTGGAATTAATGACATAATTTTTTGTAAGTAATTGCCAATGAAATTTCATCACTAATTTGTTACAATTAATCCTAGGCGACACGTATTCATGAAATTAAATTGGGAAGCTATGGCGCTTTATGTCAAAGTGTCATAGCTTGTTGTCCCAACTTTTATGGCGCTTCTACATAAAGCACCATATAAGGTGCTACTACCTTCGGTCCTAATTTTAAAACAAGGTTGATTTTTTTTTTTTGAAAAAAGTAAGGAAGCTAAATAAGTTACTTAATCATATCCTATATTATGTATCCTTAGATTATATATTAGTTTATTAGTCAAACTAATTAGTTTGGAGAAAAAAATAAAAATAAAAATACTCTTAAGTAATTTAATTAGCTTTCTTAATTTCTCCAAAAAAAATTAAATTTGTCTTATAATTAGGACCGGAGGGAGTATATAATTTCCACATCCCCCCATTTTCATTTTCATTTTCATTTTAATCTTCCTGCGTTTCCTCTAGCTCCCCCATTTCCCAAAACTCCGTTGCAATACAAAGCTTCCTCTCCCACGTGTTTTTTTCCTCTTGTCTCGGCCTCCTTCAAAAGCTCCCTAGATTGTAAGTGTTTTTTTTCAACATTTGTTTCACTAAGTGTTTTTTTTCAACATTTGGTCCATGATTTGTTAGTCAAAATCTGTCATGAATCTTATATATGTGCTCATAATTTTTGTTTTTAGGTATTTATTTGAAGTTTCAATTCTATCTTCTTGAAATTTCTATACATTGTAAGTTTTTTTAATTTTTGAGCTTACAAATATAATAATACTTAGTTTAATCTTCTGTAGAAGTACCGTGTATGGCTTGAGTTTCAGCAACTTAAATGCTGGAATTCTTTTATACTTGATATATGAAGACACAATATTAAAAAAGATACATGCTATGTTATTTCATTTTGTTGTGTATTGTATTGTAAATTGTTATGGATTTTGGATTATAAATGGAGGTTTACATCAGGAAAATAAAATAATTACGATATTTTTTTTTTTAAAAAAAGACTTCTTATGGGGCTTCTCCAGGGAAGTGTCATTGGAAGTCATTGATTGACTTCCAATGGCACTTTCTTGGAGAAGCGCCATAGCTTTATATTTTAAAAAATTAAATAATCAAGATATGACGCTGCCATATATTTAAGAAGCGTTGTATCTAGTTTTAATGGTGCTAGAAGTTATGACATTTCTCAAGCGCCATAGCGTTCTTTAAATTAAACGTCACAACTTATGTTTTTTGTAGTAGTAAATCTAGTTTGAGGCTTTGTGAACTACATGTCTCTCCCCAGTAGTCTTTTTTAACAAGGTATAAGATCTGAATTGAGTTCATCCACTTTGTGATCTATCTACTTCACCACTAGACCAAGGACTTTTAGGGTCAGAATCTCCATTTATTCCTAATTTCAAGTTTTCAACTACACTGAAGGTTAAACAAAGTTTTCACTATATGTACAGCCATTATATGCATAATATTAAATACACACACACATATATATATATATGGGGCCAGACAAAAGTTTATTTCCTCAGCCGAATTGGGCCCAATATAACAGTCCTTATCAAAAGATAAAGAAATTTGAATATAATTTAGATTCTACGCTATATGTATGGATATAAAATAATTGGAATGAAGCTATTAAAAGGTTAAGATCACCGGACTCTCTAAAGAAGTAAGGGAAAACCATCTTACAAGTATCTATACTTTTCCCCAATTTTTAATTCAATACCTGTGTATTTTTCTCTCTTAATGAAATTATTAATTTTGTTATATTAGCAACGCTCATTCCTATAACTTTGCTCTCTTAGTATTATTAGCTCATGTATAGAATATAACAATCCTAATAGAGTAAAACAAAAAGATTTAATTATGGGAAAAAACACATAGACACTAAATTAAAAATTAAAAAAAAGTATAAAAACTTGCAAATAGGTTTTTGTCGTGAATAAGTAAGACGTTTCATGTTTGGCGAAATTTCAAAGTGGTCCCATGGGTTTTTGTTTTTTGGGTAGAAAAGGAATATAGAAATGGTCCCCGCCTTAATACAGCATATATTTCATTCTCACTTCGAATTATTATCTCATTGCGTATGGCTTGGTGCCTGCCAATCCGACAGACAGAGACAGTAATTAAATGCAAGACTTCTCTTTCTCTGTTTTTTTTTTATAAAGACAATAATATTAAATAAGACAAAATCATTACGGGTCTGTTTAGCAAAGCGGCAGGCTGCTGTGACCGCACGTTTAGAGCTAAAAAACCACAATGGCCGTTTTTCAAATGTTTGGCAAAGCGGTGGTTTTCCTTGCGCTTTTTATAATACCGTGGCTTCTTTTAAAAGCTCACACCGGTTGCTTTTTTCAGTCCCTCCCCGCGCTTCTGCTCTCTCTCTTCAATCAATGCTCGCAGGTGGACCGTTGGAAGCATTATATTGTCATTATTTTGTCTCACCGAACTCATTATTTTGAATCAGAGCTTCTTTGTTCGCGCATGCACAAAGCTTTCTCTTTCGTTCGAATCAGAGCTTCCGGTGGTGTCACCGTCATTTGAATCAGAGCATTTCCAACTGCTCCGTCCAGGACTCTGTCTCTAAGCATCGCCGTCGTGGGTCACAGCACTGTCCAGATCTCCATATGTCTCGTTGGCGTTTTGGGTCTCATCGGCGTCTCGCGTCTCGCGTCATCACTCAACTCATGGCTTGCCTTCGGTGGTTTGGTTTTTCCTCCTGATCTAAGGTTGCTTCTCGTCGGCGTCTCATGGTAGTCGGCCAAGGCAGTTGCTTCTGGTGAAATATTTTCCTCAACTGTGCTTGTGTTGTGGCGATCTGTGCGATTGGGACTCAGGAGGGCCAGATCCGTGACTTGGGATAGAGAACAGAGGTCATCAGAGCTTCTGCAAATTGCTGGAACAGTGTGCGGTGAACGGCTCGTGTCTTCATCTCCCCACCGTGTCTCTGTCATATCTTCTTCCAGAATAGGTAGCCAGCGTCGGGTAAAATTCATAGACATTAGTTTTGAATGTTTTCTAACATATCTGCCCTGTTTTGAGTGTCTGTGAACAAATGGAAATTTTTGTTTTTGTCTGTGAACAAATGGCAAGTTTTGGTTCTGTGTTCATTTAAGTTTTCCTCACTTGCATCTAGTTCCACTCGTCCTCTATATTTATTTCTCAATTCTCACTTTGTTGAAGATTAAAACCTCTTGTCTTCTCTTCTGCTTGCGTTTGTTAGCCCTCAAGTATTTTTGTAGGAGTGCGAAACGCATGCTCAACTATTGATCATTTGCTGTGTATTACTAGTGCTTCACTTCTTGCCTCTGTTCTTGGCATGTAATTGATTTTTTGAATTCAATTTACAGCTTCTCGCTTCGCTTATCTTTGATGCGGTGATGGTTTTCTTTGTGGTTGCTTAGGTTCTTGAAGTTCTGTTATGATTTAAGATTGGGAAAATAGTTACTACCTCTCACACTTTCTTCTAATTTACCTTCTCCTTTCTTCTTTCTCTGATAGTTTCTTGGTAGGCTTAGGCAAATAGCAAATCCTATTAATTATTCATATAAGGGCAGATTAATATACACACATTGGCACATGATTAATCTCTAAATTTACAAAGTAATTACATGACTAATCTCTACCAAAGCCCCAAACTCTAACCCTCTTTGTTTTCTAGCATCTCTCTTGCTTGGGAATTTCATATCTTAGATTTATAGGACAATTTAAATTCAACAAAACTAATTCCTTTTACTTAACTAGGCTGTCCACATAGAACATTAGAAAAGAGTTGAGAAACTCTGTAAAAATAATTGGGCGTACCTAGAGTGCAACCGTTTCTCTCTTATACCCACGCTAATTGTATCACAGTAGCGGAAGCGATTATCACGCACAGCAAATGCACCACTATAGGAAGAAGAAAAGAGAAATATAGTAGAGGGAATAGGGATTCACAGTGACAGAGTTTCTGTATGTTAATTTCAAGTATATTGCAACTGAATCCCTTTACACCTATTTATAGAGTTCTATGCACCCCTTCCTCTTCTACTAACATGTCCTTCCATCAGAGAGACAAGGTATCCTTTCAATTGAGAGATATATTATTTCAGTGAAACAATGCCACTTGAAGAGTCATATTGCATCGGACAAAAAAACATGACTCATAATATTTTGGATAATATTACATATATCCACCCAAGCATTTATGTAATTTATACTTTGACCCCAATCCTATTGGGCTTGGGCCCAATCCACCATGGGTAGACTAGGCTATTTTCCAACAAACTCAATTCAAATAGTCATCAATAAAAGTGATAAAATACCAAGCTCCATATCTTGCCCTTACACTCATAGGACCGCAAATATCAGAATGAATTATTTGCAATGGTTGTTCTGATCTTGTTCCCTTACCAAAAGGTTTTCTAGTTGCCTTACCTGCTAGACAACTTTCACACAAGGACATTTCCATATTGGATATGGATCCTAGCAAACCTTCTTTTGCTAGTTTAATCATTTTATTTTGATTAATATGCCCTAGTCTAGCATGCCAAATAGCCATATCAACAGTTGAATCAGAAGAAGTAGCAAAGCAATCATGTATATTATAATCATCAATAATATCCATTACAAAGAACTTCTTTGAAAGGAAAGCTAGACCATAAAATACAAAATTATAAAATATGTCTACAACTTTATCATGAAAGTTTACATTAAACCCATAGTTTACAAGACATTTTACAGAAACTAAATTCCGTCGGATGTCAGGAGCATGAAGCACATCATGTAGGATCAAAGGCTTTCTACTACGCAAAGTTAATTTGCAAGTTCCAATGCCTTTAACTTCAATCTTTGCATTGTTGCCTACATAAAGCCACTTACATTTGTCAGGCAGCCGATGGTATTCTACATAGGATCCTCGATCCCTCGTCACGTGGTCTGTTGAACCTGAGTCCAAAATCCAAGAAGAACAGATATTCTCTGTTAGGAAAACAGTGCTAGAAACATAGGAAACATGTGAATTTACATAATCCACTAGTACCTTTTCACTCTCATTTCGCTCAGTGCAATCCCGTGCGAAATGACCCATCTTTTGGCAGGCAAAGCATTTGACTTTCTTTAAGTCATTTTTATTCTTCTTCCCGCCCTTTTTTCCTTTCTTCTTGAATTCCTTTTTGCCTTTTACAAAATTATTCTTGTCCTTCTTTCCATTCTTTTGGAATTTATTCCCCTTCTTGGAATCAGGTTTTGTATTAGAAGGACCTACACCCTCTGTGTAGTAGGCATGGCCAGAGGACTTGTATGCCTCCAAGCGCTCGTCCTCAAGTTCCAACTGTTTAGCCACATCATTAAAATTTTTAATGCCTTCATTATGGGTTAGATTAACCTTCATGTGCTCCCAACTAGATGGCAATGATCTTATCACTGCCTGAACTTGTTGTTCATCAGACACAGTATGCCCAGCTTCCTTCAATTCTCTTATCATATTTGCCATCTCTCTTAGATGTTGTTTCATGGAAGTATTTGGCCTAAGCTTATATGTATCAAACTTAATAGTTAATCGTCTAAGCTTAGAGGTGGATGTACCACCAAATCTGTCTTTCAACGCTGCCCATATGGCTTGCACTGTTTCATTTTTCTCATATTCACACATGAGGTCATCTGCCATTGTACTTAGCAATGTAATTCTTGCAATGCTATTTTTCTTTTTCTAAGCCTCATAGACCTCTTGGTCTCTCTTGTGTTGGGCCGTATTCCCAGCAGCAGGTTGTGCTACAACTGTTGTTAGAGGCTCCATTGCCTCTTGTTCCTCCAAAATATATTGGACTTTTCGGTGCCAGATATCCCAATTGTCACCATTTAGTTTGTCCCCTTTATTTAACTCAGTGATAATGTTCTTAGTTGCCATTTTCAATTCTGGAGACAAATTCATTCCACATTCAATATGTCTCTCTAAAAGAATTAAACTATTAAACATATCATCGACAATATATAGCACAACACAGTATACAATGTCATGTACTTATATTATTCTTAACCAGAAAAAATAGTAATACTACTAAATTCATGATCAGGAGTATACGTTTGTATCTCCCATCACATAAATATTAGCAACATTACTAAAAATATGTCAAGAATTATATATATGTACTTTAACAACTCCAACTTTTAGGATTAACAACTCCTAAAAGCTCCCACTTAACAAAAACATATAATAATATAATGAATTATCAACTAAATCATGCTTCAATATAATATAAATAAGACAATATGCATTCTGTAATATTTGAAAACATGTTCATAACACATTTAAATATAACAAAAAAAATATTGTACTCAACAAATGAATTTTAGAAGTTTTAAAATGATTTAAAACATTCATAAACGCACTTAGAATAACATAAACATATATTAATTAGCATCAAAACCAATCATATAGCATATCATATTAAAGATCATGAATTTAGGGATTTTTAGGAATAAACAACATCTCATTCTGACCTGGCACGCGCCCCCACACACTGTGAGAAGTCAGAAAATTGGGGAAAATAAAAAAAACACAGAAAAACACACGCACACAGAGGCGCATGTACAACACGCGCCACTTCCGGAAAGATTCCGGCACCACGCGCCGAGATCTGTCGGATGGTGCCCACCACGTGTCAAAAGAATATGCCACGTGGCCTCACGCGCCATATGGCTTTTTCTGCAAAAAAAAAAAAATTTTAAGTCTCTGTTTTTTTTTTTTTGGGTTCGGCCCTCACACATTGGGCCTGAAGGTTTGGGCTTGGACTGAATACCTTTTTTTTTCTTTGGGACACTTTTTTTGTTTTAGGCCTCACTGTCTGGGCCTAAAGGTTGGGCCTGAAATAACCAATTTTTTTTTTAAATTCCCCTGCCCAGACGCCTTTTAAAAAAAAAATTTTTAAACGAAACGACGTCGTTTGGGAGGCTGGAGGTTGTCTTCAACCTCCAGCCGGGTCGACCCGGACCCGGTTTCAGGCGTGGGTCGGGTCCGTCAACCTGGAAACTTCTCTCCTCCGTATCTCCTTCGTCCAACGTCCGTTTTGGGTGTTCTTGGTGTCTTTTTCGATCGTTTTTTTGAGCTCTACGCAATGGGACTAATTTTAAATCCTAATTCTCTGATTTTAAAATGATCCAATACCAAAAAAAAATTTCGTTTTTCATGCTTTCTCTCTCTAAGTTCTTTTGTTTTATGATTCTAAATTTACATATGTTATATCTTTATGCCTATACAAAAAGCATACTCTCAAACTCAGAAACACAGTGAAAGCATTATACATATATTATCATGTGAATCTCAAGAACAAATATCAATAAGTTCCCGCACACATATATATGTGACTATAGAAAATATCATATAGATCTTTGAAAAATAATAACATACACATCATATTATCATAATATGAGGATTACAATCTCATATATGCTAAATCAGGCTCTGAAACCATGTAAGAATAATTGGGCATACCTGGAGTGCGACCGTTTCTCTCTTATACCCACGCTAATCGTATCACAGTAGTGGAAGCGATTATCACGCACAGCAAATACACCACTATAGGAAGAAGAAAAGAGAAATATATTAGAGGGAATAGGGATTCACAGTGACAGAGTTTCTGTATGTTAATTTCAAGTATATTGCAACTGAATCCCTTTACACCTATTTATAGGGTTCTATGCACCCCTTCCTCTTCTACTAACATGTCCTTCCATCAGAGAGACAAGGTATCCTTTCGATTGAGAGATATATTATTTCAGTTAAACAATGCCACTTGAAGAGTCATATTGCATCGGACAAAAAAACATGACTCATAATATTTTGGATAATATTACATATATCCACCCAAGCATTTATGTAATTTATACTTTGACCCCAATCCTATTGGGCTTGGGCCCAATCCACCAAAGGTGGACTAGGCTATTTTCCAACAAACTCAATTCTATTATGATCAAACCATTCCCTAGCTCCTACTTGTGAGATGGTTGTAACAAAATAATTTATAATCCTTGTTCCTCAATTTCTTTATGTTACAACAGTGGCTTGTTTCTTAAAATGCAGCACCTCAATTTAGATTTCATCAATCATTCTACCACATGCATCAAACACATTTAATTGCATGCTTCCTAGGCACTTGACTACCTTGATCCTTTGAAAATTTCTATTAGACCTTATCCTTAATACTAAAGATATTTCTAGGATTGTATCAATATTGACATCACCTCCTTAGTGCCTCTAAACACAATTTATTTAATTGCATTAGAGTTGTAAACAACTTAATACTCTTCTTTCAAACCTTCACTAACCGAAAACAAGGAAGGTAAAAACTCACATCATTCAGGTCTACTCCTTTTAACTTGTTTATTATATTTTAAAACTACTAAATCTTAAGTGCCACCGTTGACATTTCACTAATTGAAATAAGGAATAGATAATCTCACATAATTTATGTTCTATTACATCCAACATAGAACATTCCTCAAATAACCATATCAAACATCCAATTAGTGCTATCAAGTATCCTATCTACTTCCACAGTTGAATATTTGTATGTGATTTTCATGAAAGGAAACCAGTAAAATTCCTCTTGGCAGAAAGAACATGTTCGGCAATCAGTAGCCAAAAATTCATACATCAACCTCTAATGGCATTTACCTATTGATTTTAAAAATCCTCAATCACACCTAAATCATCTAAGATTCTCATTTAACATCAACATAACATTCACAGCAATTCATATGTAGTTTTCCTTCCCAATTTCAGTTCCTAAATCTAAACCTTAACGATAACTTTGACCATTAAGAGAGTTGCTAGCCATGTAGAGGTAGTAAACAGCAGCCTTCATTTTCATTTGGAAACTATTAGAACCATCAAATTAAACAAAATACATTCCTAGCCACACCAAACAACATTGGCCGAAACTTACATACACATAAATAATCTTTTTTATTTTTCCTAATGGTTCCATATTATACAGAATCCTCTTTAACCTACTGGAATAATTATATTTAGCAAAGTTCATTTCTTGCATACTTGATAGATGCTGACCGAAAATAAGGGATAGGAAAGATTTAAAACTTATATCCCATCCTTCTCAAACATCAGCAAATGTCTTCTAAACAGAAATTTACACACACACACACACATCAAACAAATTTCACAGCACCTTATAAGTCGTGTAGTTATGGATTTAATATGGAAGTTCTTTTTAGTTTTGAGAATCATTCCCAGCAGTTCAGCATCCACACTCACAAGGCTCATACTCACACATGCAACAATACCTTTATTCTCTTTAACCTTAATATCAAAGAATCTGAAACCATACACAATTAAACAGCAAGCCACAAATTCGGTTGTCTCAAAACAAGGCAACCCACACCACACACACCGAAATAGCAAGTCTCTGTTTTGATCATCATAACCCAAAGCCAAACAAACACATGAAAATCCAAATATAATCTTTAATCTACCATTAGTTATTATTACAGCCCTTAATCTCTAGTTCTTACACTTCAAAACAAAAACTTGACCACTCCTCTCACTCCCAATCTAACCCAATGGAAGAAACTGAAGATAGGAGGAGACTTAGTGGGCTTACCTTAGTCAGATTCTAGTGTTGCATGTGGGTTCCAAGATCTCTTCTTCTCCGACAACTTCGAGCTTCCTTTACGTTCGGATTCTCTTTCACTCCATGTTTCTTTCTAGCTGAACAATAGGAGAATGAAAGAGATGGAAGAGTAAAAAAGGGAGGTAGCACGTGGGAGAGGAGGGGGTGTTTGGTTTTAAAATTAACTTTTTAGGTTAAAGGTATTTAAATTTTAGAGGGAAACCCAAAATTTACTTCAAGCTTCTTGCTTGATTTACTTTGTTCGACAGATATTGTAGCGAAATATTTCTTTTTGTTTATAAGAAAAAATATTTCTTTTATTTGTAGGTAGATTTGTAGATGAGTCATGAGTGAATGTTCCAGGACATCCTTGCAAATCCATTCAGTTGAGGACCCGAGTCTGTGTCACACTCTTTGTTTCCATTGACTTGTTCGCAGCTGGTTGCCCTATTTTACAATTCGGAAGCATCTACATCACTCGAGTAGTGAAGGTACTCAATTTACCGAATCTAATTTTTGCCAGTTTCACTTGATCTCTCTTGTTTAATTTTATAAATATTTGATTTTTTATTTCACTACAACTGGAATTCTGTCTGGGCTGAAATTTTGATATTGAATGTGCATTTTTATGGTGCACCAAAGGTGATAGCCTTTTTAGTTCTTTATCTGTCAGATAGTTTGGTGATTTCTTATCATGAATTCCTTAATGTGTATATTTTTCTATGAATTCCTTGTTAGTTCACATACAAGTATGAATAAGGACAAATGTAAAGCAATGTGGGATGTAAGTACCACAGGGATTTTCATCCATGAATGCATTGATCAAATCTACAAGAAAGAACGTCAAGGATCTTCATTCATGAAAGACGGGTGGAAATACATTAGGTGTGGATTTAATGAGAAATCTGGAGGATCATATGACAAGATGTAATATCCCAATTCGAGATTAAGGGCTAATGACTTTGAGATTAATTGTAAGTGTGTAATTAAGCACTTTTGGGATTAATGTGATATAAATTTTGTATAAATGTGTGAGCTATTTAAGATCAAGGGTTGAGATTCATTGTTTATGGGTCGGAATCCTATGCTTTGTGGTTGTGTGAGCTCATTGTGGGAGTGAATAAGATCTTGACATGTGGCATGGTGGTGGCCATAGGATGTGGCACTAAGTGACAAAAAGCCACTTTTCTCTCTCCCTCCTCTCTCTTTTTTGGTTGTGTTTTGGGAAAGGGAAAAGAAACATTGCATCATCATCATCTCCCTCATCATCTCACCATCTCTCATATTCTCTCTCTTCTTCCTCCATTTCTGGCGCTCAAGCAAGGAAGAGGAATAAGGAAAGCTTTGATTTTGGGTAAGCAATGATCTTTTTATGCTTAAATCCTTTTCTATAATGTTGTACATCTCATTGAGAGATTCAACTTGGTGATTTCAGAATCTTGAAAGGTGGTGATATGTGTGTTGGTCGAAAATTAGAAGTTTGATAATCAAGGTTTTAGATTTGGCAAAGCGAAGAGGTAGGGATTTGATGCATTTTGATATATTGTTTATGGTTTTGGATAAGTTTGAGAAATTCTGGAAATTGCCCTAGTTTATTCCTATTTTTAGATATATGAATTTCATTGTTATTGATGTTGGAAATGGTCTATTGTGAAATTATTTGAGTATTGGATATAGTTTGGAAGTTTGGATTTAAGTTGAATGAGATTGGGGTATTGTGTGTCATAGAGACCCAAGGGCATAAATTGATGTAGAAAGGGTTTTTTGGAGTGTTTTAGAATCTGCCAATATGTTCCTTAGGTATGGTTAAGTGTGTTTGATCTTTGTGAGAAATTTGGGAACCATTGGGATTGGATTTTATCATCTGGGAAATTTCTGTCATTGCTGCGTTTCTAGTCTCTAATACACAACACTCGAGTGAGGGAAGATCATGCTCGAGTGTTGCGTGTATTTTTACCTTTCTGCGTTGTGTTTTTCTGGGTTTGCTTGAAGTGAGCTCGAGTGCACTTCTTTGTTCGCGAGTGAAGTTGATGATCATGCTTGAGTGATGGTGTAAATCCAGAGTTAGGGTTGCTCTTGGGTTGTCACTCGCTGGCCATTGTTCAAGAGTGTGCTCTGACACTCGCAAGCACGGCTGTCTCACCCGAGCACTGGAGGGTATGCTTGAGTGAGCTTGTCCCTTTAATGGTTTTAGGTGCTCTCGTGTTGTCACTTATTGGGTTGTACTTTCAGGGACTCGAGCATATTTGGAGTCATCACCCGAGTGCAAAGTCTTATGCTCGAGTGATGTGGGCACTTTCTGGTCGTTGTATTTGGTCACTGTCAAACACTCGCGAGTGAGAGTCGTTCTCACTCGGGCACGAGTCACTCATCACTCGAGTAAGGTCATCTTCACTCGAGTGATCCAGCCTAAAATCACTGTTTTGCCTTTCGAAAAGGGTTCTTCAGGGTAGCTTCTTCCAACCCTTTAGGCATATGTTTATGCCTCTATTAGTCACCAAAAGAGTCCTAAATGATAACCAACTTAGAGTATTATGAAATTAAGAACTTGGAAAAGAGATTGACCTGTTGTCCCTAATTTGGTATAGGATTTGATATCTGTCGCCCTCATGAGACCACGGTACCGGAGCCAGTCAGGAAAGATACAGGTAGTGACTCTTTCTTTATACCTTATGTGATACATTGTATGTATATTATATCATTGGTTCGTAATGGATTCGTATGCTGCAATATTTGTGAAATTGTGAAAGCGCCACTATACCAATAGTCCCTGAGTCGCTAACAATGGTTCGGGTAAGGACTGTGTGCCTTCCCAACAGTAAAAGGGGATAAGGTTAAGGTGTGATATATGTGATCATGTGGGCTGAAAGGCTAATTGTGGGCCGAAAGGTTATATGTGAGTCGTAAGGCTATTCGTATGCACTACCATACCAACAGTCCCTAAGTCACTAACAACGGTTCGGAATAGGATGGTGTGCCTTCCTGGCGATAAAAGGGGATGAGGATGGAGTGTGATTTGTGTGTTGCTGATATGTGATGATTGGTTACATGCTATGTGATTACGTGTGGTATGAATGATTTGTTACTACTGTGATTCTTTAGAATCTCACTCTTTCCAAATGACTAACCTTTTCAAACAGGGCAAATGGCTCAAAAGGGAAGCGGACAACCAGGAGTAGTTAGGATTACTCTAAGACTTTAGTGGTTGTTGGTTATCTATTTTGGTTTGGGATTACATTTGTACATAAGATGTAAATGTTAAATTTTGGATATGTAATCCCCATTTTGGGAACTTTAAACCCATGTTGTATATATACAAGAAACCCAGGGTTTGCCGAGATTTTAGTTACGCACTCTGATGTTTATTAATGTGATTTGGTTTCTCAAGTAATTATATTCGAATGTGAATGTGAGACCAAGATGAATAATGATTTTGAACCATTTTTCAGGAAACCCCATCTCTTAGATGAGGGATTGTAATTTATTACTTTGTATTATTGGTCTCTATTTCACCTAAATTCATAATCCGAATATAATTACCATGAGGGGGTTACACAAGAAGCAACTTAAAAATAGGTTTGATAGCATGAGGAAAGATTGTAAAGCATGGGAGAAGTTATTCTTGAGAGAGACCGGTATAGCTTTTAATGTAGTGACGAATATGGTTATTGCGGAAGATGAGTGGTGAGAGAGGAAAATTCAGGTGAAAACTTGTTATTGTTATTGTTATTGTTGTTGTTATTATTTTGATTATTATAGATGGTTGAATTTTTGTGTCATATGATTATTATTATTATTATTATTATTATTAATTGTATTGTCATATTATTATATCCATACAGGAGAATGGAGAGTATGTAAAGTATAGGTATAGAGGCCTCCAGTATGCCAAAGAATTGAAGATTATATTTAAGGATGTTATGGCATCAGGCAGCAACATATTCACACCATTTTCTACACAGCAACAGATGTCAGTGGGTGCACATCAACAGATGTCAGTGGGTGATGATGAAGATGATGTCTACCGACCTATAATAGACCTAGAAGAAGGATCGGGAGATAGTGAGGAAAATCTTGAAGGTCCTGCTGCAGGAGGAAGTATGGGAGTGACTAGTGATTTTGAAGGAATAACGTTGACAATGAACACTACACCTAGTGCACCTAACACTACACCTAGTAAACCTAGTGGTTCTGGTAGCAGTGGGAAGAGGAAGAGGGATGCAGGGTTCAAGAAATCGAAAAAGAGACCAACAACCACTTCCAAAGTAATAGCAGACGCGGTTAGTAGAATAGCTAATGCATCTACGAATAGATTATAGGAGATAAGAAAGATCTCCATAAGTGATGCACCAGTGAGTGACGTCGTATTAGAGTTACTCACAATTCCATAAGTTGTTAGTAATAGGGACTTTCTTCGCCGCTGTTGTAATATGATGATGCACCAGATGCCTCGCGACATGTTTTGTGGGTTGAAAGGAAACAAAGAAGCCTTGCTAGAGTTGTTGCAGGAACATGCTTACAATAGCCCACACCTTCAGATTGCCCCTAAGCTCAGAACTCCATTATTTGTTACTTTTGAAACCTTTGTCATGTGTTGTTATATCGATATCCAGACCTTATGTATGTTATGATAGTACTTATGTTAGGCAACGCATGTTATGTATGTTATGATAGTACTTGGATTAGACAATGCATGTTATGTATGTTATGATATAACCTTATGCCCCTGAAACCTATGTTTTGTGCTAGTTATGAATGCTACTAACTTCAACTATGTTATGACATCGTACTTCCACAGCCTTCTAATTGTATTTGATTTCGAACAATGTTGGAAAAAACACAGGTTACATCGTCTATGGCAAGTTTGAGCAATGAAGATATTTCAGAGCGAACGGAGGAAGTACGACCGTCTTGTGCAGAAAGAAGGAGATGACTCATATCTCTTTTAGACGAAGAGATGATTGAGTATGAACACGTAGGTGCCTTGATGGCTCAATATCTCGTGCCTTATATTTGTAAAGAGCCATGCATAACTAGTCAGCAAACAGGTGCAAAGTGGGTACAAGAGGTATTGGAAGGGCATGATGGAATTTGTCATGAAAATTTTTTAGTGGAAAAACATGTCTTTTTTCTCTTGTGCTCTAAATTGGTAGAACATGGGTTACAGAAAACTAGGTATATTGGAATTGAACAAATGGTTGCCATATTCTTACATACTATTGGACATGCACAAGGAGATAGGATCCTACAGGAATGATTTCAACATTCAGGAGAAACTATTAGTAGGATCTTCCATATAGTTTTAAATGCTTGTGTCAATCTATCGACAGAAATTATTTGACCGCTTGATCCTGAGTTCCGTCATTGTCACCCAAAAATATGCACTGATCGGCGATATTACCCATATTTCCAAGATGCAATAAGAACAATTGATGGAACTAACATCAAGTGTGTGGTTAGTCAGTTAGAGCAAGAGAGATTTATCAGGAGAAAGGGATATCCAACACAGAATATCATGGCAATATGTGATTGGGATATGTGCTTCACTTTTGTGTTGGCAGGGTGGGAGGGAACTGCACATGATGCTCATATCTTTCAAACAGCTATCTCTACTCCATCTATGAATTTCCCCCATCCACCTGAAGGTATATCTTCAACACTTGCACCTATATAGTGTCTTTTACTTTTTTCCCTCACGTTTGCTATAATTTTACAGTCACTGGTAATTTCCTTCTATTTGTTAGGGAAATATTATTTAGTTGATGCTGGCTATCCAACACCAGTTGGATATCTTGATCCGTATAGATGTGAGCGTTATCACCTTCCAGACTTCAGGCGACGCGAGTGATTTGCAAATCCCAACGAGATGTTCAATAATTATCATTCAAGTTTGAGGACCACTTTAGAAAGGACGTTTGGAGTCTGGAAGAATAGGTTTCAGCTATTGGGGGAAATGAAGTCATATAGCTTTGAAACACAAATCCGCATAGTTTGTGCAACAATGGCCATAGATAATCTTATTTGAAGAAATTCCCAAACAGATGTGCCTTTTCAAGATGCTGAACGAGGAAATATACGTGGTGAAGGTAACAATGATCCAATTGATGTAGCATCCACATCAACTATCCGTAGATTATCTTCAACACAAATGAATTATATTCATGACACAATCAGAGACCAACTTGTTAGCGGTAGATGATTCTATCATGATCCACTTCATGTATGCATTATAGTATTAATTTAAATTTATCCATTTTTAGTGAACTACTTTGGTGTATATTTTTTTAAATTATAAATTTAGTTATTTTAATCAAATTTTGTTTATGTTTTCTCACTTTAAGTATATATATACAGACCTGGGCAGCAAGTAATTTTCTTGCAAACAATAATTTAAAAAGACACAGACACACTTGCAAAAATCAAAATATTTACTAAAAAAGAATGAAGAAAACCAGAATGATTTTGCCTGAACATAACCCGGGTTATGAAAGGAATCATATGTATGTAATATTCAATAACATCCATGCCCTTTCCAGTCATTTTGTATCTAAACGGGCTTTTCAAACTCTAATCCAAACAGGTTCAAAGTTAGAAAAAAAATTCATCTGCCACCGCTAATTCAAACACAAATCACATTTACATTTTCACTTTTAATCCTACATTAATTTTTCAAAAGTCAAATGAAAAAAAAAGTCACTTCTTCAACACTAATCCAAACTGGCACTACATCAGTTCCGATCATATTAGAGTATGATGGCATTAGAATGTACCTGTGAACACCCTATTTTGTCCGGGCCCCACTAAAAACTACAAAAATAATTGATAATAATTGGTGTCCAAATTGGCAATCATCATTAAAAGAAAAAATAAAAAAAAACGAAAAAAAGAAAAAAGAAGGAAATTCTCCTATTGATGATGATCAGTGTCTAAATAGGCAATCATCATTGAAATGCAAAAAAATCAAAAAATTAAAATTAAAATAAATCTCCTCATTGATATGATTGGCATTGTCATTCATTAAGGGAAAATAATAAATAAAAAAAATAAAAAAAAAGTCTCATTTATGTTGATAGGTTTAAATTAGGAAGTTACTTGTGGGGAGAATAATGAAAAAAAATAAAAAAAGAAAAAATCTCCACTAATGGTAATTAGGTCAAGTTAGGAAGTTTTATCAATAGAAAATATAAAAAATAAAAAAACGAAAATTAAGAAAAAATCTCCATTCATAGTGATTGGGTCAAGTTAGGTGGTTCTTAACATAAAATACCAAAAAAAATCAAAAACGAAAATTTAAAAAGAAAAAAGAAAAAGGGAGCATTTATAAAGAAAACCCTACCTTAAGACTATAAATAGGAGTGTAAGGGTTGAAGCAAGGGGGACAAAAATTTTGAAAGAATTTTGGGAGAGCAAGGAGATAAGGTCTGTGGTTGAGTTTTCATCCTTTTCTTGGATTTCACTTTTACATCTCGTTTTTTTTTCTCTCATCTAATATCCCTTGGTTCATGCTTACCTTATCATGCCTCATGCTTACCTCATCATTCATGCACTATGACTTTATCCAATATGCATTACATTGCTTTATTTTGCATTATGATGTTGTTGGACGTGTGTTAGCTCTTTGTGGTCTTGTGGATTTGCATTTTATTGTTCAACTGAATTATCTCATACATAGGCAAGAGGTATGTGCTATCTTATTTTCTTATGATATTAGGTGTTATGCTTAATAAATATAGATAATATAATTGTACTTGCCTCTTGTTTATTATGTGGTTCTATCATCCTATATCTTATTGTAGCGGGTTCAAAGAATAAAAGGTACGCAAAAATCTCTTCACTTTTGACTTCTTTTTTGTTTAAATTGTGCTACTTTTCTTTTTTTTTTCTTAATCCCTTTCTTAGGTCCTCTTTCAAAAAAAATATTTAGACACATTTTGATAAATGAAAATAAAATGGAAAAACTCTCTTTTACAAGAAAATAAAAAAAACGTTTTTTGAAAAAAAAAAGTAAAAAACACAAACCCAACAAAAAAAAGATATTTTTCTCAAATAAATTAAATAAATATTTTTCTAAAAATCACCAACCAAGTGACACGCTTTTCTACCCCCGAACTACGTGGGCTTTGATCCCTCTAAAGCGTACGTAGGCCCTTGGTTTTCATCCTAGGTCAAGTCCAATTTTGTAACTAAATATATTTTTTCTTATTTTCTTATTGTAAATAAATGTTCTTTTTTTTAAATAAATATATTTTTTCTTATTGGAAATAAATGTTCTTTTTTTTCTTCTTTAGTTTTCATTTCATTTAGTTTTATAAATATTCTCTTTTTTTATTTGGGTAAATATAATAAATTTAAAGGCCATAATATTTTTAAATAATTAACTTAGGGTAACCATTCTTATGAATAGGTGTTGTAGGGTGCCTAACACCTTCCCCACACACAATCGACTCCCGAACCCTAAATGGTTTTTGTAAACCAGTTTTCATTTTTAAAAAGGTTTCCAAAATTATCCTTTTTTCAAAAATTTTGGTGGCGGCTCCATGTTTTTCAAAATTCCGGGCGCTACAGCTTGGCGACTCCACTGGGGACAGTTTGAGAGTCAAGCCCATTTAAGTTAAATGTTTAAAAATAATTTGGCCTTAATTTTATTTTAATTACCCTTTTCTTATTATTATTTTTTTGTGAATAGTTGTTTTTATTTATTAAATTCCTTATTCATCTATTTGTTTGTTTTTTTTCCTACTTTTTTCTATCTATCTTGTGATCTGCTTAGCAAATGAGGGTTGGGTAGAACCTAGGCCCACAGGTTGGTATGCTCTCCATACACACTCAACACATAAACTATTCTCCTTACACACATTTTTGGGCCCTATACCCGGGTCTGTGAGTTCCTTAGGTGAGTGGAAGTTTCTAGCGGTCTCCCTGTGGGGTTTTAAGAACCCTCTGAGGTTACTGTAAAAACTTCATCCTAGCTGTTACTTATTTGGTGAGATTGATCCCTGTGGGGTTTTCAGAACCCCCTGAAGATCAATTTCATCAAATGGGGTCTTCATCTTTACGATGGGGGCAGTTAAGAGACCTTTATATGTGAGAATTAGAACCACCTTGAAACCACTACACCTATTAGTAAAACTTATAGACCTACCCAATTAATTAGTACCTACCTTTCTTAGGATAGATACTACTAACCTAGGGTCATTCCTAAAATAGGACATTGGAGGGCATATATTTATTTATTGTTGATAATCTTTATTGTCATTCATGCATAATCAATGGAACCCCTAGGATCAATTGACTAACTGTCGCTTCACCTGAGTATGTATCTAGCATCATTCCACATAAAGATACATCACAAGGACGGTGTATGCATTAGATAGCTAACCTTAGTCTAAGGGTCTATGACCCTAAAAGACCATGATCTCATCACATCAATCATGTTAGAAAACATCTCGATGAGAGATAACCCTTTAGGACTCATAAGGTATCATTATATCATCCATTAGCATTTTAACTTCATTTGATATGGGCCTTGGACATAATCATCATTTAAAAAAAACCCTTAGCCGCGTGATGGTTTGGGCCATTCGCAGGTTAATGGGCACTTCATTCTCCCTATGAGGGAATAGATCTCTTAAGGAGGTGAAGTTCTTTTTCTTAATGTCCATCACTCATATCAAAACTTGAAGTATAAGTCGTCACTCTTTCACGTTTCATGAGGTAGCCTTGCATCATCCATAAGCATTTTTCATTTGATATGGGTCTTGGACATAATCCTCATTTTAAAAACATCCTTAGCCGCGTGATGGTTAGGGCCATTCGTAGGTTAATGGGCACTTCATTCTCCCTATGAGGTAATAGATCTCTTGAGGAGGTGAAGTTCTTTTTCTTAATGTCCATCACCCATATCAAAACTTGAAGTATAAGTCGTCACTCTTTCATGTCTCATGAGGTATCCTTATATCATCTATTGGTATTTAGCTTTATGATATGGGCCTTAGACATAATAAACATTTAACAAAACCCTTAGCCGCGTAATAGCTTGGGTCGTTCGCAGGTTAATAGGCACTTCATCCTTCCTATGGGGTATTGGATCTCTTGAGGAGGTAAAGTTCTTTTTCTTAATGTCCATCACCCATATCAAAACTTGAGGTATAAGTCATCACTCTTTCATGTCTCATGAGGTATCCTTGCATCATCTATTGGCATTTAGCTTCGTTTGATATGGGCCTTGGACATAATAAACATTTAACAAAACCCTTAACCACGAAATAGCTTGGGCTGTTCACAGGTTAATGGGCACTTCATCCTTCATATGGGGTATTAGATCTCTTGAGGAGGTGAAGTTCTTTTTCTTAATGTCCATCACCCATATCAAAACTTGAAGTATAAGTCATCACTCTTTCATGTCTCATGAGGTATCATTGCATCATCTATTGACATTTAGGTTCATTTGATATGGGCCTTGACATCATAAACATTTAACAAAGACCTTAGCCGCATAATAGCTTGGGCCGTTCGCAGGTTAATGGGTACTTCATCCTCCCTATGGGGTATTGGATCTCTTGAGGAGGTGAAGTTCTTTTTCTCAATGTCCATCACCCATATCAAGGCTAGAAAGCACATGTAATCATCTACATAGCATGTATTCGGAAATACTTTCTGACTCTTCGTGCTATTTTGTTTAATAAAGGACAAGCAAGTTTCTAGCAATTAAAAATTTTGCACAAAGGTTAAACGACACAAGAACCAGGTTTAAATCAAGTTCCTATAGGAAAGGTGTATTGTATTCTTATCACTATGGTTAATGACAAGATCTTGGCTAGGATGGGATTCAAGGTCCCTCCTATCTAATGATCAACTCTAGTTCTCCCTGTAGAATAATAGATTCCCTGAGGAAGTTAGAGGATGCTTGTGCCAGAATACCTTTATGCCAATACACCATGGATAACTCGCTATGCCTGCTTGAAATTGTGAGTTCAAATAAGCTAATGATATTTTGTTCCTTTATAAGCAGGTGACACAATATTGCTCTATCTAAATGTCCTAGCCAGTTACCCCTTACGCATTCATACAACACACACTCATATAGTCGTCAGATGGCAGCTAGCAGTGCAAATGAAGTCGAATCTAATATGAATCATTGGATAGGAAGGGAAGATTAGCACTCTGAAAATCCCCATATAAGGAAGAAATTCCTGATGTTCTCTGAAGTGCTAAACAAGCCGCCTGTTGCAATGGTTTCAACAATAGGCAAAAAGAACTGGGCATGGATTTCAGCTGATGATTTTGGAAGAGCTCTAGAAAATTGGGAGTTTGAGGACACCTTCAATTCTATTATTTTAGAGTAACATGCCTAGCTAAAAGTTGTCCTTTTATGCTTTGTATACGCCTTTAGGCGAGCTCTTATATGAACCATGAATAAAGAATGATATGCGAATAAAATTCAATTATTTATATCCATTCTTTTTTTTTCCTTCTATTCATTCGTTGTTCATTTTTAGCGCTCCAGGAAATCAATTTCCTTGGAACTCTTGTCCAACGCAGAGGTTCCTGAGTCCTTGATTGATGATTCGCTTGTTGCCATTGATATGCATGATTATGAGTATGATGATGATGAGATCATTCAAGTATACAAAAAAATCCTCGAATCCGACAACAATAAAATGTGCCCACATGAAGATGTAATTGAAGTAATAAATATGGGCACAGAGGAAGAAAAGAGAGAACTAAAGATAGTAGATAGCCCTGAAAGAGAGCAAATGGTTGGACTCTTTAAAGAATTCATAGATGTGTTCGCATGGTCTTATCAAGACATGCTAGGCCTTGATTCAGGGATTGCTTCTCACAAGATCCCCTTATTCCCAGACACTAAGGCTAAAAAGCAAAAATTAAGGAGGCTCACTTCCGATATGTCCTTAGTGGTTTGAGAGGAGGTGATGAAGCAATTAGAAGCGGGTTTCCTAGAAGTAGCTAAATACCCACAATGGATAGCAAATGTCGTTCCTGTCCCAAAGAAGGATGGCAAAATTCGAATGTGTGTGGATTATCGAGATCTGAATAAAGCTAGCCCAAAAGATGATTTTCCATTGCCTCATATTGATGTCCTGGTTGATAATACAGCCCGTAGTTATAGGTACTCATTCATGAATGGGTACTTAGGGTATAACCAAATCCCTATGGATAGAAAGGACAAAGAAAAAACCACATTTATTACACAATGGGGCACTTATTATTACCGCGTCATGCCATTTGGGCTAAAGAATGTTGGGGCAACTTATCAGCGTGCCATGGTGGCACTCTTCTATGATATGATGCATAAAGAACTTGAAGTATACGTAGATGATATGGTAGCTAAATCTTCTGAGGGAGAAAGCCATGTTGTGGTGTTAAGAAAGTTATTTGAAAGGCTACGCAAGTACAAGCTACGACTAAATCCTAACAAATGTGTCTTTGGGGCTTTATCTGGAAAATTATTGGGCTTCATTGTAAGCCAAAAAGGGATGACAGTAGATCCAGACAAAGTAAAAGCAATACGGGAAATGCCCCCTCCTCAAACAGAAAAGGAAGTTCGAAGCTTTTTAGGGCGACTGAATTACATTGCATGATTCATTGCCAACCTGACTGCAATTTGTGAGCCGATATTCAAGCTTTTAAAGAAGAACTGCACCAGGAAGTGGGACGAAGATTGCCAACAGGCATTTGATAGAATCAAGAATTATTTGCTAAATCCCCCAATTTTGGTTCCTCCTGTACCAGGATGACATTTAATTTTGTATTTAACAATACGACCAAATTCCATGGGAGCCATGCTAGGGCAACAAGATGCATATAATCGAAGAGAACAAGCGATCTATTACTTGAGCAAGAAGTTTAATGATTGTGAGTCACGTTACCAGATGATCGAGCGAACTTGTTGTGGTTTAGTCTGGGCTACAAGGAGGTTGAGGCAATACATGCTTTACTACACTACTTGGTTAATTTCAAGAGTAGACCCACTCAAGTACATCTTTGAAAGCCCACATATAGCTGGAAGAGTCTCTAAGTGGCAAGTAATATTGTCTAAATATGATATAAGATACGTCATTCAAAAATTTGTCAAGGGTGGTATGATAGCAGATCACATAACGGAAAACCCCATAAATGAATGCCAACCAATAGATTTCAAATTTCCAGATGAAGACATATGTGCTACAGAAGACCCGATCAAGGAAAGCAAATCGAAGGGGTGGGAAATGTATTTTGATGGGGCAGCAAACATGCATGGCAATGGTGTAGGGGCAGTAATCATATCCCCAGATGGAAAGCAATTTCCGATTGCTATAAAGTTAGGATTTGACTGCACCAATAACATGACAGAATATGAAGCTTGTATTAATGGTCTCCAGGCTGCCATAGATCTGGGGATAAAAAACCTAAGAGTCTATGGTGACTCAACTCTCATAATTTATCAGGTGACTGGTGAATGACGTACTAAAGACCCAAAGTTGATCCCTTATCAAGAGTATTTGATAAAGTTGATCAAAAAATTTGAAGTAATCAATTTTCATCACATCGCTAGAGAAAAGAATCGCTTCGCTGATGCGTTAGCTACTTTAGCAGCTATGATCCAACTTGATTGTGGGGTCTAAGTTCAACCAATACAGATTGAGACTAGAAGATCACTGGTATTTTGCTTCAATATTGGAAGAGAGCATGACGAGCAACCTTGTACCATAGTATTAAGATGTATATGGAGCATGGTACTTACCCTCCAGACGCGACACATAATGAAAAGAAGACTATCCGGCGATTGGCCATGGGCTTTTTTATTAGCAATAACGTCCTAAATAAGAGAAGCTTTGATGGGACATTACTACGCTGTGTAGTCATGAGGGAGGCGTATAAGATTATGGCAGAGATCCATGAAGGCGTATGCGGTACACATGCAAATGGCCACTCATTAACTAAACAAGCTCAAAGATCTGGTTACTACTGGATAACTATGGAGAAGGATTGTATCAATTATGTTAGAAAGTGTCATAAGTGCCAGATATATGCCAACAAAGCTAATGCCCCTTCGACTATAATGCATAGTCTCGTATCTCCATGGCCATTCTCCATGTGGGGAATATATGTCATTGGGCCGATTAACCCAAAAGCTTTGAATGGTCATCGTTTCATCCTCGTTGCTATTGACTATTTCACTAAGTGGGTAGAAGCCAATTCCTTTGCTAGTATTACTCAGAAGGCCTTCATCAAGTTCTTAAAGGCTAATATCATCTGTAGATATGGGTTACCAGAGAGGATTATAACTGACAATGCACCAAACCTCAACGGGGCAGCAATTAAAGAATTATGTGATCAGTTCAAAATCAAACATCATAATTCTACACCGTACAGGCCACAGATGAATGGTGCAGTTGAGGCAGCCAATAAAAACATTAAGAAGATCATCGAAAAAATGACAGTGACTTATAAGGATTGGCATGAAATGCTTCCATATGCATTACACGGATACCGTACCATAATGCGTACTTCAACTGGGCCAACCCCTTACTCTTTAGTTTATGGCATGGAGGCTGTCACTCCAATCGAAGTAGAAATACCATCCCTGAGAATCTTGGCCGAATCAGACATAGATGAAAGTGAATGGATACGCTCTCGATTTGAACAACTAAATATGATTGAAGAAAAGAGGCTCACATCAATATGTCATGGGCAGTTATATCAGTCACGAGTGGCAAGGGCCTTTAATAAGAAACTATGACCTAGGGGGTTTAAAGTAGGAGACCTAGTCCTCAAAAAGATCCTACCAAATCAAGAAGATGACAGAGGTAAATAGGCTCCAAATTATGAAGGCCCATATGTTGTTAAGCACGCTTTCTCTGGAGGGGCATTGATATTGACAAACATGAATGGCCAAGATTTACCAAGACCAATCAATTCAGATGCTGTAAAGAAATACTATGCATAAAAAAAAAGAGCTCGCTAAGTTGAAAACCCGAAAGGGCGGCTTAGGCCAAAAAAAAACCTTGCTAGTTGAAAACCTAAAAGGGCAGCTTAGGCAAAAAAAAAGAGAGAGAAAAAAGAAAAAGAGCTCACTAAGCTGAAAACCCGAAAGGGCGGCTTAGGAAAAAGTTAGAGCAAAAAAAAACTCACTAAGTTGAAAACCCGAAAGGGCGGCTTAGGCAAAAGAAAAAGAAAAGAAAAGAAAAAGAGCTTGCTAAGTTGAAAACCCAAAAGGCGGCTTAGGCAAAAATTAGAGCGCAAAATTGGGAGCTGTTAAGTTGAAAACCCGAAAGGGCGGATTAAACACATATCAAAGAAGGTTATAAGTCCTAGCCCCATGACTCTCTTTACGTTGTCTATTTGAAAGACTCCTTAATCATTTATTGAAGAGTGCATATCTCTAGCAATTAAGTAAGGCAACATCAGGGGGACTACACGGAACTAAAAGCGAAGGACCTCCTAATAACATCACGCCTACACCAATATGTGCTCATCATAATGCATCCACTTGAATATTGGAAGATCATTTCTTTTAAATGAATCTTCATCCTTAGTAACTTTTTCCTTTCTATTAAATCGCATGTCAAACTTTATGCCATGATTTGTATAAGGGTAACTCTTTTTAATGAAAGCACAACTTTTGGCTGGATAAACACCCACATTGATATACATGGTGTCCTCTACTCCCATTTAACTTGTGTAATTTCAGGATCATTAGCGAAGTCCCAATTGGAATTTTTGTCGTGGGGTCAAACAGTTGACAAAGGGACACAATCTAAACTGAGGGTTCTAGGCTGTGGCATCTATGTGAATCTCATCTTCATACCTCCGACAAGACTGCTTAAGTAACGGGGTACTGGTTAGGCACCTGGACGAAGAAGGAGCAATATCACCTGCCAGCCTATTCTTTAATACCACAATTATTGCACTCATTCTCATTAGCATGTCATCACCTCCATTATCAATATCACCATTAACATCATCATCATCATCATTAGCATTATCATGGTATTCATCATCCTCATTAGGATTCCATCATCACTGTCATCATCATTATTAGTGTCATCACCTCTATCATTAATTCACCATTTTGGTATTCCCCTCATTATCATGGCCATTATCATCCTCTTCATCATCATTAGGATTTCATCATCGCTGTCATCATCATTATCAATGTCATCATATTCATAAGCACTACTCCAAGGGGCATCACATGTTCATAGCACCCTTTACAAAACCCTGTAACGGCAGGCACCCTTTCAAAGCCCTGTACCGGCAGGCACCCTTAAAGCCCAGTAACGGCAGGCACCCTCAAAGCCCAGTAACGGCTGGCATCCTTTTCAAAGCCCTGTACCGGCAGGCACCCTCAAAGCCCAGCAACGGCTGGCACCTTTTTCAAAGCCCTGTACCAGCAGGCACCCTCAAAGCCCAGTAATGGCTGGCACCCTTTAAAAGCCCTGTACCGGCAGGCACCCTCAAAGCCTAGTAACGGCTTGGTACCCTTTCAAAGCCCTGTACTGACAAGCACCTTCAAAGCCCAGTAACGGCTAGCACCTTTTTCAAAGCCTTGTACCGACAGGCACCCTCAAAGCCCAGTAACGGCTGGCACCCTTTCAAAGCCCTGTAACGGCAAGCACCCTTAAAGCCCAGTAACGGCTGGCACCCTTTCAAATCCCTCTACCAGCAGGCACCCTCAAAGCCCAGTAACGGCTGGCATAATTCTTTTAAAGCCCTGTACCAGCAGGCACTATTCTTTCAAAGTCCTATACCAACAAGCACCCTCAAAGCCCAGTAACGGCTAGCACAATTCTTTTAAAAGCCCTGTAACGGCAGGCACTATTCTTTCAAAGCCCTGTATCAGCAGGCACTCTCAAAGCCCAGTACCGACTGGCACAATTCTTTTACGCCCCACCAAAGTCCTATGCAACTAGGCACTTCACTTCCATTCCAGGTAATCATCTATCTCCATTTGCATTCTTCTCCCCTATGAACCAAGTAAAGAGGGGCATGGGCACTGTATTTTGTCCAAACCCTCTTTGGTTCCAAGGGCGGCACCTTGTTCTCTGGCCGGACAAAATACGTGTTCTTATCTTTACTTGCTTCATAGACGAAAATCTCACTTTTCTCAACTACGAAACAAGTAAAGAGGGACAACTGTGAACACCCTATTTTGTCCGGGCCCCACTAAAAAATAAAAACATAATTGATAATAATTGGTGTCCAAATTGGCAATCATCATTAAAAGAAAAAATTAAAAAAACGAAAATAAGAAAAAAGAAGGAAATTCTCCTATTGATGATGATCGGTGTCTAAATAGGCAATCATCATTGAAAGGGAAAAAATAAAAAAAAAATTAAAATTAAAATAAATCCCCTCATTGATATGATTGGCATTGTCATTCATTAAGAGAAAATAATAAATAAAAAAATCTCATTTATGTTGATAGGTTTAAATTAGGAAGTTACTTGTGGGGAGAATAATGAAAAAAAATAAAAAAAGAAAAAATCTCCACTAATGGTAATTAGGTCAAGTTAGGAAGTTTTATCAATAGAAAATACAAAAAATAAAAAAACAAAAATTAAGAAAAAATCTCCATTGATAGTGATTGGTTCAAGTTAGGTAGTTCTTAACATAAAATACAAAAAAAAAAAACAATCAAAAACGAAAATTAAAAAAGAAAAAAGAAAAAGGGAGCATTTATGAAGAAAACCCTACCTTGAGACTATAAATAGGAGTATAAGGGTTGAAGCAGGGGGACAAAAATTTTGAAAGAATTTTGGGAGAGTAAGGAGATAAGGTCTGTAGTTGAGTTTTCATTCTTTTCTTAGATTTCACTGTTACATCTCATTTTTTTCTCTCTCATCATGCCTCATGCTTACCTCATCATTCATGCACTATGACTTTATCCAATATGCATTACATTGCTTTATTTTGTATTATGATGTTGCTGGACGTGTTTTAGCTCATTGTGGTCTTGTGGATTTGCATTTT
The DNA here is from genome assembly GCA_963242795.1 of Inga leiocalycina. Classification (NCBI taxonomy): domain Eukaryota; kingdom Viridiplantae; phylum Streptophyta; class Magnoliopsida; order Fabales; family Fabaceae; genus Inga; species Inga leiocalycina. Next base: position 30,868,876 of record OY725325.1, on the reverse strand, counting down.
ATTGTCCAACTGAATTATCTCATACATAGGCAAGAGGTATGTGCTGTCTTATTTTCTTATGATATTAGATGTTATACTTAATAAATATAGATAATATAATTGTACTTGGCTCTTGTTTATTATGTGGTTCTATCATCCTATCTCTTATTGTAGCAGGTTCAAAGGATAAAAAGTACGCATAAATCTCCTCACTTTTGACTTCTTTTTTGTTTAAATTGTGCTACTTTTCTTTTCTTTTTTTCTTAATCCCTTTCTTAGGTCCTCTTTCAAAAAAAAAGAAAAAAAAATATTTAGACACATTTTGATAAATGAAAATAAAATGGAAAAACTCTCTTTTACAAGAAAATAAAAAAACGTTTTTTGAAAAAAAAAAGTAAAAAACAAAAACCCAACAAAAAAAGATATTTTTCTCAAATAAATTAAATAAACATTTTTCTAAAAATCACCAACCAAGTGACACACTTTTCTACCCCCCGAACTACGTGGGCTTTGATCCCTCTAAAGGGTACGTAGGCCCTAGGTTTTCATCCTAGGTCAAGTCCAATTTTGTAACTAAATATATTTTTTCTTATTTTCTTATTGTAAATAAATGTTCTTTTTTTAAATAAATATATTTTTTCTTATTGTAAATAAATGTTCTTTTTTCTTCTTCTTTAGTTTTCATTTCATTTAGTTTTGTAAATATTCTCTTTTTTTATTTGGGTAAATATAATAAAATTAAAGGTCATAATATTTTTAAATAATTAACTTAGGGTAACCATTCTTATAAATGGGTGTTGTGGGGTGCCTAACACCTTCCCCACACACAATCGACTCCCGAATCCTAAATGATTTTTGTAGACCAGTTTCCATTTTTAAAAAGGTTTCCAAAATTATCCTTTTTCAAAAATTTTGGTGGCGGGTCCATGTTTTTCAAACTTCCGGGCGCTACAATACCCCTCAATTACTATATAAAGCAAATTATCATTATAAACAGAATGACAAAGAACAGTTTTATAAAATTGTGTTTTAGAAATTATTCTAGGAAATCATATTTACGGGGTAAAAAAATTGTATGAAATAATTGTTCTTAAAAAATCAACCTACTGAGTAAAAAAATTTGTTTGATTCAAATATTTTTTATAATTATTATAGCACCTGAAATTTGGAAAATAAGTAGCCGTAACCAAAATTTTGAAAAAGGATAATTTTGGAAACCTTTTTTGAAAATGAAACTGGTCTACAAAAATCATTTAGGGTTCGGGAGTCGATTGTGTATAGGGAAGGTGTTAGGCATCCCACAACACCCATTCATAGAATGATTACCCTAAGCTAATTATTTAAAAATAAATATGGCCTTTAATTTTATTATAATTACCTAAAAAGAGATAAAAACATTCATATTTACAAAGAGAAATAAAGTAAGACTAATAAAAATTTAAAAAAAAATAAGGGAGGAAATATATTTATTTACAAAGTTAAACTTGACCTAGGATGAAAATCTAGGGTCTACATACCCTTTAGAAAGATCACAGCCCACATAGTTCGAGGTAGAAATGTGCGTCACTTTGTTAGTGTTTTTTAGAAAAAAAAAGTTTATTTAATTTCTTTGACAAAAATATTTTTTTGTTTGGTTTGTGTTTGTTAATTTTTTAAAGAAACATTTTTTTTCTTTATTTTCTTATATGAAGCCAAATTTGTTTATTTTAAGAAAAGAACCGCTTGTTTTTTATTTTAAAACATTTTTATTAGCAACAGGGAGAGATGAAAAAAAAGAGAGAGAGCTCATCAAGCCAACAAGGAATTCATTCTCATCATATTATTCATTGTAGAAAGTCCAAGAAGACAAGAAAATTAGTAAAGACATGGTGAGAGTGTATACCTTTTATGCTTTAAACTCCGTTACAACAAGTGATAGGGTGATAGAACCACATAATAAACAAGAGACAAATACAATCACATTATCTATATTTATTAAGCATGACACCTAGCATCATAAGAAGACAAGACAACACATACCTTGCCTCTCTTCACCCCCAAAATTCTTGTGTGTCTTGTTTCAACTCTTGCACTCATATTTATAATCTCAATGTAGGTTCTTTATAAATGCTCCTTCTTTTTTGAATTTTCATTTTTGAATTTTTTTTTTGTATTTTATGTTAAAAACTATCTAACTTGACCCAATCACCATCAATGGAGATTTCCTTTTTAATTTTTGTTTTTTAAATTTTTTTTTATTTTCTATCAATAAAACTTCCTATATTGACCTAATCACTATCAATGGAGATTTTTTTTAATTTTCATTTTTAATTAATTTTATTATTCTCCCCACAAATAGTTTCCTAATTTAAACCTATCAACATAAATGAGATTTTTTTATTTTTTATTTTTCATTTTTTTATTTATTATTGTCCCATAATGGATGACAATGCCAATTTGAACACTAATCATCATCAATGAGCGGATTTATTTTAATTATCATTTTTTTTATTTTTTCCTTTGATGATTGCCAATTTGGACACCGATCATCATTAATAGGAAGATTTTCTTATTTTTTCTTATTTTCATGTTTTATTATTATTTTTTCTTTCAATGACGATTGCCAATTTGGACACCGATAATCATTAATAGGAATATTTTCTTATTTTTATTTTTTATTATCATTTTTTCTTTCAATGATGATTGCCAATTTGGACACCAATCATCATGAATTATTTTTAAATTTTTGAGTGAGGTGTAATACCCCGAATTTTGGGATTGGAGGCTTAGGAATAAGCCTAAATTAAGTGGACTGCTAAGCCCCAGTTTAATAGATGTCTCAAGTCTATTCTCTAATGTTCCTTATATCTTTGGGGAATTAAAGAAAATAAAATGGTGAATTTTGAAGGAAGTGATTATGCTTCTAGCGAAATTTCCTATGAGGTAGTGAGCTTGTCATATGATTTTGAATGATCAAATGATGAGAAACAATTATGAAATTTTACAGGATAAAGATAGACATTCTAAGCTTTAATTTGATAGGTTATTTAACTCAATTAGAGCTATATACAAAAAGTTATGAATTTTTGAAGTCAGCACAGGAAAATTGTGAAATTTCTGGAACAGTATGCAAAGATTGAAATTATGGGAATTTTTTTATTCCATCTAGTAAAATTCTATATGTTTCCTTGAAACTAGACTCAATAAGGATTCTATATGCTTTGGAATCACTTCATTTCAATTTTTTTAGAATTAGTTATGATTTTTCAAAGTTTGGACAGAAATCTTCCAGAATTTCTGAAAAATCCGAAAATGGGGAAATAAATTAAAGGAAAATTATGGGATATTTTAAAAATTTATCTTCATCCTTTCCATACTCATCCACGTCAGTTCTGGGCTGAAAAAGGAGAGAGAAAGCTTGAGAGAGTTTAGAGAGAGAAGGACGAAAATCTCACAAGGTAGGTTGATTTCTTCAGTGAATTCGTACCTAATGTGTAAAACTCTTCTCCTAAGCTTTTCTTTTATGTTATTAAGGTACTTGAAGCTGAAAATTCTATGTCAAAAGGGTTAGGGTTTTCAACCACAAGAGGAATAAGCCAGAAGGAGCTTAAGGTAACCTCCGAAACTTCAATATTTGATTGTTCTGGCTATTGTGAGTAGTTTAATCGGTGAAATTCTGATTGATTTGCTTTGATTTCAAATTTGGTAAAGGAGTTGGCCTAAGCGTTATGCTGCAAAAATTAAGTTTAAATGGTAGTTATAATGTAATTAAATAATTAATAAGGTGGTTAAAAGTAGAAAGGAACATGTTTGTGAAGTCAAAATTAGAAAACCCCAATTTTTCTTCGGAGAATTGGGAATTTCAGCTAGTTCTATTTAGAGGGCTTAGAGTTGGATTTCCAATGATTTGATGATTCTATTGAGTTCAGGAGGGAAAATTATGTGGGATTACAGTTGGTCACTTTTTCGGAAAAGCCCGAAAAGGCATAATTACGAAAACGCCCTTGAAACACTGAAATAAGGGCTGCCAAGGGCAATTTCATCTTTTAGAAGTGAATTTGATAATTCTGAAACCAGAAATGGATTCCTTGGGCAAAAATATGTTAGGATAGCCCAGGATAGAATTTCAGGAAAAGTACAGCTGGACTGGGTACAGTAGGGTCGGGCCGGGTCCTCGGGGGCATTTTAGTAATTTTTTAATATAAACTCATATAACCCCCAGAAACACTATAGAAGTGTCTAAATGGTACATTTGGAATTGTAGGATCGAATATAGAGCCAGAGCTGTTGGTATGCTTTACGAGGCACGTCTCAAGGCGAAAAAGGGTTAAGGTAGGGAACTTACCTCTCCTGCATGTATATGATATTTGCGTTAGTGTGTTGATGCATGTTATTTCTTTGCTTGATTATGTGAAACACGTATGAATGATTTGAAGCTATGTTTCAATTTATGCTATGGCCATAAGTATATTGTTCGAAACATTAAGCTTACAGATTTTTCATTGTGTGAGCATGAGTTATGTGATGCAAGCATGTCATGCATTAAGCATTTATCGTACATGCATATTGGTATTATTTTCCTACTGAAATTCTCTCGAATCTCACCCTCCCTTACCAACAATTTAGATAAGAGAAGACAGAAGATATGCTGAGAACAATGCAGAGAAGCATATGAGGGGATTATAGTGGTGGAACGAAGACGAAAAGATGTCTCTATTTCACTGGGATAGGTTTAGATACCCAAGTAGCCCTGTGTGGCTACATTGATGGTAATGATCATGTACGAACCTCTATAGGGAATTTATGTAATCATGCACTTATTATCAGTATATTCATGTTATTCCTATGTTGCCCACTAAACTGCGTATCTTTTTCCACAAGTACTCTGAAATAGGTAAAAATAAAAAGAGGGTGTTACATTTTGGTATCAGAGCTTCAAGCGGTTTTGGAAAAGCCCAAGAGGTGTTGGCAGTAGGGCGGTTCTAGCAACAGGATGGTATACTGACATGGTCTTGATTACACAATGCTAGGAAATATGCACGGACTGGAGGTACCAAAGGGGGTATCTTCCCGATCTGTGAATCAACCCTGAGAAATGGTGAATACCGAAGGGCAGCTAGCGGTGCAATACTAGACGAGAATGGTCTAAGGATTTTGCAGAACCCAAGGAAGTGGGTACGGCTAAGGCCAATATGTGGTCCACACCTAATATTTTGGTGACCGAAGATAGCCGGCATGTCTTTTGAGACGAGGGTAGTCACGGGGTACCTATTGATGGAAGCAATAGAAGATGGGATCTACGATTGGGCATGGGTACACGAAAGTTAAGCATGCTCAAACCAGAGGAATCCTAGGATGGGTAACCCCCTGAGAAGTGAGTTGATAGGGTCATGAAGACCTGAGACATAGTGATTGCCTTAAGGTTTCAAGGTTTCTCCATGACTAATGATCATTTATGTTACATGATTTAAAGGGTGTGACAGGGAAGTGGGGATATCCTTATGAGTCTACCCTCAACCCCGAGGTAGGTGCTTCCAAGCCAGGTGGTTTGGTATGAGTAAGTGGGGTCCAGTCAGAGATTGGGGGTGTGACACTAGCTCAATGGTAGCAGGGTTCACCACGGCGCTCATCTTAACCCCTAAGGTGAGTGTTTGAATCCTGCGAAAGGTGAAAGAAAAGCATCAGAAGGGGGAATGCCGATATCTTTATGAGTCCATCCCTAGCCTCGACGATTAGGTCGTCCAGTCATCAGATTGGGGTCCAGTTAGAAAGAATAGGGATGTGACAATAAAAAGGATGCTGAGTCACAACTCTACCTGACGAGGCCGGAGCGCCACGTATGAAGGGGTGCCAGTTAGGCCTGGATTACTCAGGTACGAAGGCTAAATTGGGCCACGAGCATGAGAATAAAAAGGCGTGCATAATGGACTCAAGTACAAGGCCAAGAAAGGCCACAGGTGTGACAATAATAAAAAAAGGGGATGAGATGTTAATATCAAAATTTCCTAGAACTCAGTATTATGCATAGGATAATGTAATATCCCAATTTTTAATTATGGGCTAATCATGATTATTTTGGATAATTATGCATTAAATTGGAATGATTATGTGTTTTATGGAAATATTAATTAATATGTCATAATTAGTGAAAAATTGGAAAAATGGAATTATCAGTTAATTAGTTGGTAATTCATAAGGAAATTAATTACTAGCTAAGAGAAAATGATATGTGTAATTAAAATGGCTAATGGAGGGATTAAGTGGCTAATTGGGTGTTTACCTTTATGAGAGCCAATGGTAGTGAGACATGTGGCAAGGGTTGGTGTGAAGGAAGAGTGAGAAAAGTCAAATTGAGTTTTATAATATTTCTCTCTCCTCCCTCTCCTCTCTTGGTCGGAGGACATGGAGTGAGTACCATCATCATCATTTCTCATTCATCTCTTAGACTCCATCTCTCTCTTCTCTTCTTCCATTTCCGGTGCCATTGTTAAGCAAGAAAGAGAAAGAAAAAGCTTGTGATTTAGGTGAGCAAATGGCATCCATTGCTCAAGTTCTCTTCTTTAATGTTATTCCTTAAGTTGAGAGCTTCATTTTGGTGTTTTTAGTTTGGCCATTTGGTGTTGTTTTGTGCCACACGAAAAATTAGAAAGTGATGAATCAAGAACTCCCTTTAACAAGGTTGATAAGGTGAGTGAAACCAATCTTTCTATCTATGTTTCATGCCATTTGAAGTAGTTTGTAATTTCTGGAAATTTTGGCTTGAATCCGAAAATGAGTGCCACTATTCATTTGGTATGTTTTTGGCATGAGAATGGTATCTTGGAATGAGTTTAGGATATATAGATTGATTGGTGATTGAAATGTTAAGATTGGTGGTTTTGGGATTTTAGTGTTTAATGTTGATTCAAACCAAAGCATGATAATGAAGTAGGATTTTGGTAATTCTGATTATTCCATTGAATTCCTTGGGTGTTTTTATGTGGGAGCAGCTTTGGTTTGGTATTTGGGTTCATTTGGATTACTTGGTAAAAAATTCTGGAAGTGTTGTTATACCTTCTGCATTTTCTGCTTCAGTTTTCATAATGCACTTCTGGGTGAGAGGCAAGAGTGTTGCCTCACTTGCAAGTGCTATGGGTTCTCACTCGAATGAGCCTCCTCTCACTCAAGTGAAAGTGTATTTGACACCATGAACTCTCGTCTTGAGTTGTCACTCGCGTTCAAAATTCAAGAGTGCGCTTTAACACTTGTGAGTGTTAAGTTCTCACTCGAGTGAGGTCTTCTTCACTCAAGTGATCCTCTTCTTTGAAAGTTCTTGTGCTCTCGGGTAAACACTTTCTGTCCTCACTTTCTAGCACTTGAGGTGCATTCCGTACCATCACTCAAGTGAGGCCTTCTTCACTCGAGTGTCCGTACCAACACTCTAGTGAGACCATTTTCACTCGAGGTGTAGCAGTGAAAAATCATTTTTTGTGCTTCCAAAAGGGGATCTTTGGGATAGTTCTTCCAACCCTTTAGGAGTTTTGTTAGGGGTATTTAATGACTCTAAAAGAGCAATAATGATAACCAAATTAAGTGTTAAGAAGTCATTGAGAATTGGAATAGAGAATTGACTCTTCGTCCCTAATTATGAATATAGGATTTGACATTTGCCTTACTCGGGAGAGATCGGCACTAGGACACACACGAAAGGATCAAGGTAGTGACTTTTCTCTCATGTTGTGTATGATACTTGGTATGCATGTTTATCATTGTGAATGTGTTATCGGCCATAGGGCCTTACAGCACGAGCAGTTTAGCATGAACTGTCGTAGGGGGAGCAATGCTCATGATACCTACCTCGATCGTTGTATCTGTCGCTTTAAGTGCTGAGGTTGCGTTGTGGAATCGTGGATTCCTGTTTGAGTATCCAGCCCGTAGGGCTTTGTGTTATGAAATGTTTTATATAGATCCCAGCTGTGGTAATATATGTGATATGTTCATGTGGATGTGTAATACAGCAAGCAGTTCATCATGAGCCGTCGTAGGGGGTGATACCTATGATACCTAACCCGGCTGTTGCAACTGTTGTTGTGATTGCTGTGTGTTGTGGATGATTTACTTTCATGCTTTGATGTTGTGCATATAATGAGTGATTTGTTACTACGAGGATTCTTTAGAATCTCACTCTCCCAAAAACACAATTTTTAGACAGGGCTGAAGGATCTAAGGGAAAGCGGGCGACGAAGAGTAGTTAGAGCTCCGGGCAACGAGTTTTACTTTTGGAATATTTGGTTATCATTTTGTAATCATTTTGATACATTTTGTTGGGAATTACTTGTACATAGTGGATAGTATTTGTGTAATCTCCTAATTATGGGAAACTCTATAGGCAATTGTACCTTGTAGACTCTTATTTGATTAATGGAACCTGAGTATGTCAGGAAATTATGCTGGACTCTGATATGTATGAATGAAATCAACTTGTACAGGCCATTTATGTATTGAAATGTGATAGGAGACTATTATGAACCGGTTTTGAAAAGTTTTTCGAAAACCCTGATTTTGGGAAATTTATTTTCTTTAAGTCCCAAATCGTCTGTGGTCTCTAATTCCACATTAACCACGTGTTTATAAACTCAAATCTTGGCCTTAATTGTGAAGGGGGTTACAAATGATGATTGTAAGAAGAGCTTCAAAGAGATGAAACAAAAAATTTATTAGAGTACCAACATTAATAATCCCAAATCCATAGTGAGCCATTGTTGTTTTCACTAATGTCAGATGGCATGGATTGGGAAGGGAATTGTGTCCCAGATGCAAGCCAGCATAGATTGAGATGAGAATTGATGCAAGCCGAGTGAGGGTGTATCCATCATGTCAGCTGAAGCTTCAGGAATTGAACTATCCTATCCATAATCTTGAGTAGATAGTAATAATGTTTGCTTTGAATCTGAAACGTTGCCTTTATGACATAATTGTGGAGTTGTACTGTGACCACAAAGATTCAAATTTTTTATCTGAGAGAGCTACCTAAGGAAAGTTCTGACCGGAAGGGGGCTGACTAGGTGTATGGGCGCCTATGTGAAGCACCGAGTACAGAACCTTAGTGTGCAGCCACCATGACGACGAACCCACGAGTACAGCCACCGTGACAACGAACCCATGAGTGCAGCCACCATGATGACAAACCCGCGAGTGCAGCCACCATGACATTAAATTGTAGAATAGAGCTATAGGAACGTTGTCTCTCAACGATGGTGCATTGCAATGAGTTCCATATTAAAGGGGTTTTGATAAGAGTTTATATGGCTTCGAATGATTTAAGTGGAATCGGGCCAAAGTGGGCATAGAGGAATATAGATTGTGGCTGCCGTCAAGTGTCATGGGGAGGTTCCTATGGGACTCTTATTAAATCATCTTGATATTATTAAAGCTCATATGAGGAGATAGACCTCAGAGTGGGCAGCGGAAGCATGGTAAATTTATGCTTAATCTTTAGGCACCGATGATTTTCGTGAGGTTGTTAGTCTTGATATGTATTCAGCAAAGATGATGAATTGTATGTGCTTAAGCCATAAGACCTGATAGACTAGCAAGTCCTTAGGTCGGCAAAATGTGATATGTTTGAAAATTGTGACGAGTGAAGCCTCGAGGCAATAAGACCCAATGTGTAAGGTTGCATAGGACTGTGTCCCTAGGCTATAACACCTGTGTGTCTAGTAGTGTGGTTGATGCCTAATGCGATGACATTGAACAGGTGTGTCCAAGGTAATCTTTTGAGGTTGGTAGAACATCCAAACTATACCAAGTTATAGCGGAGGCAATAAGGCTAGTGTGACTAAATGTTTCGGGGTCTAATGGTACCATGTCTCACATGAGGCGAGATATTCTACCATGGAAGGATCCTAACGAAGTGAACCATGGCCGGCTCAATAGCCCAACAGACCTCGTTAAGAGGGTGAGGGACATCCAATAGACCTCGTTAAGGGGGCTCAGGATTGGGACATTAAAAAAAAGTGATTGTGTGAATCCGGGTGAAGTCCCGAAGAGGTTGTAAGGCCTATGGAACCAAGCGCTATGGGAACCTGTGTTTGATTGCACACTACATACTGTGTACAGAATGGATGATAAATACTGAATACTATCTGAGATTAGTAATGGGAATATGACTATAGTGTTACATGGCTTATGAGCCTGCATGTGATAATAGAACAAGATAGGATTAATCCCTAAGTTGTAGACGTTCAAATTTCAAGGACAAAATTTATTGAACGGGAAATTTAATACCCCGAATTTTGGGCTTGGAAACTTGGGAATAAGCCTAAATTAAGTGGACTGCTAAGCCCCAGTTTAGTAGATGTCCCAAATCTTTTTCTAATGTTCCTTATATCTTTGGGGCATTAAAGAAAATAAAATGGTGAATTTTGAAGGAAGTGATTATGCTTTCAGTGAAATTTCCTATGAAGTAGTGAGCTTGTCATATAATTTTGAATGAACAAATGATAAGAAACAATTATGAAATTTTACAGGATGAAAGTAGACATCCTAAGTTTTAATTTGATAGGTCATATGACTCAATTAGAGCTATATACAAAAAGTTATGAATTTTTGAAATCAATACAGAAAACCTGTGAAATTTCTAGAATAGTATGCATAGATTGAAATTCTAGGAATTTTTTGATTCCATCTAGTAAACTTCTATATTTTTCCTTGAACGTAGACTCAATAAGGTTTCTATAGGCTTTGGAATCACTTCAATTCGAGTTTTCTAGAATTAGTTATGATTTTTCAAAGTTTGGACAGAAATATGCCAGAATTTCTAAAAAATCCGAAAATGGGGAAATAAATTAAAGAAAAATTATGGGATATTTTAAAAAGTTATCTTCATCCTTTCCATGCTCACTCACGTCAGTTCTGGGCTGAAAAAGGAGAGAGAAATCTTGAGAAAGTTTAGAGAGAGAAGGAGGAAAATCTCATAAGGTAGGTTGATTTCTTCGGTAAATTCGTACCTAATGCGTATAATTCTTCTCCTAAGCTTCTCTATTATGTTATTAAGGTACTTGAAGGAGAAAATTCTGTGTGAAAAGGGTTAGGGTTTTCAGCCACATGAGGAATAAGTCAAAAGGAGCTTAAGGTAACCTCTGACACTTCAATATTTGATTGTTCTGACTGCTGTAAGTAGTTTAATCGGTGAAATTCCGATTGATTTGCTTTGATATCAAATTTGGTAAAGGAGTTGGCCTAAACGTTATGCTGCCAAAATTGAGTCTAAATGGTCGTTATAACGTAATTAAATAATTGATAAATTGGTTAGGATTAGAAAGGAACACGTCTGTCAAGTCAGAATTGAAAAACCCCAATTTTTCTTCAGAGAATTGGGAATGTCAACCAGTTCTGTTTAGAGGGCTTAGAGTTGGATTTCCAATGATTTAATGATTCTATTGAGTTCAAGAGGGAAAATTATGTGGGGTTACAGTTGGTCACTTTTTCGGAAAAGCCCAAAAAGACATAATTACGAAAACGCCCCTAAAACACAAAAATAAGGGCTGCCAAGGGAAATTTCATATTTTGGAAGTGAATTTGATAATTCTGAAATCGGAAATGGATTCTTTTGACAAAAATATGTTAGGATAGCCCAGGATAGAATTTTAGAAAAAGTACAGCCGAACCGGGTACGGCCGGGTCCCCGGGGGCATTTTAGTAATTTTTCAATATAAACTCATATAACCCCCAGAAACACTATGGAAGTATCTAAATGGTACATTTGGAATTTTAGGATCGAATATGGAGCCCGAGCTGTTGGCATGCTTTACGAGGCACACGTCTCGAGGCAAAAAAGGGTTAAGGTAGGGAACTTACCTCTCCTGCATGTATATGATATTTGCGTTAGTGTGTTGATGCATGTTATTACTTTTCTTGATATGTGAAACATGTATGAATGATTTGAAGCAATGTTTCAATTTATGCTATGGCCATAAGTATATTATTCGAAACATTGAGCTTACAGTTTGTCATTGTGTGAGCATGAGTTATGTGATGCAAGTATGTTATGCATTAAGCATTTATCGTACATGCATATTGGTATTGTTTTCCTACTGAGATTCTCTTAAATCTCACCCTCCCCTACCAACAATTTAGACAGGAGAAGACAAAAAATATGCTGAGAACAATGCAGAGAACCATATGAAGGGATTGCAGTGGTGGAATGAAGACGAGAAGATGTCTCTATTTCACTTGGACAGGTTTAGATACCCAAGTAGCACTGTGTGGCTACATTGATGGTAATGATCATGTACGAATCTCTATGGGGAATTTATGTAATCATGCACTTATTATCAGTATATTCATGTTATTCCTATGTTGCCCACTGAACTGCGTATCGTTTTCCACAAGTACTCTGAAATAGATGAAAATAAAAAAAGGATGTGACATGAGGCCCGGACAAAAGAGGGTGTTCACAATTATAACTTTCAATATTTTTATAATTACTTAATATCTTATTATATTTTAAATAATTTAATAAAATAATTGCATAGTATAACCAAGAGAACACTGGCAAGTGAAAACAAGGGAATTAAAGAAAACAACAAAATAAAAATAAACATAAGAAATTATGTACAAGTTTTTCTGATTTTTTAAAACTTTAAGAGTACACTCCTACCCTTTTTTTTTTTTTTGCAAAAAAATTAATAAAAACAAATTATTAAACATTTTTTTTGTATTATTAAACAGACGGTTGTTTTGAGATTAGAGAATATCAAACAAGGCCTCAGCTTTTGTGGTTTGTTAAGAGTATTATTTTCCAAAAAAAAAATGAATGTAATAATAATTACTATCCAAAAACTACAAAGAATCAAGCAAGTTTCTCATCATTGTCCACATCTTTACGCCTAACCTAAGGCGAATTCAAATCAAAGATAGAAAAGATATGTATAGTTTCACTCTTTAGCCTAACAAGAGAATTTGCGCTATTTGAGTTGAGGGAAGTGTTTGATGATGATAAGAAAGTTACTCATTTAGTTCTCTAAACAAGTCACTTCTAATATATTTTACCTAAAAAAATAAGTTATTTCCAATATATTTCACCAGAGGCAATAAAAACCATAAACGCTATTAATTATACTTTAAAATTCAACATCTTTTTAACTTTACCCATTTTTAATGTACACTATACCACATGAAAACAAAGTCTATACAATTATGAAGGTAAGATTGTACATTTCTATGAGCATCGGTCATTCCTATAACATTTCTCTCTTAGCACCGTTAGCTCATATACAGAATATAACAATCCTAACAGAGTAAAACAAGAAGATTTAATTATGAGAGAAAAACGCACAGGCACTAAATTAAAAATTGAAGAAAACTATAATAACTGTCAAATGGGTTTTTGTCGGGAATAAATAAGACGTTTATTCATTTTCCGCGAAATTCCAAAGTGGTCCCCATGGTTTTTTTTTTTTTTTTGGGTAGAAAAGGAATATAGAAATGGTCCCCTTCATACAGCATACATTTCATTCTCACTTCGAATTATTATCTCATTGCGTATGGCTCGGTGCATACCAATCCGACAGAAACAGTAATTAAATGCAAAACTTTTCTTTCTCATTTTTTTGGATAAAGACAATAATATTAGATATGCCAAAATCATTACATCATCAGTTCCGATCATATTAGAGTATGATGGCATTAGAATGCACCCCTCAATTACTATACAAGGCAAATTATCATTATAAACAGAGTGACGAAGAACAGTTTTATAAAATTGTGTTAGAAATTATTCTAGGAAATCATATTTATGGGGTAAAAAAAAAGAATTGTATGAAACAATTGTTCTTAAAAAATCAACCCACTTAGTAAAAAAATTGTTTGATTCACCTATTTTTTATAATTATAACTTTCATTATTTTTATAATTACTTAATATCTTATTATATTATAAATAATTTAATAAAAAAATTGAATAGTATAACCAAGAGAACACTGGCAAGGGAATTAAAGAAAACAACAAAATAAAAATAAACATAAGAAAATATGTAAAAGTTTTTCTAATTTTTTTAAAATTTTAAGAGTACACTCCTTTTTTTTTTTTTGCAAAAAAATTAATAAAAAATAATTATTAAACATTTTTTTGTTTTATTAAACAGAAAGTTGTTTTGAGATTAGAGAATATCAAACAAGGCCTCAATTTTTGTGGTTAGTTAAGAGTATTATTTTCCAAAAAAATTGAATGTAATAATAATTAATATCCAAAAACTACAAAGAATCAAGTAAGTTTCTCATCATTTTCCACATCTTTACGCCTAACCTAAGGCGAATTCAAATCAAAGATAGAAAAGATATGTATAGTTTCACTCTTTAGCCTAGCAAGAGAATTTGCGCTATTTTTGATGATGATAAAAAAGTTACTCATTTAGTTCTATGAATAAATCACTTCCAATATATTTCACCGAAAGCAAAAAAAGCCATAAACGCTATTAACTATACTTTAAAATTTAACATCTTTTCAACTTTACCCTTATTTAATATATAATATACCACATGAAAGCAAAGTCTATACAATTATGAAGGTAAGATTGTACATTTCTATGAGTATCGGTCATTCCTATAACCTTTCTCTCTTCGCATCGCTAGCTCATGTTAGGGGTGTTCAAATCCCGGGAAGGGACCGGGATCACCAATTCCCGGTTCCTCTCCTGGGATTGGCTGGGACTAGGATGTCATCACTAGTAGAAAATAGCCCTTTTAGACCGCAACATTTAGACTGGTTATTGCGGATAAGGTCTAAAAAGTATGACTGGTGGCAGTTTTGTAATTATAAAAAACTTTTGAGACCGGTTCCTAAAATATGTGGTTTAAAAGATATTATTTAGACCGGATATTCAAACAACCGGTCTAAAAAGATAAAAAAATTAAAATTAAAAAATTTTGAAACTTTTTAGACCGATTGTTATTAACAACGGTCTAAAAGATAAAACATTTTAGACCAAATAATATTTTTTCCCTTTTTAAGACCTGATATTTGAAACAACCGGTCTAAAAGATATATCTTTTAGACCTAATGCACAAGGTAACCGCTCTAAAAATATCCCTTATTTCACTGTCGCACGATTTACTCTGAGCTTCTTCTCATCTCCTTCGTCGCGCCTCATTCCTCAATCTCGGTCCCATGTCGCTCCTTGATAGCCCTCGCATGTCTACATTGGCTCACTTCGATTACACAATTGATGTAAAATTTTTTATACTTATAACTCATGTTCAAAACACCCGTTCTATTAGAACTCTAATCCCTACCCAGTCATCAGAGAACTCCAATCCCTAAAAATTCAATCAATTTCTTCTGTTGTGATCTAGCTCTCTGATATTCGCATCTTCGTTACTGTAGTGACCTTTCTTGTTCTGATCTTCATTGCCGTGTCCTGAGCTAGCTGGGAACATACTTCGACTTTAAATCACCACATGCTCCGACCTGCTCAGCAAAATTCCTTCTATGTAATTGTTATGAGTTGCTTTTTTTATTTTTTATTTTTTTTTTGTCTTCGGTTTCATTTCTTTGTTTCCTAGGGGTTGACTCTTGCTTGTTTCTTTCCTTTACCTAATTTACATTTTTCTCTATTTTTGTTCCTAAGTAATTCTTCCTTCTTTTGTTGATAACAGTCAATCAACCAGAAGTTAGTTTCTTTGGTTTCTAATATCTGACGATTTCTTTGCTTCCGAAGCTAGTTACTCTCTGATCTATAAAAATGGTGAACTTTTTCTTTGATCTATTCTTTTGCAGGCTCTTCTGCATTCTGAATTTCTAAACACCCTATATCTGGAGCGAATTTGCTTCGATTTGATATTTTCTAATCTTCTTGTTAATTATTGCCTAGTTTATTTGCTTTTTTTTTGTTATTCCAATGTGAACTTACAGTGAAATCTATATTAACTTGTGTTTGGGTTCTGATGGTGGATGTATTACTTCAAATCACGATATGACACTGTACTAAATGTTTTGCCTT